>CM049314.1:25532299-26791585 GCA_026874595.1 Sipunculus nudus
GCTGGTTTATATGAACAATACTCTTGCAACTGGTTATATACTTCATTGAAAGACCAGATCTATAAAGTTCAAACATTTACTGATTATACAAGTATAAGGAATGACAATTAACAGAAATTCCTAAAACTAGTATCCTATTAAAATTTCCTGAGAAGATTTGTCCAGGAATCCATTGGCCCCATGCTTTTTGTTGTATTATGGATACCTGATGCTGTTTTCTGAACCAAGGTGTACATGAAGGATATGATCACCATTCTATATCTCCTGTTTATCACTTACTTGGAGGCCGCCCTGCTGAGCGTTCTGTTGCCCTGCAGATCTCCGGCTTCGATGTGTAACACACTTGCGGTCACCCCTGTCATCAGGTTCTCCTGGAAAATATATCCGTTAAACGCAAAAATGATAATGCACCCAAGTTAAGGATGTAGTATGGCAAGGTTGTATGAAGGTGTGGCTCTTCATTATTTTTGTGTTTGTCCTGTTAATCAGCCTGTTTTAAAGACACCTCTAAGGTTATGAAAGATGGCCATGAAATTTTGAGGAAAGCAGGTATTATAAATAATGCAAGGAGGTAATTATATTTTGAAAATGGGCCATCAAGACCAAGAACTATTATTCTTTTGTTTGTTTTATTTTATGTTTATTATGTGCCATGTAATTAATTAACAATTTTACTTTTCTATCTTTCTTGTAAGCAAGAAACTCCAAATTAATATTTTGTGAAGAGTTCAAGACATTAAGTAGGATTAAGGAAATGTTGATATGTTTGAAGCTGATATGGAAACTGGATCTGACACAGGCAAAAAGGAACAGTATACACTCACAATATTATCTTGTTTTGTATGTAATCCTATCCATCTTTTAATGTTGCATGCCTGTATGTGCAGGTGAGGGTAGGTGTCTATGGTATTAAATATTTCCTATCAATCTTATGTTATTTCTGAGCATTGTGTGTACATATATACATGCAGTGGTCATGCTACCTTTGTTCCAATTTCACTCACTGACTTCTTGCAAAGGCTACTAATTGCCATATACAGCCACAGGTGTGCTGACAAAGTGCAAGAATGTTTTGACTAAATAGAATATGGTATTTTGTGTTTTCACCAAGGTTACTCCAATTCATTTTTCATTGGCCATTATTGAATCTAGCATATTACCTGATCTTATGTTGGTTATGTAGGTTCCAATGAATCCTGCTGCAATACCCCCCCCCCCCCCCCACATCATGAAATTAATATTTCTCAAGATTTATGTGGAAATTTGGATGAAAAAAAAAACCCTTAGGACATACAGTATACAGTAATAAAAGTGTCATTTATTTTTTTGTAATGATACTTCTGCAACAGAAAATATACATAAAAACTGAAAAATACAAAACGAACCTAATATATAAGGCAGCAGGTTGTCAAAATAGGAGGTAACGCTAAACTTGGAAGCTGGCGCAGTAATAATGAAAGAAAGCTGGTAAACTCAAGTCCAGAAATTATCTGCCACTCTGTGGGTTTAATCATCATCATCATCAAAGTCAGATTATTCACAAGTTGGTACTGTAAGGATTCAAGGGGTGATCCAGGAACACATTAAAAACTAATGTTATATTTGAATTTAATATTAATATCATTAATAATTAATCTGAATTTATGGAATATTTGATTTTCTTATGGCAGCAAGAGTACAGCAAATGTCACAACCCTGACCACTGAAGGTCATGTCTGTTGGATAACCAGAGGATAAATATTCTAAGGTCACATGAACCATATGAGCCAGGCCATGTGAACAAGAATGTGATCATGTGACATGATCAGGTGACATGCTATGTGAATGACTTGGGTTTTGATATATTATACTAGTCTTTTCAACAAGTTACATGCTTTCAGCATAGATATACCAGGCTCTAAACAGATTATTACAAGGAAATCATTAGGCGGGTGTTAGAGTGGCAAATATCATTCGAGGACAAGAGCAAATGTGATGCATGCAAGTTGTATGACAGTTGATACATCATATCTATACTGGCTATTAGTACTATCACCATAAATGATATTTTTAGCAAATATAAATTGCTTTGTCTATGTGAAAATATCTTTATAAAGAAAAGTTTGAATGTGTTTTGTCACCATCAATTAAAGGTGATACCTGACTTACTTTAAATTCAGAAAATAAGCTCAGAAGGCTTAATATTTAGAAAAATGTCTATTTCCTTTAGATAAAAAACTGTTCTTTGTGAAACTGTAAAGGATCCTTAGCTTTACCAAATATTCCTGATGGATAGGATACATTAACCATTGTTTATGATGCATCATAATGTATCATAAAAGTTGTACACATCACATACAGGTACACAGGGGTAGGTTATATGGGTGCTCCTTACCCAGTCAGTGATAATATAGATGGAGTGTTGTTCCTGAGTGAAAAACCAATAATACATCAAACATTTGGAGAACAAATATAAAAACTGATAGGTAGTTCCTAGATGCCTCTGTTAAGCCACAGAAATGGCCATCCACACAATAATTAACTAAAAGCCAATGGCCTATGGGTTACGCTGTTTATTAAAGTTTCAGGTTTTAAAGTTGCAGGTTTAAGTCCCTTCCCCAATACTTGGCTCAGATTTTACAATTTAACTTCCCAGTGGTAGCTCACTGGGGACGCCACAGAGCCCACACACAATTTTTAGGTCAACTATCAGGATTAATATTTCAAATTTAAAACACCAACAACAGGGGTGTAAAATGCATCAATTATTCAATACATTTAACTGCACCCCCTTGATTAAATTGTAATAAATTCATAAATTTCAAACTGATTTATTTATTATTATTATTATTTATTTATTTTTGAAAGTACCACCCCAAAGCTCTCTCTGAGCTTTCAGATTTGATGGAGTATGAACTGATGTTGAGGCAATCCATCATGTTGTGCCCTATACCACTCCAATTGCATTGAAAACAAAAACGGCAGAGGGAGAGCTACATTTTTCTGGGGTTTTTTTCTGAAACAATCTAACATTAGTTGTGGTAAATAGTTGCTTTTATAAAATAGAAAGTATGAGAGTTACTACTGAAGTAATAATTAAATTGATCTTTGAATCAATAATTGAATAGATTCTAAGGTCCTTCAGAATTCAGACCTTATTTTCTAAAATGTCATCACTTTCTCAGTACTCCAATTTCACATTTTCTACTTATTACAAGTAAACAAACCTTAAACAAAAAAGTTCAAACCTTCAAACATACCCAAACCCTGATGTCAGTAGGGTTAACAAAAGCTCTGATAAATTAGTCACAATATTCCTAGTTTGCAGTAGGGTCTTAACCAATACCTACTAAAGCTAAAATAATAAGCCACCTAAATTCTATGTGCACAAAAAGCCTTTAAAGCTTACAGGGTGACCTAACATACTTAGGGTAGAAGCCAGTGACATTATTCAGCTGTTAATACTTACATATGCTGAGCCACAAACAAAATTTGAGACATATTTGCTGATCATGGTGAGGAACTCTTCCTTGTCGATTGATTCTTCCACCAACTGGAACGCATACAACTTCTCGTCCTTGTCATTGTAACTTCTTACGATCAGGGCAAACACGTTTCTAATACCTGATAAATGATAAAATACTAAATGCAAAGGAAGCTCTGAGCTTGTGACTGAATACTGACTTAAATAAATATATACCTGTCTACTGTAAAAACTACTATTTAAAATGTACTGAGTGGCAGCATTGCTGTTTGCACTTCTCTCGTAAGCAAGTAGTGCAGAAGACAATAGCTGTAATGAAACATTATCTCACGATACGAAACACATCACAATACTTCATTCACAGTATAATAAACAAATGAAGCAGCCGTTTCAATTGGTTTAGTCGTGTGATGGTTAGCCAATCAGATGCAGATTTACTGATTTTTGACCAATGATTTTTGCCTAACATGTGCTGAACATCTGACTTTTATCATGAATATGATGGAGGTCATAAGTTAAACTTTCTGTTAGACTTTAATCAAAGGTACATCTGACAATAATGAGATGATACTTGAGACTTTCTATCGTGATGTATTGGTGTATAGACAAATCTTTAGTCCTACAAAGGACAATCAAAATATATTTGAAAGGCGAGTTTCTAATTTTTTTCTGAATTTCCATTGAGCAAAATCCCTTAAGGAATTCTCTAATGTTTACATACTGTTTCAATACATGATTGTTCCTGTATTCATTGAATGACATTTGACAGGTCTTACCTGGTTCATCAAAGATATCAACAACCCTTTTAATAGATGCAAGTTGTAACATCTCTAAATGTTTAAAAGGTTTCTGTGGGGTCTTGGACCCATGGATGTGTGGGCTTTTGGAATTTCTGACTCTTCTCTTGCACAGCTGGAAGGGAAAACAATGGTGGTACAAAAATAACCAATAATAATTCACAAAGTCATTGCATCAAGATAATAAGAAAAAAATTAAAAGATAACAGAAAGATGAAAAGAAAATCAAAGTTACATACCAATAGTAGGTCTAAGCATTAACATAAGAGTACAAGGAGACAGGGACCCGCCTTCATAAAGACAGTGTAAGAAACTGTAAAACACTTAACATGGAATGCATATGACAATTTATATAGTGCGCTCCTTAAGAAGCATTAAAACACTGCAGTCATCCAGGATCTCCTTTCTTGTAACCGCTGCTTTGTAAAGTAAGAATCTCTGGGTCTGATTTCACCAGAAAACCCATTCTCTTTGGCCTGGTTCCTGGCTCTGAACTGGATGCACAATGGGACATCACTTTCTCATTGGTCAGATTACAATTCTTTCCTGAGTCTACCCTGGTGGTCAAACCTAGAGAATCCTTCTACCCAAACAGCTGTCACAGAAAGGAAGCCCTGCAATGGCTGCAAATATAACAAAACACGGGCAGAAGAAGTGTTTTGAAACCTACAGCTTTATGAACAAATGGCTGCCATATGCATTAATTACTTAGGATTTTGAATTAACACTATTGTCTTTTCTCTCCAATCAATACACACCAACTTATCACAACTGTACTCAAAGGAAAAGTTCAGATAAGTATTATAATTAAGATGAGAATTTTTAAATAAGTAGGGTTTGGATAAATGGTGCCCTCCTGTATTTATATATTATTACCTCCAGGCTGTCTGAGAAGAGGAACAAGGTCAAGGGGTCACCTTTCCCGCTTAGCGTGTTGGTGAGGTCAATTGCATCTACTTTAGTGATGAAGTTTCGATGTGATGACAACAGGCTCGGCTACAAAATATATACACAGAGAATTCAGCATGACATTATAAACGCAGAATAAAGACAGAATATTGACATATGTTAAAGTTTAGACATCTGTTCAAGTTACTACATAACTACCTAAATGGGAATAGAAAACTTGAACAGTTGTAATAGTACATACAGTAAAACCTGTGTTATAAGATCACCCCTGGAGCTGGCCAAAAGTGGTCTTAAATCACAGGTGGTCTGATTAGACAGGTCAGTTATAACCAAGGTGAATGCTTTCGGTTCACTCAAGGGTGGTCTTAATAGACAGGTGGTCTTACATTACTGGTGGACTCTCTGACAGGTTCCAATTTTGGCTGGAAGTAATAAGATTTTTTATGATAACTAAACTCTTTTCAGCTTTGAATTATTCATCTCATATAAAATCTATAATTAAGAATTCACAACCACTGGCACTCACTGGGAAGTTATCAATATCATTGCAGATGGTCAACATCGCAATTTGTCCTTCCGTCTTCCTCCTATCTTCATTTATGTGTCTGGAAATAAAATATATATAAAAAATGATATTTGGAGTTCCATAAGATATGAAAAAAAATTATCTAACTTAATACTCCAATGTACAGCCGTAAACAACCAAAAATAAACAACCATGTAAAAATAATTAAATGGATCAATGGTCATGAATAAATAAAAAAGGAAATTTAAATGGTTCAGGATCACAAGAGTTGTAATAGGATCAGGAGTGATCCACAACATTCAAGAAAACTTACCCCTAGTGTTTCCCCATGTAGTTAAAACCTCCATCCATGAACAATCCATCTGTTATCTCAGTCACAGCATGACAGCAGAATCGAGAAAGGGTGGCAGGCTTTCTTATGTTAATTATCTTATACATCTTTACCATATTAAGTGCATACCCATTATTTAAGCATAGTGTCCAATACTCAAAAACAAAGCCAATACTTACTTTAGCACATCTATATCTAATACTTAAGTAAAAATTTGATACCTAAGTACATCTTCCCAATATTTCTGTCAAAACCCAATACCTAGGTACATCATTATCTTATATAAAAGTACCAATCTGACTTACTGTAGTACTTCATGTAATACTTTTGTCATACTTAAGTACAATTCCTATACTTACTTTAGTACATCATCTAATGCCCCTAATGCTCTTTTCAGCTGCTGGTGATCTGGATTGTGTTCATCTGTCTTTTTTAATATATCTACAGGATTGAAAACAAGATTAAGCTGTTAACACTGCAAGAAAGTCAGTGAAAACAAAATTACATGTATTGTAAAAAAATGATCAGGAAACAAATAAGTGAATAATGAAATATGAGATCCATTACTGTTAATGAAAACAAATCATACTTATATATATACAATTAAGGTAGGTATAGTCAAGTGTTGTTATATGAATGAAATTTTTTTTTGCTATTTTGCTAAAAGAGATTTTTTTTATCATTGTTCAAGAATTTTCAATAATTATATCTCAATTTATCAGATCTTACAAAATGTCAAAATTCTGATGACAGACTAGAGTAAACTAACAAGTAAGATGTAAGATAATTTTTCACAGAATGCTTAATGGCTTAATACTGATGACACTAAAGTCAACTGGGAGCTTAGACCTGTGAACCTTACTGCAGTTCTTAAATAACTGGCAGGGTATGGTTTTGGTTGGATTCTGGTTAATAAGGCCTATGCCTTATTCTTTCATATGAGCTAATATTTTTTACTGATCCACCAGTTCATAAAAGAAATACCTAATTTCAATGAACCGTTGGTGGAATAGATTATAATATTCACCTTTAAGCAACAAAATGATACTGGGCAGTCTCTGGACAGGTCTGATGAACAGCTCCGTTAACGTTTGTCTCCCACACTCAGGGCGATTTTGGCACACCTGTAGGAAAGAGAACAGTATGGTGTATAAAGGGTCCTATTGATATTCACTAAAGTCATCAGACATGAACATATCTAAAATTCAAATGGGCGTCATAAGCCCTGGTTGGCTGTAGAGAAAGTAGCTGACAAAGCATAAAATGATTATATACATGATTAAATAAGATTATATACCTTAGAATATGGACCGAGGCTGGTGAGGCTTGTATTCCTTAGAATGTAGTATCCTGGGATAATAATGGAATAAGTGAGAGGCTAAACTGACCCAGATCGAAAAGCTTAATTGTTTTTTATTGTGTCTCAATGTATCTCTTTATCCAGCCAGGAACTGCCACTGGCACTGGGTGGTGGATATTGGTACTATAGAACAGTTTCTTATGCTAAAGAATGAACTGATTAAATGTGGAAACTGGCAATTGAACAAGAGTCCAAGAACTGTACTTCATTTGGGCTTTCAAGGGTATTCAAATTAGTCAGAGAAACAATGTGTATTGTGTTCAAAGCATGCAAAAGAATAATAAAAAAGTGAAATATTAAAGTCTTACCTTTAAGAAAGCATGAAACCTTGGGTACTTCTTTTCACATTCAATTATTGTTTCTTTTGTGTTTTCAAAAAAATTCACAAATTTTGGATAGGATTTCTGCAGCGAATCAGCCTGCAAGTAAAACAGAAATTAGTAAGCAACATTATCTCACTAAAAATTGTGCAATAATCTCATTACAGAGTCTGTAATACAGACATCTTTTTGACTGATGTGGCAAGCAGACTTTTACAAACATATTTTACATTCCTGCCTACAGACTCACATGATGATATTTAAGATGTTGCCTTCTTGCTGTGACAATGAATATGTTGCCTTCACACAGAGATCTATATATATTACTGCCATTCTGGCTTTTAAAGGAAAAAGTAAAACATTTGTGACAATATAAGAAGAAAAGTATAAAAACGTATAATACCTGAAAAGTGTGAAATAAGGACTTTCTGAAAAGTATAGTACTTTCTAAATAATATGTAGTGGCAGCACTGCACTGTATTTAAGGAGGATATTAAGAGTTAACAAGTTTGAAGGCCACTGAGGGCAAAATGAGATCAACATCAAAAACTCAGTCATTTGGGGAGATTTCTGAGGCCAAACATACTGCATACTTATATATAAATCTAAAGATTTCCTTAGCATAAAGTGAACCTTCTCTGGGGTATCATGGGGAAAAATTTGGGAATGATATAGTGTAAACTGAGTGAGACATTACATTATTTAAGTATGTAGAGTGTTAGAATTTTGTCGAAAATTTATGAATTTGTTATATGTTACAGTTAACAAGTTGGAGGGCAACTGAGGGCAAAATGAGATCAACATCAAAAACTCAGTCATTTGGGGAGATTTCTGAGGCCAAACATACAGCATACTTATATATAAATCTTAAGATTTCCTCAGCATTAAGTGAACCTTCTCTGGGGTATCTGGGGGGAAAAATTTGGGAATGATATAGTGTAAACTGAGTGAGACATTACATTATTTAAGTATGTAGAGTGTTAGAATTTTGTTGAAAATTTACAAAAATTACTCTGCACAATGGTGGTAATTAATAACTGGTACCAACAACATAATTGACCTCACCATGAACTTTACGAGACCTTAATAGCATATTCATTTAATGAATAATCATGAGCATAACTGTCCCTTGCAGCCAATCAGGTTGCCAATATTACTGTAAACCTGGGTCACCTGACAATAATAAGATCTGCATAATTTTGGGAGAGCTCTCCCAAACAAATCCCGTATAGTCTGTACCAGTACCCATGTCAGCATGTTTTCCGGGATATTTTTTTAAACAAAGGAGACAACTGTCAGTATAAAATGTTCTAGGTCAGTATAAAAAGGTAGCAGGGGCCATTCCTCCAACTACTAAGTGAATATGTCTTACCTGCATGGCACGTTATTCATATGAGACAAATAATTCAACATATTGCAAGACAGTTCACAAATGACTGAGATAAATTCATCAGTACAACAATTCCAGGTGATGACGTTAATGTGACGTCTGCGTCATTGATGTTTGTGACGTCATAATTGCCTTGTAAACAGCTACAAAAGGAAATCCTAAGTAGCATTTTGGGGACTCATTATAATAATTAGGTCAAAAGGACGGGGCATTAGGGCTCTGGTGGTGAGGTCAATTTCAGATGTTGCCTACAGATAAACACCTACATGTTTTAAGATAATGTTGCCTATTGAGTGTTCCTCATTCCAGTTTGATAGCAACACATTCAGCTCCTCCTGCATCTTGGAATGGATTTCGTAGATTGGCGGCAGGTTGCCAAATATTAATTTAATCTCCGTTGGTGGAAGAACAGCACCGCCCGGTTGATCAGGATTTTCCAACTCATTCTTCATCGTCTGTAGTAAACAAAATTGCAATTATAATTCAATTATAAATAAAAACTGACCAGTATTAAAATTTGATAAAAGTTTCTGAATTAGAAGCTTTGATGAGGAGTATCTGTTATATTCATTCATTGAATAAAATGCATTAGTAGAAAGATTTATTTTTCAATAAAATAAAAAAAATAACCAAAAGAGAATTAAGAAACAGTAGTTCATCAATGTGATGTCTTTATATATGTGGCTATAAGACAAGACAAAATGTTCTCATGAAAAGTAAAAAATATATAGGGTCATTTAAGTTACAAGATGAAGCTACAACAATTTACTCAAGTTATCACTTAGTTACACTAATATTTGCAATTTATATTAATATTTCCACACAACTGAGGAAGAATATTAATATATTTAAAGATCAAAGTCACGTATCAGCAGAGCACTCACTTTGACTATTGTTGACAGGATGCCCACATAATTGGTCTCTGTCTGCAGAAGTTCCATGGCAACTTCCCATCTTGCAGATGGCTTAGAGGTCACAGGGGTCACGGGAGGCGGTGACAAAGCATCCGCACTGTGGTCTAATCCTGAAATTAAGAGTCACATACTGATATCATTACACGAACCTGAGTATATTTAAGTCTGGATTCCATGCCATAATGTAGGATTACAAAATGATTTTTGGCTGATAGCAAAATCACACAAGAACAGCTGAACTGTTTTCCTACAATTTTTTTTAAATATTTTGTTCATGAACACTGCAAAATTGAAACATAAAACAGCCTGTAGAAATTTTGCAAATAATAGTTTGGGTTACTCTGAATCAAACTGGCCAATTCAGTCGAAGATTTCTGAATGCTTATAGGCCTGTGCAATAAAAAAAAAAAAGAATCCTATCCCGTGAATGAGGGAATTTATACATGTAAAATGTTTCATATCAATGTAATCATATCAATCATGCTTCTAGGACTTGCTCGCTTTTATTAAATATCTGATGGATCACATTTTCCAATGTATTAGGTTTGTTTTATACCAAGTAGCTTTTTCTCACCTGCATTAGAATTATCTGCTGTTACATCTAAAAGGGACGCACTCATTGACATCAGTGCTGCGTCATTTGACTTTCTTTTGCTGGGCATTATGGGTGAATCAACGTCCCCTATATTCGCTAACTGGGCCAAGTTTTCCTTTAACCTCTTCCTTTTCCTGTTTTTACCACCAGATATATTGCCTGGAGTGGTCTTACCAGACTTAGTTGTGCTGTTTGGCGTTCCAATTGTCTGTGTGATATAAAAATATAATGTGGTGTGAAAAAACATCAGCAGTATCTCAATATGGTTCAATATTATATCGGATACTTTTATATCTAAATATATTTATTCCGCTTATAATGACATTCCTTTCTGACTATCCGTACAATAATATTTCATGCCATAATTACATGCACACATATATATATATATATATATATATATATCTTATAAATATATTAATTTACCTGAATGAATGCTAATAAATGGGTACATATTCTGTTCAAATGTTCATGAACAGGTTATCTCATGTTCAACAGCATAAACTTCCAACTTTGCAATATTGAAAGAAAAGTTAGAAAACTGCAAACATAAAACTTAATCGAGCATGGCTATGTATATGTACTTTATTTCTTTCTTTTTTTTTTACATTTTATATGTACGCAATGAATTTTTTATAGTTATAGTAATAATCAATGAAAATCCCCTGTATTGGAGCAGTGCTTGATCAATGATTCCCCACATTTATAAATTTTACATACCTCTTCCTTGAATATATACATGCTTTCATCTGCACAGGCATCCATTTGAATACTGGCCCAAAACCACTAAAATCAGAGGAAAACACATGAATAGGGTTCAACAATTCACTGTTGCACAATCTCAACAATTAGAACTGCATATATGTCTTGTATCAATGGATAAGCCATCCAAAAATTTATTTTACATTTAACTAGTGACTTTCAGCATTTAATAAAATTCAGCAGCCCAGCATGTTTAAGGCAAAACATTGCCTAACAGCCAGTTAATCAGCATTTTATTGGTTAACCTCTGCATGATTGAACTGAAGAGGCTCTTTCTTTATTCATCATTTATGAAGCAAAGGGGTAAAAAAAACATGGCAACTTCAACTGCTGACCAAAGAGCAATGACCTTAAATCTGACCTTTGTTACTACTTGTATCATACCATGTAATGTATCATGAGTGACGTATTGTGAGATTTATTTTCCCCACAAATAAAACACTATCCCTGCATCAAAAAAAAATTATTTTGATTTTCAATAGAAACTTACTAATTTTGAGCTCTAGCAACTTGGAAATTTCTTTCAAAAAGATAAAAAAACACATTTTGATAAGATTTCCTTTGTTATGTAGTGCTTTTACCTGTTTAGCAAAACAGTTCTGTTATTATCATGCCTTCCGATGACCATATGACATTTTATCGAATCATACAAAAAAAAGTAAAACAAAATCACCCTCGCACACTGATTTTTGAAAGGAAGAGCCTGAGAACCCAACCTTGCTTTTTGGCCTTATAACTCCTTATTGTAGCTCTCAAATTACCTTCTTTAGTAAAACTGCAAATTCTGCATTATGTTTCAAACAGTATAGATTAATTTGGTTCAGTTTCAAACCTGCTGTTCAAGCTAGTTTATGCCTAATAACTGATTTAACGTCATCTCTTAAAACAAACCAATACAATGGCTAGTTCTGTCAGTAATTACCTGTCCAAAACAAAGTAAATCAAAGCCTCTTACCTCTGATTTTACTATATACAGTTTGGGATGTGTTTCAAATGGAATGGATTTGATATTGTGCTCCTCCACGACCAGATGTGTGCAGTTTGGGGCCCCAGCTTCAGCGTAGGTCCCACCTGTACAACATAAAGTACATCATGTGTTCAATGTAAAGTCTAATTGAATCACAGCCACATACAGTGACTTTCCTGCAGTGTTGAATTGGGACGATAACCAATATCCCATATTATATCTGACAGATGTGATGATCATATTGTTATATTCCTTATAATTGTGATATCATGATATGCCTTTTTTCAGTTTTGGTACACAAATATGTCCTTTTTGGATAATTAAGTAAAGAAAATAGCATCACTAGGGTCTTTCTGTGTTAAGAAAATCATTTATTAATTTTAAAGAATTGCATGAAACTATATATAGAAGTTATCATTATAATATAAAAAATAATTTGGTATTTTAAGTTCAAAATGACAATGTTGGACAAAGCGACAGAATCATGTTCTTTAAACACTCCAGCAGGTTACCAGATTATAGTCAGTCCAAGAAATATGGCAGAAAGTACTGACAATAAATATCTGATGATAAGTGCTGGAGTTCCATACAAATACTGACATTACAATGTCATGATATACAACAATAAATTTTATTATTATTGTGATATAAAAAAAATTATATCATTCCAACCCTACAGCATTATCTGGGTATTGTCATATAATTACAGAATATTGGATTATTCCTAGAATGGTATCAATATAACATTTTTATACTATTTGACTAAAGACAAACACACAATATCAACTTTCATGACTGATGAAATGGACTTGGACAAAATAAACCTTGAGAGGCCATTCTGAAGAAATTGTTAAAGCAAACTTCAACAGATAAAAACAGAACATTTAACAGGAAACAAATATTAGTGTATGGAAATAATGGCCTTGTTGAAATTATTTATATTAAAATCTTGTGTAAAGCACCATAAGCCAATATATTGCCATTTTTCAAACCAAAATATCTTATATGAACCTACCATCGTGTATCGTGACATATTACATGAACCTACAATTGTGTACCATGACATCTTTCATGAACCTACCATTGTGTATCATGACATTTTACATGAACCTACAATTGTGTACCATGACATCTTTCATGAACCTACCATTGTGTATCATGACATTTTACATGAACCTACCATTGTGTACCATGACATCTTACATGAACCTACCATTGTGTACCATGACATCTTACATGAACCTACCATTGTGTACCATGAAATCTTACATGAACCTACCATTGTGTATCACGACATATTACATGAACCTACCATTGTGTATCATGACATCTTACATGAACCTACCATTGTGTATCTTGACATCTTACATGAACCTATCATTGTGTATCGTGACATATTACAGGAACCTACCATTGTGTATCATGACATATTACATGAACCTACCATTGTGTATCGTGACATCTTCCATATGTCTTTGTTCATCCTTGGGGAACCCATGAAAACTCAAGCAGGTGTAGGAGAATGGGCTCAATTTGTACTCATTTTCCTGTAAAGCCAAAAAAGGGTTATTTGCAATGAATCAATAATAATGCATTTACATACTTTACTAAACACAAGTGGGAGATTTTTTTTATATTCCTAATTAGACTACATGTGGTAGTAGAGAAGGGAGTTTCATTTAGTGTATGCAGAGTTATATCAAATTAAAACTCAAATCATATATAACCTATAATAGCTTGTTTTTGCACCTGCAAAAACAGATGTCTCCCCCCCCCCTCCCCCATTGCATATAGGTTGTATCAATAAAGACATAATAAGAAATGTGAAGAAGTGCAAAAGTGATGGGGTTCCCAAAAATTTTACATTTTGGCAGATTTGATCCTGAAGATGAAGACCAAAGTCACCAGTTTTCGAACTCGTCCAAGCTTTTTTGGTAGGAACAATGAGTGTTAAAAATTTTGAAGGATAATATATAGTCCTTCAAAATTTGTCACGTTCACAAAGCAATAAATATAATTTGGCTGATTTGACCTTAAAGATCCTGGTCATGGTTTTCAAACTTGATCATGAACTAGGTAGGAACAATTTGTGTACCAAATTTGAGGACAAAAGTGTGAAGTGCTTCAAAAGTTATGGGGGTTCACAAGAATTTTACAATTTGGCAGATTTGACCTTAAAGATCCTGGTCAAGGTCATTAGTTTTAAAACTTGATCATGAACTTGGTAGGTACTATTTGTGTACCAAATTTGAGGACAAAATCTGAAGAGCTTAAAAAAATACGGGGTTCAAGAGAACTTTACATTTCGGCATTTTTGACCATGAGTGTTACATTTTGGAGTAAAATATGGGACCCTTCCAAAAGTTGTCATGTTCACAAGATAACCCAAAAAAATTTACATTTTGGCAAATCTGACCTTGAAGATGGTCAGGGTAAACGGTTTTTGAACTCATCCAAGATTTTGGAGGGAACCGTGAGTGTATTAAATTTAAGAGGAAAATATACTGCTCTTAAAAAGTTATCCCACAAACAAATAAAATGCTGCCGCCGGCAGACAATGGCAATGAAAATATCTCTAACAAGGGGGGGGGGGGGGGCCCATAATGAGTGATATTAATTAAATAATTTATGTTATTTGACTACAAATAAACATGTTTGTAAGTTAATATTTGAAATGACATAAATAATCAGAGGCATCCTAAATCTGAATTAACTAGCCAATTTATTTAAGATATTTCACTTTCCATTTGCATTTTTTTTTGGGTTAAGTTTTAGTGAACACACAAATGTCATTAGTTAGTAGAAAACCTTGCTTATAAGCATTATATTTACAGAACTCTGAATTCCCAAACAAAACAATATTCTTTTAAAGACCTATTTATAATAATTGATGCCATCATTAATGAAGACAACATTTTTGGTCAAACTATCCCCGCAAGGCATATATGCACATCACAATTATTATTGCAACTAAATTATTTTTTCCATATTTTAATTTCTGAAAAGTCAATATTTCAGGCATCATCTGAGATCAAAAGTTCAGAGATAAAAGTAAAACCTTACAAGATTTTATGCTTATATTATTGAAAATAGCCTACCAGACACGGATCTGTTGCTGAGATAGTTGAATCTTCCCTCATCTCCCATGATTTGTGTACCCAATCCTCACTCATTATGGCACGACCTCGACTCACCGCAGCCTGAAATACACAATCACTCCGTGACTGATCACTACGTAAGGGTATATACTGAAATTATTATATAATTATTTTGAACCAAAGGTCTTTCCACTATGCTCCAAGAAGACCTCTGGATATCTCACCAAATTTTACATGGATCTTACAAAAAAGACAAATTATTTTAAAATGTCAAATCTTTTAAAAGATCTTACTTTGGCAACACTGTCATGAATATGAATATATGTTTTGAGGAATTTGTTTTATAATAAATTAACTTATGATTTCTTTTGCAGTTCAGAAATTTAACAAATAGATTTGAGATAAGTGATTAGACATGTACTGTTAGCACAAGCCAGTTACTCTGCTTTTTCTACGAAACAAGAATATTGTTAATCACTCCACAGACATGCTGTAAATAACAGTGCAGAAGTCCATCTGACACAAGTTTCTGCTGGCATTGTTAAATTATGTAAATCTTATAAACACTCCCCTCAGGCATAAGCAAAAGTCATTCTTTTCACACCATTATTACAGGATCACTTTAATGTTAACTGAGCGATGCATGAATCTCACCCTGTATTTTTCCCCGCCTGTGCAGTTGGCTACAACGTGTGTCACACTAGGGCTGAAGTCTTTTCTGATGCTGCCTCCCATGTGATGAACAAGATCAGCTAGAATAGACTGCCACCAGAGAGAAAATGCATTAAAACACAGAACCTCCTATGTGATGAACAAGATCAGCTAAAATAAACGGCACCAGAGAGAAAATACATTAAAACACAGAACCTCCTATGTGATAAACAAGATCAGCTAGAATAAACGGCACCAGAGAGAAAATACATTAAAACACAGAACCTCCCATGTGATGAACAAGATCAGCTAGAACAGACTGGTATCTGAGAGGACATACATTAAAATACAGAATATCAACAAATGCCCAATCATACTTGAAGCAATGGAATTAAAAAAGTTGTGTATTAAAAAATAAAAAGTTGTACAAAAGCAAAGTTTTATGGAACTTTTGAACTTGGAAATTTTTAAAGATAAAGTCTTTAAACATTTGCTTTTCATTTTAAGATAGATTTAGAAAGGTGTCCCACTTTTAGAGAATCCCCATTTATGCAAGTATAAATAACATATCACAAATATATTATTTAGCAATTCAGCATGTTATTGTGCACATTTATGTGATTCTGGAAAAAGGCTTACACTTTACAGCCGCTGAACTTACAAACTTATGAACGATGACTGAGGTTATTGTTATGACCTTTGAACTTATGAACTAAGACTGAGGTTACTGTACTGACCTTTGAACTTATGAACTATGACTGTGGTTATTGTACTGACCTTTGAGCTTATAAACTATGACTGAGGTTATTGTACTGACCTTTGAACTTATTAACTATGACTGAGGTTATTGTACTGACCTTTGAACTTATTAACTATGACTGAGGTTATTGTACTGACCTTTGAACTTATGTACTATGACTGTCATGACTGGTATAGCGCTGTCAGTACTTACCAGCTGCTCTCTGCGTTTAAAACCAGTGAAACATAAGACCAGGTCTCTCATTATAGTGTTGTATAACGGCCTTGTGCTGTTTGGAATGGGCTACAAAGGAAGAAAATAACAGGTTTTTAACATTGACCCTAAGCCTTCAGGGGCAATATTATGGTATGCTCCTCACACAGCAGTTATACACTGTTGTTGTCCCAGATCTTTTGATTAAAACAATGCTTTGTATAGCAGGGTTTGCACAGAGCAATTATGCTTCTTATTCATAACAATTTTATTTATCTAATCCATAATACAGTCATGTATGACAATTTGGCCATTTAATTTGTAAAGAACAATTTTGATGGTTTTAATTCCTTTCTTTCACACTGATTTCAATCATACCAACCATGATGGACAAGTCACGTCTATGAGGGCACCTTTGTCAGTCCACATACCTCATTGCCTGTCGCAAACCTGATCAACACTGGTGGAGCCATGATCCGTGCTCCTGCCCGATGAAGGCTGTGGTATGCAGTCCCCTCAAATGCTTCCAGTACGAATATTGTATCAAAGTCCAAATCATCATTGATGTAGGGCATAGCCGAGTCAGCATATTCAACTGGACACTCAAAATGCTGTAAATACACAACAGAATGATTAACTTATTTTTAAAAGTATATCTTCAGATCTTAAGCATGTGAACTGGTTACGTGTCTTTGCTTTGATCATTTCTCTTTGGTTTTATTCAAAATCTGAACAATGGCAAGCAGTTCTGTTGAACTGGTATTATTTATTATATTTTCAATTTGATAAATGTATAAAATGCCTTTCAACCTAATCCTTAATTCAAACAATGATACATATTCTGTCGAGTATTCTTTTATCATAAGTGATACTTAGTTAAACAATAATTTATCATTTACCCAAGGAAGGCCAATAATTTATTATTTACCCAAGGACGGTTGGTAGATATCTAATGACAACAAAATCTATACAAACTGTAAGTACTCAGCTATCCTCTATTGTAATTGTGCAGGATTATTATAAGGTACAAAGCACAGTAAAGACATGAGTCAAGGTATATATATATATATATATATATATATATATATATATATATATATATATATATATATATGATTCTGCAACCAGTTCAAGAACCTGGTAATTGTAAAGCATGTTGTTAATCATTTTCAGATATATCTAGCCTAACAAAATACTTTATTTTGTGCTGTGGCTTAACCATTCTTTATATATATATATATACATATATATATATATATATTTTACAGAAAGCATTTAACCACAAATGATGAAATATGCAAAAATACAAGCACAAAAATTCAATTTAAATGCTTTTCCCAGGCATCATGGTCATAGTCACTGGCATCAAGAAATCATGAAACCCATTTAAACTGGTCATCTGAATAAAACTTCCATACATGTCACTAAGCCATATTTCAGATCCTTGAAGAAGTCCTGGTTGTTGGAACACCAATAAGGATTTAAACAACGCCATGCGGGTGTAAATATTGACAAAACAGCACAAGACCAAACAGATATTTACTGGGCGGTGACTAATTAACCCACCTGATCTCTGTTCAAAAGCATGTACCCTTAATGAACCACCTGTGTTTGTTTACTAATTACAACAGCTGATTGATGCAAATAGGTTTGATTTATCATGTACCTGCAGGGCCCGCTCCAAATCTTTGTTTGATCTGCATTTCTTCCCAACAACAATAAATCTCACATCCAGCAGAGACAGATCTGAAAGAAACAGAGAGGGATATCTGAAAAGTACCCAAGAGTTGCACTAGCACATATGATTAATTCCTCTATTTATTAAATAATTACAACAATTGTGCCAAATATAATTTTAATTAAACTATATCATGCAATATTTTTAAAAGATTGTTTTTCAAAACAATGCAATTGAAATAGAACATTTATAAAACAACAGTATAAAATTTATCCATGCATTCATGAATGGGCCAATTGCGCCAAATCTGTACATGACAGTGTCTGAGGTTAAAGAAAGAAAAATATGGCTGTTTGTCAGGCAATTACTAATTAAGAATATCACAGATGATGCAGACAGTAACATCCATCACTTTTTAGTGTGATAAAAAGATGTTTCTATCCACTTGCAGCAAATTATGGGCCGATTTGTCCCACCCGTAACATGTCCACAGTTAAACCCATAAGTTTTATGACCATGCAGACCTTAATAATCAGCTGCATACATGCTGCTGAATGAATTTAAAAAGTGTAGTAGGGTTGAAAGTTTACATGAAGAGGTATCTTGGATACAGAAATCCAAAACTTGGATTTTGGTACCTATTATGATGTCTTGGTCAAAATAAAATATTTTTTTGTCCCACCCGTAACAGGTAGTGCTGCAATTGTCATGATTATTAACCAAGAACTGCGTTTTGTGTTACACTGACCAGAATAGAAGTGAGATTAATATTTCATACGTGTCTGGGGTACATGTAACTCAAACAAATCGGAATCAAGTGTTTTATCCAAAAAGGTTGGTATCGTCAATCATAACTGTCCCACCCGTAACAGTGGAATAGCAGTGGGAAATTAGAGACAAAATAAACCTTAAACCTTTATACAGAGAAGCACAAACCTGAACTGTTCTGTCATGCCTAATTTGTACGTCTGTCCTCTGAATTTATTATACAGTATATCAAAGATACATCATTTTGTCCCACCCGTAATGTGTCCCACCTGTAACATTGTCCCACCCGTAACAAGGCAAAGAATATAGCTTGCTGCAGATTAAATAAGATTGAACAACTCCTTTCATGTTAACTTTGATGGTATCTTCTTCGACTCATTTTAAAGGTAATACTATACTTTTAATATAAGTTTTAATATACTTTTAGGCCTTCTTTGGTTAAATTAGGATTTTCAGGAAGGCAATTAATTATGTTGTTATTTATTTATATTTAATGCCAAAAATTTTCTTTCCCTGGATCAATCTGGATTTTATTTCATTTATTATGTTTTTAACATTATATATTATTTAAATCATTTAAAATTTAAGCAAATAATAAAGAGAAACTGCATATAATGACAGATGTTTTAGTAAATTAGTTGATAAAGACATATATATAGTGAAAGGTGACATTAAAGGCAGATCTGGTTAATAATGTTAACAATAATGGTATGGATTCCAAAAAGAAACTGGCATTATTGAAATATTGGGAAAGCATGAGTACATTTATTTTACATTTACTGTACTTTCAGAGTGCTTCATGGACTGTACTAATAAGCATATCTTAAGCAATTATTTCAAAGAGTAACCATGCAGGGTTATTTTTTTTAAATAAACTGCTGCAACTTTTCATCAGAATTATCAGAATGACTGTGCAGATTATTATATAGCATTTTCTCACCATAAAATTCATCAATAAAGAGGAATATTACAACATAACTGTTGTAAAAGTAAATAGCATTACCAGCCTTTGTCCCACCCGTAACAGTCCTCCATAGACATTCTTTTGGCAAATTTGACAAATTCCTCATATTAAATTCTAAAAAGAAATATACTGTGCCTTCATTTTCATTAGTCCATCGCATATTAAAGGTTTGTGACTTATTTTATTGTCTTATTAGTGGATAAATTTGATGTTAATATTAATTAAAACTACATTTCAATCAAATATGTCCCACCCGTAACACTTTTTATCTAAACATATTTAATAGTAAGACTATTGAGTTGAACTTATTCTACCTATCAGGTGTCTCATTGCCTCAGGTACATGCAAGTTGAAAGAAAGTTCCCATCAAGTAAAACCTTGGACCAGCAAGGTGGAACACTGTGTGTGTTATGGGTGGGACAGATTTATATGATGACTTTGTAATATTGATTAATCATTATCTAACCATGGAGGAACATGGGAGCTGGGAGATTTCTGAGATAAGTATACCAGATTATGTACATGTATAATAGTATATATAATTAAGATTTCTATTACAATAAATGTTGGTGTTACGGGTGGGACATAAATGTACAGAAATATCGCAATTGGCCCGAATACATTTTGGAAGTATTCCCATTCACATATTTTAATCTATACCTGTATCCATATTCACTTCATATAATTATTGAGTATTCGCATTTGTATTCATGGAATTATTGTGTATTCGCATTTGTATTCAAATACATTTGCAAAGTATTCACCCCAGGTCTGGCTGTATTCGAAAAATTTGTGCCTTCCCACATGACTATCATGTGCTTTCAATATATATATATATATATTGCATTTATTAACAAAATGCTTTATCATAAAATAAAATTAGGCCTGAATATAACAAAACTAAACTAAATGGGATACTTAAGCACCACTTGGTAAAAAAACACTGGTTCAACAGAAAAACATATGACCGGGACTATCAACTTGACTGCCATGCCGTTTAGATGAACAATCAGAACAACAGCCTCTTATAAAAATTAAGTTGTAGATGCCACTTTAGTTCCGGTTCATCTTAATTATTTAAAAGCTGAAATGCCCAGTAATTTTTAAACTACTGACAGTTATAAATACAGACACAATTGTTGTATAAGAATTGTTTTGTAACAATTTTAAATTAAATTTTGTATATCTCACAATTGTATGATATATGATTTGAAAATCAAGTGTAAGATTTATTCAAGAAAAAAAAAGGTGTCATGTTTAAAAGAGTGCTAATCCACATGACGGTCGTGCAGTCACCAGTGAGATACATTTTTTTCAGCTCTGAAAGGTTGTTAATTAGCCAAATATTAAAATAATTTACACATCTATCAGTTTTAACTGCCAAACAGGTAGAATTAAATGTGCAGTTTATCAACTGTTCTGTTATAAATGTTACTGTTAGCATAATCATTATACTGAAGTGCTTCCAGAGGATGTCATGCAAATAGTAGTTGCTGTTATTGGCACTTCTGTCACCTGAATTAAGTATGATTGGTCATATTTGAAATGAATATATTGTTGACAGGTTAAGTGCTGGACCAGCAACAAATGTTTTGGGTAGGCCTGTCAAACAGTGCACTGAGTGCTGCAGCACTATTTCTCCAAGTAGCTCTGGATCTGACTCTCAAAAATAGTCCATGACTAGCCCAATTTAATCAGACCCAATATTATTAGGCTCTGCCATATATTGAGTCTGACAGCCATACATTGAGAGTTCCTACAAAAATATTTTATAAGCCTCAGACTACACACCATCTAATGCCCATGTGAGGTGTTTAATTACCCATACCAGCGCGTCACTCTTTCAGAACTGGGCCTGTTGAAACAAAATGTGACAAAATTCTGGCTGTAAATCACTCCAGTCATCGAGGCTCCCAGTGAGGTCTTTAAATGCGCCCATTTGCTGTTTTCTCTGTCCCTACTAAACTTGTTGACATGCCTTTGGTGAAAAGGTCAGTAAAAGTTTTAAAACGATGATCCAAGTTTAATTTTAGTTGCTATCGAAACCATGAAACACATACTTATTGTTGTTAAAATGGTGTAATCTTGTGTCTTGTTGGTTGGCAGCAAATTGGCAGTCAAAGAAGATGCAACTGATCCGTTGCTTGTTACATGGCTTACATTGTAGATTACATTTTCAATTGGCAATCGGACCATAGGGCATAATTACATTGAGCCTGATTAATTTGAGCTAGCCACCAAGGGTGACTATAAAATGTTAGATATATCTGAGAGTACATTTTATAGTCACCACCCCATGTATGCACTTGGGTGGGGTTCTAACCTGTGTATGATCTTGGTCTATAAAGGGAGAAAACCCCTCAGTAACTTGAGTATCTCATTTTTTAAAGACAACATTCTGTCATGGTAAGCTAATTGACCTGACGGCGAGTGCGTGATCGACAGCTCTATTAGCCAATCAGCGAACGTTATTGCCGGACTGAAAACGAGGCCATGTAAACACACGTGGAGGTCGGACATTCCTGACACGTGTGTAAACTTTCAACTATAAATGCTCGATGGACCTCTCATAATAAATATGTTTTATTTTTAATACGGTCGAGGCATAAGTTGATAATTTTTATAAAAGTTACCCCAGGTATCATTCAAAGTAACAGCAATCTGTTTTCTTCCTTCTCTTCGTAATAAAATCACAAGACGAGGAGAAACGCAGGGATGGGACAAGGCAGGCCCGATTTGGCCCTGTCATATATTGAGTCCATAATGACACATGAAATTTTCAGTTAGTCAAAAGACGCAGTCTATATGATCCTATATACCATCTATTGGTAAACACTGGCCTGTAACCAGTGCTAAAAAGTGTTACATTTTCCCCACACCAGCGCTTCACTCTTTAAAGTTGATGGGTATAAACAAAATGTATCAATCTTGGCCCCGTCGAATCAGAGCGTCTCCCACTCCCATTTGTTCATGTGCATGGGATGATATGCAGTATTCATGTGTTCATATATATGCATGCGACGATATGCTCCTGTTACCAAAAATATATTTGATATATCTCTGGTAAAAGGTCAGTAACTTTTATTGACGAGGATACAAGTTTAATTGTATAGCCCTCTGCTTTATATTGTAACCATGTCGACAATTTACATAACAGTGTGCATTTATTGGCACTCAAGGATGCAAGACGGCTATTACTGCCTTACTGATTACTGGTGTTAGAACTTAACAACTCACAGACCTGTTGGTGTGATAAAAGCGCGAACTCAGATTTTGGTGATCGACCTAGATCTTCTGATTGTTCAATTGACAAAAAAAAAATACAAAAAATACAAGAAACTACCGAAAGACAAAGGTACAATCTTGAATCATTGAGCTGTTCTTTAATAAAATTAATATGTGTAACTGTCGGCTATATTAAAGGTATAATGTTTATATTTTTCACAAAAATTTGGTCTGTTCATTTGTCTGTTATTTACAAAACTTAATATATTTAGTGATCACATAGCTTGTTGATTTTTTTATTATATAAAACAATAATAATATTTCATTCTATGGTCGCATATGTATCCTGCTGGGGGGGGGGGGGGGGCAGGGGGGTTTAAGAAAGAGAAGGGGAAAATGCTATTTTTTTAGCTAGTAGTAAAAAAAAAAAGAGATAAAAAATTCATATTTGTTATTATAATCCACTTGGAATCAGATATTATGAAAGCCATGAGTCATAATTAGAAAATAATCCTTAAGATGTTCCTGTTCAACAATAAACAAGATAAAATTTTTCACTGACAATATGTGTTAACACCTATTATGTACATTTCATTGAAATTGAGTGAGAAATCGTTAAAAATTAATTCACAGTTCATTTAGGCTATAATGATGCATTACACCAGAATATATAACAAATACTTGCAAGTTGTAATAACGAAGTGAAACGGTGTTTACTTTCAATGACTGAATTATAAAGAAATGAAATAAATACACTATTAAACATTAATGGTTATTATCTTTATTAAGATAATATTTTGATGTGTCACAGTGTCTTTTATACTAAACAAATACCACAGGTATGTCACAAATGGAGCATCACTTCAGTTCTCCTTGACAATATAAATACAATATATTTATATACAATATATTTATATTATTACATACATGAGTCACTGACTCTGAGTGTTTAAAGGAAGATTCTAAAAATTATTGCCACAGGTTGCCTTAACTGACAGAACAGCAGATTTTCTATAATATGCACCTGTATAAAATAAAACAGTTATTTTGCACACACACACCCTCACACATAAACACAAATGTTTATATACAGGCAGATCCAGAGGGCGTGGGGGAGGGGTTGAGCCGCAACAACCTTTCTTCAGAATTTTAAACTATTTTTTCTGGCCTGCATGGACCCGTCACATTCTGGAGCAGGGGACCCTTTTATAGGTTTCTTATTAGTCTTCCTGGGTTGGCTCCACCCCTTTACAAACCCTTGATTCGCCCGGGATCGCCCCTGATATATATATATATATATATATATATATATATATATATATATATATATATATATATATATTTATGTATATATATATGCTCTTGTCCCACCACATCTTTTAAAACAATACAAAAGACTTAAGGACCTTCATAAATAATATCTATATCATACATTCATTTAAATTTCTTCTTGTACACACATCTTTCTTCCTGTGTATAAACAGGAGGCTTCCTATTAAAAACATAAATATACATGCAATATTTTATAATAATTTCAACTTCAGTTTTATTTCATAATTTTCTCAGAATATTAAATTTTATATATAAAAAAAAACACGTGATGTTCACACACCATCTGTGATTTTACTTGCCCTTCAAAAATTTATTGTTTAAATACTGGTATTGACACTTGTTGGATTTTTATTATTAATTTTAATTAGATGACCTATAAACTAACTTTCAAAGGTTATAAAATCTCTGCTTGAGCAATACATATTAAGCAAGGCTTCCTTTAATGTTTATAAAAAATGAGTTGTTCCCCCCCCCCCCTATATCTAATGACAGCATATATGTCACTTTAACTTGTATGGAAGCAACACTTTTTACGTTGTCATCTTTAATTTTTTGATGAAACTGCACCCTATGTCATAGACAAATATTTTAATAACTGTTACTTTGTTGTTTTTCAAATTTGTTCTGCTAGACTTGAACGAGTTGTAAATTTTAACCAACCGCTGAGGTGTCAAGGCTGATGATAGGGGTCAGCTGATTCGTTCTCTGACACCAGCCGTATCGAGCAGAAACGGGCGCAAATTCATCAAACTTCTCAATTTTATATTTAAAACATCTCTGTAGCCTACGTATGTACACTTTTAACCTTAGGGTGCTTTCTTGGTAAAATTAATACTGTTTGAAGCCAGGTGCGATATACGGCTGAAGTGCCGGTTCCACGTGTATAAGAAGCACGCTTTTTCGGTTTAATGTCCTACCTAGCAACCGTATCCAAGGTAGGCGGAGCTAACTCGTCCACGCCGTCACGTCAATTGCATAAATACCCTGCTTAATTAAGTCTTTAACTCGTACAAAACTGGACCAGTACACATAACATTGTCGCCGCTACATATACATTCTAACTGCTTCTGTCATGGCGGTTATGGGCAGAACGACCCGTGTTTTCTTAGACCAAAATACACAATAACTAAAGTAAAATACACTTACAGTTGCCAATATGTTGCAGTTGTATTGAAAATAAGATACTTTTGTCATAGTGAAGAAGTTTTAATGTCACCCCATCCGTGAAACTGAAAATAAAATGGTCTTTTTCGGAAAATACGATCGTATCGTGGTCAAATACCACTTATCCCTATATATGGGGAGGCGACGAAACAGTCGTCCGTTAACGGTGCAAGACGTTTCGTTGCTGCAGGCGGCTAAATTTGAGCCAGATCCCACATTAAGTGAAAGACCTAAAAGATGCTGATTCAATTCCATACTAATGATACTCCAATGGGGAAAAAAATGATAGATTTGGTTAACAAATGATACATTAAATAAAACAAACATGTACTGGCACAAATGAGAACCATTAGTGTTACAGATCTACAATTATGATATAAAAATAATAAAAAATTGACAGTTCTGACAACATTTATAAACTTGACAGTAAAGAAACATCATGATGACAAATCCAAAAATGAAGAAAAAGACTGGCTGTGAACATCCTGATCAACACCTTAAAAGAAATTATGAATCAATTGTTAAAAAAAGGAAGATGGTTGACAATTCTGGAATTTTTTCTTTTCTGGGCAGCATTTGCATAAATCACGTGAAACATATGGAAATCAGTTTTAATCATAAAATGGTAGTCATGACTGCAGTGATATATGATAATGCTCAGTGTACTGATAACATTGTCAAATGGTCGATGGATGATCATATCTTTTCTTGCCTTGGAGTCTTTCATTTCTTAGTTACATTCCAAGATCGAACAATTAATGATCTATTCATTAAAGCAGAAATATTAAAAAAAAAAACCTATTTTACCTCCAGGATCTTCTGTGACGTCCCTGTGGACACTGTCCAAATGGCTGTTGCAATTAAAGCTTGCTGCAGCCATTTTCCAACATAAGTCCGGCGATATCCTCACATGGAATGTGGCCCAAATGTCACGCTGCGATGTCCGCGATCCGAACGGACTCTTATCAAAACTGCTCTGCAGTTCTCCAAGTACTCACGTCAGGTGAACAATGTCTGTTTTTATCCATTAAAGTTCTCGTTCCTTCCTTGCACGCAGTGGAATACGCGGCAGCTAGTTATTTCCTCTGTAAACCTCAATAGATGGGGTTTCGCCTAGTCAAACTCGACAGAACCTGAGGTCGTCTTGTCTTTTGAACTTTCCGCCTCGTTCAAACTAAGAGCGGCTTTCTGATTGGCCAAGGCTACCGGATGTTGACAATCCGGGCCGGAAGCATGCTTAATTTTAGCTTGATATCCTGCTCTAATATGAGAAGCTGTGACAGCCATTATTAGAGCAGGTACCAGTCTAAAACTATAGTTTCGTTTCTGCTCACAACTTTCTTCAAATTTTGTCAGGATTTATAAAATGAATAATATCAAATTATATCACATTAAATACCTATTTGTTTATGAATATTTATAGTCGAATGAAACCTGAGACACGGACTTGCAAATTACTAATTTCAAGTTTCTGCTGCATTTTATTAAAGGATGGGTGCCAAACCATGATTCACGCTGATCGTTTGAGGTCACGTGACAGTGACAGCCTGGAGGCCTGAGACTGGCAGCTTGGTACTTGATAAACTGACAGGGTTGATTGGGGTAACCTTGCTGATCCTCTTAAACTATTTAGTGCCCCCCCCCCCCCTTCCATTCACATTGTCCACAACTTTCAGACAACAGTAACATGGTGAAAGTGGTAACGAAATTAGAGGTCTTACAGATCTTGCCATTGGTGCTGGTCAGCTAACAGTAACAGCGTCAAACAGCATACTTCAACTTCAGCCATTTGATATTATATAATTTAAATAATTTAATTTAAAGTACAATTTCACTAGACACTATTACAATAGTTAAGTTCAACTTATAACTGAAACTCCAAGAACGGCAGTCAGCACCGGTTGTTACACTAACTGTTTTTCAATTATATTGTATTTATACTATTAATTATTATATATTTTAAAATATATTTTGTCAATATGTTAACATTACAAATATATTTTATCAATATGTTAACATTTTAAAAATATATTTATCAATATATTAACATTTTTAAAATATACTTTATCAATATATTAACATTTATTAGATATATTTTATTGGTTCTCATTGATGGATGAGGGTGAGCCGGTGGGTGCTGTATATAGATTTGATGAAGCGTTTGACACTGTGCCTCACTTAAGATTATTAAAATAATAGAAGGATATGGAATAAAAGGTAATCTTCTGTCATGGATAAGAGATTTCCTGAATAATAGGTCTCATTTTGTAACAGTAAATGAGGTAAGGTCTGAGGGAACACAAGTAACCAGTGGTGTTTCTCAAGGTGTACTTGGTCCCATGTTATTTATTTATATTATAAATGATATGCCCAAACAAATAGATTGTAAGATCAAAATCTTTGCTGATGACACTAAAGCTTACTCTGCTGTTAATGGTAATAGAGAATCTAAAACAGTTTACAAAATTGTATTGACCAGTTAGTAAAATGGACAGATCTTTGGCAACTACAATTTAATAGTAAAAAATTCAGTAATATCCATTTGGGGAAGAATAATCCCAGACATAAATATAGTATAAAAGAGGGGGGGGGATGTAAGGCAATTAAATAATACACATGTTGAGAAGGACTTGGGGGGGGGGGGGGGGTTCGCGTAGATGATGACCTCTCATTGAGGTGGTTAAAAAATGTAACAAAATTTCTGGATCAATAATGATTACCAGCACAAATAAATGTAAACATATTATGGTACCCCTTTCCAAAACCCTAGTGAGGCCTTTAATTGAATATGGAAACCCTGTTTGGAGCCCTAACCCAAGGAAATATATAGATAATATAGAATTGCAGAGAAGATTCACAAAAATACTATGGGCACAAAAAACATGAATTATCAAGAACGTCTAATGTATCTTAAGCTTCCTAGTTTAGAGTACAGAAGATCGAGGGGAGATTGTATTGAGGTTTGCAAAATATGATCTAATAAACACTGCTTCTCTTATCAGTAAAAAACAGAAATGAGAGAACAAGAGGACGTATATTAAAACTTACAAAAAACACACTAAAACTTGTGGTTTCCAGCACTTTTTTACTTATAGAATAATAACAGTTAGAAATGATCTTCCCAGGGAAACCGTAAATGCTGACTCATTGAATGCTTTTTAAAATAGACTTGATAAGGTTTTCCAAAATCATATGTATACTACTAACTTAAGTCAAAATTAGAAAGAGGAAAGACACTAGAACCTGAAGAATCCCTGGAAACTAGATCTTAGTCATTCAGAAATATGTAATACATAATACCTAGATGGTCAAAGTCTTCTAGCCCTGAGCCATATTGTACTACTTCATCAATATGTTAACATTTTTAAATTATATTTTATCAATATGTTAACATTAGCTAACCCAAGACTTTTTTAGCTCAGCTGACTATAAGTCATCTGAGCCATAGTTGTGGTCCATTGTCCGTCCGTCTGTCCATCCATCCATTAGACTGGCACCCTTTGAAACCATTAGACCTACAAATCCAAAAATTTGCATACTGTTAGATGTCTCCAAAATATTTCACCAAACCAAAAACTGGGTCACTTGGCTTTGTTCCCTTCAAGATATTAAGGAAAAACCTCAAATTTCAATTAAAAACATATTTACACTTCAGAACTGCCTTATATCAAAATCACATCTGTTTTTCTTAATTTTTACCAGAAGTATTTTCCTATATATTTCTTATATACATGCCATAAATTTAAGTCTGTTAAGTGTAATTATTTTAAGTTATGGACCTGAACATAATGGACTTTGAAAAAAAAATCAGGAAAAATATATACTCACTTAATAGAACAAGATATGAATTTTGTAAAATTTTTAAGTCATTAGCATTAAAGTAAAATCAGTACGTTAAATTTTACCCAAGTTTGGCCTTGGCATTTTTTTCCTGTGAGTACTGTTGATTTTATTTCCACAGCACTTACACATAAGAATTTAATCTGTTAAATTCTGAAATATAAAGTAAATGCTAAAAAATAAGTCTAGTTTTTGTCAGAGGCTGTATTGTAATTATTTGCATTGTTAAGCTCCAGGCTGCCCACTTCTGGTCACTACAGCCCAGCCTTGGTAACTTGGTAACCTTACAAGTGATGCAACACTGGTCGAGCACCCCTGTTGTCACATGTGTACAATTATTCTCATGTCCCCTCCCCCCCCCCCCACCACCACCACCAAGTGAATTGCAAGAACTGTTATTGTTTGAACTGTATTTCTTTACTTTTAAAGCTGTTTCCCTCCAATGTTCAAACTTTTCTTGAAATAGTAATTCAAGGAGTATTCCAGAAGATGCCATATGTTGTAGTATAGTAGCATTTTAAAGAAATCAATTTCCTTTTATATAATTTTGGCAAATTAAAATATAATTTAACCCATCAGTATGGAATAATTTGATAGTAACTGAGCCAAATCATGGATAAATAAAAGGGGCTTTCTTGTGAATTTTGAATTCTGAATCAAGTGATATTTTCGGATATTTATTGTTTTTATATTGCAAATTTAAAAAAAATATATATTTGATAAAAAAATTATACATCTGTGTGCATAATGTGATGGAGCCTGATTGGAAATGTAACAGTTATTCCAAATATTAATTTTTCACTTAACCATTTTCCTTTTTAATAAGAACACCACCATGGCTTCTAAAAAGTCTACAACTCAGAAGGCAGTGACTAAGACACCCAGAGCCTCAGGAGGTGGCAGCACCAGTGGTCTCCACATAAAGGTCACCAAGAAGAGGAAACCCAGACAAGGTTAGGGTCAAGGTCACATACAAGGTCATGCAAACTATACATAAGTATTTTTATGTTATGACTGGGCAGTTAGTTTTCTGATATTTTTCTTTTTGAGTTCTACTCAGGCCTCCCACACTGGCATAAAATCTAAAAATTCATAAAATTTCCCAAATTGGCATAAAATAGCATAAAATAAGTAACAAAATCATAAAATTATAAGATTATGTTGTAATTACCCAATAACATTTGTTTCAACCTCAAAGTCTATGGCTATTTTGCATAGTGCTCAAACTACCATGTGTGTATATTTGCATTGCATATGACACAAGTGGTGTGTGGGCTAGAGTATAATAGTTGTTTCTTGTAAAGCATGAAAATATCATATGCAATATCTTTAACAGCTGTTATTCATATAATATATTCATGACCAAAACTGCTGTGTATGATGTATATATCACAGTGTAGATGGGAATTTCAACCTAAACAGTTGAGTTGGGAATAGTCGCTGTTATTACAGTTTCAACTGGTTGACATTGGAATATTTCAGTGTACACTGGTTAAGGTTGGGATTGCCAGAAGTGAACCAGTTTACCTTAGGATACCATGAAATACACTAGTTCACTTTGGAATATCTAGATAAGTCTACATCTTTATTGTTTTATACTTTATAACAAGTGCTTTTAAATTCAATTCAATTCATTTATTTGGCACAAGAATATATACATTATACATGAAATTGTCCCTTTATATATAGTTATTCTTGTGACAAAGAGGACTGACTCATAGAGTATATGTCCTCTCAGTATAAACATTAAAATGTAGTAGGTTATATGGTGCACTGTGCAATAAGAAAACTAAAATTTCAGAGAAAACAAACTATAAATAAAAATTTATTTATGAAAATTGAGTAAAATATATAATAAATATAATTCTGTATTGGAGGAAAAGCATTCTCTCAGACACCATTTAAATATTGATATTGTACAACAAGGATCAATATCTTTAATAATATTGTTCCAAACTCCAGCCCCTTTGAATTGTAAAGTTGTACTGGATGCTGCAGTTTTACATACTGACACATGGAAAAAATGCATTATTCTTGTTTTGTTATGATGTACATCTCAGATAATTCAGGTACAGTTAAAGGTAACATTTCTTAATTAATCTTATACATAGATAAACCAACACTATAATTGTACAGATATATTCTGGATAAGCTATTGAAAAAAAAACATTTTGTTATAATGATAAATAAATATGTAAAATCATGTAAGTATGGCAGTGATATAAAAAATGTCTTATTCCTTTATACTATTATCAAGTCTAGTTTGAAATTAAACTGCAGCTAGATTTCATTGTACATTGTTGTTTATGAGCTGGGGTCTCCCGTTGTCCAGCTGATGTTCTTAAATCCAGGTTAACATCAGATGAAGGCTCCACGGAAGAAAACTGTTATAACACTTAATGTCATATGTTACTATATAAAAATAATTCATCCCTAGGAATGGACTCTGTAGCTCTGTAGATTTTATAACTTTAGAATTATCATTAAAAGTAAAGCTGAAAGATTTACTCTATAAAACATTTTTTTCTACATTTGATGTGCTTATCAGTGTTAAATAGATCCTTGAATGATTAAATTATTTATTTTAAATCGTGCATACTGCATAGATTAAATTGTGATTACAATTTAGTTATTGATTTGCTTCACATGAATTTGGAATTGCTTCACATGAATTCCTAGTCTGTTTCATTCCCTCAAATCTGTATATATTAATTTAATATCAGTGCTTTTATTCAGCTGGTCGGTGTTGTAAGGTGGGCCCTGTATTGTCACCCCAGCACTAAATTAACAGATAATCAGTTATTCATGTGTACACTTGACAGAAATGGAAACTTAAAAATAAATCTTAACAACAAGGGTAAGACATTCTACTGTAGATTGGTGTATTTCAGGTTATTCCAAAAGAGACTGTTTCACCTAGTCACATATAAGCTATAATAATCAGAAATTCTAAGCAAAACTGGTGTATTTCAGGATATCCCAAAGTGAATGGGTTCATGTATGGATATGTCAGTGTGAACTAATGTACATTGGAATATTCCAAAGTCAACTAGTTGAGATTTGAATAACAGTGACTATTCCCATCTCAACCGTTTAAATGGGAATTCCCATCTCAGCTGGAAGACAGCCAGTTGAGTTTGGAATTCCTATCTCAACTAGTTTCGATGGAATTCCTTTCTCTACTAGTTGAGTTCCGAACTCAACTGGATTCCCATCTGCACTGTGACATTTTTAAAGTTTTGCATCATGCACCAGCAGCAGGGTTTGTATATAGGCTGCAAATGATTAATGAATTCTTTTTTTAATGTAGCAGTAGAATTTTCTACTTTTCTGTATCTTTGAATTTAATAGTGCTGGAAATATAGAAAATAAAGCCAGTTTGAGGAAAAGGATAAACTTCTTATGCTGCAGTCTTAGGAAGAATAATAATTAACATTACTAGCTAACTCGTTGGGGTTCTTCCTGGCTCATTTGTTTTGGGACTCCTAGTAGTAGGAGTTACCAACTATAGAATCAGGCTTCTGCTTTTTCAACTGTAATACCTATGTTATAATCATGTGCAAATGCTATGAAATATATAGGGACCTAGTCTGAACAGCATTAACTATTATATAAGAGGCGCTTGTAAAAGAGCATAAAAATTTACAAAAAAAATGTCATAAAATCATAAAAAAAAAATTCTCAAAAGTGAGTGGGAGGCCTGTTCTACTGCCCGCATAAGTTAACTAAAACAGATGAATTCCCAGCATGTGAAAACCTTCTTAAAAGTTGATATAATTTAGGTTGCAATGTTAAATTTAAAAATAAAAGAATTTCTGATAAATATCATTCAGAGTTAATTATAATTAGAAGGTACCTTCCAGATATCAGATACCCACATCCTGCCAGTATTTGTGTGATAGACTTACAGACGAACAAACATTGGTCAAAACATATTCCTCCTGAGTTAAATAAATTCAAATAGATATTCCTGATCTGCTTACAGATGCAGTGCTGCAATTCTTTACCTTTTAAAAAAGTAACATACTTTTGTGTCAGGAATGACTTCCTTTTTATACTTTTCATTCTTTTTTTCAGGAGTTAATACCTTTTAATAATTTTCCTCGAATCCTCATCTTCAGGTGGTGATATTAGGCTATTTTATGAACTTATTGAGTGAAGTAGACAACTGTGTCAATATTTTATAAAAGTGGCGTTTTATTTGCAGTTTTCTTGTTGTAATCTTGCCAGTGTGTGATAGAATTACTGAGGACTTGTGCTGTAACTCGTCACATAACTGCAAATTTCAAAGCTGAAGCTTGTTAGAAGTGTCACCTGCTGTGATATTGTACAAAAATTGCGCATTGATTTGTACTGTTTTCAGACTATTTTCAGACAATCGCATACTTTATATTTGTTAGATTTTATTTTTTTTCCTAAAACCTAGAATGGCAGCACCGCAGATGATCAGGTTTTAATCAGGCTGATTTAATTTCAGAAAAGACAGCTACAGGACCTGGTTATACAGAGAGAAAGGTCCCTGCTAGAGTGTGTGCAAAATGGAAACCCCTGGCCCCAACAAGCAGGAAATACGTCACTGCTGTTTTGAAATCAAATATAAGGTAAGTGGACAGACCAAGCCATGGCCAGGTTGACAGTCGGTAGTAGGTGTATACTCTACTCACTCCTCTACCTCTGTCCACCTGTTTATTTCTTTTTCACATTAATATCTGCAAAATGAACTGAAACTTAACTTTTATTTACTGATGGGCTAATCAGACAAATGTGGTAATTAATTGGCAACAAAATAATAATCCCCCTGTATGAAATCAGTATGATTAATTCAAAATGAAATAAGGCTTAATAGATGCAAGGAAATTGCAACATTCTTATGGGCTGAAGTTGACAATCTTAAACTACCTATCTACATTTGATGATACACAGATGATGTCACATTGAATGGAATTTCACATGTTTCATTGTTACATCTCATGTGCGTCTCTCCCGGCTTAAAAGGAATAAGTTGATGTGCACACTTGAAATTATGCCATCATCTTTGCAGGTCTTTCCTTGTATGTCAACATCACCCCAGCATCACATAGGGAATGTATTTATTTCATACTTTTAAAATAATCATAAATCGTCACATTATCTCATGTGATAACAGCTGCATTGTATTTGCAAATTAAAAATATTGAGAACAAAAAGGGGGAAAAGGGGAATAGGACAAAGTAAGGTGAGCAGCTAGAGGACAAAAGTCATATTCTGCAAGACTGAACGTTATTACACTCTCAAGCAGTGGTTATACACTCTAGCTATTCCAGTTATCCTTTGTTTTAACCGCTGCTTTGTATGAGATTCACCACCAGGGCTCTCTCAGTGCAAACAATTGTTATCAGACGAATATGAGCACTGTATCACATTGTGCATCCAACTCCAAGTTTTAAATCTGCAACAGTAATCTCATTTTTTTTTATTCTTGGCCCTGTGCCAGCCCTGGTGTTGTGACCCTATAAAACTTGCATCAGAATAAAGCAGCGGTTAAAACAAAGGAGATCTGGAATAACTGCAGGGTTCAACTGCTGTGTGAGGAGTATAGAGAATTATCAGAACCATTTGGTGCTTTGTGATATAATGAAGAACCTGCAAATATGTTGGTACCTCCTAAATCAGGTCAATGATTATGTGTAACATTGTAACTTGGATTGTGTGTTTGTTTTGCTGTGGATTGTTGCACAAGGACTGTTGATTCAGCTTGGACTAGACTGTCATATTAAACAAGACTTGTATGAATTACAGGAATCCGGTGCTATTTTATTTCTTTGTAAGATTTAGACTTTATAGCTTCTGTTGTAGGGCATGTTATAAATCACTTATGATATGATATTGATATTCTTTAATATAATACACTTGTTTTGTTGGTAATTGTGATGTGTTGTGCTTGTGTATGATATCTGAGTCTGCGTGCTTGTCGGTAAACAGCACTGGGTAAGCAGGGCCTTTTATTCAGTCTTTTTGTCTGTTAATTATGGGAAAGCCAGGCCTGCAGAACTAATTGCCGGTAGGGGCTAGGGCCATGAACCCTATGCAGTCTTAGAGGTTATAAAAAGATCTCCTTGCAAACCTGAAATTAGGTCACTGCGACCTATATTTTCGAAGTTATGGGGTGTGTTTGCACCCCCCAGAAATAACTCTTTGAGACAAAATTTTCATCCTAAACCTTCCATCTTTCACATACAGCTCACCTACCAACAGGGGAAGAACCATAATTTTTTTGAGGTCAAAAGGTCAAAGGTCAAGGTCACAGGGGCCTCTTTGAAAAGCCTGTGGATGCATTTTAAGCCAACCCTTTCATCCCAATTCTTTGATCTTTCACATATAGCTCACCTACTAAGTTGGAGAAGAATCCTATAGATTTTGAGGTCACAAGGTCAAAGGTCAGGGTCACAGGATCCACTTCTTTGAAAAGGTTGTGGACACATTTCAAGCTAGACTTTTCATTCCAAACCTTCCAGCACTGATATCGCTTCTCTGCCAACAGGGGAAAAGACCTGTTGATTTTGAGGTCAAAGGTCAAGTTCATAGCACCCACTTGTGTGGAGTCTTTTTCAGGCAAACTTTTCAATCTGTACCTTCAATCTGTCATATATGGCTTACCTACCAATAAGGGAAGAAGCCTATTGATGTTGAGGTCAAAAAGTCAAAGGTCAAGGTCACAATATTTAATTGTTCTAAATGCTTGTGAGCATATTTCAAGTGTAACTGTTCAACCCAAACCTTCAGTCTTTCACATATGCCACATCTATGCATCACTCAGTTTGACTCAAATTTCATATTTATGGGTCTTTTTGCTTGAATAAATAACTTATTGATTTTGGGGTCAGCTGGTCAGCAGGTTAAAGGTTGCAGGTCAAAGTTATTCACCCATTGGTTGCAAAGTAATTACACCAGATTTAAGTGGTAAGTAGTTACCCATCATTTAGAAAGAATCCAGTTGATATATCGGCAAAAGGCCAAGGTCATAGGTCAGGGATGTTCACAATTACTTATTTTATAGACCATCTCTATTTTTCTTGTATATATAACCATCCCACTCCAGCTGGTACATCTCCCTGTGTGGCTGTAATTGTGAGTGACACTGGTGACATATGACTCCCTTTTGTATCAGCCTATTAAGTGATAAGGCTCAGTGATAAGTACCTCGTTACTTCATAACAAAAACACTGTTGTCAGAATGCTTCAGCCAGGCATTAAGACTATGAGAGTATAGTATTAAGGTTTAGCTACTAATTTATAAGATGATGGGAACATTTTGCAGTTAATTTTATGGAATCCTAGCAATAAACTTAGTTTCCTAGATATCTGAATATTTTAATATATATCACCACATATAAAGGCAAGTGTTTGTTCTCATAATATGTGGATGTGTACCTTGATTTAGGATGGCTTTTTGTTTTATTTCAAGACTCTTAGTCATGCTTTCTGCATTTCTTTTCTTTCAGGTTTGGCAGTTTACCTACCCTGCTGACCCCATTGAAAAGCAGAGTGATAATAAAAAATATTGGACTTACACTTTTTACAATTGCATATCTATAAATCTGATATGAGGGCCTGGACATGCCTTTTGAAATATTTTGGGCATCCATTACTGGATAATTTGCCCCAAATTTGGTCTCTTTTTGGTGAATGTGGGATATCAAATGTCATACTTGTCAGAAATCCATTATGTCTGCCAGTTAGCCACCTTAGAAATTCTTTCTTCAGTGCAGTTTCAGTAATTTTTCTTTAATGTTTGGTCCGATTAAGAGAATGTTTGTTGTCTGATTTCAGACTTGTCAGAAGTCCAATATGGACGCCAGGCAACCATCTTTTAATTCCTTTTGATCATTTTATCTCAAGAACAGTTAAAGTGAATGCAGTTGGATGTATATTTAGGTAATCTTGTAAAGGATTGGGTCAAATATTTCTGAATAAATATTACCATCATTTATAAAAGTGCAGTACAGTTGGCTTGTATTGAATAAAAATTCACACAGAAGCACCTGTTTCTCAATAATTCTTGCATGTATTTCCTTGATTTTTGCTATATATTTTGATCTTATATATATCATAGAAAATTTTCAACAAATTGGCAAATTGGTTCTTCAAAATTTGACTGGAAGTTGTGAATCTCAGTCCATGATGTCACAGGTCATGCTTGGCAGCTGAGCGTCATGGCCCATGGGTCACTTGTTTAAAATTTTAATCATATTTACCTGCAAGTGTATAACTACTATTTTAATTCCATAAAGTAATTTCTTCTATATAGAACAAAGGAGCTGCACTTGTGTAGCCCATATCACAGTTTTTCTTCATTATCTATATGGGTATTGTTATCATATTTAACATATTTCTTTCCACATGTATCTCTGTACCATCTCTCTGTTTTAGCCAAGTGATGCACAGGGCCAGTCCAAGGTGTTATGAGCTAGTTCAGGATCACTTAAATGAACTACATGCCAGGTATGTTGTAATTAATATAATTTTTAAAAATCCATGTTTAGCATATGCTGTTTGTTTTTATAATGAAAGATAAGGTTTCAGGGTTAGTAAATAGCTGAGTGGTTTAGGGTTGGACCTGCAAACTGAAGGTCCTCCGTTTGAACTCAAGCAACATTGTCTATTCTAGCTGTGACAACCTGACTCAGTAGGCAATGATAGTTTGGCTGGTAAGCCTACTTGAGTGAATCATGAATACAGAAAAAATGATATTATAAATATGGGTTTACAGTGGACAACTGGACCAGTAACAATATTGGGTATTAAGATAAATAATAGACTACAAAACTTGTATGAACTCAATTTTGAACCAGTGCTAAGAAATATAAAGAATTTGTTAAGTGTATGGAAAAGAAGAAAGATAACACCACTAGGGAGAATTACTGTGATTAAATCAGAATTAATTTCACAATTGCAGTATCTGTTCTCAGTTTTTCCTAGTCCACCGTCACTTTTCTCAAAGAGATAGAAGTTTTGTTTAGTAACTTTGTATTTAATAGTATAGTAGATAAAATAAAAAGAACAACATTAATAGCGCCAAAAGATGATGGAGGATTAGATATGGTAGATATCTGGTCCAAACTAAAAGCAACGAAAATCACATGGGTAAAAAGATTGTTAAAAGAAAATAGTAATTCAGGGTGGAGACAGTTAGTTAACATATGTTTAAAAAACATTGCTAGTTATATATTTACTTGTAATATAAAAATTGAAGATGGAAAAGATGTCCCTCTCTTTAAAAAATAAAATATATTTTGGTTTGAAATAATTTTAGAGTGGTGTGGGTTTAACTTTTGCATACTTGAAAAAACTAATGAGTTTTTGAAACAATCTGTTTGGTATAATTCACATATTAAAATAAATGGCAAAGTTGCATTTTATAAGAAATGGTATGATGCGGGCATTCGATATAAACAGGACTTAACAAAGAAAGAAAACAACCATTATACTTTCTGTAATAAAGATGAATTACAAAATACATTCGGTATCAAAATAGACACAATGAAATATAATAGTATCATGCACGCTATACCACAAAAATGGAGAAGAGAAATTAAACATAGATACAGTCAAGAAGAACCTTATGTATATAAAGTTGATAAACTGTTACAACAAAAGAGACCCACAAACTATATATATATAATGTATTCATTGCTGTGAAATGTACACAGCCGGAAAATTCCATTTTAATGTGGCAAAAAGATATTCCAGAATGTACAAAAGACAATACAAATGAAGCATTCCATAACATTTATATTACATCAATCTCTACTAAATTAAGATATTTTCAGTATAAAATTCTACATAGGATCCTGGCTTTAAACCCCTTCCTGGTTAAAGCTGGCACACAGATACTGATCTTTGTACTTTCTGTAAAGAGGAGAAAGAAACTCTAATACATATATTTTATGACTGCATCCATATTAAAGAACTTTGGACAAAGGTATATAATTGGCTTTTTGACCTTGGTATACCAAGAATCTTTTCTGCAAAAATAATATATATGAACATGAGTTCAAATAGATTATTAGATAAAATTATACTTTTTGTAAAGTATTAACTATTATATATATGTCACAAAGTGCAAAGGGACAGTATTATCAATTGATGCAGTTAAAAGTTTTATAAAAAATTATTACGATGTTGAGAAAAAAGTTGCAAGGTGTAAAGATAAACTTGGTTACCACGAAATATTGTGGAAACCATTTATCAGCCAAATAACTTAATTGATTAGCATACTACTAAATTAATGCTATATGAGTATATAAAAACATAATTAGACCATTAGAAATTTTTTTTTTTTAATAGACAATTTTATGGAGAACAACTTTAAATTACCTGAATGTTTATAAACACTACACCTGCGTTTTGTACTTGTCTTCTTGTATGTCATATGTTTATATATTTTCTGTCTTTGTATTTTTGTCTCTTGTATTTATATATGTATGGATGTATTTGTACTTGAAAAATAAATACTTATAAAAAAAAAAAAAAGAAGCCTACTTGAGTCATGATACAAGCAATATCGAGGAATGCATCACTGTGGTCATCCATTATGTTGCATTCATTTTGTGGTAAACAGCCCATAATCTTAACATTATGCTACAAATGATGAATTAATACAAGAGAATACATTTGCATGAACCCACAACCAAAGCTGAAATCCATCTCTCTCATTTCCTGTACCTCATACACATTGGCTGCACGCAGTAACCAGTGCGAGCCATGTCTGTATTCATGCGGTCAGAAATTCAACAAACATGCAGAGGGGTTTAACATGGTGCTGAGTTGAAACGAAACTTTATTCGCTCATGTTTGGTGTTGTCAGAAAGAACACTTAAAATGCTAACGATTAGTCTGGTTTATGTCAATTGACAGTGTAATTGTATCTCTATGCCATGAGGCGTTGTCAAAAATGATGAAAATATTTGCATCCTCATGGGTCCTTATAATGCCTTCCTCAGATCTAGATGTAAAGGCACTCTTGACAGCCAGTAGTCTGGTTGTAATGTCAGAGGGCTGGTATGGCGTTAGGTGTAATCCTCATAGAGAGTCACTGTAATATATGAACTATGAGTTTGACTTAGGAATTATTCCTAGCCTCTTGCATAAAATAATTTAAATCCGGAAGGATTAATAATTGCATTTGATTTTAGCAATTCAACCATTAATATCACCAAAGGATAGAGCATTATGGGAAGACTGAGTGTTCATATCTCATCTGAGGAGCTATGAGGTTTTTCATTATAAACACCCACCCAATATTAGCACTGCAATTTTAAAGGAAAAACTTCCCTATGATAAAATTTCACTCACAGACAAGTGCACCTTTTGGGGGTGTGTCAGTGGTATGAACCAGCATAAAATGGACGATTAAACACCAGGGACAGGACCTGCAGGTGCAGTACACCAAGCCTGATTGAAGCCAGGATCACGTGTCACAGCTCTGTCAAATAAACCATTACTAAAAAGGAATTCTGCAGATCTACATAATTATAAGTCTTCTGATTTCATCACTAAAGATTTATTGACCTCTAATATTCAGAAATAGTTAGTGGTTTACAAGTAGGAAATTTCAGATCATGTATAGACTGGTACATCATCTCAACTGATATGTAGGCCTACATTCCTGAAAACTAATAATCATTCTCTAGTTTGCAAGCAAAATGTCTATATAAGCACACATTTCCTCATCACAAAGCCACATGAAAAATTTGCCATGATTTATTACACTGCAAAACCAATCATCAGATCATTTGCATCGACTTGACCAATCATCCATTATAATGGATCATCAGCCCATCAGATCACTGCTACATTTATTTAGTTAAGCAGGCATTAGCAAATGGAGGTGGTTACCTGCCCCCCAAAAAAATTTAAATGTCTTTACTGTCCTGATTATTCTCCCCCACCCCCTCCTGGAACTTTGGCTCTGCTGTAGGTGTACTGTATCTGGCATTAAACTGCACTTTCGGTGTCAGATTCTTAGTTACAAGGTTTCCAGCAGTCAGGGAAAAGTCAGGGAAAAATTACTTTTACAAGGTCAGGGAAAGTCAGGGATTTTCATAAAAAGTCATGAAATTCTTTAATTATTTACCTGATATTTACATGTACCCAATGCCAGTTATATGCATCTGCCCACTGCCTGTTTTTGACATATTCCCAATGCCTGTTATTTGCATCTACCCAATGCCTATTATTTAAATTTTCCCAGTGCCTGTTATTTACACACACCCAGTGCCTGATATTTAAATCTACCCACTGCCTGTTATTTACATCTACCCACTGCCTGTTATTTAATATTTACATTTACCCAACATCTGTTTTTTACATGTACCCAATGTCTGTTATTCACATGTGCCCATAAACATGTAACCAGTTTGTTCCAATTTGCATTTAAACTGTTTTCTTTTTTATTTGTAAAATAAAATTTCTTTCATTTCAGGATCAGACAATCTCTTGATAAAGCAAATGTACCAGCGAAGAAGTTGGCTGATTACAACCGTGTTGATGCATACAATGTAAGTCAGTACTGTCATATAATCTAGTGATCATCCAGGAAGAGAACACCCAATTCAAGGCCAGATTTTGCATCATATAACCTTAAATTTTTATGCATGCAACAATCAGTATTTCATCAGTACATTGTGATATTTAGTAAAAAAAATGCATTAATATCTTCAGGTGCTGCCGAATGTGTACATTGATTATAATTGTTCATTTGATAAAAAAAGAGGACGTACATCTGGCATTTCATGGATAGTACTCCCTGCTTTGAAAGACCACCCTTTCTGCAAAAATATAAATATGGTTGGTTACAATTGCAAACTTGTGGTCTTTTGATCAAGGGACTTGAAAATTGGTAACCACTTATATCTGGTAGACAGTTTCAGAGTGAAATATGACCCAAATTCGCAGTGTAAGAGTGAGAATCAGAGTATTTGGGTATTTCTACAGAAAACGTCGCATTTCAAGGGTTTTCTTGGTGATTTTTTTTTAATCTTGATTTTGATATAACAAAACTTAATTTGTAGAAAAATATCATTAGAATTGTAAAATAATGCAAGTAGTGCACTTTTCAGTTTCCTTTTTTTATAAATAGTCCAGGTAAGGGGAAAATATGAACCTTTTTCTCGACATGTTACACGCAGTAAAATCTCACTTGCACATTTCAGAAATTGTTTTGACTAGATTTTTTGTGATTTTCGATAAAATTAAAATTAATAGCCTTTGATAAAATCAAAACATAAATTTCAGTTATGAATTTAACAAAAAAAAGTGTGTAAAAAAGAAAATATTTTCTTCTTTTTAATTAACTTTTGAAAACAAAAATTGTCTCTATACCTATTTTTGCTTCCAGAGGGGTGCATTTGTAGGGATTTACCGGACAAAGTACTTTGGTACATCTGCCTTCAGAATTTGAGTACCTTGTTAATTTTTTTGAATGCACAGAAAATAAAATTTAAACATAGTTTTAAATCCTCTAGGTAACGGTGTTGAGCATAGATAACGGTGTTGAGCATAGGTAACGAAGTCGAGCTTCTGAAGTAAAAATAACCGTAGTGACTACTTGAATACCAGTATTATATATTAAAACAAGCAAAGGCCTGTTTGAATAGAAGAAACGCAAATGTTTAAAATATTTAGCCCAAAACATGTTTCAAATTCTATTTCAATAATTTGGATTTAATACCAAGTTCTCGACACCGTTACATCGCTCTCGACACCGTTATTTTTCATGCAGGTAACGGTTTCGAGTGGTAACGGTGCTGAGTTTTTTTCATCTATACGTCAAATGCAGGACAAAAATTACTTCCATACCGTCCCTAAGAGGGCAGCACGAGTGATCACTATATGAACAACAAGAGGAAGCCATTTTCGAAGTGTTATATGTGAAGGTTAATTTTTCGCAGGTGTAACGGTGTCGAGTCCAAATAAACATACGGTGATTTTTATAACCCTTTAATGATTAACAGAGAACACTGAAATGGCAGTTACTAAATTTAATTGTGGATTATGTGTACAAAATTTCCTGAACTCTAATAAACGCTGCTCCCCGCATCAGCAAAGTGGTTTCTGTTAACGCGCTGCAAGATCAAAAGGTAAGGTAACGGTGCCGAGTATATTTTGGGAGACATACTTTTTATATCCAAATTTTTGTATTAAAAACAAAACGGTCAGGAAAAATCAAGCAAAAATATCATCTTAATAAACTTTCACCGCTGTGACAACGTGGAAAACAAAATCTATATAAAAGGAACAGTGGTTACAGAAAAACGCTGTTTTGAATTTAAGATCTGAGAGAAAGGGACAAAGGAAATTTAAGGGTATAGTAACATTTGCAGCTTTTTTTCTGTATGTATTTCTGCCCCAATTTAAATTATTTTTATCTCATAATAATGGTTATATCTTTAGCAACAATTTGAATGGTTATTCATGTCATTTTTAGCATTTGCTAATTTCTCAGTAACAAATATAGTTTCGGGACATGAAATGCGACATTTTTTTCAGAAATACCCATTTATTCATTATTGAGTGCATCTTTTTTATTTTAAATTTTTTAGGCTACATTTAAATTTTACATGTTGTTTATTGTTTTATTTAAATATTTGTTATACATCAGTTTTTTTTTATTGACCATCCATGTCAGTTTACTAGCAGTGAAGTTGGCTGTTATTTGATAATCAGATCCCACTGAAATGGCTATTATAAGCAATCCATGATGGTTTCACCAAGAGTGCCATATATCACAAACTGGAATAGCATTATTGCCAAATTATCGCTTGCTCATAAGCATGTAGTAGTCAAATATTTAGTTATTCAGTTGGTCTTAGTTACAAGCTGGTGAAATTAGGTTTTTTGACCAAATTTATCTGTCAGTAGTTTTGAATGGCAGGTGGTCACTTGGTCAAGGTACATTTAACTTAAACTAACCATGCAGGGGGAAAATGGTCATTAACAATAGTAGGTTGTTCATGTGGTGGTCTGTCAAACCAGGGACCACTGTAAGTCCATTGTGGCTGATGTATATATTTCTGGCTGTCCCACATCAGTCATTTTGACCTCACCTCCAGCAACATACAGTATCTGAGGTTTTACAAAGTAGAAACTCTCCAGTGAGTGTTTTTTTTATGGTTAGAAAATAAGATTATGAAAAGAAAACTTGATTATCATTCTGTGAGCCAGGAAGTACATAACCTTAGGATGGAAACTGTTGCATACCTTATATATGTCCTGCCATATTTATTATTGTTAAATGAGCAAAATACCTCAGTGCATATTATACCTTATCCAATGTATTTTAACAATAACAAAAATAAATACACTTTTTTTAATTACTTCAGGATTAAATAGACTCATAGTACAGGATATCATCACCAGATGTCAGTGCACATCTTTTGCACTTCCTTACTTGGTGACAGATATATCCAATATGAAATATGAATCATCAGCCCAGTATATATCTGAATCAATTGAAAATGTGTTTACCTCAATTTCCTTGTCTTATCTATAACCTCATTGAACCTCTTTGAAATTGAATGATATTTTGTACTCTGATATGACTGGCCTTGTAAAAACCACTCGGTAGGGCATTCCAGGAAGACCAATAGGGCCTACTTAAACATACAGTTCCTGTCCCCTGCTTAGATGTTTGACCATGATCACTATTGTTGGTTTATAATAAGTTTGATTTCAGTTTGGAAGTAACTAGAGAGAAAATTAATGTTTTTAAATGTCATTTGTTGTCAGTGACTGGTTTCACAAGTGTCTCTGTCAGAAATGGTTTATTTCACAAGTGTCAGTTTTATTTAGTGTACAATTTTAAAATGACTCTATGTTGTCAGTATATGCTGCCACAAGTTGGTTATTTGTCAGCAACTTATTTTACATATGTTCTATTCTCTTTGTCGGCAGTGGCTTATTCTATATAAATTATTTACTTTACTTATGCCTTTAAAATATTCTTTCAGAAATTATTGGAACAAACTTTGGAACACCATAGTCAGCAGCTGGACAGGTTGAAAAAGAGGCTGAGTCAAAGTGAGAGGTGAGGTTTATAGAATATTTATAGTAAAAGCAACCAGCCTTGCCTTAAACATCTTTAACTAGCCAGTACTCAGAACTGCAGGACATTTGTGCAGATCAACCACAGCAGGATCTGCCCCAAATTTCAATTTACCAACCCTCGGCCAATCAACCTTTACTATGAGAGTGACTATGACCTTTAAAATTTCAAATGGATGTATGTATTTTTCTGAAAATCTAAATGAGAGATGTCAGATGGTAAGCTGTGTCATGAGTTTTGAAACAACTGACCTTGACCTTTAAGGTCAAATCATTCTGGTGAACTACGTGACTTTTGAAATACTGTATAATTCCACTTCAAATTTTATTCACAAATGGTTTTAACTAAGTTGACTCTATTTAGCACTTCTTTCTTTTTCTGTAGCAGTTATTTCTCTTTAGGTACAAATAAGTCATTGAGTAGAATTTCACATTCCATAGGGAGGAACTCTGATAGTATGCTTTATCAAGCACACTACCAGGCCTGGCAGTTTTCACATTCAGCTTTTCACTAAAATCTACCAATTTAGATGTCAAAAATTGTAACATATAAAGACAAGTCCTACCTGAACTTTTAAGACTTTAATTTGAGAAAGTTGCACATAAATTGTAGTGGCTCCCTGTGAAATATTTTACAACTTGTTTTGACTTGTCATTCAACCAACCCGTCCCTACCATGCTACCAGTCTAATGTGGTTCTGTGACAGTCTTTCAATTGTCAAAGTACTTCTTGAGTTTGAATGCTGGTCATGAAGGAATTTTTAGTTGCAACTTGAACCATCATAAGTCTGCTACCAGTTTATGACAATTTATAATTCTCTACATCCATCCATGTGTTATGTTTGTTAAGATAATGTTTTTGCACTGACCGCTATGAAAACATAAACATGGTAAATTAGGTATATTTGTAAGGCTTAAAATTTACCCAAAAAATATCTATTATTATTTCAGGGCAGTGGAGGAATATAATGAGAAGAAGGAACAGTTGCAGCAGGAAATAAAAACCCTCAAACAAGCCAGTGCTTTCAATACAGAAAAGGTAAACGACAGGATTTTTAGTTAAGCTGACTTAAGTCATGCTAAGCTGTAGTGATGACCATGTGTCCTTATCCATAACATTGATGAAATCCTAAAACTCACAACTGAAACAAGTATTTTACAAACAAAGACAAGCTAGTCTATACACTTTAAAAGTTAAAAGGAAAAATGGTTGACATTATCAGTAATGACCTGTCTTTTGTTACCTGTAAATCAAAGACTGACATTATAAATGATATCACATCCTTCATATTATCTGCATATATAATTAATAGGGGACAAGAATTTCTTCCTGTTCTGGTGGGTCATCGTTTAATTGTTAAGATTTAGTAATAATAAATAATCAATGTGATGTTTGATATACTGTGTGTAGGTTATAGGATGGTAAGATCTCAAAAATGGAAACCTTGTGAAACAATGAAAAAGGGGAAATTTTGAAAAATTGGCCTCTCATATATTATTAAGGAAATCACACTGAGAGTATTGATGAAGCTTTTGGGAATGTACAGACTAACTGTTTCTGTTGGCAATGGTTTTAATTATAGAAATATCCTCAGTGTAGTTTTTATTTTTAAAAATGACATTATCATAAGCTTTGAAGGACAATATCATAAAAATCAATCAAGACAAGTGCAAATATTGAGATATTGGGGGGGGGGTTAATATTGACACACACACATTAAATTAAAATCTAAATAAGGTGCTTGAAGAACGTAAAAATTTGTCTGAGAGATCTAGGATATGGACAGTTACCGAGCAACTGTGTATCCACTGAATAATATGGGCATGGACTCAGTGGGGCACAGTAATTGTTATCTCCTGACATGAGAGCTCTCACATTTTTAGATGCTATTCCGGAATAGTGATTTATGAATATGTGATTTTTATCCAAAATACATGCACAGATGAATGCCATGCAAAGGCAAAAGGTCAGAGGTCGTATCTTTTCAGTTAGCAATAGTTTATGTGTGACTTTATTATCATGCCAAAGAAATAAATGTGGCAGTGGCAGAAGCTAGCTGAAATCTATGCATGAATTTTGTTTCAGCAGATACAATAATTGAATAACCCTGAGCAAACATGTTCTATAATTATCTGTACTGGTACATGTGTTATATTCACTCCATTATAATTTGTTACAGTATGTGTTATAATTGTATATGTTATAGTTATAATTATTATATGCAATTATAATTTGTACATCTTGTTTATCCCTAATAGAGCTCGTATTCCTTTCCAGGAGCATCCAGCATACAGGGATTGTCACATAGATGGTCTAAGTGACAAGGTTAGAAAATGATTTATTTATTAACACCTACAACTAGGAAGTCATGTTTTGACCCATGTTTGCACTGCAGACTAGTGCAATGGCTCATATACTTCTACAACAATCTCACTTCACACTCAGTAATTAGTAGTCAAGATATTATGTTTTTATTAACTCACAGAAGACATATGAATGAACATATTCATGTGTAAATCCCATCCTTCTGGTAACCATCAGCATTTCCTTGGCCTGCACAAAGAAGTTCTTGTAAATTGTGGGACACTCTTGAGGCATGCTCATAGAAGGGTAGGCTTTTAACAATCATACAGGGAGATTTTCCAGGTATCCATGCCGTAGCAGAACTTAAAATGCATATGGTAGGTATCATTATAAAGCAAATAAGTATGAAATGGTGGCTCTTGTTTTTCTTTATTAATAGGATACCAGTGAGAAATTGTCAGAAATTTGTTTCTCCACAGAATTTTACATCCGTTTTGATATTACACATTATTCCACTCTTGAGGGGATGGGTAGACTATCTTCTTTGAATGGCAAATGTGCCATTACTTTCTCATGTCAACACGGGTACTACTGATTTAAAAGAAAAATTTCTCCCGGTTTAACATACTTTTAAATCGTTACATTTTAATATTAACTATTGTGGGTTCCCTGAACCAGAGAGGTTTTGCAGATGATACATGAATACCTCTGTAGGTCTGTCCAACAGTATGTCTGTTTGTTATTGTTCTGAAGGTTGGATTTCTAGATTAATTATGGTTTACATTTAAATTTACTACAAATTTTTATCTTGTTGACTTTATCCTTTGCATTAAACAGGTGTTGCCACCAACAGTACCAGTACCTTTAAGTGGTTTGGTTATTTATATTCTCTGTAGATATTTTTATGTTGAGAAGGAACCCTTGCAAAACAATGAAAAAGTGTAAATTGCAAAATGTTAACCTCGCGAATGTAAGCCCAACATCAGTATTTCACTCTGATCTTATTCAATTTGACAAAATCCAGTCTAGAGCATTTCATGAAAAGGGCACCAAATCATATGTATATAATTTGTATATAATTGTTAGTTCAGCTGACTATAAGTCATCTGAGCTATAGTCGTGGTCCCTTGTCTTTAACAGGGCACGTTTTAAAACCGTTGGACCTATGAATCCAAAAGTTTGCATACCTCTAGATGTCCCTAAAATCTCCTACCATACCGAAGATTGGGTCATTAGGACTTTGTTCCTTCGAGATATTAAGGAAAAACCTCCATTTTCCATAAAAAAACCATTGTTACACTTCAAGGCTGCCTTATATCAAAACCACTGATCTGTTTTTGATCATATTTAGTATTCATAGTCTGCCATACATTTTCTATGAACAAACCAAAAATTAGGTCAGTATTGGGTATTATTTTGAAGTTATGGGCCCAAATATAATGCATTTTTTTTAATCAGGAAATATATTTACTCACCTAACATGAGAATTGCTGAAGCTGGAGACTTTTTTTCAGGAATATAACTTTATCTAATTAAGATTTGATTGTTTACCCAAAATTAGATCTGAATTTTTCAAATTTGTCAAGTTATAAGCATAAATAAAAAATCAATACCTTAAATTTTGTCCAACTATGGCAATGGCCCGTTTTTTCCCTGTAAGCACTCTTGATTTAATTTTCACAACATATATACATAAGGATATAATCTTTTAAAATCTGAAATTTCAAAGGAATTGATTGAAAGGAGTAGCTTTAATTCATGTTTCCATACACCATGTCAAGTGTTGTTTAAATCTAGCCCAGCTGGTAGTACAGCCTTCACTTGCATAATATAACTGACCCCAGGCAGCTTGCCTTTGCTCAGCTTGGCCACTACTAGCAGGCTCCCCCTCTGCCCTGCAAGCCCCCCACCCCCCCAGATGGTGCATTAACTAGATGAATGTTATCATTTTCTGTATTTTATTTTATTCTTGGCTATGCTACATTTTAGATTTTGTATTGTACTACCAGGGTTACAATGATTAAAGTGCATATTGAATTGTGTCCACAAAGTGGTGTATTTGTATGAAAGTGTGGATGTTCATCATATAAGTAATTCATTACTTCAGAAGAGTAAAAACTTCACCAGGTGTGAAATTGACTATAAATTCCAGTAATAAATTATAGCTGAGATAGTAATTAGCACGATGATATTGTCTGTCCCTCATTCAACCAACAGTGTGTATACTTCATTTGAATAGATGTTTTTATTTTATCAAATTTACTGAATCTTTTATTTCATTTCAGTGAATAAAATTAAGCATGTACTGAAAACTCCAATGTGCAAAACTTTTTAATAGTGATTCAAGGAATAATCTTGTAGATGCCATATTGTGGCATTATTTTCTTTTAAATTCAGTTTAAACATTTGTGATTTAAAAATAATAAAATATATGTGTATGCATAATATGACCCAATATGAGCTACACTCTGGATATATAATGACTGCAACTTGGAATTCTAATATTATAACTTATATTTTCAGTTTTTTTTATTACAAATTTATCAAACTTGTAAATAAAAAAAAAAATGAATCAGATAAAAACTATTAATGGAAAAAGTGGATATGCTAAAAAAATAGGCTTATATAAACTTAAATGCATTGTTCTCTTGAAAGTGAAATAAAGGTATTAGTCCATTCTGTCCACTTGCCTGTCCATCTGTAAATTTTTATATGCATCACAGTATCTCAAAACTGTTACTGTTTTTCTTCATGACAGTCTTGTCAGAGTATTAGTTTGTAATCATATACATGTATTTAGAACTTTACTAGAACCAAGTAGGAGGGCCCTTTTCCTCTTAGCTTCTCATATGCTTATATAAATGAAAAACATTACAATAGAATATTTTGCATATTTTGCATTTGCAAAGATTTCAAACTTCAGCTGAGTGCCGAGACCCATGGGTCCCTTGTTTTATAAATAACATTTATGTGCTGGTAATTATAATTTTTTTTGTGTATTTCAGAGCTCATCTGAGGAGGAGAAGTGGAGACCGCCACAGCAAGAATACTTAGTACATTTAGAGAAAACAGCAATACGGGTAGCAGAGATGTTGGCTGAAGATGATTCATGAATGCAGCATGATATACAAGTCCACCATTTGTGTTCATTCAAACTATGTTGTACATGAATATTCTTTAAACATGCATGAATATATATAAATATATATTCAAATATATGTCTTTGAAATGTATCAAGGAGAATGAACATCAAATAATGCTTACTGAATCAAGGAATTCTAATATACGTTCAGTTCCTTGCACATGATGGCCAAAGCATGTATTAAAATTATTGTTTTCATAATTATTATTATTATTATTATTATTTAATGAAACCCATAACTTTAATCATTCAGTGAACTTTGTACAGGTATACTAATAATTTTGTAAAGTCTTAATTCAAAACGAAATCAGCTGCAAATTTATCCTTTTTTTCTTAATATTTCTAAAGGTCAATGTATTTTGTTTATATTTTCTATTAACAAGACATCAAAGAAGTTATATAGATATACTGTTGTTAGGTTGATCTTCACAAGGGTTAAAATATGCGATATCAGCAGAAGTGACCATAAAATTAAAACTATGATGGATAAAAAGACCCGTTAGCATAGGTGAACAGTCCATAATTCAGTGTATTCATTGAGATCTCATGTATACATTCAGGGGTGTCACTACAGGCGGATGGAAATATATATCCCCCAACCCCCACTTCTTAGCAAAGGAGAGGGGTTGGTCATCTCCCCCTGATATTCAGAGAAAATGTATATATATATATATTGGAAATGAAATATATTAACAATTAGAATTAAAGACTATTTTCATTCCTTAGTTTACTATGAATCAATACATATCTATACCTGGTTTAGAATTGACATACACCGTAAACATACCTTATTTTGTAAAACCTTATACTGAATTGTAATGTATTTGACATGTGTCACAGAGACAATAAAAGATATATATATTTATATATATATATATATATATATATATATATATATATAGTTATAAAAAAAGTTGTCCCCCCTCCCTGTGCCTGCGAGTCATTCCCCCCACTCTTTAAGATTAATTGACGCCACTGCATATATTCTCATACTGCACATATTAGGGTCAAAAGTTCTATTGATTTCTAGGCATTAAATTTCAGATCTTTTTTGTTAGGTTAAATTGGAGATTGATATAATAAATAGTATCAAATGGCTCATTGTTTTCAGATGGTTTCGCTTGCATATTAAAATCAAGGAAAAAAGTACTCTAATTGTATCGCCTTTGACGAAATAATTTCAGACACATTCACGTATATTCTGTGCAAGTTCACAAAAATGTAATTGTATCCCCTAAGAAACAAAGAAAGAGGAAAAATTGTGCAGTTTATCCTCACAAATATAAATCCAACAACAGTATTAATGATTGTGTAGCATAATTTCCCCGTGTTAGCTGAAGGAAAGTTGTTGAGTTATCTTAAAGTTTATTTGTGTTTTAGAATACTTTAATAACCAAAAAGGTTGAAATAAAAGGAATTTTTGACTTTATGACTGTTTTTTCTTATTCCACATAAACTATGATATATTAGTAATTAGATTACAAGTAAATTGTTAACCATCATAACATAAATGGGTTCTCAGAAATGATTGTTCAACCATGTATACAAAGGACAATATGCCGTGAAATGTCCAAGTGAAGAAATCTCATATCCAGTGCTTGAATTATTGAAAGAAAAATGCACAGAAAATTTGTTAATCCAAATAAATTTTGAAAGAACGGATCTAGAAATTTTATAAATAGGCAAATTGTTCCATTATATAAATTACGTGTTGAAAATTTCTATTTATCGCCAGTGGAGGACGTTACAACTCGATCGAAAAAAAAGATCAGATGAGACGAAAAGTGTAATATATTAGACTTTTGAACTGAAGAATTCTAAATTTTCAGTATACAAATGTAGTCGTATGTTGCAGATTTTCTCAGAAGTTTGCAGTTGTCCATTTGAGAAGCGTTTACCAACTACCAACATCGCGGCTTTTTTTACCGATCTTCGTATGTGTTCAATTACACACTACCGATCGACACAAACAGGGGCACATCCATGGTTTAGAAAAAGGAGGGGTCCAAATATAGGGTATTAGGATGAATTGTTAGGGTGCTTTTCCATGTGCACTCCCGCGCGTCCAACGCATGCCCGACGGCGACGCAACAGGTTTTTCGGCTTCTGTTGCGTCGCCGGCCCACCGAAGGGCTAACTGGGGTTTTAACACGATACGATCTGTTACTCTTAGAAAGGAAATTGAATAATAATATTTACTATGTTTTTAACATACGAATGTCACATTATGTAGTAAGTCGAAAGGCCCGTAGTAAAAAATTACCATTCTAGAAAGCATGAATCACCTGTAACATCCAACAACTGATTTAATTGTCCAGAGGGAATTGAATCATTAACAGCCCGGCAGACATAATGCATTCGGTGGCAGTCCTGTATAATGCTTTAGGCCTGTGTATTATTATGTCCATATTTCACTTCCTTGATGCAAAATAGTGATGTAATGTTTTTCAGTGGTCAAATAAACAATACACATAGAAGTACTGAACATTAAACAATTGATATATATATGTTAAATCTCTCAGCTGTGTATGGAGTGTTATAATCACAGTTAAATGTAGGGGCAATCTATGGACTCCACATTGCGTCAGTCACTAAAAAAAGTAATTGAGGAGTCAATTGTTATGGGAGAGCGTTTGCAAAGCGGCCAGTCCTTTACCATGTGAGCGATTTGTATGCATTTGCCGCGCGGCAATCGCATGCCTTCCTAACACAACTGAACTGACTTAAACAAATGAGTACGGGGAAACACCAAACGTGACGTCATTAAGGCGGAATTTCCCTGCGTTTGCTGCGCGGCAAACGCAGAAATCCAGCACTGCTGGATTTTAAAACTGACGCGTGCGTTTGCCGCGCGGCAGTCGCATACATGGAAATAGCACATGACTTTTTAACCGGTTGGATTATCGCCGCGCGGCGGCCGCGCGGCAAACGCTTGCCAAAACGCGTACATGGAAAAGCAACCTTCATTCGCTGACCAGAGTTTAGCTCTAGGCCTGTTAAGGGATTTAATCACTACATATTATTTAGCACCCGCACATTAGGAGAGTGTTGGGCATGTGTAATGATACGATTGGCTAGCATGTATAGGGGCCTACTGTTTGGTAACATGAATTAGGCTTATGCCTAGTATCCGTAGGGGTCATGTTTTTGGTGTTAGGGGACAGTTACGATTACGCCCCAAAACTGTCCAGACGCTTTCAGTTGTTGCTGAGAACTTCCCCGGGACCTCTCCAAAGGGCGGGGGGTAGTAGTATATATCCTGTAGGCTAAATGTATATAATTATTAATGTAACGTGAACAGAGAAAAAAATTATAATTATTTATCATCAAGGCTGTTTGTGTGTTGGTGTGACCATGAGAACGTGTGGCCTTATTCACTATATAATGGTTTGTTCCGTGGGTATTAATTAATTACCCTGACCCTCCAATTGAATTTCATCAAAATCATCCCTTTTTTAAGCAAAATTGCTTAACGACAGACCAAATACGAAACGACTTTTTCAACAGTAAATATCCCGGTAAAATGAAGACATAAAATATTACAGGGGCGGATCCAGGATTTAGGTAAAGGCGGGGAGAGGGATCTAACGGAGGAGGACTAGGCCTAATCACAAAGCCGAAAAAAGTCCTCAGGTCTATAGGGGGGGGGAGGGTCCAGGCCGCAACAAAATGGTTTGAAGCCCTTAAGAAAGGTTCCGGCGGCTGAAAAAAGGGGACCCCCCCCCCCCCCCCCGATCCTCTTCTGTATTATGAAAAAAGGTGTTGATTTGCTGTTTACAATATCGTAAGTAGAATGATGTTTAGAATTTGATCACAATGCACTGATTTATATGTAATGTTACTAACGCTATTTCTCAGACCTGTTTGTATTTGTTGTATGTAGGCCTCCAAAATGATATCCTTTTCTTCCGACCTGCTGGTGATTAGGCCTAATCTATATATGGAGCTCTTAACGGATCCTGGAAGTTATGCTGATTACCAAAACTATCATCAGATGAGTAAAAGCCAGGTTTTTTTTCCAGATAAGCTAGCAGGGGATTTCCGCGGTATTCTGTCACACGGCAAAATTAAATCTGAGGCCGTGCACGTAAATGCCTCCTTGTATACATAGTCCTATACAGTAAGCGGCCGTGCTAGCTGTGTCGAAGATCAAGGTTTTTCAAGTCAATTGACTGGTGTGTTTGTGTACCATTTGTGTTGGACTATCATTAAATAATAGGCCAATGACCTTATCATGTGGAACTCTCCAATGTTGGAGGAGAAAACTGGTGCTACTATGAGTGACTGGGCGTAACTTTGCCTTGAAGCCGCTCGTATTCAGCGCAACAAAGCTTCACAGAGTGTGTATATTTCTCCGAATAAAGAACATAAATAGCGGTTCAGTAAATACGTCTTATTTCTTTTGTGTTTGTATATTTCAATGAATTAATGTGGTCACGAGATTGTACCGTTAGCAAATAAACCCAGTTATGATAAACTACAGAGCCATAAGCCTCCGCATTCATTTATCTAGCGGACAGAGCGCGTAAAAAGGTCTGTGCAGCGCTGTTCTGAGTATTCCTGGCCCGGTGTGTTGGGTGCCTGTCCTAGTGAGCCGGCGCGATTGTTTCAGCCAGTGGTGTGTTTACATCATCACTGCTACCAATAGTCCGGTCACTTTGACAGGCAACTAACATAGGATCAAATATACTCAGAACAAGGGCTGGGCAAACCGTTGAATGCGCAGCGTCCGTTTGATAAATGAAGGCAAAGGCCTGTAACTCTGTATATACTACACATCCAAAAACTAGGTCTACGTTAGCACAGAGTATTATACGACGAAAGACAAGCACAGAAAATGGCTCTGGAAGCTAAACCATGCATAAGTTGCTATATCAAACAGTGGTCACACAGCTATGCAGAATATGTTTTCTTGTTTCAATGACTTTTTCATATCATTTAATCTTAAAGCCGAAATGTGCAAGTTGCTTAAATGAGTGATGCTTAATTGAATGACTGGTCTCACAATTCCAAATCATCATGTATCGTCTATTGGGGGGGGGGGGGGGGGAGGGTGGCACTAGCGTCATTTTGGCCCCCTTGCATTACGACCAGATTACTGGCGCCACAGTGCCTTTACATCTAAGTCTGAGGAACACATTATAAAGCCTTATGAAAATGCAAATATTTTCGTCATTTCTTACATCGCTTCATGGCCTACAGGTACACTGTCAATCGACATAACTCAGACCAATCGTTAGAATTTTTGTATACTTTCTAATAATACCAAACATGAGCGAGAAAAGTTCCGTTTTAACCCAGCACATTGGTAAACCCCTCGGCATGTTTGTTGAATTTATGACCGCATGAACACAAACATGTCTCGCACGGGTTACAGGGCGCAGGCAGCTTGCAGGTGATACAGGAAATGACCCGTGTCCATGGAGACGGTGTTTCAGTTAGGGTTGTGAGCTCACATGTAAACTATTGTGTTAACTCATTATTCTTAGCATAATATTGGGATTATGGGCCATTTACCACATTATGAATGCAGCCTGATGCAAGACCACTGCGATACATTCCTTGATATTACTTGTATCGCGACTCCAGTAGGCTTACCGGCCCAATTACCCGATTGCCTACTGAGCCGGGTTGTCACGGCTAGGTGGAGCACGTGATGTCATTCAAATAGGCGAATGACGAGAGTCTAATGAGAAAATCTTTGAAAAGGTCCTCATATCTGGGAATTAGGGGGGGGGGGGTCGAGACCGCAAAAGTTGATCTAAAACCCTTAGGCCTAATAAAAGGCTGTGGCAGCTGAAGAGAAGTAGAAAATATAGGATAGGGGTCCAGACTCCTTGGACCGAAATCTAGACCAGCTACTTATTCATGTGGTTCAAACCCCATATTTGTCACAATGTGAACTCTGCAAACTGCACGTCATTTGGGAAGACCCTTGTTCGGTCACAAGTACACTCTTATGGTCAAATTCCTGAACAGGGTCCAATTTTAAAACCATTAAAGCTACATAGATGGCATTTTATATACAGTTAAGCAGGAGCATTTCTGGGGCCACATATAAAGTACTTGTTTTTTTGCTTACAAAGGTCCATGAGTCTATTTTCATATCATTATTATACTAAAATATTTGTTGTGGGTGGACTTTCTTACAGTATCCCTTCCCTCTCTTGCACCACGCAAAGAACCCATTCAAACACAAATACAACATCACTCTCTTTTGATTTCAGGACCACCAGGTACAATGGCTTTCTCAAGACCAGTAAATGATTTCAACGTCCAGGTACAGTGCCTTTTTGCTAAGAAGAAAAAGTGGGCAGAACACCCAGGCGACTACAGTGCTCTCATTCCTACTGCGAGTTCTGTTTAATCCAAGCATATAGAGAGGGTTCAGGACCGGGAATTATGTGTCCACTCTGTTTGATTGTTACTCTGATAGAAAAGGATGGCGTCACTGATCTACCGGAGGATACAGAGTCTGAACAGATCATAAAAATCCTGGAACAAAGTCGGAAGACTTACACATGTGAGGGCTGCCAGGCCATGGGGGCCACAAACCCCGCATGTGTACTATGCGAAACGTGCAACAAACATCTGTGCACTGACTGCAGGACTTTTCACCAGGAAGATCCATTGTTTAAGAAACATCATTTACTGGAGGATATCTGTTCCACCCATGTAGGAGTGTTCACCCACTTCTGCAAAACTTGCTGAAATGGATTATGTACATCGTGTTTGCTTTCAAGATTACACCAAGAACATAAAGTCATTGATATTGTAGAAGCAGTTGATTATATAAGAGCAAGCACAGAGGCAGCAACGAAAAGGCTACAGGGGAAACTGAAAGAGCTGCAAAATGTTATCACAACTAAAATAGATTCTGAGACACACATATTGTCCGAGCATTTAAAGCTATATTCAGATGAAGCCTCTGTGAATCTGACTGAATGGACTGAATCGGTGAAATCTGAATTAGAGACAAGGAGATTATCATACCTGAAGGACATTGACACTGATCTGTCTGATCAAAGGAATGCTTGTACTTTAGCTACAAATCTTGTTAATGATATGAATCAGCTGCTGAGGGAGACAAAGATGACACTTCTTGCCAGGTTTCCTGGTCGTATGTTAGACATATCTCGAGGTTTTGCTGCAGTCGAAGATGCTATAGATATAAAAAAAACCTTCCCCAAACCTTCCGATCTTTGGTTGTAACTTTTCAAACCAAGCCAGTCCCGATGCTACATCTTTAAAATACTCTTTGGATTTTTCAGCCCAGAAAGTCCCTTGGTCTGTAATGACGAATGACAAAGGAATACAAACACCAACACTTCAAACAAAAACTATTGGAACACAAACATCTCAAGACATGGCTGAACGGGCAGCAGTTCTACAAGGTAATCCAGTCTCCAAGCTCAAAAATATGGAAATGAGTAGAATCGAAGAATTTGGCAGACATGCATCAATGGCAGCTCTGTGGGATGGTTCTGTTCTTGTTGCGAAGGAACAAGGGAATCGTGCGATACACTACAGCGTAGATGGGAAAATACTGACTGTATACAACACGCTCAATTACAAACCCATAAAGGACATTTTTATCATGAAAAATGCAATATATCTAGTCTCCGAAGATGGAACGCTTATAACGTGTATCAGGGAGGACCACACCTACGAACCAATTAAACTGGAACCGCCTGTTAGAAAACTAAAGTCATCTGCTATTGATGGTGAATCGTTCTACCTCTCCGATGCGTCCACTGTGTATAAATACTCGCATTCTGGTGCAAAGCATTGCGTCTTTGTCAGACCAAAACAGCCATTCAGGATGAGATGTGAGAAATTTCCAGACGGTTCCTCAAGATTAATGATACATTGTAACAAAAGCAAAGAAGTGACTATTTATAACTCTGACGGTTCAGAATTTAAGAGATTAAGAGCAGAAGGTTTGGTTGGTATCATCGATTTTGTCATGTTGGCGAGTGGACATCTTATTGCGTTAAGTTGTGAAGAAAACAAGTTAGAAGAATATTCTGAAGCTGGTCAATTAGTTAAAAGTTTTAAACTTTTGTGTGATGGAAATTCGATCGGCCTTGCCTATGCACATCCACATATTTGGATAGCTTTGTCTCAGACTTCTTTGGTTAAGTATGAACGGCTACTGGTGTCATACTAAAACAGTATATTATTCGTTATGCATTTATTATTATGGTTCTGTACATGTTATTTATTATTATGTTTCTGTACATGTATTTATTTATACTGATATATCATATGTACGTGTCCGATCATGATGCTCATCATGTTTATCTTTTTAACATTATCTTAACACTTTTCTACAACAAATCATACACTGTAAATATGCGTGTTGTACAGGTTTATGTGACAGCTATATGTGTTACGGTATATAAGTATAATATAACAGATTTGTATTTGTGCTTGTATAGCGATAAGTGTAATTCTTATTTGGTTTAAGCTCACCAGATGGCTGTTTAGTTAGCAGTGGTGTATCATATTTTGAAGGTCTAGATGTCTGGATTAATTCAAGCTATCAGTTTCATTAGAGTCACTTCTGAATGGCGCTTTGCCTAACCGTTAGGTAATTACTTTGACATTGATTGACAATGTTATTTATCATGGAAAATGAAACAATGACTTCAATCAAAACCGAATTCAATAATTTTGGACCCAATTCAGAGTAAATGTGGACTCGTTATATTTCATATTTGTTAGACCTAGAGGGCGTTGGGTCCACTGATGGAAAAAGTAGACCCTTCTGAAAAAAAAGCGTGGCTTTGGCGTGTTTACCGCATGGGTTGACCACGATATATAATATATGTCATAGAACATTTTATAATTAAAGAAAACTATTCAAGTTTCAAAAGTACATGTATGATCGACGGTGTATTATAATTAAGAGCAAATGCCGTTAACCACAATTTTTAAACCTCGCACAGAAGTTTCCATATAAGCTGCTTCGCGACTGAAAATATGGGCATAGTATTGATGACTTTTGATTATAGCATGACACGGGGAAGTCTGAGGATCATGGCAATTCAATCTATATTTCCATAACCCGGGTGTACATTAGCTAATGAATTGGGGGGGATAACTGTTTCAGTGTGGCTGATTAACTCCCAGTGTCAGCACACGATATTAGTTATCAATCTCGTAGAGTTCCTGTACTGTCAAAGGTAGTGCATTACATTATAAATGGCTTACCAATTAACGTGCAAGTAAACAAGATTACTTCTGTTGGAGAAATATGTTTTCCATGCCAGGGACCAAGGCTGTATTCTTTAGGGTTACAGAGCAGTCATATCACCTATATACCGAGACGGATTAGTGCAAGAGTATTTCTGGATTTTGAAAATGAAAGGAATGTCCAGAAATTATTATTGGTACCCAAAGGTAGATCAGGATTTTGAAAGTTTATTTGAATCATGTTCAGTATGTTTGTATGTGAGACAGGATCCGCTTGCGGCAACATTCTTTCCATTACCGTACCCAAACCTTCCATGGAAGTGGTATCAATTCCCGTTTGCATCAGTAAAGTTGAAGGTTTTCTTTTTATCTGAGCAGAATCGAAGTACATCTTAAGCTATTACCAATATACCTGCCAAAATCTAATGAGGCGAGCAGAGAATATGGTTAAAAATGTAAAACAGACATTGGAAAAGCAGTTGATAGATGAACAACAAGAAACATAAATCAAATTGACCTCTAAGCAGACATTTGTCAATTTCTTACTGCCATAAAGATGTAAGCCTCGTGCTACATCATGAGTATCCCAGCTGAGTTATTCCTGAAACGTCAGCACAGAACACGTTAGAGTTTGACAAACCAAACATACAAAGTCAGATTAAACAACTAAACAAATCAGTCATCATGACCAGACTGGAGTAAATCCTCGTGAGTTCATCCTGAAGAAGTCAGGCGCATAATAACAATGTAGGAGAGGAAAAATTGGTTAAAGGTCATGTGACAAAATAAAATTTGCTGTGTACTGAGGATCATCTCATTAAGTCTTCAGACAGTGATTCAGGTACCAAAACACAGATCGTGATCTACAAATGATACAGTGATACATCTACATGTTTTTGCAGGTTAACTACAGTTGGGCACACCAACAGGGTTTGTTAGTTTCAGTAAGAGCAAGACGAATAAGTAAAGTATAAAATATGTCTATTCAGTAACTGATCATTACAATTTTTAGTACATATGTATCTGTGAACTTTTAAACCTGTAAATATCAACACAGGGTAATATTTGTGTATAACCAACCATGAACTTTGTTTTAAATATTTTAACCAGCATTTACACAGCTTAAATGATAATTTTCAACATAAACTGGAAGAGGGACATATGGTATCTCATCAAGAGCAAATAGCTACAGCAGCGGTACCACGTAGTGGGGATTGCAAGTTTTATTGATTTGCAAACGGTTATGGCTGATACGTTGCGTTCGTCCCGCTGCCCAAACTTGATTATATATGACAGTATCAACTCGACAAAGTAAAAGTCTTCTTTCCTATATTTTATTTTAAGACAGGTAAAGCACTTGGATCACATGCACTTGAACAGCTATGGTGACGAATTGAATGTAAAAGCATTTGTCATTATAATTAAAGAGAGCTAGACGTTTCTTAATCAGAGCTGTAGTGATTTCATTCTCTGTTAAAATTTGTGTCACTTTATGTGTTACATTTTCTAATGAAACAATTTAAGCTTTTTAAGATTTGTTAAGCTTTTTATTATGAAGGTTTAATAAAAGAAAAGTTATATGATCAGGGAATATAAGTATTTTCCGCACATCATAGCAAAAAGAAACTGATCGAGATTTTTTTTATTACTTTTTCGATAGAAAGTTGGGTAGACGTTGGGTTCGTAATTGATGCTCACTGTGCATGAGAAACCAACCTCCTTTTGGAAGGGAGACCCACTGAGACATTAATCATCTCGTTCACGTCCGCTAGTGGATGTCTAAGAATATATCAGCACATGAATTCACGACTCAGTTGACATTTATATTGGGGTGATAGGTCTTACTTTGCGTGGCGACACCAGTCATACGGAAAATTGCAAGGCTAATTGCCAAATGCCATCACGTTGATACAAACGAATATTTGTTAATGTAATCAAAGTGCAGTCCTATTCCTGTGGTAGACGCAGTTTTACAGATAGACCCATGGCCTATTTGTGGCACTCATTATTGAATGATGACAAAGGTAGCCATACAATGTAAATAACGGTTTTGCTATTGCCTGGATTTCGAATAACACAAGGTATTTGGAAAAATCCAAAAGTCATAATGACTGACTTCCTATTCACATTTTACCCATTCCGCATTTTAAATCAATAAACGTTCTCAGGAAGTACACAAAATATAAACAAAGGTTGGTTTGGTTTATTTAATTGACAATGTACTTGTAAACCGTGCTTGCCCTCTCGTTCGATGCGGAATGGACCTTTTCATCATATATTGGCGCAGAGCCAATAACCCATGACGACAGTGGCGGGTTTATTCAGCAAAGCCGGCTATTACAAGCACAGGGTACTCGGGGAGAGTATGAATGAGCAAGTAAATACATTGGGCTAAAATCCTCACCTAGAGAAAGTTAAGCTGTGTGTATAAACATGTGGGCATTATTTACTTGGTATCAGATGAAAGCTTTAAGCATGCAAGCTACAGCAAAACGCCCAGTGACCTGGCCCTGGTTGGTACTGATTTTATATGCCTCTTCTTGGGATGAGGATCTATTACTTTAGATTTTTACTATTAGGATTCGTCCCTTAGGTCAGCTTGGTATACTTGGCTTTATTGCTATTGCGCCCGCCTGATCCACAACTGTGAATGTTTGTACAAAATGTTCCCGATTTTCCATGTATGCGCAATGTAAATGGAAGCATATCTTGTTACAGTAATTTCATATGAAATCCTTACCTTCCTTGTTGCAAATAGGAGACAGCCAAGTCAACATTCGGCTTTATTCCATGATTTTATGTTCTACCAAGAGATTAGTATGAAGCTGAAGAGACGCCATACGCGTTAAACATCATGTTTATTCAACAAGATCATCCATGTTAATATTTGTAGATTTATATACTCTAAAACTTAAGAGACTTTTGTCGACTATCTCGACAATTTGTATATTTAACCCTCGCGTCTCTCCATGTTCTTACAGTTAATATACTTTTTTACATAGTAATAAAATACTAATAACAAAATCTGGACACCTGTAGCGGGATTCTGAAATTGTAAAACCGATCCCTATGTTAGTCTCATTTATGAGGAAAAAATCGAATCGCGTACAATTACGAACCAGAGGACAGTGTTACGACGCCCATTGTAATAACATCCCACATCATAATAGTTATTGTTTCTTAACATTACATAAAAACACGTAAATCGATGCCTTTGACCGTGTAAATTGTATTTTTATAATATTATGTATCAAATAAAATATATGACTAATTTCCTGTCGACCATTAAGATAGTGAAACCCATTTTCCTAGGACAAAACATATAAATGGATAGTTATCAAGACAATCATTGCCTTAGTCTAAATAGTATACCTTTTTAATACCATTTTATTACAAGGCCTGTATCATTTTTATTAGTGGATCATAGTAAAAGTGTGAGTGGAACATTCACACACCATTGGAATAAATCAACCTACCACTGCTAACTGCAGTATTAGTTACAACGTATGAAATAATACGTTGAATTTTGTAATATATTTTCCAACCAGTATATTCCTTAATACTATCTGAACCACTTTTAATACGACAGCTGTAAGAGTTGCATTGCCACTATGGGACCGTCCCATGAGATTAACCATACAAAAGGATGGGCATATGCCAGGCGGATAGGTTTCCCGTTAGATGTAAAATAAAATGTATTCAACAAACGTCCTTTGACCGAAAATTCTTCCAAATGTCCTTCATATAAAGCTAGGTAGTGTCCGTTCTGTAACATTACGATATCTTGTATACCAAATGACCTCTCCAACACTACCGGCTTAAAAACGGAACCATCACCATTGTACAGGATCAGTTCCTTGCGTTCATAACCAAGTATCAAGATCTTTGTAATGCCGTTTGCGAGAGTTCCTCGTCTCATCTTGAAAGAATGTTCCTGTCTCGTAAACACGCCCAACATCTTACCGGAAAGCGAGTATTTATAAATAACCATTCCGTCGGATATATAGAATGCCTCTCCATCACATTCTATGTCAATTAGATTGTTGACGGGGGGTTGCAGAAGAATTGGCTCGCAGCTGTGATCAGGCTTGAATGAAGTGATCATTGTTCCATGTTCTGATGCCAGATACAGAATGTTGTTCATTTCTTTGTTGTAGTGTGTCACAAACGGCTCCTGTTTTCTTGCCAAAATAAACGACCCATCATATAAACATACCATATCCAAGAAATGACAAGTGTTTGTTTTTAGTATCACATCTATCTGGGCAAATCTTGCAAAGGTTGAAGCTCTGGAAGATGATCCATGTTTGACAAATTGTTTAAGGTTTGGCCAGGTTACTTTATTTTCAAGGCCCTTGTTTTCAGTGGCTTTTAAATCACTCGTTTGTGTTTCTTTGTCTGATTTCCTTGAAGTATCATGGCCATGAGCTGCAAAGTACAAGGAATACTCTGTGACATCTTTGGTAAAATCTTGCGGGGATAACCCGCAGGTAAATTTAGGAAGACTTGGGCTGGGTTTAATATTTCCAACTGCGTCTTCAAGTACAGCCATGACTTGCGAAAAAGCAAGCATCTGACTTGGGTACCTCGAGACGAGAGTCATCTTTTTCTCTTTAAGCAGCTGATCAATTTCATTGATCTGATTTGTGGCCATTGAACAGGCATCCTTCTGTTCGGTAATATCAACATCCAGTTTCGTCATATGTGATACTCTTCTATTTTCTAGGACAGCTCTCACGGCTTCCGTCCATTTGGCCACGTTCCTTGATGTCTTATCTGTATATACCTTCAGGTGTTCGGATAACTTGTGTGTCTCTGCATCTACAGTTTCAGTGACGAGAGTTTCCAGCTCCTGTAGCTTTACCTGTACTTTTCCCTTGGCTGCTTCTGCGTTCCTTCTTATAACTCCTACTGCTTCTACCACGTCTATGACGTCGTGCGTGCGGTGTAACTGAGACAGTAAACACGCTGTACATAGCCCCCTACAGCATGTATTACAGAAATATGTGTACACGCCAACATGGGTTGAACAGATGTCGTCGACAATTTTATGCGTTTTGAACAATGAATCATTTTGATGAAAATCTCTACAGTCATTGCAGAGACGTTTATTACATGTTTCACAGAGAACAGAAGCCGGGCTGTTTGTACCCATGGCCTGACACCCTTCGCACGTATAAGTTCTTTTGCTGGACTGCAGGATCCTAACAACTTCCTCGATCTCGGTGTCCACCGGGAGATCAACAACACTTCCTGTTCCTGTAACAGTTACACTGAAGCAAAGAGGACACGTTATCTCAGATTGTGTTCCCTTTTTGGCTTTGTCGATTAGGCAATCCTCGCAGTAGGAATGGGAACATTGTAGACGTCTAGGTTTCCTTCCAACTTTCTGGCGTTGGCATAAAAGGCATTGCACCTGGGCGTTAAAATCTTTGATGGGTACTGAATGTGCCATTTTACCTGAAAAAAACAAATAAAGAGAACATCATTTATTAGTTATTCTTGCATAACAATGAAACCTGTAAATACAGTTAAAGGCTATCATTAAATATACCAAAGTTGTATTTCTTACTTGGAATACACTTTAACGTATGGAATAGCCTGCTGAAGAAATAATATTATTTTGTTCAATGAACATAAACCACCCTCTAATGAGGAGCGAAAGAAGAAATTTCATAAACTCATGGTCGTACATAGGTGTTGTTTATTGTGGGACGAGTCCAATGAAATGAAATCTCAAATACTTGTGTACTATAAGTATGCGACATGATTTTTTCTATATTTTCTAAATGCAAACTGAAAATAAGAAACTTTCCAGATATGGTAGAGCAACACTGGAATGACTGCTACTTGCCAATATAAAACAACTACTAAACTTTTTAAATATATTTTTGAATCGCATGTATGGCACCTCCAGCCTCTCACATCAAAGAACGCTTACGAACCATTGTAATAAAGTTTTAGTAAAAATATTTCTCATGGTGGTATCATCCGATATAATGGGAAAGACGCAGTTTTAACATCAGTATTAATAATAATACTAGAGGCACCGTGAAAATCCATATCCAAAATTCTATATGCTTAATAGTTTTGAAATGAGCTGGTATGGCCTGAATGACGCATATTTTGATCCTGTGCTTTTCGCAGGGATTGTTATTCATGATTTAAAGATCACTTTAGCTAACCCCCCTCCCCCAAAATTTTAGCAAAGAATGGCAGATAATGCTATTCAAGATATCAGACAAAGAACTAGACGTGGGGCATATATAGGGTATATGCATTTTGCGTGAGAACTTTTTCTCATGTTAAACAACATATGCACGACATCAAAATTACCGGATTAATGGCGATTGTATATATAAGCCATCTATACTGTGAAATTATTATGTAAGATAATTTATGATGCACACACACACACACACACACACACACACACACACATATATATATATCGTTGATGGCTCATTTACGGGAATTTTCAACTAAAGGCTGCCAATGTGGAAAGAGGGCCCAGGCAATCCGACCGTTTGTATACATTGGTTCTGTCTCCGCCATGTTAAACTGGGTCATTGAAGCGGTATAGTTTTACAACATGAAAAGTGTACACTTGAACACATGACTGATATGGAGATTCTGGTGGAGGTTTTTAGGCTCCGATTGCAGGATCTAGTTTCGTAATAGATTCCCTATCAGCTTAAAGATGTACTGGTAATATATTTTCATGTTTGAAAGTCCCTAGTTGCCTAAGCGGCTACTTGTGTTTGAACTAAATATGACCGATAAACCATAATTCCGATCAAGATCAACCTGAGGTTCATATGTTTATTTGTTCTTGTTATTCATTGCAACTGATCTATATAAATTATTGCAAATTCAAAATTTACACTTCTTGGCCAGCACAATGAATTTTTATTAGAATTATTTTATTAACTATCATAATCGCCACGTTACAAGAGTGCATGCACATTCCTAATAATATGTTGAAAAATTACCACTAATGCAACACCTGTTTCAAGATCAAGAGCTATTATTTGAAATATTACATAGAAATAAAATCCTTCAGACTGCTTTATCAAATAAACCGTTCATATTATTAAAGCAAAAAGGTTATATTGCGATATATTAGTTGTACTGGCACATTTTGGAACACAACTTGGGTAGTTACATTTGCAAAGGGGTGTATACAATCAAGATTTGCTTTTAGTCAGGTGGCTTAGCGTCAAATTTGGACCATATCGTTACAGATCGGATAAAAGCAGCAAACTTTGTAGGCGGATAGAGTACATCCAGGGGGTTGATTTTAGAGAAGGTTCCCAGGTGTTGTACATACTAGTTTCGTTTTAGCGCCTAAAACCTATTTTGCCCTTGCTCACCGAAATAACAAAATTTATCATAAAATATTAAGGGTCAGGGAAAGGAAAAAATCACTTTAGATCCGCTTTTTTTCTGGATAGAATATTGCAAATCATATACCAAATTAAAGACAAAAAAATACGGTCCGGTCTAATATGTTTGTTTTATTGTGCACAAGAAGCAAACGTAAAACCAAATGTCACGTGTTCATGACAGATCTCAAAATAGCGATACCAAGGTGAATATTTGACACAAAATGTTTTAGTGAAGAGAAAATTTATTAACAAAGTTTGTTTGTTTAATAATTCTTTATATCTTTTGTCTGAGTTGGAGAGTATTGTCTAACAGGAATTATTGATAACTGTCTTTGCGGTCATTTTAGTTTAATTTGGGATCCAGACTTCGCACATAGTCATGTTATACGCGTATAAATGCCATAGCAAAATTTAAACGTAATCAGTCTACAATTATCCTGCCATGTTCTTTATGAGCCAGAAAATATGCGTTCTAAATTTCCAAGATTTAATTGCAGATGATTCAATATATTCTGTCTTTGTTTTTTTTTGGTATACTGTAGTACTTTTTACAATTAATCTGTCTTGCATGTTTGTTATGTAGCAAACTGTCTTGTTTATATAATGGTTTTCTACAGTAGCTTAATAAATATGGTGTTACTAAGTTATTTATTATTTCATCTAGAGGCCATGTCCTGTAGAACATTAGCCTACATTTCTTATTCCTTTCTTGTTCCTGCATCCACAACTCTTTTAACTTCAGACTTGTTTTCTTTTTTATTTTCGGAATAAAAAATAAATAAAAATAAATACAATAGATACATAATTCATTTTCTATGTTATATACAAGCCTGCTGTTTAATCAATTTCACAGGCCATTCTATTAGGTAACAAATATCTTTATGAAATGATTTAATTGCAAACGAGATGGCTATAAATAAATGAAAGCTTGAAAGTATATGTCTGAATAACAAAATCGACCAATTATATTCCAAATCCAATATGTGTTATCTGTATCTCCAAACACATCTCTGATATTTACCCTAAAAATTCTTAGATTTTGGAATCCAAAAATATTTTGTTGTTGACAACTGAACAACAAAATATGTAGGTAAACTTAGGACAAAGCCCTCTTTCCTGATAGATATATCGTGTTTTCTATTACAGAACTTTAGACCTACACTAAAATGGCGGTCTCAGCATTATAATACAACTTAAGCATATTCATATACACATACATAACTTTATAATCATAAACAATTAACGTTAAAGCAGTCGGATATGTCCTCGTATGTCTTAACAATTTAGAATGTAAAACTTCGTCTAAACAACGCAAATTGATAATATTACTGACATTTATTTTTATAGAGACATATTTATTCTAAACGAATAAAACACCCAGCTGATCTTTATAAGTCCTCATTAACTTAATTTCTCTAAAGGTATCAACAGTCTCACAGTGCACAGATCTGAAAAAAGCCCCAAGCCAAATTTGTTAAATATTATTTAGGATAAGTGTAATCAAATACTGCTTTATGTTACAATTCTGAGAATTGTCCCACTTGCCTGTATATAATTTATTGTGACTGAGACCCATTTATGCACAGTCCCTCAATGAGCAAATATTTAGACAGATCAACAAATTGTTTCAATAACCTGTTCTTTGTAACTACATATTCAGACACAGTATTCAAACAAATGGTCTTGCTGGAAGAGACGACGAGTGTATGACATGATACACATTAAATTCTTAATCTAAATTTGCGGCCACCAAAATTATTTTCTATACAGATGTTGTCCAGTAAAAATACTGGTCCCAGTCTATGTAGACTGCGAATGTAGACTTCAATCATACACTGAGCTGCCAAGATCGCACCTATACTAGTTTGACCGTTATCATTCAAACAATTATGCAGTATTGATATTTTTTCAAATATATATATATATGTATATATATATATATATAAATATATATATATATATATATATATATATATATATATATATATATATATATACTTCTTAAAAGCGGAGCTCCTATATTTTAACATTAAAACGTCAGGCCAATTAAAGTTTGCAAGGATGACGTAACCTTCTTACCTGAAGCTGGCTACATTTAACCTTTAAACTGTTTTTTGTCACATTTACTGCAACAGTTGTTTGATTTATTTAGATGTTCATAATATGTATATTGATTAAATGAAAATGAAATATAGATTCAACCGACTTTACCGCGTTCCCTTCATAGCTGTAAAGGACTGATAACGTTTTGTTGTTCTGCTATTGTGGACTCCAGCCTGCTGAAAGGGCACCTGAAGAACTGACCTAAAGATACTTCTAACAAATTTTGGTGTTTTTATGCGATATGTAACGTTAATTCCGTTAGATAGCTGACTATTTAGACTTTTGAAAATATTATGTTTTACCTACAAAACTTAAGACTCACGCTAACATGGCGGTCTCATCACTATAATACATCACTGGCATATTTATTTTACCTACATAAATAATTAAAAACAATATTGTAAATGTAGTCAGACATTTTCTATTTTAGTGCAAAAAAATTTAGTATGAACTAGTTTTTTTATGTTAATAAAATGTAATTAAATACCGAATTCTTTGATTGAGTCTTTTCCTGGCAAATTGTAGTAGTAATCAGTAAAATAGTTTCCTAATAAATTAGGAATTAGGTAGTTATATAAAATTATCAGCAATTTATTATTCATTTAATATATGTATAAACCATAATCCACTCTCAACCCATAAAAATACAAAAACAGACTACTAAATGCCATTTGAAGCTCCGTCGTATTGAAACTTGAACTTAATTGCTACCATCGATTATTTTACTGCATTTTATCAATTTCCTGGAAATGTTATTATTAAAGACATATATGATACCAAACGGATGTTCAAGAACCGCCGATTAGCTTATTATATACTATATAAATGCATAGATTTGCTTGCAGACCTTTACCTCCAGATTGATATTATTTTGGATATGTGTAAACAAATATTGCTTCATGACACATTTACATTATAGCATATACTATATGTTATAATCGAGATTTATTTGTGCACTAATAATAAATAATCAAAGGTGTGGACAATTCAATAAATTGTTTCAATCACCTGGGTTCTTCGTCAATACGACTTCAGATATAGCTTTCGAAAGGGATGGTTTCACTGGAAAATTGAATATACATGTATATTAGTATATTCCATATATTTTTTTATTGTATGGATGTTTATTCTTTATAATCTTATCCATTATGCAATTTTAATTTTTCATTGAAATGATATATTTCTTAATTTCTCAAATATTTTCGCTTCAGAACATGAGGGCATTTAAACACACTCACAGGATAGGATACATTTTCACATCAATGGATGACGTGACCTTATGACCTCTTGCGACCGACAATAATACTCTAATATGATTTTCGTCACACTTTCTACGATAACTGTTCATGATATTTCATAATGGTGTTCTTATTATGTATATTGATTAATCTAAAATGAGTTTTAGAGTCAATTAAGTCTACAACATTCCGTTTGTTTTTGTTAACTTGTGAAATTTTACGTAAAATCCTATTATTTTTAATAATCTCGGGAACGCTGAAAGAACCAGAATCCGAGTTCGGGTGGGCACCCCCTCCAGAATGATCAGGACGGACCTGTAGATACTTCATACCAAATTTGGTCCTTTTATCAGGCGTGTAACGCTAATTCCGTTAAGCCACCTGACTATGAGTGGCTCGCGCTGTGTGTACAGTACATTAAGTCCTATAGATACACGGAGCTCATATAATCCATAATCTCTCGCTGGAGTATACTAGTTTGACACAGTTCACACACCGCGCACAGGCTATTCTTTCTTTGCATTGAACGAATACCTTTCACAGCTGATGTCTCCTGAATTCACCCAGTTCTAGGTAGCAGAATACTCTTCCACACAGAGATATTAAGTACCTCTACTATTACACATTAAAATAAAGTCCTCGTTCCGTTCCTCACAAAGGTAATCAATTTGCCAGAATGCCAGTCCGTCGGCATACTGCGACACTCGCTCTAAAGTCCTTTACCGAGAAAGCACAGGGCCCTTCCCAAAACACCGATTATCTACGCTTCTAGACATCATCTCTCAGCTGTCTCAACTGTGGTACATGCGGACCTGCCCCCGAACAACCGATATATCGTCAGGCTATACAGAACTGAACGGGTACTTCTCTTGAATATGCCTGGGGCCGGAACAGTCGAGGGATAAAACGCTCGGCTCTCTCCGCTGGAGACCAGGGTTCGATCCCCGGTGTGGCCTGAGAGTGGGTTGTAGTTGCTCGTCCAAGGACGGGGTTTTTCTCCGATTTCCTCAACCCCTACTGACTACCAACCGCCATCATCTGAACCATGGAGAGTGCCTTGATTAGTTTAATAACTGTTTGTACAATTAGTGTAAAATAAATAAGTTTATATTTTTAATATCGTCCTCCTCACCTCATATATGCTTGCAAACGTCACAACTCCCGCTCGTCTTTTGGCCAATCACCACTCCCAATTACGCCGACTGCAAATTACTACATGAATGCTAATAAGATACAAACATCCTGGGAATCTAAAGTTAACATGTGCTATTTCTTTTAAATCTATAACAAACCGTCTTTACTATAGTGACCGCTAAAGAGAGAGGCTCCGACAGGAATTAAACTGTACCGATATTAACACAAATGAGAAACTTGTGCTCTCTTACTTCTAAACTGCTTTGAATTTAACGTCAAATGAGACACGTGTGTTCTTTAACCAAAGTTCTCACGCTAATATTTAAACATGATACTCCATATAAATGTATAATAAATTATCAAATGGTTATACTCCCTACTAGAATATAAAATACAATAACTTAGTCACCGTTCTCTGGTGATATAGGGATTTATGGACACCTATTATAGGAATATTTAAGGCAAAACAAAACGAACTTTTCCTAGAAGAGAGCACCGCCGATATGTGAGCCAAATGTCGGAGGCCAACTCAAAACGGAAGCTGGTAAACCTTTGTCCAGAAAAATACCAACTGCGTATTTGTTATATACTAGATGCACACGTGGTAAATCCACGGTACTATGTGATAAATAGTGTTGTAATGAGCTTAAAGGGACTGAATATGGCATATTTATTTTATCCTGTGCTACTTGCAGGGACTGTTGTTCATGATATAAAGTTCACTTGTGTTAGGATTTAAAAAAAAACACCTCCCCTTAAAAGGTCAGCAAAGAAGAAGAGGTGAGGCATCTATAGGGTATACGAATTTTGCGTAAGAATGTTTTTACTTCCAATAAACATCATCGGTACGACATCACCATTGCCGGAGTCATTGCGATTGCAAATATAAGCCATCTATTATGTGAAAATAGTTTGAAGAAATAATGCGACTGTATATAGAATAGTTGAAGTTTATGAAAGATAATTTGTGTAAGTTGAAGCTCAAAAAACATAACGAAAAACGATATTTTAGTTGTCAATTGGTGGAAGTCTTTGTATGATAGCAAACACATATATGTCGTTGAAGGCTCTTGCACGCGAAAATGCAACTAAAAGCTGCTAATAGGGAAAGGCAGGCCCAGGCAAATAGACTCCTACAGTATGAAATGCTTGTCTTGAGCTTTTTTTATTGTCATCAGGTTATTCGGAAACTGATGATGTTCCCTGAAACGGCAGGTTTACATCTTTCTGTACAAGCTCGTGGCAAAGAAATAACTTCAGGCTTGGTTCCTTGCTAAGTAGAATTAAAGCAAAAAAGTATATCCGGAAATCTTTCTCATATACCATTTTGACAAAAGAATCTCATTGTTCCAGAGTAGAATCTACCAATTCGTATGCGTTTGTCCAGCCACTCGTCAGGTGAAACCGGTTACTGAAACGTGACAGTGCTGAATCATAAAACGTGTAAACGTGACCGCATGAATGAAATTCTGCTGGAGGGTTTTTTTTATACTCTGGTTGCAGAATCGAGTTTCTTAATAGAATCCCTATCAGTTTTAAGATGTACTGGTTACATATTTATATTTCAGAGTCCCTGGAGATTGCGGAACCTGTGAAAATATGAATGCAAATATTTTTTAGTGGCTGAGAGCAGCAGTGACTAATTAATAGTGCTGGGTACCAGTCTTTGGAAATATCCCATGAAACATATAACTAATACGCACAAAGGTTCCTTTTTTACTTATTTTTATTAAATTAATTAGCGTCTGTCTACAAGAAACGTAAAAATCAAACTTAGATGGTTAATACAAAAAAAGACACTTTAAGAAATAACAAACCTTTTAAGGAGGCCCCAGTATTGGAATTCCCCGACACTTCCGTCGATATCATTTGTAAATACGCAGCGGTATTTTGAATATAAATCAGATCAATCTAAATATTGGGCCAGCATTTAGGCTGACCTCCTTATGTTAATGAACATAAACATCCCTATGTTTCTATATACATCTTCGTAACTTGGTCTAGTGTTTATAATATTTAAATATTCATCTACATTCAAGACGAAGTCTTTGCGTGGCCTCTCGTTACAAGATGGCAGGTTTCCTACCTTGCGGTTGTTAGTAGATAGACGGTATAAGTTATATAAGATAAGAAAGATAAGATTAAAAGTGTTTTGTTGGGACTAGACGGTTTATTTAAGGTGTGAAACCCCTCAAAGCAAGGATAAACGAGTTCAGTTAGTGATAATCTGATAGAAAGGCCGGTGTGGGCAGGCGGCCTATTTCCCTCTCATTGTCGCCCTTGCCAATGTTTGTTGTCAAGCGCCATTCGTAAAGAGGCAGTCATAGAAGATCGATGCAACGGATCCGTAAGATATACTGTGGCTTATATTGAAAAAAACTCTCTCTGTTTGGACATATCGGATTCAATATATAGCAGGGCCTAATAATAAAGATTAAATCGGGCAAGTCTTCTTGTAGGCTTCTTTTAAACTTGTGTACAGCCATTGGCCGATCGGCCATTGACATTTTTTTCGGCTTATGTAACATAGTTTTGCAAAGGATATCAGTATTTTACAAATATATACTAACCTGTATTCCCGCTGTCCCAGCAAAGCCTCACTAAATCCCAGTTATACGTTAATATTTCAGCTGAAGTTAGAGCGTCCAGCCATGTCAGTCATGTGTCATTCAATGTATGAAAATTTTCAAACCACAGGGTCTTGGAGAACCATGGGCTCGGGTGACATTGATAGAGTACACGGTCCTTAAGTTGTATAGGGTATTTATCGAGCCTTGTGTTCAAACAAACATCGTCTGGCTTTTCGGGTTCAAGTTAGTTGTATGTACTTGTGTTGTATAGACTGGTGTAGTTCAATGGTAGCCCATAGAAAAGATACCATTCATCAATGAAGGGTTCTCCGACGACAAATAAAGCTCTGAGACCTTCACATTTCTTAACACTGGCTCTTCATTCAGGTAGTGCCTGTATTACTTTCGTGGGCATATGTATGTGTCATGTGTTTTTGTAGCATGACGTTTAGTTTGTGCACAATACTGACTGTTGGTACTGCCCGGTTCTCTTTGTCTGGGGAATGATTCACCACTATGTTAGGCAATATAAGACATAATGATGGAATATGCCTCAGGGATTACTGTGCTTTTGAAAATTAATAAAATGGACCAAGGCGGACTGGAGTGAACAACAAAACATTCACCTTTGAGTCAGTATCAGTATTTTGTTTATAGCACCATCGGACGGAGTGTGGTGGGGTGGGGGGGGATTTTAGAATAGATGCTGTTGATATAGAAAGCGACGAAACCCCAGAGGTGAGGCGCCGAAGAGATAGGTATTGAAGTGGGTATCGACAGAAGGTGATCCAGGGAGACGGTCCATGGGAAAACCCATCCCCTTAAAAAAAAACGCCGCAATTCAGACAATTTTATCCGGCATGAACCCCCCTCCTTCGGGATCTGAGATTCTATATAAAGTTTTCTCATTAGTCTTGGATTTGACCCCTCCTTTTCCGAAATCCTGGATCCGCCTTTAAATAGCATGCGACATATTCATGAATCGATTTTCAATGATTTTTAGATGAAGGTAAATCCGTGCTTAAATCCACCCCAGCGGAAAAGGATTATGTGTATAACATAACTAAATTGTTTGTTTTTAAATCGCCAGTCTGCCTCTGGAAACAAGTTAACTGATAGGAAGCTATAATATATATATATATATATATATATATATATATATATATATATATATATATATATATATATTCTAGTTGCTCCATATCAGATAAATATCCTAAAAAGAAAAAGGTCATCGGCCAAAAGTGCCAGGGACAAATATCAATTTAAATCGCTTATACATTAAAAAAAAGTGGACGTCCAACCACGTACGTATTCCTAAGCTGATTCACAAGTAAGCATGAAAGTAAGTATATAGATGGAGAACAAAATAAAAATTGCCACCCCATATTATTTTGTCTACCAGTGCATTAACAATGCAGACTTAGCGTGTCATGTTGTTATGTTGGATGTAGTTCCTAAACAAGTGACGCGTTTCCCGTTGAATCGTCTTCAATACACCTGGGAGACAACCAACAAACAAATCTTATGGTTTTATGCAGGCATGGTTGTGGTTACACTCGGGGATTCCCAATTCACTGACATGTCACTCAGTGTAAATTTTGAACCTTCCCATACAATGTGCATGCGTGCACAGTCATTTTACCAAAATGTATGTGCATGTGCTGTCGGTTTTTATTATAGGTATTACCTTTTTTTGTTTAATAATATATAGGATACTTCTTTCAAGCCATGTTCTTTTGATAAATTTGCAATAGCTTAAGGTGCAGATGTTTCGGACAATAATGGGGTACCAAGATTAGTGTTATATACGGTAAGTCCCGCCTTTGCTTATCAGCGCCATCTTGTGTTCATTTATTGAAACACAGCGTTTGAGTAAGGCATTAAAACTGGCAAATTCCTTTGTATAACCTTATAGCCAACAAAAATACATTAGGCTTCACTATGTTGAGTTGAAATATGATTAAAGGTTATATTTAATTGAAAAGACAGATATCTTAAACTTTTAAATCGTTCAAAGTTTAAACACTTGATCGCACCGATAAGCAAATGCGTGAGTTACCGTATATAGTAAATAACCTTGTTCAAAGGTACCCCATTAATGTCTAAGTGACATAATGAACAAATTAAATTTGTTAACAGACTTATTCAGTTCATGAGATCACACAGTTACTTTATTTTCACAGTGTCTTATGTCAAGTTTTTTTATTCATGTCTGCCTTTTCTTACCCATGTTTAAAGCACATCAAGACAGAGACTGTCCCAGAAGCCACTGTAAACATGTAACAAGCACTGGCATCCCGGAGGAGCTTTTAAAGGATCAGTGCACACAGTTTATCTCACACTGCATTTAACAAACGTCTCGCTGTAAATCGTCAAGAGACTAACCTCTAGTCCATACAATTCCCAATGTGTAGGACATCTTAAGAGTTGTAATAGGTCCCCCCCCCCCCCCCAATAAATGTTAAAAAATATGAATCGGGTAGCGGGAAGCCCAGTATAGAAGCCTGTCGATAAATACAAAAGGCTACATTATTATAAATTACTTCGAATTCAAACCCGTAAAAATTTAAATCCATAATGGTGCATCCTATGACATTAAAGCAACAGTGCTTACAAGCTATAATATGCAACTGTTCAAGTGGAGCAAAATTTATGGCTGAGATTTTAAGCTTATTACTTTAAAACTAGTGGCCCGTGGGCTATGACGCTCAGCTGAATTCAAGGAATGTTGAACAATGAGCAAAATGACTGCCAGAGTGCCAAAAATCAAGAATTTTGTGTCCTTAGAAATGTCTGGTTTACGAGAAAACTCTCCAAGACGAATTGACATGCCAAATTTCAGACCAATACCTTGAACCACTCCTAAGATATGAGCACCAGTCTTGAGAACCAGATGGAGGAGTCAAAGATCTATGGATTTGGACAATTTCAGGCCAATACAGCAAATCACTCCTGAGAAAAAAAGCATTAATTTTTTCTACAAAAACAGGAATTAAGTGACGCCACCTGTCTTGCTTACAAGAAAACTCTTCAAGATGGATGGACATGCCAAATATCAGACCAATACCTTGAACAACTCCTGAGATATGAGCAATTTTCACCCAAACCACATGTATGGATAAATGCCACTAGAAAACTATTGCAGATAGCTCCACTAGTCTTGAGTACATGATGGAATACTCCAAGATCTATGGGTATGCACCATTTCAGGCCAATATGGCCAATCACTCTTGAGAAAAGGGCATTTATTTATTCTACAAAACTGGGAAAGTAGGTTGCACCACCTGTCTGGTTTACGAGAAAACTTTCCAAGATGGATAGACATGCCAAATTTCAGACCAATATCTTTAAACATTCCTGAGATCTGAGCAATTTTCACCAAAAGCAAATATACTGATGGACGCCACGCAAAAACCACTGCAGACGGTGCCACCAGTCTTGTTTACGAGATGTAGGTGTGGAAGATCTATGAAGATGCACAATTTCAACCCAATACATTGAAGAACCACTAAGACGAATTAATGGAAAATGCACAGATGGGCACTATGCAAAAAATATTGCAGATGGCGCCACCAGTCGCGATTACGATTATGAGATGAAGAGATCCAGGTTTTATGGACATACACAGTTTTCGGCCGGACAGCCGATACATCGTCAAGCTATACAGAACTCATACGCTGAACGGGTACTTTTATCGAATATGCCTGGGGCCGGGACAGTCGAGGGGTAAAACGCTCGGCTCTCTCCGCTGGCGATCCGGGTTCGATCCCCGGTGTGGCCTGAGAGTGGGTTGCAGTTGCTCGTCCAAGGTCGGGGGTTTTCTCCGATTTCCTCCACCCCTACTGACTACCAAACGCCATCATCTGAACCATGGAGAGTGCCTTGATTAGTTTAATAACTGTTTGTACAATTAGTGTAAAATAAATAAGTTTATATTTTTAATATCGTCCTCCTCCCTACATATATACTTGCAGACGTCACAACTCCCGCTCGTCTTCCAGCCCATCACCTTTTCCCAATTATGCCGACTGCAAAATACTACATGAATGCTAATAATATACAAAAATCCTGGGAATCTAAAGTTAACATGTGCTTTTCCTTTTAAATCTATAACAAACCGTCGTTACTATAGAGACCGCCAAACAGAGACGGCTTCGACAGGAATTAAACTCTACCGATATTAACACAAATGAGAATCGTGTGCTCTTTCCTCCAAACTACTTTGAATTTAACATCACATGAGACAAGTGTGTTCTTCAGTTCTCCGGCGATATTTAAACATGATAATCCATACCAATGTATAATACATTATCAAAACAATCATCTGGTTTTACTCCCTACTTCCTAACCTTTGTCTAGAAAAATACCAACTGCGTATTAGTTATATACTAGATGCACTCGTTATAAATCAACGGTCCTATGTGATAAAAAGTGTTGTAATGAGCTTATAGGGACAGAATATGGCATATTTATTTTATCCTGTGCTATTTGCAGGGACTGTTGCTCATGATATACAGTTCACTTGTGTTAGATTTTAAAAAAAACACCTCCCCTTAAAAGGTCAAGACAGAATGGCAAGTTATGCTATTCAAGAAATAATACAAAGAAGAAGACGTGAGGCATATATAGGGTAAACGAATTTTGCGTGAGAATATGTTTTACTTCCAATAAACAACATCGGTACGACATCACCATTGCCGGAGTGATGGCGATAGCATAAATAAGCCATCTATTATGTGAAAATAATTTGAAGAAATTATGTGACTGTATATAGAAAAGTTGAAGTTTATGAAAGATAATTTGTGTAAATTAAAGCTAAAAAAAACAAAACGAAAAACGATATTTTAATTGTCAATTTGTGGAGGTCTTGGTATGATTGTAAACACATATATGTCGTTGAAGGCTCTTGCACGCGAAAATGCAACTAAAAGCTGCTAATAGGGAAAGACAGGCTCAGGCAAATAGACTCCTACAGTATGAAATGCTTGTCTTGAGCATTTTTGTTTGTCATCAGGTTAATCGGAAACTGATGATGTTCCCAGATAAACGGAAGGTTTACATCTTACTGTGCAAAGAAATAACTTCAGGCTTGGTTCCTTGCTAAGTAAAATTCAAGCAAGAAAGTATATCCGGATTTTTCAGAAAAATTGCAGAGGGGTAGCGTAAAATCATACGAATAATCCAATAAATTTTGGAGATAATCAGAATCAACATAACATATCTTTTCTCATATATCATTTGACAAAAGAATCCCTCTGTCCCCGTGTAGAATCTACCAATTCGTATGCGTTTGTCCTGCCACTCGTCAGGTGAAGCCGGTCACTGAAGCATGATAGTGCTGAACCATGAAACGTTTAAGCGTGAACGAGTGAAATTCTGCTGGAGGTTATTTTTATTCTCTGGTTGCAGAATCGAGTTTTTTAATAGAATCCCTATCAGTGTAAGATGTACTGGCAACATATTTATATTTCAGAGTCCCTGGAGATTGCGGAACCTATGAAAACATGAATGCAAATATTTCTGAGTGGCTGAGAGTAGCAGTGACTAATAAACAGCGCTGGGTACCAGTCTGTGGAAATACCCCGTGAAACGCATAATCAATACGCACAAAGGTTCAATTCTTTTTATTTTTATTAAATTAATTAGTATCTGTCTACAAGAAACGTTAAAATCAAACTTAGATGGTTAAAACAAAAAAAGACACTTTAAGAAATAACAAACCTTTTAAGGAGGCGCCAGTATGGAAATTCCCCGCCACTTCCGTCGATATCATTTGTAAATATGCAGCGGTATATTGAATATAAATCAGCTCAATCTAAATATTGGGCCGGCCTTTAGGCTGACCTCCTTATGTTAATGAACATTAACATCCCTATGTTTCAATAGACATCTTCATTACTTGGTCTAGTGTTTATAATATTTAAATATTCATCTACATTCAAGACGAAGTCTTTGCGTGACCTCTCGTTACAAGATGGCAGGTTTCATACCTTGTGGTTGTTAGTAGGTAGACGGGATAAGTTATATAAGATAAGAAAGATAAGATTAAAAGTGTTTTGTTGGGACTAGACGGTTTATTTAAGGTGCGAAACCCCTCAAAGCAAGGATTAACGAGTTCAGTTAGTAATAATGTGATAGAAAGGCCCGTGTGGGCAGGCGGCTTATTTCCCTCTAATTGTCGCCCTGGCCAATGTTTGTTGGCATTGTGTCAAGCGCCTGTGGTAAAAAGACATTCATAGAAGATCGATGCAACTGATCCGTAGGATATACCGTGTCTTATATTGAGAAAAAAAAGCTCTCTCTGTTTAGATATACCGGACTCAATATATAGCAGGCCCTAACAAAAAAGAGTCAGTTTAAATCGGGCCAGTCTTCCTTTAGGCTTCTTTTGAAATTGTGATAGAATGTATAGCCATTGACCGACATATTATTTTTGTCCGCTTATGAACATAGTTTTGCAAAGGATATCAGTATTTTACAAATATATACTAACCTGTATTACCGCTGTTCCAGCAAAGCCTCACTAAATCCAAGTAATACGTTAACATTTCAGCTGAAGTTAGAGCGCCCAGCCATGTCACTCATGTGTCATTCAATGTATGGAAATTTTCAAACCACAAGGTCTTGGAAAAACCATGGGCACGGGTGACATTGATAGAGTACACTGTCCGCAAGTTGTATAGGGTATTTATCAAGTCTTGTGTTCAAACAAACATCGTCTGGCCTTTCCAGTTCAAGTTAGTTGTATGTACTTTTGTTCTATTGACTGGTGTAGTTCAATTGTAGCCCATGGAAAAGATACCATTCATCAATGAAGGGTTCTCCGACGACAAATAAAGCTCTGAGACCTTCACATTTCCTAACACTGGCTCTGCATTCAGGTAGTGCCCTTAATACTTACGTGGACGGCATGTGTGCGTGTGATGTGTTCTTGTCGCATGACGTTTAGTTTGTGCACAATACTGACTGATGGAATTCCCAGGTTCGCTTGGTCTTGGGAATGATTCACCACTCTGTTAGGCAATATAAAACATAATGATGTAATATGTCTCAGGGAAAATTGTGTGCTTTTGAAAATAAATATCATGGACCAGGCCTGCATCAGTAGTTTGTTTATAGTAAATTTGTTTATACCACCATTGAACAGGGCAGGGGGAGGATTTTGGAATAGGGGCTGCTGATATAGTGTGAAGTGACAAAACCCCAGAGGTGAGGCGCCGAGGCGATAGATATTGGAGTAGGTTTCGACAGAAGGTGATCCGGGAAGACGGTCAATGAGCCCACCCCCCCCCCCCCCCCACAACACATATTTTTTTTTAAACTCCGCAACTTTTTAAAGAGAATCAGACCATTTTTCCGGCATGGACCCACCCCGCCCCCCTTCCTCTCCTCTGGGATCTGAGATTCTTTATAAAGTTTTCTCATTAGTCTTGGATTTGACCCCTCCTTTTCCGAAATCCTGGATCCCCCTATAAAAAAATGCGACATATTCATGAATCAATTTTCAATGATTTTTAAGTGAAAATAAATCCGTGCTTAAATCCACCCCGACGGAAACGATTATCTTTATAACATTAACCAACCGAAAAAACTAAAATGTTTGTCTCTATATCTCACGGACAAGTTAACTGATAGAAGGCTTTAATATATATATATATATATATATATATATATATATATATATATATATGTATATATGTATATATATATATATATATATATATATATATATATATATTCTGGTTGCCGCATATCAGATAAATATCCTACAAAGAAATAGGACATCGGCCAAAAGTTCGAGGGACAAATACTAATTTATCTCGGTTAATTATTTAAAAAAAAAAGTGGACGTCCAGCCCTGTCCGTATACCTAAGCTGATGCACAAGTTATCATGAAATAAGTATATATAGATGGAGAAAAATATGGCCTGCCCATATTATTTTGCATACCAGTGCATTAACAATGCAGACTTAGCGTATCATGTTGTTATGCTGGATGTAGTTCCTAAACAAGTGACGCGTTTCCCGTTGAATCGTCTTCAATACACCTGGGAGACAAACAACAAACAAATCTTATGGTTTATGTAGGCGTGACTGTGGTTACACCAGGGGCTTACCAATTCACTGACATGTCACTCAGCGTAATTTCTGAACCCTCGCATATATTGTACATGCGTACAATACGGTAACTCCCGCCTTTGCTTATCAGCTCCATCTTGTGTTCATTTATTGAAACACTTAACGTTTGAGTAAGGCATTAAAAACTAAAAAGTGTACATTTAATTGAAAAGACAGATATCTTAAACTTCTAAGAGTGGGTTGTTTTTAACAACATGGAGAGAGAGAGAAAGAGAGAGAGAGAGAGAGAGAGCGAGAGAGGAGAACATAGAGACAGAGAGAGAGAGAGAGAGAGAGAGAGAGAGAGAGAGAAAAAAAAGAGAAAGTGAGAGAGAGTCAGACATACTTACAGACAGGCAGAGACGAACGGAGAGAGAGAGAGAGAGAGAGAGAGAGAGAGAGAGAGAAACAGATAACAGAGACAGAAAGACAGAAAAACAGAATGAATAAGAGAGAGATAGAGAAAGAGAGAGATGATAGCTCAAATGAACTGCTAGTTCGTGGGATTTATTTGCAAGGAATTATACGTATGTGTTCACAACGGGTCACTTGTTTCCAAAAGATTGTGTCGAGGGGGGGGGGGGAGGTGGGATAGAAAGGGAACAAAGTTTTAATTTAAAATAAGACAATTAAATTTCAAGCACTTTCAGTTGAATGAACTTCAGGCATTGTCAGGTTAACGTCTGGTGAATGAATTTCATTTCAGGCACTGTCATATGGATGTATTTAAGGCATTGTTAGATTAATGTAATTCAGCCATTTCAAGATCAATCAATTCCAGTCAATTTCAGGCCGTGTTAGATCAATAAATTTAATGCACTAATGTGTTAATGAATTTCAGTAATTTCTAGATAAATGAGTTTCTGGCCGTGTCAGTTTGGTGAATTTCGAATAACAGCGTAGTTATTTGATGACTGCATATGTGTACTGTTTGCAGGTTCATAATTTGCTCTCTCTCTCTCTCTCTCTCTCTCTCAAAGGGGCAACAATATCTATCGTCTGTTAACTAAAGATAACTCCTTGAATCTTTTAGAAAAATAGACAGAAAAAGCCCAATCCCATGCCACACAGATTGTTTGTTTTGGTTACGTTCACGTAATTATAACATGTGGGGGAGGGCAAAATAACCGAAGCACATTAAACAACAATAACTGGCCGCAAGTCAGACGAACCAAAGTTTTGCAAAAGACCTTTTGCATCTTATGACCTTTCAACTTCCGCATATATGCAGCCCACTACCTGAGTACATATTTTTTTTCTGTTTGTCAAAATTGGTGTATGTACCGTGTTTACTAACAGCTAGAAGATAAACAAGTTCATTCGTCCTCCTTGAGACGTACTAGGAATAGGAAATACCTACAGTTTATTAATATGTAGGCATAGTAAGCCAGAAATATCATTAAAGGGCCTTTATCCCATCATCTTTAGCGTTACGCAGATGTGATATCTGCTCGGTGGTAAATTAAAAATATTGTAATTTATTAATCCAATGGTTACCAGTAATGTGAAACAGAATCCGAATAGTTAAGGAGGCCTAATCGCCCAAAAGCATGTTGATAGACACGAAAAATAGCGCCTTCTCTCTGAACTAAATTGGTACCTGCCAAAATATTACCCTATAACCGTTGGCGTACTCCTGAACACGAGTGTTACAAATAGTGGACCGGGCGCGATCACAGGCATCAACATTAACACATCGCGTGCGACGCCGTGCATCGCTCTGTTTATGTTTATTATGTGGCCCTTTGTTATTATGTAAGACGCTGTTCCATTGTTGTTTAACATATTTTTCCTCTATTCTTGTCTCTGACCTATTACATGCCAAAGACGGAACATTATGGGGGAGGGTTCTGTAAGACTTAACGAGTCACTGAAATCTCTAGCAGGAGCAGCATATAATTAAATTAGGACCCACAGCTTCCATGCTCCCAGTCATACCGCCCCCAATGTGTATATCTATTTGTGTGTTTTTTTTGTGAGGATTTATGTTCTATACTGAATGTATATCTTGTATGTAATCATTCTTACTGAAATAAAAAATTCGACCCCGCTGTTGTTGTCAGGTTTGGCCCCCCCCCCTTGGGTCAGCAAAATTTCAGAGGAATTTGACATATTCAGGACATAGCAGCTAACTATTGTTGTTGTACTTCAGCCGACTGATTCAGAAACATTCCGCGACGATATAACCCCCATTAACTTATATAATAATGGTTAAAGGTGCATTGCGGCAATATGCAGTCCCATATCTATCTCGAAAGCTCTTGACCAGCAAAGTCATGGGGCATATTAGGAAACAAGAGTGGAATACACATAGAATAACGAGGAGTGAGCTTGACACATCAGCAACACATCAGATACACATATATACATATCCCGCAATACGAAGGTTTTATTATGAGTGGCAACAGAACAACTATCCCCGGTCAATTACCCCCCCCCCCCTTCACCCGGTCACTTACCCCCTGGTATAGCATATGCGTGGAATACAAAAATATAAAAATTCCATGAAATGTATAAAAAGATTGCAGTTAAAAAAAGTTGTACACTAAAATGGAATTAAATTATATATCGTGTTATTATGAATTGATTTTTATTGTGAGGGTGGTTGTATATAAAGAGACTTTATATCGATTCTAATAAGAGTCAGATTATGTAATATACCTAGATAAAGGCTGCCTTCATTTCCCCGGACCTTATATTTTATATTGGTGGAAGTAACGGCCTCCATATTTTCATGCTAACTTGAAAAAGTATATGTACATCTGCAGAATTCCATTGTGGTGACAGGGCAGTATCACACGCTTCCTCTCATTTTTATATCGTGGCGTTAACCAGGCACGGTGACTACTGCACCTGCGGGCCCTGGATGCGTAATCGTCCCCGTTGCTGGGTCATACCACCAAGGAACCCCAGAAAGGCGCACTCGTTTGTGAGGGAAACACGGCCGTTGGGCACGACCTTCCCATTAACACTGCAGAGCACTCACCCTGAGTGAGGGCCGACCGTGAGGTCTCACCGCCTCGGCTGAGATTCGAACTCACGATCTCCCGGCTTTGAGACCTGTGTGCTCTACCCTTGATCCTCAGAAGCCGGTTTGGTTTTATATTTAATGCCACATTTTTTTCTTATAATTAATAAACATGTTTTTTTAATAAGCCATGGGTGAAATACACATTTGAAATAACTTGAAGAAATATCGCAAAGTCATAACTTTACTTAACAGGACATTCCCTACATTCCATTAATATGCACGAACAGTAAGCCAAGATTCACATCAATTCTGTACAAAAAAGGTATATGAATATCTTGCTTTGGTATAATTAATACTGAATTTGCAGTATTTTGAGCTTTCACCTAGGTTACATGGATTACTGATGCTCACAGCATATCCCGCTCGTGTGCATGCTGTCAAAACACACTCCCTTAGCAAAAAGACATATGAACGGAAGATTAAGAAGATATTGCTTTTTTGCCACGTTTATTGCAAAACATATTTTTTACATACAGAGTGGAAGTCTCAGCGGTAATCAGTTGTACAGAAAAGGGTAGAAACAATAAGTCTCTGCGGTACCCTGTAGTACAGATAAAGGTAAATTAAGTAAGTCTCAGTATTAATCAGTTGTACAGAAAAAGGTTAGAAAATATTTGTTATATCTTGGTTTTTGTAACGTAGGTTATTCGCCTTAATAATAATAAAAAACAGTTAACAAGGAAATCTGTCGGCAAGACAAACATTGGTTTTCCAAATGGGTTCTTGCAAGTTAGAGAACTTTCAACCTATGTAACCAGTCACCTTAGCGTCCATGGTTTTTCTGTTCGTTAACACCGACACACGGTGCATGTACTATGTTAATTCACAACTTGTATATAAACGAGCTCTTACATCCATCTAAGAGACATAATAAGAATTTTTCTAAATAGGAATTACCTACACTTCATTAACATATACGCAGAATGTTAATAACATAACTTCTACAGTAAAGGTAGGTGAATAGCTGGCTTGAAGCAAACCTGTTCTGCTTCATGTCTGTAACAAAGTTGTGCACCTGCCTACTACTAACACGATGCTGTATATACGCGAAAAATGTTTATAAAATATGAAAGGGTAAATGGTTTATATATGAATTATATATGTATACATGTTAAAGGAAAAAAATGCATATAGAGAAATCTAATGAATTGTCCACTGATCCAAAAAGGGAGTCCAGCATCCCCCCCCCCCCCGGACATTGGTTTTGACACCCTAAAAGTTGCTGCTACGGCTAAAAGGTAGGGCTGAGATCCCCCTCTGGATCTGCAACTGTGTGCATTGAATAAAAATAACCTCCCGTCACCATGATTAAATTGTGTATATTTTTTAATCATACCTTGTTTATACCTTTTGTATTCATTCATATATTTACATAATATCACACCCCTCTCATTTTAATGACATATTACACTCCGTATATGACTTACGAGAGTTCCAAACGTATAAAATACATAATGCAAGATATCTATGAAGCTAAAACAATATTTGTGTTAACTAAAAATAATCTCTCTTCACATAGGTAAAACATTTTTTTCATCTTTTTTTTTTGTTATTTATACCTGCTGTATATATATATATATATATATATATATATATATATATATATATATATATATATATATATATGTATATATCATAGCACCCACCACCCTTATTTTCATTATATATTATACCCCGCCTATGATATATATGGTTCTACATGTATAATATACAAAAAGATATTTATGAAGCAATGGCCGTATGTGTGTTACCTGAACAAAAACACCCGTCACCATTATTATATAATATGTTTTTATTCTTTCTTTAGTTATTCATTCATTTTATATACAAATGTATTATATATATATATATATAAATATATATATATATATATATATATATAAATATATATATATATATATATACGTATTCCATCTTTACCAATAGTCATTTCTTCTAACTCTGACTTACATGACTTTCACATTCAAATGAATCACACACATACAAATGCAGGTGCATTTTAGAGATTCATTTGTTATTGGTCAATTAACTTATTTTTTTCAATGAAACCAACCTCCTTTTTCTGGTATAAGATTTACCAGAGGTATCAGATTGGTGGTCAGGGGTACTGCACGTTGCCCGCTTCTCCCTAGGTGTTGATCAAGGTTTTTGTAGACTTTGACACACTCTTCCAAAGTGTTAACTTCGACATCAATATCTCCATAAAAGAATATGTTAATTTTCTCAGCTTCCTCTATGTATGTCTCCTTTGCATATACACCAACTTTATCTTCAAAGAAGAATAGCAGGGTGGATTTCATTTTTGCTTGGACTTCAAGTATTTCCTCCTCTTCCTCGTACACCCTGTCAAAGACGAAGAAACACTGCCCCCCGTAAACGCCCCCTGTTATCAAGTGGGTGGCCTGATCCAGAACCTTAGAGTTTGGCATGTTATTAAGCATGCTAGGTTTAAGATTTTTCGAAAAACATGTGAGTTTTACGTGGACCATCACTCTGAAAGTATTTTCCTCTTTTTCATCGGCATAGAACAATTTTGCAGCTCCTGATTCGTCTATAAACCCCGAAAGAAAGGGTTCCATTTTAATATTGATGCCAAGTGCTCTGATCCTTTCCTTTCTGCTATCATTCCAGAAGAATTCGATGCTCGTGTGTCTCAGGGGCTGTATTTGCGTTCCATTTTTTAATTCTTCGTCACTCCAAGGCGAGACCTGCAGCAACTCAACATTCCGGCCGTCGAAGAGATACCCAACATACATTGGTTTTCCACAAGCAGGAATGTTGAAAGGAGAAAGTGGATCCATATTGTCTAATATGCACCGGACCTGGGAAAAGATATAATTCTTAAAAAATGAAATAAATATAACATACTGAATTGATTAGTATATTTAAAAAAGGAAGCATTTCCATCATATAATTCTCTGTTTAAATCGCCATAGAGCCAATGCAATTAGAGTCAATTGTATCTAATAAAAAACAATTAAATACCGTATTAATAGATTAGCGTGAGGTGCAAATGTGACAAATGAGGATTCGAGAGCCTTAATTGAAACAAAAACTGTAGTAGTAATAGTTTATGGCATTTATAGTGCTCTTATGTATTAAGGTCGATCTTATGACCGGGCGCGTCTCAACTAATCTGAAAAAACCAGCTCTCCCGAGATGATAATGCTTGACAAAAAAGATATCAGCATAACCCTCTCCACAACCCAGGTGAAAATACCCGATTCAGAACTTTAAATTTTCAGGTTATTTTTTTAATATACTCATTTTGGAGAATAAGTATGAAAACTTCGTAATACAACACAGGCTGGGAAAATTCCCTTTTTTGTATGCCTTATATGATAAAGGCTTGTCACAATTGATTCAAAACAAATAATCCACGACACCAGAAAAACTTATCCTTATCTACAAGTATTTACTTTTCTGTCATAATGTTTCCTAAATCAGCATTGATAAGCTATACCGATCACTGGTGAATTTTAAAGCGGCAAAAACAATATCTGCGCCAATCCCATCCCCAGGAGATATCGAGCTGAGAGCCTCCAGTGCATATAGGCTACAAAACCAACTGCAAACGGTGCTCTCTGATAGCTAAAGGCCACCTCCGATCATTGTTTTTGATTCTGGACTGTTCATAAACATAATCTGGAAATAATTATTCATCACAAATAACTATTTACGGCTCCAGAATACATAAGTTTAACTGTCATAAACACACTTATCTTTTGTTACATATTTTCCCGGCAAAGGGTTGAAATTCAAACGTGTTCCTGAACCTCGCTATATGGCGGTATCCAGAAGCCTACGCCCCATATTCTATATATGTATTGAAGCCAAAGCTACAGCTAGTTTTGCTCGATTATGAGCTGGAGTATACTAAAAAACAGCTATTAAAAACGATCTTCAACCCGGAGGCACAATATGTGGGACAAATCAGTTATAGCACAATGAAATATTATGCAAATCATGAAGTTTTACTTTTGATACATTTGGCATGCGTCGATCATAACATGTCACGTATTGTGAATTATAATATTCAGCTAGTCTATAAACAATACACGAACGTGCCAAATAGATATACCCAAGAGGGTATGAAAAGGAAATTTTGCAAGAGTGGCAAAGTTTAATAAAGGATATAGAAATATCTTCCTTGCATTCATTTTCGAGATTTCAAAAACTGCGTAAAATTTACTTGCTCGAAACATTTTCTTTCTAAATGACATCAGTGGCCCTATGTGAAATGTTTTCAGAGTTTCATATTTTATCATCTATCGTTCAATTCAGCGCAATAAACCAAGATGCAATCTTTAATATAACTAAAAAGGGTTATTGTGATCAAAAGTGTTAAAGGTGATACTTTGTATCAGATGTAGATAACGCGTACAAAAATTATTTCGCGAAAAAAAAGAAAATAATGGTTTTCCATCTTTAGAAGTACTATATGAACCACTGTAATAACACGAAAGTGTTAAAAGAGAGTAAATAAGAGTGAAAAATACTGCAACAGAGCAATGCTTCGCGGTTAGAATAGTAAAAAAAAAAACAAAAAAAAAGTTATGAAAAGAGATAATTCAGACATCTCCGCTTTAATTAACTGATATTCTTATCAACATTTTTAGATATTTCTTTGTGATAAAAAAGGGGGAAAATCTCTCTTTGGAGTTCAAAATATGCACGAAGCTTCAATATATCAAAATTTTTTGCAATCATAATATGTTTATTAATTTATATATACATACAAAAACCTATATTTCATTAAAACAAATAAAATTTATTAAAATAATACTATAAAATTTTCTTAAATTATATAATATATGAAGAATTTAAATTTATTTAAGCATATTATCTTTTAAAGAATATATTAAATGATCATTTGTAACAATAAAATACATTTTAACAAACAGTACCTTTATTTAAATAAGTTTATTTGTTATTACACCTTTAGCTGAATTAAATGAAGAATTTAAATTTATTTTAGCATATTATCTTTTAAGGAATATATTAAATGATCATTTGTAACAATAAAATACATTTTAACAAGAGGTACTTTTATTTAAATAAGTTTATTTGTTATTACACCTTTAGCTGAATTAAATGTAGAGTTAATTCGAGAATAGGAAGGAAATGAGTTGACAAACAAAAACGTCTTAATTTTAAAATAACGAATGTTTTTATCTTAATGAATGAAGGATCGGTTGCGTTAGCTTTATTTGAAGTCTGTATGTACATTAATGAAATCCCGTTTAATATCTGGGAATGTTTTTGAAGCTATATTAACGACCTGATACTAATTTAACAAATAGATTGAGAAAAAGAAATATGGCTTATCGAATATCAGTGAATAAACCAAATTTCAAGAGAACCTAATTGGACATTCCCATTTACTTAGTATGGCATCAAAACACATAATGCTTATAGTTGTTTAATATTAAATAGAAAATTCTTCCTTTACTGATTTGAACTCTGAACTCAATGGGTAAGTCCTGACCTGTACTGTTCACGTAAAGGGATTACTGAGATGTGGTTTCGCGGTTAGAACCCCGCATGGCAGACACTAAAAGGCTAATTAAATCGTTTAATGTCGATAGAAAATGAGAGATTCATTTTAATTTATTGACGATAGGTATGGACTTAAATGTGAATGACAGAAAGCTTAGTTATAAACTGATTTACTGTGAATGTAAATTGTGAATTACAGAAAACTAAATAATAACAAATTTACTACATTTACACATTTTAAATTTAAAAAAAATCACAAATTTACAAATTTATGCATATAAAATTTGAAATACAGAAAGCTAAATTATAAACTATATCACTGCGCATGTAAATTGTGAATTACAGGAACGAAAAAAATTATATTATGTCAAATAATTGTGAATTACAGGAAGAAAAATAATTATATTATGTCAAAGTGTTATTTCTTTTGTCCATAGTTTCCAGATATCGCATTATTAAGACTTTGAAACCTACTGAAACATGCGTACACAACTTACTGTAAGTCTTGAATCCAACAGATGTCTGGTCGTTGATCGCCCAAAATGCTTTGCCTTGAATTGCTGCAAAGACTACCAACGGTCAATGCAGCGTCCTTTTATATCATGAAGGCTTTGAAGCGTTCATATCGTATCACGTGATCAGCATTGCCTCATACTATTGGTCAAAAGTTACTTAGCGTGGGTGATTACGTGGGTTGTTCGGAAGAACGACGTTTGTGCAATCAGTCTACCTTTCAATTTATCCAAGTGTTTATTATTATAAAACAACCCACGATTTATTCGATGTAGCATACCAAAAATATTTGTTCTGTCGAGCCGATGACTCGAGATACAGTTCGTGAGTTTGCATAGCGCCAGAGCTCCTGGTGACACACATGTATCACCATGTAAACAGATAAAATCTACAGTGTATAATTAACGCTAAAGATGATTTTACAATTTATTTCCTTGATCCTACATTGAAATCTGGAGACCCAACGTATTCATAAGCTTCAGTTTTGCGGGGCAACGACTTTCATATATTTCGCTAGTTTGTTTAAATATCCCAGAATCAAGGTAAAGCCAAGGAATGTTCAGTCCATAAAAGTGTGTTGGTTGTCTGGATCACCCATAAACATTTTCAAAGGATTATATAATAAAAATAAAACTTCAAATAATTCTTTCCCATTGTAACGGCTACTTCATTGTAATAAGGCTATTGATCGGTGTTAGACTGTGCTAGTTTCACTTCTGCACGTATATGAGTATATGCGTGGAAAATCGATCATATTATTTTATAAATGTGGCGTTTCCATGTGTCCGTCAGTGTATATGGGTATTTGCATGCATGTATGCGTGAACACAAGGATTCTGGATAAAATGATGTCACTGTACTATTTTTAATGTAGAAAACCTAGACCCACTTTCAAATTTATCGTCTGCTTCACATATAAACACGCCTATTTTTTTACGCATTTACGCACATGCGCATACATACGCGCACATGGAAATATAACTAAAGCGGAGAGCTTTAGTTCTATGTCCAATATTTTAAGTCGCTTCGCTTGACCATAATCTTATCGTCGTGTCTGTCTGTTTGTTACTTGCTGGAATTAAATTTCGGCAAGCATGTTGGTCAGTTCCGTATGTCTGCTTGTGACGACTTTTGACTGTCTCCACTCTACAGTCCACAGTTTTGCAGCAATCGCTGTCAACATTACACAGTTGATTGACGATCAAAAGTCATGGAAGCCTATTGTCTTGGTCAACGTAGCTCAAAGTCCAGGTCAAGGTCATCAAAAAATATCCCAGTTGTATCAGTCTGTCCGTATGTAGTCAGTTCTGTTCGTCAGTTGTCGATTTCGACTCGCTGCTTGTTTTTTTCCCCGACATATGCATTCTACAGGCACAATTTTGGGTCATTGCACCGACAGTTATAGAGTTAAAGGAATAACTAAGGCTCTAGAACTCCTGTCGTCTTTTAGTGCAAACAAGTCAACAGTCAAGTCAAGGTCAACGAAAACAAAATCATTTTTCAAGAATCATCGAAGAAACAAACTGTGGACACTCTGTTTGTCATTACATGGACTTTTTTCTCTAATGTAGCTGCCTCAATTTATTGTTATAATGAAAACGCATTTTAGGAAAATCCATGATATATTTTAGAATATTGGGACTTATTTCCTAAAAAAAAATTTGATAGTTGAACAGGTTCTAGTTTTTTTTGCTTTTGGCAGCATTTGTTTAGTTTAATTCGACTTCGTCAAATCTCGTACCACTACTCGTTAAACGAGATTTTAAGAGATTTTACTTTTCTCGAGGTATTGCCCCAATTCTTGACCAATCGCTCTGAAAGTCAAACAATGAAAAAGAAATCATATGCCCTACATGCATGTAGTTTGGGTTTGAGATCGGTCATAGTTTAAGTTCAAAATCATCGAAAAAAACTCCAAACTTATTTTTCTCATAACTTTACAAAATATGGTTCTGTCCACACAAACTATAGCTCATTACATTTCTCGATGCATTCCCCATCATGGACGTGTCAGTCTATCAGTATTTCCGTCTGTTTATTTGTTGTGTTATTTATGGCCTGTGTGCTTGTCTTTTGTCTGACCTATGTCATTCTACAGGTGACAATTTAATAGAAATCTCTCTCAATGGACACTGCTTTTACACACGTATGTTGCCTTATTTAAGCCTGTCTATCTGTATCTCCGTCTGTCTTTTTTAACTAACGGTAGGCGCTCGACTAGTCTGTCTGTCCATCAATTTTCTCAGACATGCCTGAAGGCAACGTCTTCAAATTAAGTCAAAATGTTATGTATGGCCCAGGAAAGACCCTTTTGTTTTCCATGCAGCCATGGCTTCCAGGGGGCGTTGCAGCTGAAATAGTATGAAGTATCATTTTCATTGGTTTTGTCAGACATGCTTGATGGCAAAGTCTTTAAACAAGATGAACATTTATGCATGATCTAGGCTGGGAGTCTGTTGCAATAAGGTGACTAAGGTCATGTTGAGGACTTAAGCTCAAGGCCATATGCGTGGCATTAGGGTAACTATTTTGACGTTTCAATTGTAACAATGGAATATAGGCCTGTAACTGGGTAAAAATCCACTAAAATGGTTATGCTCTGCAACACTCTACATGCACACACCCATGCACACGAATATGCCCAGTTATCCCATAATTTAAACAGGACTTATTTTTATATTATTCATACCCAAGCAGTCACTTGCTCTGTTCTCGTTAGTGCTGAAAGAAGCACACAAGACATGGAAATACTGGCCGAGGTTTATTTAAAATAACAATACAATTTTCATACTCTACATATTCAGCACGTTTCCCTTCTTTCCAGCTGACGGGAAGGTGGGGTACATCACGCCATAGTCTGAAAGCCCCCCGACCCAAGTGACTGAGGATCTAACCTAAGAATTGTTGATGGTTCCCACGGATCCATCATCCTTGTCCTTGTGATTATGTGGATGGTCTCCACGGATCCATCACCCAGTCTCACTTATTTTTTATTGTCCCCATGGACCTATCCCATGGTCTCATTTGATAGTGGATGGTCTCCACGGATCCATCCTCCTTGAATCATTTAACTGTGGATGGTTGCAACAGATCCATCCTTCAAGTTTCACTTAATTGTGTATGGTCCCCATCGTTCAAACCGCTCTGCTCTAAAACATATGTGGATTATGCTACATGAAGCCTTAAATAGAGTTGAAATGCATTTACCCAGTCTTATCCTATCCTGACTCCCCATTTGCATCTGCCTATGTTGCTATGGCCATAATACTGCTAGTGTCCAACCCGGTACCTAGTAAATTTTTCTTCTAAGTTATGGTCAAATACCTGCCTAGTAAAATGATGTCTTTAAGGGAGAGAGAACAGTGGGCCCCATACCTTACATTTTAAGGTGATGAAGAACTGTAGGACTGGGCCAGATTCATTGGTTCTTGCGATATTGATTACTGTAGGCATACCAGGGTTCTTATCTTAGACTGTCGTAAAGTTATTTGTGAAGTTACGCGTTCAGTTACCTGGAGAAGTGTCTGAGATGTGAACCACCGTTTCCTTACTCTTTCAGTCTTTTGCGATTTAATTCCCTGAAGTAGCCATGGTAACTTACTGACTAACCCACCTTCATCAAAGAGCATGAACATTCGCCTGGGACAGCTGAAGGCATTGTTAGAAGCGACTCAGATTGATAATAGATCTTGTCATTTGGTACCTGATGTCTATTGACAAAAATCATGGTATTTTTGCCTAGCCCTTGTTTTGTTTACCTCTTGCATGGTTATCAATAAATATGCTTGACACTTTAGAAAATGAGTGATTTTTTTAGAAAAAAAATGACAATTTTTTACTACCTTTAATGCCTGCGAAAAAGCAGTGATATGGAAGACCTGCTCAACATATGAGAAAAGCAACAATAGTGAAAAATTACGTGAAAAGAAGATACATTGAAAACAGTCCTAATGCTACTGGAGAGCATGACCATTTTGACTATGCATAACAGTGCCCGAGAAAAACATGACCAACCTTAATTAGCTTAACACTTTAGAAAAGCAAGATAGCATTGACTATGTTTATCACTTCTCCAAAGCATGATCATCATTGACTATACTTTGGGTATGATCTTTGATGAAACAGTGAGTATAAGAGAACATAAATGCTGTATTTAGTACAGGTTTTTATCAACTCTATAGACTAAGGAATATTATTTTTATTATCCTGAAGGATACATGTTGTTTTTGATCATGCGTAACTACTGGGAAAAAATGGCTATCTTTGAACGAATATAATGGCGGGAAGATGCACAAATGGCGGCCGGGGCCCACTTGTAAACATACTCGTCCACTAGTAGGTTTTAAAGAAATATTATTTAATATTTACTTTTAACAAAGGAAACCCTTGCCTTTTAATAATTTCACGGTCTGTGTGACAACGCTTATACAGCACAAGTTTGAGATACCATCCACTTAGCAGTTACTATATGTCTAGTCTACTATCTTATCTAACCCAGACAGTACGTTGCAGGTTGTCGTTTTTCCTGCCAGATAAATTCACAGGTAGTCGCTTTCCTGGTACTAGTGGTAGATGGTTGCTGAGTGCTGGTTGACGAATGATTTTGTCCCGGCGCGGGCATGTCTTCTCAAGCGATGTACGAGGCTGCTATTGGCCAGTACGTACTTCCGGTGCAGTACATTATGGTCGCCCGCAATTCTCGTTTAAATATAATATGTAATGAGTTTAAAGTCAAGTTAGAATGTGGATTGGGATATACGGGACTTCTACTTAACGTGACCCTTCTTTTCAATGTAAGGCCGTCTGTTAACATTTTTCTAACTCTTGCGACCTTGAACTTGCATCCTCTTACAAACAATGCCGCCATACTGAATATCTTTCCTCTCCTAGTAATTTTCGTCCTTAGGGTTTGGTTTTACTTCAGATTTGATTAAACTACAATTGTTTCAAATTAATTTGCTTATTTAGCGATTTCCTTTCGCTGGCAGTTATTGGTCTCCGTGCGTATTAGAGTACCAGATTTCCCAGATCACAGTGTTACCTTAGTTATCGCCCAGTGCCGCCGTATTGATAATGATAATATCTCCCTTTCCCAAGTATCCTTAGTATATCGTGGAAAAAGATTTTAACTCAGATTTGGTTTCTATTACCTTGTTTTCAACCATGCAGGTCTTGGGCTTTCAATTTTTGGGTATATTCGAGATTGTATCCCACGAGTATTGTTTCCTTTTACTATCGATCTACACCTCCACACCGATGGAGGGAGAGCTTAAAATTATTATGCGCTTGAAGCAGAGTAGTTGTATTATTACAACATACCATAGAAGCCTATCGTTTTCCTATGGCCATAAGGGGCGTTCCAGCTCGAAAAGAAGTGCATACCATTTTTGTGTCCTATCTCGATACCTATAAAAAATATGAAAACATTTTATTTACTGGTACCCATTTCTACTGCTGGGTGGACAGAGGCACATTTGCGGTTGGGACCTTGCCTAAGGGTCTTGGTAAGGTGGGGGTCTGACCGGGATTTGAACTCACGACCTCTCAGTCATGAGCCCGGCACCTTAACCATTACACCATCGCCCCCGAAAGTTACGTATACGTGGTCAAAATTTGTAAAAATACATAAACATCGACTACATCTCGATCACTTATGATTCTGAAGAGGATTAGTTTTCTGCTTAAGGTAGCATTTGATAGTTTTCATAGACATGCCTGTCTCGTCAGGTCTCGTTAAGTTTGGCGTGAATAAAAGAATATGCGAGATTTGACATAAACGATTATAATTCGGTTACTTTTCAGGTCGCATTTTCCAGCATATAATAGCGTTTGATATGTTTGCATAGAAACAGTTGTAAATCCGGTCAAATAAAGTCAAGTTCGGCGTCAAACGATAATATGTAGGATTTGACAAAACGGTTACAACTTTTTAGGCATGACAGGTCTAATTTTCTGTATGAGGTTGTATTTTATGAGTTTTCATAGTTACATTAAAAACACGTCAGATTTGGTGTCAAACGAGAAAATGCGTGATTTCAAAACACTTTTATCACTTAGTTCCTTTTTTTTTATTCTTCAGGTCTAGTTTTCTGCCACAGGTAGCATTTGACAAGATTAAAGGGACTCCGCCGTCTACTGCCATGGAGAATAAGTGATCATTAACAGCAATGCCATTAACTCTTTAACATGTTAGATAGAGAAGTCTGGATTACAGCAGTTGCAAGGTGGCGTTTGCTAAATTTTCAGTGACTAGACTACAAGTCTCCTCATAACCAGCCACATCAGATGTCTTGAAGAAAGAGATTTCACGAACATGATCCTACTTCTGTCACACGTTATGCTTTCGAAAGGCATGGTTTTCTACAAGTTGTGGTATTTTATGAATTTTACCTAATCCAATCTTGTCAAACTTCGCCCGCCTGACCAGAAATTAGAATGCAGTTGATGGTTTACAGCTTATTACCACTTCTTAACTGTTGTTTTCTAATATTTCACCTGTGGCAGGACTTGTTGAATGAGTATATATATATATATATATATATATATATATATATATATATATATATATATTTACTTAACTATACTAGTCCTGAGAACATGTTAAATGGAAAATATTTTCATAGATAGATAAAAATATGAAGACGTTTTGAATAAAGAATTTAAGTTTTTGTTACTTAATTGGTACAGGGCCTTAATTCAATGTATGTTAGGGAAGATTGTCCATTGCTATCTGCTTTTAAAATTTCAGGTGTTAAGCTCTACGGTTGAAAGACACTTCTTTTAACGAACGTCCAATTAACCTCATGCACTGAGGAACGACTAACCAGACTAAAACTGTCTTAGACTTTTATTTTGTCTATATGAGCCTGCTGTGTATTGACTCTGTTAAAAAAATACCCATGCCTTGTGTGATAAATTTATATCATTATAATTATTAACATCCCTTTTGTTTATGTTTGTATTTTAAATGATATACCATTTTATTATTAAATGAAAGGGTAACATCGAATGAAACACAAAATGAACGAGTACTCCATCATTTCATGTGTCGTTAGAATGAGCATAGTAGATGCTTTACGCTTGTACATATATTATGGGGTATAACATAAACCTTATACGATTATTGGATTTATTTTTTTGCCAGAGATGCTACATTAAGTTACATAATATTTATTAACGAGGGCTTCTCCTACACATGGCGGTGCAAAGATTTTGCAGGACGCTGCTTGTATGTTCAACTAAAAATCTGCATTCTGATGAACAATTTTTCATGGCGCCCGCTTCAAAATATGACAAAGTATATTGAGTAAGTTTATTCTGGAATATAACAGGCAAAGTCAATTTCATTGTACTCAAATATTTTGCCCTATTGGTGTGTTTTCACCTTGTCTGTATACATGTTTTTTCTTGCTTTGTCGTTATAAACGAAAACGCCTTAATTTGTACAATATAGTTGTTTAAATTGTGTCAACAAATTACCATTTTTGCCCTGCCAAATTACCATTTCGTAAGTTGAAATGACGCTTTATAACCATTTTTTTAGCATCTCTGTTTTAATCATAAAATAAACATATTAAATATACATATATATATACATTATATATATATATATATATATATATATTAATATGTGTGTTACTGTTATAAGGTAGTATAGCATGATTGGGACACAAGTTATTTTTCAGGTACACAAAACAAGCTTCTACTTGGCTTTAAGAGCTTTCTGTCTATATATGTAGTATCAAAAAACTTTATCAGTTTGTTCTCAGTTTCCGAAAACCTTACTTTTAGTATGGTTCATACTTTAACTGTGTATGTGTTCCTTTACCTCAAGGTACTTTGTCATTGTTACCAAGGGCTTTTTCTTAACACGGCGGTGCATATATTTTGCAACAGGCTGTTTGTAATTCTTATTAACATATTATATTGGCAACAAGAGCAGTCCACCTACAATGATGGCCGTAAATCGTTTTGCGGTCATAAATGTAAGTACGTATGCATAAACGAAGTGATTTATTCATCATTAAAAAGCAGGCGTCAACATTTTTCTGTTATAAATTATCGTTATGAATGCTTGTATGGTTACATGGTTTTAAATTTGCAATTCCGTTCAGGCAGCTGAAACGGATTCCTATGACAATGTGTCATATCGCCCGGGCACGAGAATGTCCGAGGTAAATCGAGAATGTTCATAGTGTTATTCACAGACGATGTCAGTTTCATCCGACTTAAAAGAGTGGCCTTGTTGGGGCTTTTGGACCTGTTCGTACATGCATTTTTCTCGGTATTTTGGGCATAAAGTTGCAGCAAGAATGTATGTATGTAAGTGATAGCAGATAACGTTGGTCTAAATGTGTCTGACCCCGAAATTGTCATTAACATATGAAATGTATTTTCAGTATTAAAAATATTTGGTATCTTTTTAAACATAGTGCGGGAAAGACATTTTTAACCTTTTTCATTTTTGTAACATTCTTTTTGTAAAATAGGTTGAGCTAAGATATTCATGTATAAGTATTATAAGGTGGTATAGTTTAGTAAGATTTTTTATCTGTACATGTTATATTTAACGTGCACTGAACTGTACATGTGCTATGTCACGTGATTGATGCTCATTAATGCCACTGGGAGCTACCATTTATATATGCGTCATTAAAAACAAATCTTTTTCTCAGTTTGTTCTGAGTTTTAAGAGCGATAGGAAAACAGAGATTTTGATGTGGCTGTTAATTGTATGTATTTACCTTCTTTAAAAAATGTATTTTTAGAGCATTGACTCCTTTTTTACCATTCATCTGTGCCAGGTGATTATAAGGTATGAAAGAAAATACAGATGTTGCTATTTGCTGTTGTAGTTGATATAAATATCTTAGCCTATAATTCAGAGAATTATATTTAACATATTGCAATGAAATATATTAATATATATCGAGAGAGAGAGAGAGAGAGAGAGAGAGAGAGAGAGACTTTCGCTCCATTTATGAGTTAACTATGAAATATGATTTCGAAACCTGGTTTGGAATTAACTTATACTGGAACATAACATTTTATTTTGTGAAACCTCATACTTAATTGTAATATATCTGAAATGTGATTAAGTATATATATTTGAAATGCGTCATACAAACGCCCACATATTTACAAATGTGTCATACAGGCTCTGTGCGTCTGCGAGTCACCCCCACCCTAGAAAGTAAACTGACGCCATTGAGCAACATTGTATCATTTATTTAATTTGTAAGCAAATACTTATACAGAATTACAATCATGGCCTATTCTTTTAACAAGGCCCTGGTTAAAATGACAAGAGTTTTGAAACATTTAAAAATTGAAAATGAGGTTAGGTTACAACATGCATGTAATTATGTAGTATGACAAATGTACAATAACAAATAATTACAATAAACTGAACTCTAACTATCATGCATCCTATAGCGGTCCTCTGGATAATAAATGATTGAGGCGTGTCTTACAATGTACATAGGGAAGAGGTTCGTAATTTCTGTTGGTAGACTATACCATGAATTAGAACAGAATAACTTAAACGAATTTCAATTTAAAATGTCCGTCCGGACCTTTGGTAAACTGGATGACAAGGCAGTGGGTGTCCTTGTGCAATGAGTTTGAATGTGTGAACTCATTACTCATGCATGAGATGCATTGATTGTTTAAACATTTCATATCATTATCACGAATGGTCACATGCTGTATATAAACTGTACTTATTTATGGTAAAAAAAAATAAAATAAAATAGAAAATTAATTCCATTTTGTATGTGAATGTAACGCCTCCATGTTGGCAAATAGTCGTACAGTATTGTACGGAAACATACAGGTAACATGCCCTAATTTTGCTTCTTTAGATGTCTCAGGTAAGTTCTTATATCTTATGACACATGAATGTTAACTATTATCACGGTATATATCAGACATATGGACAATCCGTTCTCTGTTTATATACAGCCAATAGTGTTGCTCCACTTGCACATTAATTACTTTCAATGAGTATTGTGATATATAAGGCCTTGGGGCTGGGTACCAATTATCTATGTTTATTGTACTCGGATACTGTATGTATGTACATGTCACAATAAAAAAACTTTCTTCGTTCTGCCTAGACACATCGAAGGTAAGGATTCCATTATGTTTTGTTTATTAATAACTTCTCATTTGGGAATTAAATAAAATAGCAAATGTTTTGTCGGAGAGAGAAGAAAGGCATGGTTATGAGTGACTAATTGGTTAGGGTGCGTTCATGGTAAACAAAGAATCAGGTGTGCAAAACATCGCGCCGGATGGGTAAGATCCTTGCCGGTATTAGTTATGTAACTGGTCATCACGGCCGAAGGTATGATTGTTGGACCGTGCACAACTGGTATGCAAACATTAAATAGACATGACCTCGAGTCGCGCGTCAGAGCCATCGTGCTTCGATGAGTAATCGCTTTGCCGGTATTAATTATGTATAACTACGATATTACGTATCATCACGCCCCAATCACGATTGACGAGCCGTGCACTATTATCTATTATATATTAACTATTATCTAAACATTCAGGACGCTAAGAAAATCTTGTTTATTATTATATTTAACGTCATGACGGTCTGAGAAGCATTTGTAAATGGTATTTGAAAGGCCCACTGGAAGCAAGATATATATATATATATATATATATATATATATATATATATATATGAATTATTTACATGATAAATATACATGTAAAACACACACACTTTCATTATATAACGTGTATATGAATTATGTGTGCCCATTGGTTGCATGTATCCTTATGTGTATTACTGTTTTCTGGTTGACACGGGATATTTTTTTAAAATATATAACGAGATACTGGGTAAATTCACTTAATGATCTTACTTGAGTGTTTTAAACTGTATACTTTTTCCAATTTGGTTTGATAATCAAAAATGAAACAAAATTTTTGAATAGAGGAAGCACTGTAGCAGTTTTAAAATGGTACTTATAACATGTAGGTATTTAATACAACTTTTAAGATTTTGTCAGAGATGCTACCTAAGTAACGCTATCCTTATTATTCAGGGCATTTTCTACACAAGGGGGTGCATATATTTTGCAGCAGGTTGTTTGTAATTTAAAGTTACATATCATACTAGCGAACAGAGCAGCCCACCTACAACGATTGCCATAAATCGTTTTGTGGTCAGAGTGTATGCACGTATACGTAATCAAAGCTGGTACGTAATTGGTAAAAATCAGACGACTATATTCTTCCCTCATGAATTGCTGTTATGAATGCTGCCTAGTATGGTTTCATGGTTTTAAATTTGCAACGTAATCCGAAGGACAGTTTTTCATGTCGATGAGCAAATGTCAAAGTAGAATTTAGGACGCTGATTGAGTGGTGTTTTACAGACTATGTCAGTACCATCTGACTTAAATATGTTTAATTATTGGTGTCTTTTGGTCCTGTTCGGTTTGTTGGACATGAAATGTGGCAGCCATTATATGTTTGATAGAAGATTACGTTGTTCTAAATGTGAAAGCTCCGGTGACTTGTATCCTTCATTCCTACACGGAGAGGGTTCCCAGCTAGGGGAAGGACTCGCTCCAGGGGTCTTGGCGTTGAAACGTTTACGGGAGACAGAAACCTTTATTTTCTTGCTTAAGAAGCATCAAACCATGACGTTCTGTGAAGGAGAGCACTCTTTAAAAAAAAATCATTTTTTATTATATTTGGGATAAAGACATCTATAACTACTTCTTTTCTCTTTAAGCAAGCATGCCCATATTTGTTATTAGGAGCTATCTTAAAACATATGTGGTATAAAAAAAAAATTTTCTCAGTATGTTCTCCGTTTCAAAAGCGATAAAAGAATAGAGAGGTTGCTGTTGTTGTCATGAATTTTAATCTTTTACCCTCTTTCAAAACAATGTAATCTTCTTTTTAGGAATACGTGCACCTTCCTTTAAATTAAACGTTAACAGGTCACAAGAGGATAGAAGAATAGAGATGTTGCTCTTCTTTAATCTCTTATCCTCTTTTTAAAACTATGTAATCGTTTTCTCAAGAGCGCGGACTCCTTTTTACCAATTTACCTCACATACTTCACATAATACTTCACATATCTGTAAAAGCAAGAGTAGTTCATATTTCTTCATTGCCAGATTTATTATACAAATAATCATTATCATGTTAAATTTTGATTAAACATTGTAATAATCAGGATCATGGATTTTTTTAAAATAAATGTGACTGCTCCAACTCCTGTTGAATTCAAAAAGTAATATATTTTTTGTGGAAGTAACCGCTTCCATTTTTATGGTTTGTTATCTAATTCTTTATCTGAGTATTGTACTTCTGCAGAGTTCTATTTCAGTTTCAGTTTGAATTGAAACAATATTTTTAATAGTCCGTCCGATCTTCGGTAAACTGTGTGTCCCTGCGGTAAACTGAGTGTCCCTGCTGTGTGTGATCTTGTGCAATGAGTGTGCATATGTGTATTATTCATTGATGCACTGATCGTTTTAACATTGTATATATCATTACCATGGTTATATGGTGTTTCATCAGTGTCACAGTAATAATCATGGATTCCTTTTATTAAAACATTTTATTAAAATAAGAGTGACTGCTGTCCCTCTTGTTGAATTCCTCAAGTCATATATTTGATAAGTACTCTGAAGTAATATGTACGCATTTTTCATATTCATGCGGGAAGGTAAAAGTTTGGTTCATAATCTGCTATAAACGACAATGTTTATCTCAAATAGCATTAAACATTGTCTTCCTTTTCCTTGTCTTTTGGCAGCTTTTCTAAGCGGGATGTATACAGCTAAAGCAACCGTTACAGAAGCTAGACTGTTATTGCCTCCGCCAGGAGGGTATGTCTTCCTCCCTTTTCGTGTGTGTTTGTTCACAACGATATCTCATACATTTTCAGGCCATTTCGGGAATAGGCCATAAAAATTATCTAGATTTTGGTTTGGATCTGGCACATGATCCGGATTAAGTAACGTCATCAATGTATAGTCACCTATGCTCGAATAAATCTGGGAATATGGGCGAATAAAGGATTGTGAAAACTGTTTTTGGAATATATCACATTTCGTACAAACAGGATGCACACAGCCAACGCAGCCTAACAGAATCTGTATTGTAATTGTATCCACCCGGAGGGTATGCTTTAATTCTTGTTTGTGTGTGTGTGTTTGTTTACAACATAAACATATTTTTATCAAATTTTCAGGGCATTTCGGGAATAGGTTAATGAAAAACCGATAAGATTTTTGTTTGGATCCTGCACATGGTCCAGATTCACAAGAATATTCACTTATATACGGATGTAGCTGGGAATATGGGCCAAATAATTAAATGCAAACACGGTTTTAGGAGAATTCCACTAAATTCTAAACATGTATATTGGTTGATGCCATATATTAAGTTTATTGGTTCATGCCTCGTTATATAATAAATACCTGGTTATACATGAACAAATCCTTAAGAAAGCCTATTGTTAAGGCATTGGCCTCAATCAATTTGAGAATTTTTGCCAAGTGATCTTAACCTCCTTTAGCTAGCAAGAGAGAACATGCAAAAATATCCATTCGAAAACAAACATGATCTAAGGCTCGAAAGAGTCCGACGAGACAGAAAACTTATCGGACCCCAAAATATTTTACTATATTCAGCAGAATGTTAGTAAACAGCATTATACATTTTACATCATGCAATATACACATATTACTTTCTTAAAATGTCATATTAACGAAGAATCGCTCATGTTTGAATGAACTAGCTGATGCGATCATTCTTTATCTGCACAGTAAATACATTAGTTGTGTGATTCCGGCCAAATTTGATTGAGACTGCACAAACAAGTTCCCGTTGAATAGGGCCGCAGTAAACAGTAGTCGGTTAACCCGGCAATGATCATAGCAATGTTATTCAAAAATATGTATTTTCCTAATAGTATGACAATCGAAAGTCCGGTGAGATAACAACACAATAAATAAACCAAAACTCGCAGCCAGGCTTTATTATTGAAAGCAAATTTTTTATGTATTCTTCACTTCATATGGTTTATCACTTACGATATGATCATTCACTAAGCTTAAATGGCAATTTGTTTCAGTTACGGTCCAACTCTCTTAAGAAATCTAAAAAGAAATGTTGAATTAGTTCAATAATGCTGCTTTAATATACACTATTCTAAAGTAAATTACAGTTTTATAGAAGTGCATTGAGCCTGCAAAGGGTTGCCTTTTATCCTGTCATCGTAGAAAAATATCCACATTGTAAAATCAATATTACAACAAAAAAACTTGGTTTTTATTATTTATAATCCGAAAACATATTATTTTTCGAAATTATTTACTGTTAAGCTATATTTATGTTGACGCCCCTTACCTTATCCAATGAATTAAGCATGATACACGATTATGATATGCATTGTTAAAAATTATAGAACATCTTAGAAAACACTTATCCCGTTTAAATCCGCATTTTGTGATACATGGTTATTTGAAATTAACGAAAGTTTTCTTGATAGGTTTCGTTGGGACTTTAAGTATGTCAGTCAAGGGACTTTACAGGAATGCGTGGTGGCAAAATAATTTCGTTTTTGGTGTTATATTTGGCTAAAGTTACTCGACTAACTGGCTCATTCCTGAAATGCCATGCCATTTACATGATTTCGTTCATGATTCCATGAGATATGTAGTGAACTAACGCACACACACACACACGAACGGGGATGTATGTATACCCTCCTAGCTGAGACAATAAGCATACTAACAATATGAGCAGCTCACTCATAAAGATGGCCGTAAATCGTTTGCGGTCAGAAACGGATGTATACGGAGAGAAAGGTGTATACATGAACAAAGTGATTAATCAATCGGGAAAAAAGGAGACGTCAACATTCTTACCTCACGAACTGTTGTTATGATTGCTTGTATATGGTTATGATTGCTTGTATATGGTCACATGGTTTAAATTTTAAATTCCGTTCAGGCAGATGAAACGGATACCAACTTGCAGTTTTTCCTGTCGCCCGCGGAACGAAAATTACCAAGGTAGTTGGAAAACGTGCATAGTGGTATATCACAGACGATATTAGTTTCATCTAGTTTAGATATTTCTCTTATTGATATTTTTGTCCCTGTTCGTATACGTGTATCTTTTCTCAGTTTATTTGATATAAACGAATCAGCCGTAATGTGTACGACAAAGGATAATACTTTAAATGTGTATCTACGCGACTAGTCATTACTAGATGAAGGTGTATCCCTCTTGAGGGAAGGACCTAGGCCAGGGATCGCTGGATAAACCATCTATCTTCTGGCAAAACAATTGTCACACTACGTCACTCTGGGAAGGTGACAGGCCCTACAAAAACACATTTTTGTAATCTCAAATGACACTTATTAAATCCGTTTAACTCTTTTAACAACACTTTGTTTTATCATTAAAATGTCATGTGTGTATTAATATGAAGCAGAGTCGAGTAAAAGCAAGAAGGGGACACAATTTTCCTATATGTTAGGAGCTATCTATATACATATATGTGGTATTAACACCATATCTTCTTGCAGTCTGTCAAAGAATATAAGAAAATAGAGATCTTGCTATTTATAATTCCTTTTTGATAAAACAATGCATTCTTTCAAGAGCACCTGCTCTTTTTGTCTGATTTACATATTTTATATTTTAGTTGCGCGTGATGCAGAGAACCTTGCTTTTAGTGTGGTTCATAATTTACCTCAACAGTGTGCGTAATGCATTGGTAACATAATACTGGCAACACTGGTATTATTTATTTGATTATAAGTAAATATTTATGCAGGGTGACATGTTCAGGCATGGCTTGGATTCCATAGGGCTGTAGTGACAAAGGACAACAGTTATAAAACCTTCAGGCATTAAAAATGAGGTAAAAGTGACCATATGCATGCAATAATGTAAAAAGACAAATGTAAAATAACAGATAACAAAAAACTGAATTCTAACTAACACATATCGAATACTAGTCCACTTGATATTAAGTGATTGAGGCGTGTTTATAATGTATATGGGGTATGCTTTTTAATAATTGTTGGTAGACAAGTCCATAATTTTGGACCCTTGATGTGAAATAAATTTCTTAAATCTTCGGTAAACTTAGTGTCCCTGCTATGCGAGATCTTATGCCATGAGTGTGCATATGGGAATCGGTCTGTCGTGTGTGGAGGGCTTTTATTTTTGTAACATTGTTTATATCTTTATCATGGTTATCTGGTGTTTAGTCAGTGTGGCAGTCATGATCATGGATTCTTTTTATTTAAAATAAGAGTGGCTGCATCACTTTTGTTGAATTCCTTAGGTCATATACTGTGGTTGGCTTTCTTTTCGCGAGGCTGAAATTTCGCCATACCTTTATTTTGAACGTTTCGCGAGGGTTTCATTTTTGAGGGCTTCAATTTCTGCACCAGAACCTGTAAAATCGAAGTATAGCAGGATCTGTATTGATTTAAAGTTGAGAAAAAATTGCTACAATGCCTAACTGATTTCTGGTTCAGTTATTAAATTAGGACTTGGGTCACAGTCAATATGTATCACACTCTGTGTGATTAGGTTGCTGATGAGGTTTTTTTCAGGGGTCATTTTAGTTGATGGGGCATCTTTTTCCCCGAGGATTTCATATTCGCGATTATTACACATTCGCGAATATTGCGAAATTAGAACTCTCGCGAATAAAACGGCAACCAAAGTATTCAATAGCTGAACCAAAGTAATTTGTAATTTTTTCTATTCATACAGGGGAAAAGCTAAAGGCTGGGTTCATAATCTGATATTACTAACAATACCTATCCCATTTGACATTACCCTTTGAGCTAGTGGTCTATCTCGTTTGTGTTAGCTTTTATTCAGCCCGGTGCAAACGGCCCGAGCAACCATAATAGAAGTAAGATTGTGAGAGGCTACCTTAAGTTACTTCATCCATATTACTGAGAGCTTTTCTTACACATAGCGTTGCATTTATTTTGCTGCACGTTGTTTGTTATTTGAATAAACAAATCATACTGACATTAAGAGCAGCTCACAATGACCGCCATAAATCGTTTTGCGGTCAGACTTGTAAGTATGTATGCATTCACAAAGTGATTTATAAATATTTACAAAGCAGACGTTAACTTTTTTGCTTCATAAATTACCGTTATGAATGCTTGTATGGTTACATGGTTTTAAATTTGCAATTCCGTTCAGGCAGCTGAAACGCATTCCTATGTAAAATTTTCATGCCGCCTTCATACGAGAATGTCCGAAGTTAAATTGAGTACGTTCATAGTGGTGTGTCACAGACTATATTAGTTTCAAATGATTTAGATATTTTCCTGATTCATATATTTTGTCCCTGTTCATATACACGTATCTTTTCTCGGTTAATTTGATATAAACGTGACAGTCCTAATGTGTACGACAGAAAATAATGTTCAAAATGTGTACCTACGTAATTTTTAGGCATATTTTTTCTATTCATAGAGGGGGAAAGCTAAAGGTTGAGTTAATAATCTGATATTACCAGTGATACCTATCCCATTTGACATTACCCTTTGAGCAAGTGGTTTCTCTCGTTTGTTTTAGCTTTTTATTAGCCCGGTGCACATGTCCCGAGCAACCATAACACAAGCTAGTTTGTGAGAGGATACCTTAAGTTACTTTATCCTTATTACTGAGAGCTTTTCCTACACATAGCGGCGCATATCTTTTGCAGCACGTTGTTTGTTATTTAAAAAAAAATATCATGCTGGCAATAAGAGCAGCCCACCAACAACAATGGCCGTAAATCGATTTGCGGTCAGAATTGTATGCACTAACAAAGTGATCTGTAAATCTTTACAAAGTAGACGTCAACATTTTTCCTTCATAAATTACCATTATGAATGCTTGTATCGTTACATGGTTTTAAATTTGCAATTCCGTTCAGGCAGCTGAAACGCATTCCTATGTACAGTTTTTCATGTCACCTTAAATTGAGTACGTCCATCTTGGTACATCACAGACGGTGTCGACATGTTAGTTTCATCCGATTTATATATTTTTTCCTTATTGGTGTCTTTAAGCCCTGTTCATACATGCCTTTCTTCTCGCTTTATTGGGCATAAACGTAGCAGCCATAAATGAGTCAGCCCCCATGAATAGTATCCATTCATTCCAATACGAAGATGATTTCCTCGTGTGACCGCCAGGGGAACCATATATTTTCTTGCTCAACAAATATCACACCACAACGCTCTGAGGAGACAAGCCTTGAAAAATCATCCTCTTTGTGTTTTTTATAGTTTTTATGTTACCCTTCTCTTTAAAGCAATCTTATCTTATTTTCAAGAGCACTGACGCCTTGTTCAGCCATTTATCTTTGACAGGCTTGCAGTCATCACTACAAACATGAGAGCATTTAATTTTTTTCAACTAACATATTCTTTTTTTTAATAGCGTGTGATGCAGGGAACAATACTTGAAACATTCATTTTTCTCCACTTCCATCATATATTTGATAATTGTAATATGTACGCAGTTTTCTAGTGCATAAAAGTAGATAAGGTAAAAACTGGATTGGACGTTGTCTTCCTGGTCCTTCGAGGGCCTGTTCATTCTTAAAGCTTTACTCAGGTCCCCGTTGTGCATACAGCCCAAGCAACCATACCTAGGCTAGACCGTTATTCGTTCTAAATTAACCTGCTGTCCATGACCAGGATCGATTCACTCCAGATTGGAGAATGTACAATCTTATGATAAAGGACTTGGCGTTGAGTATTAATACAATAGGCGGTCAGATCGGGACAAGAATAACCTTGTCAACCACCAGACAGTGGAATTATGCCAACTAGCTTAATTATATATATATATATATATATATATATATATATATATATATATATATATATATATATATATACATATATTTATATGCCAGGGTTTAATAATTTTGAGTTCGAATAAATCGGACTGTCTACGCCAAATCCTTCAAAATTGTGTCATGTTGTTATATATGTATAATTATTATTCGTGATCTCATATTCTGAGTGCCGCATTTTTTGTTTCTGAACATAAAGTACATGAAGGTTATATAATGGCTTTAAATAAATTGTGTTTCGTCTAAAATTGCACCACACTTTTTTATTCATCATCAGTTGATAGAGCAAGCCGGGGCCATTTGTATTTAACACTGAATATAATACTCGGTGAGACCTTTCGAATAATACAGGAATGACACGGATATATATATTTAATGACCTTTGGCTTTCTCAAGTGTAGCCCTTTTCACCACTTTATGACTTTTTCTCACAATTCAGTCCCTCAAACATTTATATTGCCAGCATATATTTAAGGATCGGCCATTGAGATATTAAAAATAAAGATGTGTGTATGTATGTGTGTGTGTGGGGGGGGGTGTTAAATATAACAATACAAGTACTGAATACAGGCAAATAAATTGATTGTTTAATGATTCAGATAGATTGAACTAACGGTTGAAGGTATTGGTACAAATTTCTTGAATTCAAATCTGACTATAACGTACAGTGTTTGCTATTGATAGTTAAATCCTTTATCCAGACAATTTTAGCATGTCATAACAATTAGTGTACACTCATTTTGTTGAATGGTGCCGCACTGTTAATAACTTTTAATATTAAGGGAATTGTTTTGGTATAATTGTGATAGATATTATAGGTCTTTCGCCGGTGTAGAAATTTCAGATTACCCCCTCTTCAGATTATGGGGATAAACTTGAAACCGATTTCAACTTTCAGCCGGGAGAACTGATAATCGTTTGCACGTTTCTTTCAGTAAACACACACACACACACACACACACACACACACACACATATATATATATATATATATATTATATGATTTTGTCATCAGATCTGAATCGGGGGGGGGGGGGTCGAAACTGGATTAAGGGGTAACCTAAAATGGGCGGGGGGGGGGGAGGGCTCGTAGTTTCACACCGGGAAAACTCGAATTCACACAGGAGCCCTGACTTCAGAACACTGAGCATACACTGTTGATTTATTTGCAACAAAGGCTGTAAAATCTATTACAGTGTAATACGTGGGAGGTAATAAACAGCTTACCGCATGTCCTACCTCATCTCACACCATTGTAACGTAGCACATACATCATGTGCTTACACATTTGGTTTTTCATTCGAGCGTAATAAACCAACCACACATTTCCCAGTAGTTAGATTATATATACTCGATCAGGTAAGAAAACTGAAGTGGCTTTATTTCGTGACGTAAGGTCACTTACAAATGATCCATTTCCACCAAGACGTATATGGGCTATACACATTTATAATGTAATTAACAGGGGCGTGACCGGTTTCTTTGGCTCAGGGGTAGAGCGCAGGACTCAAATCGGGAGATCGTGGGTTCGAATTTCAGCCGAGGCGGTGAGGTTTTTCACGGTCGGCCCCAACCCAAGGTGAGCGCTCTGCAGGCTTAATTGGAAGGCTGTGCCCCACAGCAATGTATCACTCACATACGAGTGTGTCTTTTGGGGGTTCCTCGATGTTATGACCCAGCAATGGGGATGATTACACACCAAGGATCCGCATGTTTGATAGACACCGGGCCTGGATGACACCAGAATACAAATAAAAGTGATAGGAAGCGAGTGCTACCGCCCTGTCAGGGAGTCCCAAACTAAAATGGAAACTCTGTAGATGTACATACTTAGGTTAAGAATTAGATAAGTCAGCAAAAAAAAAGTAATTAACAGAGGCGGACCCATGATTTAGTAAAAGGAGGGGCCCAACCCAGGAGGACGAATGACAAAGCCTAATAATAGGTCCCCAGGTCCGAAAAAGGGTGGTCTGACCCCCTTAAAAGGTTGTGGTGGCTGAAGGGGGGGGGGGGGTCCGGACTCCTTGACCAATCCCCTGGATCCGCTTATTTTTACATAGTCTATGGATGTCGTCAATAAGCAAGGTATTATGTCCGCCAAGTGGCATGCAGGAATAATATTATTACCGGCATTGGTTTGTTGCTTGCCGGAAATCTTCGATTTCGGCAAGTTGGTTGGTCAGTTGCGTATGTCCATTTGTCTGTTTTTTTGTTTTTTTGTTTTTTTGTGTGTTTGTCTGCGCTCTCCTGGCCACAATTTTGCCGCAATCGACATGACCCTTACAGGGACGATTGACAACCGAACACCCTGGAACCCTATTGTTTTTGGTCAACATTGCTCCAAGGTCAAGGGTCAAGGTCACGACAGGTGTGGTTAACGGTTTTTGCACTATAACTTCGCCATAAATAGGCTTATCCACTTCTGCAATAGCTCATTTTTTTCGTCATCACCTGGCCTTTCTTTTGATATGTAGCTTACTTAAATTTGCCGTTACCATGGTTACATTTTTTGGGCAAAAATCATGGAAATTGGAAATAACACGACCATTTTTTGTAACTTTGTCAGTTTTTGAGCTAGGCAGATCTAGTTTTCGGCATTTTGTTACACATGACCAGCTTGACACGACAGAACTGAAAGTCACGCCAAATCTCGCGCCATATCTCGTCAAACGAGAAAAAACGAGACTTCGCGGAAATGCTTATAACTCGGCGACTTTTACAGCTAGACAAGTCTGGTTTTCGGCATTTCGTTCCACCAAACAAGCTTGACACGACAGAGCTGCAAGACAGGCCAAATCTCGCACCGTATCTCGTCAAACGAGAAAACACGAGATTTCACGGAAATGCTTATAACTAGGCCAGTTTTACAGCTAGACACGTGTGGTTTTCGGCATTTAGTTCCACTAGACCAGCTTGACACGACAGATATGCAAGTCTGGCAAAATCTCGCACCGTATCTCGTCAAACGAGAAAACACGAAATTTCACGGAAATGCTTATAACTCGGCCAGTTTTACAGCTAGACAGGTCTGGTTTCCGGCATTTCCTTCCACATGACCAGCTTGACACGATAGATGTGCAAGTCAAGCCAAATCTCGCACCCTATCTCGTCAAACGAGAAAACACGAGATTTCACGGAAATGCTTATAATTTGGCGAGTTTTACAGCTAGACAGGTCTAGTTTTCGGCATTCATTAACATTTGGACGGCTTGACATGACAAACCTGCAAGACTGGCCAAATCTCGCACCATATCTCGTCAAACGATGAAAAAGGAGATTTCACAGAAATGCTAATAACTCGGCGACTTTTACAGCTAGACAGATGTAGTTTTCGCCATTTCATAACATTTAGAGAGTTTGATATGACAAATCTTCAAGACTGGCCAAATCCTGCACCATATCTCGTCACACGAGAAAACACGAGAGTACACGGAAATGCTTATAACTCGGCGACTTTTACAGCTAGACGGATCTAGTTTTCGCCATTTCGTAACGTTTGGCCGTCTTGACATAATAAAACTGCTCGTCTTGCCAAATCTCGTACTATATCTCGTCAAGCGAGATAAAAACATGATTTCACGTAAATGCTGATAAGACGGCGACTTTTGCAGCTAGACAGGTCTAGTTTCCGGCATTTTGTAATATTTGACAAACCTGACATGACAAAACTGGAAATCTCGCCAAAGCTCGCACCATTTCCCGTCAAACGAGAAAACACGAGATTTCATGCAAATGCTTATAACTCAGCGGCTTTTATAGCTAGACGGGTCTGGTTTTCGGCATTTCATATCATTTGGCCAGCTTGACATGACAAACCTGAAAACGTCTCACTGCTCCTTGTCAAACAAGATTAACGGGATTTCATGAAAAAATTTTGAACTTGGTCCCTTTTACACTAGAAAGATATGCAGCTGTTAAAGGTCAGCATGCATAAATAAACATATTATCCGTTTCTGCTGCCCCGACAATGTTGCTCATGCATATGACTGTTTCTACATGCACTCTCTGTCTATCTGTCTGTATCATTTCCATTTCCGGCAAGCGCGTGACCTCTGGTCATCTTGTCTGTTTGTCTACTGTCTCTTAGCAACATTACATGTTCTAGACGAACTTTGATGAAATTTTTAGGATAGCTCGGCAATTATACAAGGAACAAATGATTGAATTTTTGGGGATGAGCCGGATCACCATCTGGATTCAGGAATTTATTTGAAGGAAAAATGATGCATTTTTTGGCAAAACTACTTGAATCTGTTAGAACTGCTTTGATAACATTGTTGCCACTAGATGGCGCTCGGTGTCAGTATACTATAACGGTTAGTGATTGTCCTGCTGTGTTTATCACACGTCTGACAATACCATATTTGGGTAATGAGCAGACTTAGCGGAGTTTTGCATTCATTGCGAATTTCTTGTTGGTATATATACAGCCTAATGATTGAAACCCATGCGTGTAAATATATGTATATATGCGTGAAATTTCAGACGCTTCATGTTTAAAACCCAGGGAACACAACATGAATGTGGTGGTTGTTTTGTCTGAGACCTTCCGCCCACCGGATTCCCTCCAGACGACTAATAAGTTACTAAAAAACTTTTCAAAAGGATGTTGAATTTTGGAAGGTCCAAATTCCACCCAGGTCACAATTGTAGGGAACCAGCATAGATATGTTTTATCGTGTATTAACAGGATCAGATTGTTTTATGTATTATATATATATATATATATATATATATATATATATATATATATATATATATATATATATATATATCTACTGGGTTTATTGATATAGGAAAAGCCTTTGACGAATATGTATAGATTAATGATAAATATATCACTACAAAAAATAAGGATGGGAAATTGTACCCATAATTTCTGTTGATATTAGGTAAATAAGGCGTATACTTTTCAATTTCCTGTTCGAAGTAAAGTTACCAGCTATCTGCAGCTATAATTTATATTAGTATCAATGAAATGATAGAGCTATAAATTCTCTAGATACGGGTACCGTAATTATCGGAAAGGATCGTTAAAGCTTTTATATATGCTCTCATAATACATGTATATGTTCACATTAAGTAAAATCGGCATATATATATATATATATATATATATATATATATATATATATATATATATATATATATATATATACTTCTCGATTTACTGTTCCATGTATTTTTACAAGCTATCTCCGGCTATATTAAATACAGTAGAGCGCCGTATTTCCGAATGCCAAATTTCCGAAAATTCGTTTTTCCGAAAATTAAAATGGGGAACCGAAAATTTAATCGTATTTCCGAAATATATTTCATGTATATAAATACCTAAAATGAATATTTGTAATTACGAGTCACAAGGCCTGCAGTAGTGTAAGCCCAGTGGAGACCCTTTTTAATTAGTTCTGGTCCGATGTTGTCGCCGGGGCAAAGGTATGAAAACTACAGCTAGCCCTACAACGCTTGACCCCCTGTACCCCTAGCAAACGTCTAAGCAGTTTATCTAAGAGCACTTGTGTGTTATCGACCACATCTCGTTTGTACTCAAGCAAGCATAGTTCGTCGTCTTAGGACATGATGCCAGGCCAAATAACTGAGCAGTTTACTCGCATCAGCATTGATGAGATATAATTCATTAAACGCTTGTGCTCGAGCACCTTTTATATGTCCCGTTCTTCAATTACATAGATCGAAAGAAACACTGTGTTACTTAGTGATGTCATTTGACCTTTCCCTCCAGTTAATTTGATGAAAAAGATAGCACGCACGTATCCTAAAAGCAGGTTAGACTGACCTTTACTAATTAGGCAATAATCCAATATCTTTTATATGTCTCGGTCGGCAATTACGAATATCGAAAAGAAACACCGTGTTCCTCGGGTAAAATGGCATTAAGTTAATCATTAACTGTCGTACTAACTTGCCGCTAGACCCTTGTCCGCATTTCCGAATGTTTTCGTTTTTACGAACAAAAAGCTTGTCCCCCGACGATTTCGGAAAAACGACGCTCTACTGTATTAATTTCAAAAATAAAAATCGCGTATTAATTCTCTAGTTACGGGTACCGTCATCGGTGGAAAGTGTTTTATAAGCTGTATATATGTAACGTCATTATACTGATATAATTTATGTTCATGTTACGTAAAATTGGCGTACTTCTCGATATCATGTTCCATGTTCCGATTTCAGTATTGAATTCACTAGATATACGGGCATCGTCATTGGTGAAAGGGAATTTAGAATTATGCTTTACGAGATTCCATATCATCAGCTATATTAAGTTCTCCATGAACCCCCTATTATTATTTTAATAAATCTCTTATAATGCTATATCGATAGTGCGGCTGATTTCCATTCTAATAAGTCCTTTATGGGATTGATAATATGTAAAACACCACTCATTTTACACGCAATAAAAGTAATTGCGCCAAGATGTCGGTTACCAGTGGCGTCAATATATCCTGGGGGGGGGGGGGGGGGGGGAGAGGGATTCAGACACGTTGGTTAGGGCACCATTTTGGATAACCCAGGAAAATTGAAATATCAAGTTAGAGCTTCACTAGGTTGTATAACGCACCAGAGTTGGGCCATGAAAGCATCCGCTTGTGAAAAGGTTCAGAGATTTGATTTTGCTATATAGGGACCGTATAGCTGAGACTATGCACTGAGCGTATCTATTCACCTTATTGGAATATATTAATTTATGGATCCTCTCAGTAAATACAGAAACACCCAAAGAAGAACCTTTTTGATGATATTTTACACAAAAAAAATCGATAATAGATTTTAAATGTCCCTGTGTTCTACCAGTGTCACGGATCACTGACACGGCTTTCATGATCAGCAGAACAAATACGGTCCGTATAACCAACTAGATTACGGGCAGTCGACAAGCGACTACGTGTATCCGCCAAATCACAGAGGCATGGGTGAAGTAAGGCATTGAATGTTCCTGACATGACATGAATCCAAATTCTCGGCATCAGTTATGCCAATTAAACTCTTCATACATGTGCAATTTCCACCAAAAACAGATCTACAGATGAATACACCATACAAAATTTCAGGCCGAGACACCAATCAATTACTGAGAAAAAGTGCATCTATGTATTCTAGGAAAACAGAAAAGCAGGTGGCGCAACCTGTCTGGTCTACCATAAAGCTATCCAAGACGGATTAACATTCAAAATTTCAGACTGATAAATCCATCGACTCCTCAGATATGAGCGATTGGACGGATGAACGCAACGCGGAAACAATTGCAGATGGTGCCATAAGTCTTCAGTAAGAGTTGGAAGTGCAAAGTTTCAGGCTAATACTCCTGAGAAAAAAGGCATCAATGTATTCTACAAAAACCGGAAGGTAGGTGGCACCATCTGTCTGATCAACAAGAAAACTTTCCAAGATTGATAGACATGCCAAATTTCAGACCAATAAATTGAACCACCCCTGAGATATGAGTATTTTTTTACCCAAAACTAACGTAAGGATGGACGACACGCTAAACGAATGCAGATGGCGCCACCAGTCTAGAGTACGAGATCGTGGCATCTATTATCTTTGGACATGCAAAATTCCAGGCCAATACGGCAAATCACTCCTGAGAAAAGGGCATTAATTTATTATTATAGCGGGAGGGTAGGTGGCGCTGCCTGTCTGGTCTACGAGAAAACTCTCCGAGATGGATGAACTTGCCGAAATTCAGACAAATACATTGAACCACATTGAGATTCGTGCAATTTCCACCGAAGGCAAACGTAAGAAATGGCGCTACGCAAAAAAACAATTGCAAATGGCGCTACCAGTCTGGAGTACGAGATGGAGGTATCCAAGATCATGCACAATTACAGCCCAATACATTGAATCAATCACTAAGACGAACAGATGCCAAATGCATGGATGGACGCCACACAAAAATAATTGTAGGAGGCCCCACCAGTCTCGAGTACGAGATGATAAATCCAAGATCTATACACTTGCAAAATGTCAGCTCAATACATTGAACCACTCCTGAGATATTGGATATTATCAAAAAGACACCTATATTTATACTGAACAAAAAAAATTGCAGTTGGTGCCACAAATCTTTGTTACACACAACTACATAGGTGAGCATTTAGCTATGCCGGGTTTCGGAAAGATCGGTCTAAGGGTCTCAGAGGAGTTCTCTGAAAACGAACGCCGCGGCGGGGGCGGCGGAACCCGTGTGAAAACATACAATCCGCAAAATTCTGTTTTGGCGGAAACAAATGAAAAAGAAGAGAGGATTGTTGTAACACGGGCTGGCGATTATAACATGGTAGGTTATCCAAGTGATATTTCTAAATCATAACACGTGTTAGTAATGCACATGGAATTGTGTATCACAAAGTAGAAAAAAACGTTTTGTTGTGTTAATCGTGTTAATAATTTCCTCCACTGTGTTTAGGTGAGAGCAATTGTGTGACAGGAATTAACGGTATATATACGTGTGAATAGTTATTTATCTTTTTTATTTGTGTATCTCATCTCTTATTTTCCAGATTGAGTCTACGTACACTAACCGCTCCATACCCAGGACGCATCCCGCAATCAACGGATATGTTGACACGGAACACTGATTATTTCGACCATCGCGATGTTTGGGAGTTTATCGTTGATCACACAGGGCATCGATTGTACCCAAAAATCATTTTAGATGGAGGATTTGTATACATAGACACATTTGCCAAAGGGACCCGTGTACGTTTGAAACACATACTAAAGCGTATCAGCTGAAATAGCCAAACAAACATCGTATAAGAAACTTAGCATCACCAGTTGTTTGTCGATCATATGCTGCCTCAACTTTATATATTTTGTTTTGTAAAACAGAGAAGTATTAAGTTTACAATACAGACTTTTTACACAAGAGGACCCTGAGCCACAAGAGTTAAGCATGTACCTAAGAACACGTAAACAATTAGAAATGTATTCTTGATGAACACCAGCGATCAGACCCAAAAGGAACAGCACCTGAGGGTCAGCATGGATGTTCATTCTTGTCGCCATTTGTGTGTGTGTGTGTGTGTGTGTGTGTGAGTGTGTACGGCTAGGACAGGCAGTGCGAAGTATGCAGTTTCCGTGTTAGTATATATCAAGAAAACTGAATTTTATTCAGTCAAAAACACAACATTTGCCTGCAGTATCAAATAATCTACGTTGAATGATTCCCAGGGGATCTGAATGTATAAGTATTAATTATGAGAAAATGACTCGGAACTGTGTTGGGTGTTCGCAAATGCCAAATTATATATTTATATTTATTCAGGTGCACACATATGCTAATAATTAATACGTTGCACTTTTTTCACTAATTGATTTTTACAAATAAATAAAAGATGTGTTTAAAAAAATAACGTGTTTTTATTTTAACTGGAAGGATTTATCATATTTTCAGGACACATGTATAGATAAAACTTTTCAGCTATAATCCTTGCAGTTACCCACTTTCTATGAGATACATTTTCATATCATCTGTCTAAAATGTTTCCTTTAAATAATGACATATGACGTGTGATTAATTTACCCTAAACCTATGATATGACATCATTGAAGGTTCTATAAAAAAACCCTACACATGGGGTTTCACCCAGAACCTTTTAAGGTTCCCCACTCAGTCCATCGTGAAGAACCTTGGAGGGTTCTTCTCAGAACCTCTGACGAGGTTCTAGATGGAACCTATAAGGTTCCAGAAAAAAAGCTTCTGGAGGTTCTAAAAAGAACCCCGCCCTTGAGCTTCCAGCTGGAACCTTAAAAGGTTCCCCACTCAGTCCACTCTGAAGAACCCTTTTGGGTTCTACCTGGAACCCTTTTTCCTAAGAGTGTACACAATGTAGTCTGACGTTAGATATCCATAATTAGTACGAACAACGCCATTTATCATCCACTCCAGGGTCGGTTTCCCAGTCAAACCTCCTAAGGATCTCTGGTAGACGCTGGCCAATCTGTCGTGGTTATCTAATTCTGAGGATAGGATTTTGTATTTCTGTCTGTGTGGGTAATTCAAAGCACCACAACAAATATATATATACTGTGGTTGCCTTCATATTGGCGAGGGTTAAATTTTTGCGATTTTCACATTTCCAGTGTTTCGCGAGGGTTCGTTTATTCCACGTTCGTGATTTCACCATAGGGTACATGGGGGTAATATGAGCATATGGGAAATATGATCACCCCCGTGTAAATATTTCTGAACCACTAAAATGTGCTGCCCCCTGCTGGATTGTTGTGAAAAATGTCACAACGAGGCTGAAGAACGAATCAGACAAGACGCCAGCATATTTGAGAAGGTTAAATCATTTAAAAAAGTTTAGTGTACATTTAACAAAAATGTCTTTCTAAGTTTGCAGTGTCAGTGAGGATACATAATTGACTTGATTTCCAAAATATTTGTTTTGGCTGACCCCTGGGGTATTATTTTTTTTAATGAGTGAGAAATAATGGATGAAACTGTGACAATGTGTGTGACCTCTCGATCAATGTAAAATATACAAGAATGGGGAATACGAGCATGTCTATCTTGGGGTAATTTGGGCATGTGTACTCATATTACCCATATAATTTCGTAGGTGCTCGTATTGCCCCACAGGGCCAACACAATGTGAAAACTGTAAATATAAGTTAAACACTTCAACCTGAGCGGTCTCATGGCACTGCAATTAGTGATATTCTTTCCGTTTATTTAAATAAATATTTTAAATTAAAATGCCAAAGAGAGAGAGTGAGTGAGTGTGTCTGTGTGTGTGTACAGGGGCGTAAATACAGGGGGTTGGGGTACATATTTACCCACTTATTAGCAAAGGGGAATGGTCAGTTCAGAGAATATTACTTGTATATTGGTAATGGAATGTATTATCAGAATTTTGTTCCATTTCTGAGTATACTTTGAAATATTTTATATCTAAGCCTGGCCTGGAATTAGGTTGTACTGGCAACATATTACCTTATTTTCTAAATCTTTTTCCAAATGTTATATATCTGAAATAATCTTAAAACAAAACCATTTCTTAAATTCAATCCAGCCGAAACAACGTCGAGCAAAGGTACTGCTCATTTTAGATGGGCACACAAGTCACACCAAAAACTTAGCTGTCATTGACAAGGCTCGTTCCAACAATGCATTCGTCATATCCCTTCCATCTCATTGCACGCATCGGATGCAGCCACTTGACGTGTCATTGTTTAAGAGTCTTAACTTACACTATGACTCCGCAGTACAGACATGGATGCGCAACCATCCGGGCAGAGTAGTGACTGAATGGCAGGTCGCAGAGCTCTTTTCCGAAGCCTACTGCAGGGCAGCAACAGTGAAAAATGCCGTGTCGGGGTTTAAAAAATCTGGAATAAACCCTTTCAACCCAGATATTTTTTCTGAGGAAGACTTCATAGCCACTGAACTCACAGATGGTCCTATCACCTCAGACAACAGAGAATCACAGAAATCTGACATTTTAGAAAAACCTAGCACAACTCAGGATGTTCAGGCTTCCAGGGGACCTGCGACTCCTGCCACCTCAGAGAACCAAGTCTCACCCGAGGGTCCTCAGGATTCCGGAGAACCAGGGACACCTGCCACTTCAGAGAACCAAGTCTCACCCGAGGGTCCTCAGGATTCCGGAAGACCAGGGACCCCTGCCACTTCAGAGAAACAAGTCTCACCCGAGGGTCCTCAGGATTCCGGAGGACCAAGGATCCCTGCCACTTTAGAGAAACAAGTCTCATCCGAGGGTCCTCAGGATTCCGGAGGACCAGGGACCCCTGTCGCGTTCGAAAACCTCGTCTCACATGAAGACCCTCTGGATTCTGGGGTAGCAGAGCTGATATCCATTTCAAATGACCCTGACACATCTTACGGCGCTCAGGATACCAGGAGAACTGACGCAAGTTCTATTTCAGAGAATTCATTCTCACCTCTCGGTCCCCTTGATTCCGAGAGACCAGAAATATCTGTCAGTTAAGAAAATCAAATCTCACCTGAAGACGCTAGTGATAAGAGCATGCCAAAAAAACTCTGTAATTTCAAAGAATCCTGTTTCACCTGAGTCTCCTAAAGAACCCGGGGTTACAGAGACCACTGGTATTTCAGAGAAGCCCCTCTCACCTATGGTTGCCTTTCAAAGACCAGAGAAACTTGCCACTTCATAGGACCAGATCTCACCTGTAGAACCTCAGAATTGTGGAGGATCAGAGTCTGCTCACTGTGTGCCCCAGGAGCCATATATTGATGCAGATAAGTCTCAGTCCTTCCGGGATATACTCCCTGTTCCGAGAGCCTTGAGGCAAACGTCCACACGAAAGAGAAAAGTATGTCATGCGGAAGTTATCACAACATCGCCGTATTAACGGCAGATTGAAGCTGCAAAAAAGAAAAAACATAGCAAGTCGGAATCTGTCCGGACAGTCAATCCGCGGAAAGAGAAAACGTCAAACAAAGCTAAAGTGAGAAAAACTGGCACTAAAAAGCAGACATTGATTAGAAAAGGGAAAGTTTCAAAAAAGGAGAGCACATATCCCGTAAAGAGGGGCACCTGAGGAAGAACTCTGTAAATGCTTGAGAAAATGAAAAGTGTCCATACTGTCATGAATGTTACCTTGACACGTTGAATGATAACTGGATTCAGTGTCAGAAATGCCTCTCGTGGATGCACACAGAATATGCCGGGGTTGATCGACTCACAAACAACATTTGAATGTGATTTATGTTAAACTGTATTAATCATCTGAGACATATGGTACTTAGATAAGTCACTGAATCGTGAAAAAAAGTTTATTTTTTTTTTGTTCAAATATGTTTTGCAACGCTGTGAAATTTTAGGCAAGACGTTTCTCTATTGTATTGCAAAAAAAAAGATATTCCTCACAATTCACTTTTGGATATGATTTTTGCTGATTAGTCCAATTCATTTGACATACATTGAAGTTAACTTACTTAAAGAAGTATAGTGTCAATCAGCATTTGCTGATCAGTTCAACTCATTCTACAGAATTCGCAGTTAAGTTACTGAAAGAAGTATAGTGTCGATGTGTCATTGAATAAAGATCAGGTTCATTTTTTTAATGTGTTGTGCAGTCTTTTGTGATATTTGCCACGAGTAATTTTACCATTTACTACTTGCATATAGGCCTATTCTTGTAACAAAAAAAAGACGTCATATTCTCTCTTTTTCCCTCCTGCATCTATGTTGGGGCAATATAAGCATACATGCTCATATTACACGAGGCCCGGGGTAATATGAGCATAAATACAAAATATGTAATTGGTCTCTTTTCCAATATAAAATGCTCTTTAAAACTGTTGTTTTTGATAATTAAGTTAGTATTTAGGTAGGTCATCAAGATTAAAACATAAATCTGACGAAAGAGTTGTTCGATTCATTTCCTGTGACGAAAATTCTTAAGGTGCTCATATTACCATTATGTACCCTACATAATACAACATATCCAGTATAATTCATTATTTGTCATATATGATTTTTTTTATAAGCACACAAGTCTTAATAATATTTGAAGGATACTAAAGAACATAAAACCAGTGGAAATTCTTCTCCGTTATAGGTAGATTATAAAAACTGTTTCATATTATTTATAAAACCAACCTTTTGACTTGCGACACAAAATGCATAGATAACATGACTTTCTGTGAAGACACAAATGAAGATACCATGGGGCGTCTTATTCACAAAGGTTTCGTTTTCGCGATTATTTCCCTTTCGCGAATATCGAAAATTTGAAACACCCGTGAACCAAAGGCCAACCATAGTATATATATATTTATGTCAGCAGACCAATTCTGCTATATTCACTGGATGCTAAACCCGGACTGACCCTAAACGGGGTTGTCATGCCTTCTGTAGGCGTGTGCTAGAGGGTTCAGGATTCACAAACCGCCTTGTGGTGCCAGGGCAATCACTGCCCAAGGGCAGGCCAGGCGGATAGTTACAACATATGATACCGGTACATCTGTTTCGAGAATTGTTGGAGATGTGTTAATATTTAATGTGATCATATTAGGGCTGAAAGGAGTACTCGAGTCCGGGTAATACTTACCGAGTACTCGAGTCCAAAATTTGGACTCGAGTACTCGTGTATTTATATGTACATTTGAATATACTGCAAATTTACGGGCAGTCTGTAGGTCTGTAGGTTCATTATCGTAGCCTGGCATATGGCTCTAAATATATGCTAGTCAAATTAACAAAGGTCTTGTTATGACATATATCTGTTTTTTTTTTTTTTTGTTTTCGTTTGGATAAAGTTAAACCGTCACGTAGTCAAATATATGCGTAATTTGCATCGGTAAACAGATGTCCGTTTTATCTTTACAGCGTTGCCATGGTAACGAGTACTCGTGTCCGAGTCGGGTAATGCCTATCGGGTACTCGAGTCCAAAAATTTGTACCCGTTTCAGGCCTAGATCATATACAGTGATACTTTTTATGTTCCTGTCAACATTGTGCAATAAGAACACTTGACTGTAAAAAAGGGAGGGGGTTATCCAGTATATTATGGCGTCATAATAAGTGAGGGCAATATGAAACAATAGGACTTGACCCTGCGATCATTTGTTCCAATATTTGTGTGATCTTCGGTGTTATTCCTATGGACGATTTCGGGATAAACGACTTCGGGATGGACGACATTCTGAATGGACGACAATACAATAAGTAATAATGGGGTAATTAGGAGAATAATAGGCCTACTGTACTTAGTTTTAGGATTGGGTTATGTATGATTTAATTATCACTGTATCAATTACATTTATTTTAACTCCTTATTACTCATTAATTTGTTTTGTCGTCCGTTCAGAATGTCGACCATTCGGAATGCACATGTCGTCGACCTGGAATGGAACCGATCTCTCGAGCCACTAAATGTAGTATGCCAGGGCCGGGATGGTGTGTCACCCTAAGTTTAACAGAAGGGGTATTAATATGTTCCTTTTTTATAATAAAGAATTTTTACTTTTTAATCATGCCTAGCTATTTTTCTTTTGCTGAAAGAAAATGTTGAGATCAGACGCTGTGAGAGGTGATCCTTTTCCAGTTTGCTCCGGGAGGTGCTGCCATCTTGAGACTGGGAAAGAACTAGGCTCATAGTTTTCATATGAGTCACATGAGGCGCTGCTTTCTCTGCATTTTTAAATAGAGTTCAGTATGTCTCTCAGACCAATGTGCTAGAGCTGTCAAACTCTTTAAAGGTATATATGGAATAGGCCTACAGCTGTGTTTACAATGACATTATATAGTGAAAATAATGCGTCACACAGTCTGGCCAGAACTTTACCCCTGCGTGGAGGTTTGACAGATGCAAAGGCTAAAACACAGAACGGAACGGAACATGGAACTCAAAAGAGGGCATAATTTGGGATCTATATATATACCCAAGATATATACCCACAAATACACACCCTCTATATATGTACATACAGTGAAGAGAGTACGTTATGTAACCACAAATGCACCTGGACTCTTTGCATATATATATATATATATATATATATATATATATATATATATATATATATACATGTACATACAGTTAAGAAAGTACGGTATATATAGGCCTACCCACAAATACACACCCTTTATATATGTGTACTAGCTGATAGACCCGGTATACCGGGCATATTACCAGGGTTGGAGAGATTTATTAAGTGAGAAGTGAAATGTTGGCTCATTTTTTTATTCTAAAGGTTAACAGAAAATATAAGTTTTTAGTGGGAAACTGTCTCCATAAGATATGTATAAACCTTTTTGGCCCGACTGCAGAATAGCTCACGCACCTCTCTGAGGCACAACTCTTCTGTGAACAGAAAACGTTTTTATGTACAGCTGCTTGTGTCTTAATTTTGCCACTTACTTTTAAATTACATGAATCCTTAACATCATACCGTCCGTCCGTATAAACTCATAACCTTGTGTAGCCGCCGACGGCGACGCAACAGGTTTAGGTTTCTGTTGCGTCGCCGTCCTACCGAAGGGCTAACTGGGGTTTAGCACGATACGATCTGTTACTCTTAGAAAGGAAATTGAATAAAAACATATCCTTTGGTTTTAACATACCAATGTTCAAATTATGTTGTATGTCGAGACTCGAAAGGCATGTAATAAAAAATAACCATTCTAGAAAACATGAAGCACCTGTGACATCAATAACTGTTTTATTTTTCCAGAGAGAACTGCAGCATTAACAGCCCGGAAGACATCTTGCATTTGGTGGCAGTCCTGTATAATGCAAAAATCCCTGTGTACTATTTTGTTCATATTTTAACTTCCTTTGTGCAAAATAGTGCTGAGAATAGAACAGTAATGTTTTCCAGGGGTCAAATATGCAATACACATAGATGTACTGAACGTTAATTAATGGATATATATTAAATCTCACAGTTAAGTATGGAGTGTTATATATCACAGTTACCTGCAGGGGCAATAAACAATTGCGGAGTCAATTCTGGTGGAGACAGTGCGTGGGTCATCCTGCAGTCGCTCCAATATTTTTAACATTAATTTTGTTGTTCTGTCCTCGTGGCAAGAAATTTATAGCCCTGTATGTTTACCTTGATGACCTGGCCAGTGGTGGTGTTAATTGACATTGCGAACCGAAATGAGACGCGGGGACATTCGGTCAGGTTTTCGATGATATTAGACTGGATTCTATCGGAGGACGTATAAAGATTAGGTTGATGTGAGGAACACATGATAGATTTATTAAATGTACGTTGCAAGGTAACTGTTCCTGAAGAAAGAAACAGAAATATGCATACCTCGTAAGTAGCAGAAGCGGACCCAACGGGACTCCATGCAGAGGGTCCGTATTCATTTTCAACCGCCGCAATTTTTTTTCATCGTATCAGACAGATTTTGAGGCCTGAAACCCCAGACACCACCCCACCCCACCCCACGCCTGTTCGTGAAATTGGGACCTTGAATTAGGTTTTGTCATTAATCCTCCTGGGTTGAACTCTCCATTTCATAAAGCGAGAAACGCACGTGTGTTTTTCTCTTCTACTGAACACGCACGTGGGTGAGAGCCTCGTTCAAATGAAAGGCCCGAGAGGCTCAAATCCCTCACTGAAAGCAAGCGTTATTCATATGAACAATAGTAGTGTTTAAGGTTGAAAGACCACGATGCATGCGTTCCGGTCATTGCCGAAGGCAGTTCGGCTGTGCTCGGCTCGGTCTTACCTCTGTGCAAGTCAGTAAAAACGGAAAAATCACTCAAAATTATATGTACGTTAAAAATTATTTATTCTCATATCGCCTATGTCACTGCGGGCGTAATAACCTTTAAAATGAAGTAATGCACACTATTCTACACAACGCGGTTTTAGAGAACATTAATTGCGAACAGACGTGAACCGAATTCCTTTTATAAGTATTAGATACAGTGAAGACAGTAAAATTTATACAAACAAATACACAGGTTCTCTATATTATATACATGTGCGTAAACTGTGAGGACAGTATACGATATAAATATATATATATATATATATATATATATATATATATATACCAACAAATACACACCCTCTATATATGTATACTATTGTAAGAGATTTCTAATTCTGAGGACAGGATTTTCGTTTTTTTTTCTTTCTATCTGACTGGGTAATTCAAAGAACCACAACAAATATATAGGGTTATAAACACAACTAAAACTTTAACAATTATCAAACTGCATATGGTCTTAAGTATAAGGGATAAAGCACATACCAAGGTTGCCAAGGCTGACTCCTGGATGTACAGAAGATGGTGCTTTGAATCTGCAAACCAACTCTTCTGTCTCAGATGGAAGTCCAAACCCGACTGGCACCCGTTCTCTCTGGCCTTCACCACGTGTCATCGGCAGGGGAAAAGGTCACTGACCGCCATACAGTACCCAGGTTAATGATCACCCAGATAAGGTGATACTCAACCCAGGGTGGAGACAGGCGGGCAGTTACATCCTTCCCCCCTATCGGGAAAAATTTTGCACTATATAGTGGAAAATTTTTTGTTGTAGTTTGTTTTGCATTATCCGTCATATTGCTTATCCTTTTGGAGGGGAGGACTGGTTTTTGTTCATTATTTGGCCCAAACTCGGCCTTTGCAGTCTGTGTATAGGCTGTGAGCCGGCTACCCAACCCCTAACTCCCATGTTGGGAGGGGGGAGGTAGGTTTATCCAGTGCTCGGTATCCCTGGGAGTGGGATCCCAACAGCGGGTAGGGAGTTTTCTCTCCCTACACAGTACTACTGAGAATTAGGGACTAGCAGTCTGATAGTTGTTGTGGGAGTTTAGAGAAGATCTATTTTATTAGATATACATATAATACACAAGTGACATCAGATGATAATATAAAATGCACAAGAGTATGAAGATATGCATTAGACTATGGTTTATAATTAATGTAACTGTCCATAAATGATCCTATACAGTCCAGTTTCTCTACATGAAAGTTCCATGTTTTAAGCCATATTAATCCTATGACTCTGTCTGCACGGCTTAAATTGGCAGCACGGGGTCACTGTATTTGTTGCTGGCTGATATTGTCATCAGGAGACAGGATCGATGTCCATACCAGATTGGGCCCCCTGAAATGAAAACAACAACAGCAGTACCTTCTCCTATAATACAAGGGTAGTATTTACAAAACTTTGCCCATGGCCAGCGGTGCATGGCTGATGAGTCAGTTCATCTACAACCGAATGAAATATGTGTAACAGAGGTAGTGGGTCAGATGCTCTCTACTGCATTTTCTGCAAATGGGAAGGAAGTACAGTGAAATAACATATATTATAACAAAGGTTCAAACATGTATATATATATATACATATATATACATATACATATATATATACACACACACATACACACCCATACATATACATACATACATACACGCACAAATATATAAACATATACACACAATACATATACACAATAGTTTATCAAACTATTATTATTTTTTTTTTTTTTTTTTTTTTTGCACGTTTATATACATATATACATGTACAGTAAGACTTGTATGATATTTACTGTGAATATCCCCATTCATTAAGAATTGCATAGTTATGTTTCCTTGTATTTCTACTGCTATGTCGAGTAGACTTAGGCCTGTGTGTATAATCATTTGAAGACCCTGCTACAGGTTCGTCGTTTTGTGGTGTGAGAGTTTGTTTTCTCCCTGATGGACATAGCTTACTTAGCGAAGATTTTTCTTTTCCATTTCTGTTCAACCGGGCCCTGATTTTATTAAGTGATTTCGGGGGGATGCCCGCAAAATCCCCATTCGCTACTCTATGTAATCTTACGTCACAGTCATCGGCGACATGTCCAGGCTCTGCACATTCATAGCAGTTTGGCGTTTCGCCACTCCAGGCATAAGGATTTGTGAACCTCATGTTATCTGGGCGTTTCGCAGAGGGCCTGCCTTTTCTTGGTAACGAGTCTGTCTGTGCTGTCTTACTATGGACATGTTTTGTCCTGTTACGTAAGTGACGTTTGTGTGTAGGTCTGTCTGTCCTGACCTGCGTCCAATCAGCATTTGTAGGAGCGGAAGCAACTTTTGATCGATGAACTTTCTTCGTTGCCCCACTGTGCTGGTTTTGTATGTGACATGTAGTGTTACGTTGTTCTGTAATCACCCACTGAGGGTCACATTTGGCAGTAAATGTCATAGGGTTTTCAGCTTTTAAAAGGACTGCCGTATTTTCCGCCAGTATGGGCGCATTAGCCTGCCGTTCAGATCTCAGTCTGTCAGGTACGCGGCTGGCTTGAATGTGGGCTTGAGTCTCAAGCCAGATGCTGTGCATTCTCTGTATTCTGTCATTTAGTGTATAAGCCATATTGGGATTAATGTGGCGTAATGGAGCATTTGGGTGTCTACCAAATACAACCAGATATGGGGACTGGCCTGTTGCCTCGTTACGGGAACTGTTATGAGCCCATTGTACATCACTAAGGGCAGCCTCCCATTGGTCAGGGTTATTTGCAAGTATTCTGGACAGTAGTTCTTTTACTGTCCGATTTACTCGCTCAATTTTCCCATTAGATTGCGGGTGGTAGGCTGTAGACCTTCTGTGTTCTATGCCCAGTTCTTTAAGGTATTTATCCCAAGCTGTAGCATTAAATTCTAGGCCATTATCTGTGAGGATAGTCCTAGGAGTGCCATAACGAGCAAAATATTGCTGGTGTAGGGCTGTCCATACAGACTTACATGTTTTGTCAGGGAGAGGGAATACCTCAAGGAATGAACTTAGGTGGTCAATGACTGTGAGGACGTATTTGTTGTCGTTCTCACTAGCAACAAATGGGCCTATTAGGTCACAGGAGATGAATTGGAAACACTGTGATGGCACAGGCATTTCCTGAATAGCCACTCTGTCCCTGGGTGTTCTCTGCAAGGTGCAGTTTGGGCAGTTGTGGATGACCCGTTGTACTGATCTTTTCAGTCCCGGAAACATGTACGCTTCATTCACCCTATGCATTGTTTTGATCACTCCTAGATGGCCAAGCTGAAGATGTGCATTTTTTATGACTTTTTCTTGGTAAGGAGGTGGCATAACAAGCCTAGGGTACTGTGGCGCCCCCTTGTACGGTGGCCGCAAATTATAGAGTGCCCCATCGATCAGTGTGAGATACGGATGGCCCTTCTGAGCTTTCCGTTTCAGTGTTGGGAACTGTAATGTTTGTGCCTCGATAATGGCATCCAAATCGATGTCATCATACACATGTCGTGCTGTAACAGGAATTAGATCCTCAGCTTCACTGTCTTCCATGAGGTCTATCATTTCTACTGCTCCCGGGGATACACAGGCTATGACTGGTGGCTCTGGCACTGGTGGAATCGGCTTTGAATTGTGCAGTCTGGACAACATATCAGCTTTGACATTCAGGCAGCCCTTTCTATACACAATTTTAGGAGAGAACTCTGCCAGTGTCAGTGCCCAGCGCTGGACCCTTGTGTTATTTATCTTTGAGGTAAACAGACTCTGCAAGGGTCTGTGGTCAGTGTAGAGTGTAAACTGGCTACCCAGGAGGTAGTGCCTTAGCTTTGTAAGGGCAACCATGACAGCCAGGCCTTCACGCTCGATTGTAGAATAATTACGCTGCGCTGGATTAAGTGTGTGTGACACATACTCAATAACTCTTTCTGTGTTATTGTCATCCAGCTGGACCAGCACTGCGCCTACTGCCACATTTGACGCATCAGTGTACAGGTGGTAAGGCTTTTCGGGATCTGGAAAGGCCATCACCTGAGGTGAAACAAGTAGGTCTTTCAATTTTTGGAAGGCCGCTTCGTGGTCTTGGCCCCAGTGGAATTTAGCATGTTTCTTTGTTAATGCCACCAGGGGTGCTGCAATTTCGGCATAATTCTTAACGAATTGCCTGTAAAACCCACAGGTGCCTAGCAGTCTGCGAACACCTTTTACATTTGTGGGTGCTGCCATGTTTCTTATGGCTTCAGTCTTTTCTGGATCTGGCAGTTTTCCTTCTGCTGATATAATGTGGCCCAGAAGTTTTACTGCTGGTTTAGCAAAATTGCATTTTGAGGCCTTGAGTTTTAGGTTATACCGTTGAAGACAACGAAAAACCTTCTGCAAGTGTTGCACATGTTCCTCTCTGCTTTTACTGAAAACCACAATGTCATCTATGTAGACACGGGCGCAATTGTCTAACACAGCTTCTTTGAGGGCCCAACTTATGGCTCTTTGGAATGCAGAGGGCGCCACTGAAAGGCCAAAAGGGCAACGGACAAACTCATAGAGTCCGCTAGGTGTGGCCATTGCTGTCAGAGGTATGCTGTCAGGATGCATTGCTAACTGGTGGTACCCTGACTTCAAATCGAGGGTGGAAAATATTGTGGCACCCTGTAAATCATCAAAAATGTCAGACAAGCGTGGGAGGGGGAACTTGTCTGCCTGGATTGTCTGGTTGACCTTCCGGTAGTCGACTACTAGCCGAACTGAACCATCCGGTTTGTCTACCAGGGACACAGGACTACTATAGGGTGACCTACTTGGTCTAATGATCCCTTCTTTTAGTAGTCTTTGTACTTCCTGGTCAAGCACCTTTTTCTTTGCCAGGGGAACCCTATAAGGTGGGAGTGATGTGATTGTCCCATTTGTTCTAACTTTTAATGGCGGTAGACTTGAAATGGACATTTTCTCCTCTGATGAGGCGAACACATCACTAAACTGTCTCAGGACGTGATCTAAATCTGCGTCAGCATAACACGGCCTTGTGATGAAGATTTTAGTTGGTGTTCCCACGTATTCATGTGTAATCTTGAACACACGACGATACCATGTCAAGGTATCTTGTTCAAGGTCAAGGTCGGCACAGCCACTGTTCAGTACGTCACTCCCTAAGATAAGATCATGTGGTAAGTCTGGTACCACGAATAGGCGTAACCTAGTGTCAAGATTTGAGAATAACACATAGGTTATACCAGTCACTACGAGCTTATTGCCCGTGACGGACTGGAGCCCATGGGGGGGTTCCTCCAATGTGAGGTTATTATTCTTTCTGTGAAGGTTCATGAAAGTATCATGCCGCATCAACGAAACAGCCGCCCCAGTGTCAATAAGAGCATCTAGGCTAACTTCAGCATAGTGTAATTTAATGAATGGGCGTCCCTGTTGATGTCGTGATGCGGCCCTTACCAGTTTAAATGCCTGTGAGGCCGGTGGGCTGGTTTGTTCAAAGTATATGTATAACCCTCATGGGAAATTTCCTGAGGGGGGTCGACAAATTTTTGTGCAATGGGTTGTACAGCATGAACTTGTTGACCAGATTTCTGAACATGACTGACCCTTGGTTCAATATACCGATTATGTTGATCAGTGACACCCTTTCGACTTCTGTTCACTTGTTGTGATGCTTGTTGTTTGTGTGTTTTTGGTGGTTTACTGGTCCACATTTGGCCCTCTTGGGCCCAAGGGCCCCATTGGCCCCGAGCATTTTTTCCATTCAGGGTATAGGACTGGTTACTAATATGTCCTACTGTGGAGCCGTAATAACAGACTGGTCTGTTATTCTGTGTATATCTCATGTAAGGCTGTTGTTTTCTTTGTGCTGTTTTTGTATCAAAAGGATGATGGAAATGCTTATTAATGAGATCTCTGTCCCTAGGGGTTTTGTATTTCATGTCAGCCTCAGGGTCTCTTCCGAGTTTCTGAAAAGCTAAGTCATCATGCATCAGGTTTCTGGCAGTTTGCATGGCCTCATCTATATCCTTGCATTTGAGGGCTGCCCTTGCTGCAGCAGTACTACTCAGACTGCGTGCATAGTGTTCTACAATTTCTTTATTTTTGTCAGCGGGGATGGTATTTCCATACAATTCTACCACCAATTGTATGAAGGTGTCATTATGCTCCTCTAGCATTGTTTGTGATTTCTGTCTGAGCTTGGTCAGTCTGTTTTTGAGGTGATCCATGTCGTTAGGTGGCAGAAAAGTGAACTTAATATGTTGGATAACTTCCTGCCAAGTTACATTTTGCGTAACCTTTCCCTTTTCATCTGTTGTTGATTTTCTCAACATAAAACATTCAACAGACTTTGCGACTTTGCCAACTAAAGTGGATCGAATCACTGATTTGACAAGATTGTTATCATTGTCTAAGTCAATGGCAGCCTGTTTTATTTGTTCAGCATAATGTCTGATTTGTCCTGCATTACTGCAGGCACAATGGCCGATTCTGCCTATTGTTCTATCAAGATTGAATTGAAGGTCAAGTAATGTACTGGTGGTTTTAACCTTATTTAAGGCCCGAGTAAGGTCTTCACGTGTATTAGACATGTTGTTGTTTACAGTGGCTTGTACCTAGTTGCAGGTAGTGAAACTCTCTAGAACTGTTAAGTGTAATACTCTCAGCTAATCATGTGAATTAAACCATAATACTCTATAAATTTGAAAAAAGCAATGCTGTTCACAAGAAAATTTAATGGGAGATAAAGATAAGTGAACTAAAATTTTGTTGGATGTTTGTCTGTTTTAATTTATTTATTTATTTGATATTTTTTATTTATTTATCTTTTATTTAATTATTTATATTTTTTTTATGTATTGTTTATTCATTTGTTTTTTTTTTTTTGTTTTTTGTTTTTTACCAATTATTAAAGTCAAGTGGATGGATATATATAACAAGTCAGTCACTGACCGTTAAATATAAGGTCACAAGGGCATTTATAGCACGGGCCTGTTCGCTACTAAGCACGGTTGACTAAGGTAATTTTATCTAGCATGTATGCAGAGGGATTTACATCAAGAGTGGGCTTTTGAGCCAAGAGGCAACAGGGGCTGGGTGTCCAAAGTTCAGTTCAGCATGGTGGTATGACATCTGCATCTGTTTGTTCTTGTGTGCTGATGTTAAGATTTTATATGAGCCCTCTCAGGGCTATTAAAAAAAATAGTAATTTAACAGGGATATTGGTTTAATAGGGATGAATATTCTTTTAATGTGCAATAGTAATGATTCTTTAAGTAAACTAGATTTTTTTTTCTTTAAGTATGAATTTGTAAATTTATGAATATGATATATATTTATGATATTTATGATTATTAAAGGTATGAGCAAATAAGTGTATAATTACTGAAATCAAATCTGAAATGAACTTTCCCTTTATGCAACTATATAAAATTCAATTTGAGACAAAAAAAGTAAATTGTATAACTTCTTTTATTTTATTAAAACCTTTATCTATTTATTAATGTTACAAAATTAATTTTCCTTCTTTAATAGTTTGTATTATAGATGATCAAATGAATGGCACAAGCACAGAGAATTGTTAAATAAATGTATCGCTTATGAAATCAATTTGTGGTTCTTCAGATTACCAATAGACAGAATGGCTGTCTTATTAGTGTACACAGTATATTGTGATGTTGGATATCCAGAATTAACCTGAACAAAGCAATTTCTCAACCAGGGTTCGTTTCCTAGCGCAAATTTCACATGCGCATAAAGGCTTATGCTCGCCAGTTGTAAGAGATTTCTAATTCTGAGGACAGGATTTTCGTTTTTTTTTCTTTCTATCTGACTGGGTAATTCAAAGAACCACAACAAATATATAGGGTTATAAACACAACTAAAACTTTAACAATTATCAAACTGCATATGGTCTTAAGTATAAGGGATAAAGCACATACCAAGGTTGCCAAGGCTGACTCCTGGATGTACAGAAGATGGTGCTTTGAATCTGCAAACCAACTCTTCTGTCTCAGATGGAAGTCCAAACCCGACTGGCACCCGTTCTCTCTGGCCTTCACCACGTGTCATCGGCAGGGGAAAAGGTCACTGACCGCCATACAGTACCCAGGTTAATGATCACCCAGATAAGGTGATACTCAACCCAGGGTGGAGACAGGCGGGCAGTTACACTATGATATACAGTCAAGACAGCCTGAGTACCGTGACGATATATACCCAAAATAGACACCCTCTATATATATGCATACAGACAAGACTACGACATATACACACAAATATACACCCTTTATAATTGTACATACAATCAAGACAGTACGATTTAAAATCACATTACACATCCTCTATAGGCCCCCTTTATGTATACATACAGTCAAGACAGTACGATATATACAATGTACCCACAAATACACACCCTCTTTATATTAACATATACAGTCAAGACAATACGATATATACCCACAAATACGTACACCCCCTCTGTCACGCGGTATATATAAAATCGGGAGAGTATATATGTTAAAGTCAATGTGTAAAATCAGTCAACTTGTATATTGCCTGAAAGTTATAACAAATTTGTGACACATTATACATGTATCTAACAATTAGATAATTGATTGTGTGTTAAAAGTGTTAGCAAGTTCATTTTATCTTATCAAAAATTCAAAAAGAAAAAGAAAGCATGTAACCTTTTAGACAGAAAAAAAAAATTACACCAGATCAAATTTTTGTTTTAATTATTTTTGTCTTATATTTATAAATTTCTTTTATACATTCGTATATCGAGTTAGCGCGGAATATGTATGTAATTAAATCAGTCTTGCTCCGTTTATAGGAACTGCAAACATGGACGTATATATAGAACAGTTTTCCAGGCTTTTAGAAACAGCAGTTTAACTGAGTTAATCCTGAACTGTAAATTAATATATATATATATATATATATATATATATATATATATATATATATATATATATATATATATATATATCTGTCATTTGGGCCTATATAAATACATGCGCAGTCTTGGGAACTCACTTGAATGCCTTTACATTTATTAAAGTTGTGTATCTTTATCAGTTAAAACGATTAACGTGTCCAATTGAGCTGAGCAATTCGTCACTTGCAATGCACAGAAATGAGGTGATACTTTGAGATTTGTTATTAGCGGTTACCTGATATATTTAAGTCATTAATACAACGTCAATGTATTCCAACAATACATAGGCTATATGCGATTTTTTAAGGTATATTACAACAAAATAATCTCACATACATATATATATATATATATATATATATATATATATATATATATATATATATATATATATATATATTGTTCTTATTTCAGGTTATCTTTCTTTCATGGCAATTTAGTTTATCGGGTTTTGTATGATCTCAGCGAGTCAGCAGCAACATGAAAATTTATGGAACAGCTAGCCGTAGTCCGGAATCCGACCCTGTTCCGCGTTCCGTTCTGTTCCGTGCTTTAGAGTAGTTCCCAAAGACAGGGTCAAGGTAACTTTGTCACATGACCAAAACAGTCGCGCATGTGACCTGCAGGAGGACCATCACAAACAGAACTTGACATTTAAGCTGTCACGCTGTGTACACAACGTTATGTGTTTTTGAACTGCGAAAACTCAGGAAAAGTACCGCTACGTAACCTCCGTGTTTGCACTGGGCCAGTTTACGACACCTGTGGTGAAACGCTCAATGGTGAGTTCAGAGTAGGTGTAGTCTTCACAACACAATCTCCAGTTAAGTGGAACATTCAATTGTGTTGAAGTTAACTGGTTAATAGTAATACCATCATAACAGATCAAATGAAGTCAATAAATTTGGTCAAAGAAGATTATATATTTGACCAGTACTGTAGTGGTCTGGTCAGTCACATGGTCGAAGGAAGCCATCTGTTTGCTCAGGGTAGACAGATGCCTAGACAAATTTACGGTACCTGGGTACATGTATTTTATAAATATAAATTATATCCTTGAAAGGGCAATATTATTATAAGTTAAAACAGATAATAATTTGGCACGTATAATTTACATGTTTATTAATCATAGTGTATGTTTGTCTAGTATTCATATATATATATATATATATATATATATATATATACTATATTTATACTATATATATATATATATATATATATATAGTAGTGGTAGTTACTAATAAATCCTCATTAACAGGGGGACAGTGATGTTTGTTTTGGTGCCCTGGGCCAATAAACTTTTCCATATTATAAGCGTATTGTACCATATTTGGTTGCTGGGATGCAATCACATGCCCTTCTTACATTGCTGCATATACCAGTACTTAAAGACTGAAAGAGGGCAGCAAGGGCACTGAAAAACCCCCCAGGTTTTGCCATCATTTATTTTCCCTGTGGCAAACAGAAAACCAGCACCACAGGATTAAAAAATTGAAGCGTGTAAGCTCTCTAACAGAGTAACCATATGATGGGGACAGTGGAACTTTGGGTATAATTGAAATGTTGAATATCAAGGTTATACAAAGTATATAGTAAAACCTCACCAAACAACAACCTCAGTTTAGTGACCACCTCAAAATAACGACAAAATTTTTTGTGGTCCAAGTTCTTTTTGGCCCTTTATATCAACCTCACATAGACAATCACCTCGAAAATAAGACCACTTCATCAAGGTCCCATTAGTGGTCATAATTTGGAGGTTTCACTGTGTATGTATAACATGGGGTGCCATATTTACATAAAATAAATATATATATATATATATATATATATATATATATATATATATATAAAAGCTCACATGGTGACACGTGTTCAAATCAGAATACATGCCGGTGAAATAAGAATAAAGAATTATCAATATCTGTAATATAATTTTGAACAGATTTCATATTATTTTAAAAACTGGGGTATAGGTTTCTTTTGTGACCACATAAAGAAACCCTGGTGAAACCCACAAAAAATAGTTGTTATGGAGGTAATAACCTTCATTCTTAAATTGCAGTGCCTACTGATAATTCCAGGGTGTTTACATTTGCAGAATTACTTTTCAGCTACTGGCCTGTAACACACAAAAAAGTTTTGTTAATTGTTTTTTATTCTTTGCCCCTAAGGCTGAGAGTTTATCTGTAAAATTTGATCAAATCTGACCAAAGTAGCACAGACCACAATTTGGTGTTCCGCGTGAGAACATGAAACAGTATATACATATTACCTGTTATAAACTTGTGTTTCCTAAGTTGGGACATAAATTGTGTTCAGTACATGTGAAAATATTGGCTCTTACTAAAACAAGATCAGATTATGCATGGTTGTCTCCATCACCTCTTGTGTGCAACTTGGCAAGGCATGCTAAGAAGGCTTAGTGGGGTGTATCTTTAGGCAACATCATGGGCACTCATGAGGAAACCACCAACCATTGGATATTCTTTAGGTAATATGCATAGATCCCCCTGGTAATTTTTCATAAAAATGCATATTTATGATTGTGTCAAATCAGAGGAGGAAACTCTCCCCAGCATGCATTTGGACTCCATTCCTATGAATGGAACCTGAATAATTGTGCTGATGTGACTGGGCAGTATCATTTGATTTTCCTTGCATTCACCAGGCTTGGTGAACTAAGACTGAATACTGTCAGCTAACAGTCAAGTAAAAAAAAAATGCTCAGGTGCTCTCTGCTGGGAACCTGGATTTGATCTCCAGTGTGGCTATGACAGTGGGCTGTAGTTGCCCATCCAAGGCCAGTGGTTTTCTCTGGGTTCCCTGTGTCCTCCACCCGGGCAGACAACAGAACACCACCAACCAAGTCATGGAGCATGCCTTGCCTTAGTTATTACAACTACATGTACTTGTACAATCAATGTAAAATCAATAAGTCTAAATTATTGTCAGGGGAATAGCAGAACTGATAACATTACAGAGTATATTTATGGATTACATGACATCATCTCATGTTAAAGAGATTATTTATGGTAAACCTATTATGTGTCATAAATTATTTGTGATATAAATCTATTGATATGTCATAAATTATTTGTGATATAAATCTATTGATATGTCATAAATTATTTGTGATAAAACTATTGATACGTCATAAATTATTTTGGATATAAATCTATTGATATGTCATAAATTATTACATCTACTGCATGAGATGGCAAATGTCTTATCATGTACAGCAATTTCTCATCCACTACAGTTATTGATCTGGTTTTTATGATCTTTGAGATGTATCAATTACTTCATTAGCTGCAGTATGTACCACCTGATCAGCAGGCTTGTACCACTACAGCACAGTAGGCTGGTAGTTTACCCTATGGCTCATTGGACAGAACTGTCCAAATACATTTGGCTTATATTCCTTGTGTAGCATGAAGGCACCATATAACCTCTGCACATTATCAATAATACAGATGTTTAGACTCCACTGGGACTGAAATTAATGCTGAGTGATTGGTATGTCAGTAAGTATGGGCAATTTTTTTTTTAATTTTTAGCTCAGATGACTATAAGTCAACTGAGCTATATTAATGGTCCTTTTGTCTGTTGTCTGTCCGACCATCCATCCGGACTTACATTAACAGGGCATGTTTGACCTATAAATCCAAAATTTGACATAGATTTAGATGTCCCCGAAGTCTCGTATCATACCAAAATTGTGTAACTACAACTTGGTTCCTTCGAGATTTTAAGAAAAAGCATAAATTTTCCATTAAAAAAACCCATTGTTACACTTGAAGACTACATAATATCAAAACCACTGATCTAATATTTATCTATTGAATATAAACATTCCTCTAAAATCCTTTACATATTTTCTATGTCCATACCAAAAATTATTGTATATCCAAAATTATATATGAATTTTGTAATATTTTAAGTTATTAGCATAAATATAAAATAAGTAACTTAAGTTTTGCCCTAATTTTGACCATGGCATGTTTTTTCCTGTAAGTACTTTTGAATTAATTATCACAGCATATACACATAACTATTTCATCTGTTAAAATCTCAAATTTGAAAATAAAAGCTTGAAAATTAGGCTAGTTATTGATATTTTTGGAGGCTCTTATTGTATTCACTCACATTGTGAATCTCCAGCCAGCCCACTCCTGGTCACTTGAGATCAACTGTGCAGGGGTACCTGATTTGTCATGGTTCACTGGGGGAGATCCCCTGCCTATGGCACGTGTACAGTTATTCACATACCCACCCACCAAGTGTTAAGCAGTAATTGTTATTGTTTGAACTGTATTTTCTCAATTATAATGCTGTTTCGGCTCAAGTTCACAAAACCTTTCTTGAAAAGGAGTAATCCAGAAGATACCATTTGGTAATGTAGCATTGTAAAAAAAAATAATTTTCTTTGTATAATTTTAGGAAATCAAAATATAATCAAACCCATCAGTATGCATAATTCCATAATATATGAGCCAAATTATGGGTAAATAGTGGTGCAATAAAAAATTGTGAATGCTAAATCAAATATTTTTTTTTCAGATATTTATTGTTTTGTAAATTTATAAATTTTTTGTCTGTAAATCTGTATGCAAAATGTGACGTTATCTGACTGAATTATTAATAAATGTTGATACAGTTTAGAATTCTGAATCAACTTATATATTCAGTTATTGTTCCCTGCCTTCGCTGAATGCGCCGTTGGCGGGGGACATAGAAATGGTGAGCATCTGTCCGTCTGTCTATCCATCCGTCAGTCTGTCACACATTTGTTAACACGATAACTCAAGAAAAATTTTTGATACAGTCACTAAACTTGCAGCATTGATGCACCTTATCAAGAGCTAGGTCAAGTTTGATCATGGATGATTTGTGGCATTTTTCAAGGTTACAAGTTTGTGATAATGCTAAAAGGATGCTAACGCAATCACTCTAAAAGAATTTGAGCTACAGTCACCAAACTTGCTATCTTGATGATCCTTATCAAGGGCTGGATCAAGTTCGAACATGGATGACCTTGACACATTTTTCAAGGTCACATTGGCGATAATGCCAGTATGATGTTAACACAATACCTCAAAAACAATTTGAAGTACAGTCATCAAACTTGCATCATTGATGAACCTTACTAAGGGCTTGGACAATTTCAAACATGGGTGACCTTGAACCATTTTTCAAGGTCATGGCAGCAATAATGCCAAAATGATGATCACGCAATAACTCAAAAAGAATATGAGGCATAGTCACCAAACTTTCAGCATTGAATTACCTCATGAAGGGCCGGTCAGCTTAAAAAATGGATGAACTTCATGCAGTTTTAAAGGTTGCAGAGGTAATCTGGCTGTTAGATATTGAACCGTTCAATTTAAAAAAAAAAATATTCCCAAATCACGCAGGGGACATACTAGATCTGTTACACAGATCAACTTTGCCCTTGTATATGTTATATTGCAAGAATATAAAATTTATTAACTTGATCAAATAAATAAGTTTTTTTTTTATTTTGCTAAAATTTTCAAAAATTCAGCTGAACAATGTATCGCATGGGTTCCTTGTTTTTTTTTTCAAAGGATATGTCCATGGCTAAATTGGTGGCACTGTCTATTGAATGAGAATGAAGGTATACAATAATGATGATATGATAAGATTAAGCCCTCTGGATCACAGGTATTGTATGGCCTGGATTTGGAATAATCCAGAAGTCATTACCTGTTGTTAAGACATTTGAGTGAATCTCTGAGATTCTATAACAACATTTCACTATTTTACCATTGAGGAACAGGCAGGGTTTAAACCGGGGACTTTCAGCTCCAAAGTCCAACACCTTAAGCATTAGGCTACCCCATTTGGGAACTTAATTCAAGGAAAATGAGAGATTTCCTCCCTAAAATGGGAGACTTTCTCCTGATCTAGTTGTTAAAATCTTCAGAGAGCGATTAGGAATGCAGCATGGGGCTAACACTGTGGTGTGTGAGGGGTTGTGTTGGGATCGATGATCGATTACAGAAGATGATCAATCAGTTGATGCAGATGATCCAATGATTGATCTTGCATTGCCATAATCAATTACAGAGTTTTCTTCTTCTAACCTATAGTCTAGGCTTTATAATGGTTGATGGTACATATTGATAAAATTAATGAAAACAAACTTGAGGAAAATCTGTTTTTTGCTCAGCTGACTGCAACTCATCTGAGCTATAGCGATCCCCCTTTGTCCGTCGACTCTCCAGTTGTCCGTGGGTATGTTAACAGGGCACATTTTATAACTAAAACTGACCTAGAACCTTCTAACCTACTGTACATCCAGGTAGGTACTAGGCAGATCTCCTTGGAAACCTGAAATTAGGTTATTGTGACATTTATTTTGTGGGTACAACAGTACTTTTTCATTTTCATCTGCTTGTCGAATTGTCATTTTCCCGAGGTAGGATAAAAAGTGATGTTATTCTGTTGGGAAAAAATAAACATTACATTCACCATTGAATTACGTGTGTTCATGCAACAGTTATTAAAAATAAGGCTGGTTTTACTCAGAAAGTTTGTCTCCATCCATCATGACTGTTTAACAACAGAAACTGCTGTAGCTGAAATTGTTTAAACTTCAGTGCTTCACCGTCACGGTAACCACCACAAGTTTGGTGTAACAACATTTTTAGCTCAGCTGACTTTCAGTCATGATGGGCTATAGCGATGGATCTTTGTCCATCGTCCTTCTGTCTGTCCGTCCGGCCGTCCATCCAGCCGTCCGGCCGGCCGTCTGTTTGTTAGTAGGGCACAAATCTTAACTGTAGGGGCTAGGGCCATGAACCCTATGCAGTCTTAGAGGTTCTAAAAAGATCTCCTTGCAAACCTAAAATTAGGTCACTGCGACCTATATTCTCAAAGTTATGGGGTGTGTTTGCACCCCCCAGAAATAATTTTTTTAGCCAAAATTTTCATCCCAAACCTTCCATCTTTCAAATACAGCTCACCTACCAACAGGGGAAGAACCATAATTATTTTGAGGTCACAAGGTCAAAGGTCAAGGTCACAGAACCAATTTCTTTGAAAAGCCTGTGGATGCATTTTAAGCCAAACCTTTCATCCCAATTATTTGATCTTTCACATATAGCTCACCTACTAAGATGGAGAAAAATCCTATAGATGTTGAGGTCACAAGGTCAAAGGTTAGGGTCACAGGATCCACTTCTTTGAAAAGGTTGTGGACAAATTTCAAGCTAGACCCTTTGATTCCAAACCTTTCAGCACTGATATCGCTTCTCTTCCAACAGGGGTAAAGACCTGTTGATTTTGAGGTCAAAGGTCAAGTTCACAGCACCCTCTTCTTGCGTGGAGTCATTTATAGGCAAACTTTTCAATCTATACTTTTTATCTGTCATATATGGCTTACCTACCAATAGGGGAAGAAGCCTATTGATATAGAGTTCAAAAGGTCAAAGGTCAATGTTACAATATTGTTCTAAATGCTTGTGAACATATTTCAAGTGAAACTGTTCAACCCACACCTTCAGTCTTTCACATATGCCACATCTATGCATCACTCAATGTGATTCAAACTTCATATTTATGGGTCTTTTTGCATGGAGAATTAACTAATTGATTTTGAGGTCAGCTGGTCAGGAGGTTAAAGGTTGCAGGTCTAAGTTATTCACTCATTGGTTGCCAAGTAATTACACCCGGCCAGATGTAATTGGTTAGTAGTTACCCATCATTTAGAAAGAATCCAGTTGATATGTGGGCAAAAGGCCAAGGTCATAGGTCAGGTCAACTTATTTTGTAGACCATCTCTATTTTTCTTGTGTATATAAGCTTGCACTCCAACTGGTACATCTCACCGTGTGGCTGTAATTGTGAGTGACACTGGTGACATATGACTCCTTTTTGTATCAGGCTATTAAGTGATAAGGCTGAGTGATAAGTACCTCGTTACTGCATAACAAAACACTGTTGTTGGTATACTTCAGCCAGGAATTAACACTATGAGAGTATAGTATTAAGGTTTAGCTACTGATTTTATTAGATGATGGGAACATTTTGCAGTTTATTTGTTGGAATCATAGCAATAAACGTAGTTTTCTAGATATCTGAATATTTTTATATAAATCACCACATATAAAAGCAAGTGTTTGTTCTCATAATATGTGGATGTGTACTTGATTTAGGATGGCTTTATTTTATTACAAGACTCTTAGTCATGCTTTCTGCATTTCTTTTCTTTCAGGTTTTGCAGTTTACCAACCCTGCTGATCCCATTGAAAAGTAAAGTGATAATAAAATATATTGGACCTACACTTTTACATTTGCATATATATAAATCTGATATGAGCGCCTGAACATGCCTTTTGAATTGTTTTGGACTCTCATTACTGTAACATCATTTGGGAAATTTGCCCCAAGTTTGGTCTCTTATTGGAGGATGTGTGATATTAAATGTCAGACTTGTCAGAAATCCATTTTGACTGCCAGTTAGCCACCTTAGAAATCCTTTTTTCAGTGCAGTTTCAGTAATTTTCCTTCAATTTTTGGTCCAATTTAGAGAATGGTTGTTATCTGATTTCAGACCTGTCAGAAGTCCAAAATGGCCACCAGGCAACCATCTCTAAATTCCTTTTGATCATTTTATCTCAAGAACTGTTAAAGTGAAGGCAGTCAGATGTATATTAATGTAAACTTGCACAGGATTGGGTCAAATATTTCTTAATAAATATTATCATCATATATGAAAGTGCAGTACAGTTGGCTTGTATTGAATAAAAATTCATACAGAAGCACCTGTTTCTCAATAATTCCTGCATGGATTTCCTTGATTTTTTGCTATATATTTTGATCTTATATTTGCCCTTTGTGGTGTTCCTTTTGAGACTGACAGGTATCAAGTAAGCTATGGGAATAGTTCTGGATACCTTAACAATCATACATTTTCCTCAGACCATCAATTCACTGTGTTTTAACCAGACATAGGTGATATATATTTCTGTTGTCGTAGAAAATTTCAACAAATTGGCAAATTGGTTCTTCAAAATTTGACTGGAAGTTGTGAATCTCAGCCCATGATGTCGCAGGTCATGCTTGGCAGCTGAGCCTCATGACCAATGGGTCACTTGTTTTATCATTATTTAGCAAATGAATCACAACCATATAAGCCTCTGATGTCAATACTACCACACAGCAAATACTTTGATCCAAACCTTAAGTTGGAATGGGTGTTCTATTATGACTTGTATCATGACTCTCAGGCCTCTATCAGTTTACTCTAGCAATACATGTACACTGTAGCTATCACTTTACCGTGGTTATTTCAAGGTCTGAGAACTATAGAAGGAGTTTGTCCACTCACTGTTTCATTTTTCCTTATTATTATCTAAACTCGAGCTCTATGATAACTTGACATACACATTCTGAAAGCTAAAAAAATATTCTTTTCAGTATAATAGATATTATTTTATGATTTCCCAAAACTTGTAGAATTTTTGCACATTTAAAAAAATGACTGGTTTTATGTATATTAATATAAAATTGATATATTAATGTTGTGTATGGTTCAAAACATTCCATTTTCACTATATTGAGTTATAAACATGCTTTCTAATGTTTATATTTTAATTTTTTGCCCATATTTAATAGGTAGCATTTTATAGGTGAAAATCTAAAAAATAAATAATTTTTTTTTTCATATTTAAAACTTAAACAGCAAAAAAATCATTTGAGTGTTAACACCTTAATTAGGAAAAAGATGTCTAGAGGTTTTATCCTGTATTTTAGTATGGTGGCATGAGAAATTCTGCAGCTGTTACAAGTATGCTGAAATAAATGATCAATCAATTTTTTCAAATAACTGAAAATTTTAAAATATTTTAAATCTAAATAAAATTTTCCATTATCAGAGAACCCTAACTTCCCATACACCAACATAACAAATGTTTTCAGCTTTCAGAATTTGTATATATCAAGGGGACTCAGACCAGCAGCTTGTAAAATATTAAGGGAAAACTAAAATCATGTTTATTAGTGGTTTGCCATTTAATCAATAAAATCAATGATTGGACATTTTCTTTAAAATCAATTTAACTGATTGCATCATTGCATAATCAATTAAAATGATTATGTATGCACATGCAAAGAATCTAATCCTGGCATAGATGTACGAACACAAAATAAAGAACTGCATCATAATAGAATCTTGCTCAGCCAACAATCATCCAACGGAAAGTCGTCCTAGCTTGGATGTAGTCAGATTGATGCCTCTATAAGAAATACCAATGTGAGACTATTAACTGCGGGATCAATATTTTAGGTCCAAAAATACAGCAGATTCCAAGGTAATATAGAAAGTTCCTTTAACAATCGGTCATCAGTCGTTTTTATTTTTCAATCCTCGATTATTATTTTGAAACCAATTCCTACCACTAATGTTTATACATGGTCGTGGACAGTTCTGAAGCTTGAAGTGATCTAAAGTGCACAATCGACCTTGTTTGAAGTACAGGTTGTGTTATGTGGGCTAGTCAAAGCAATATTGAGTCTTATAAAGGAAATTTAAAGCTTTAAATATAAGATCTAAATATAGAAAAAAAAAGAAGAATACAGTTCACACTCAGCAGTTTTTTTGTTGGAGCCAGTCAATTGGTCACATTAACATAAGCTTCGCTCCCACTTTTAAGGTACATAAGCATTTGCAATGGTTTATCAATTATTTTATGTATTTTTTATATTATCTTGAAATCTTCTTTATACTAGTGATTAAATTATTGACCCCTGTTAATAATCTGACATGTACATCCATATTCATAATGAAACGGTCAATCCACAAGCATCCAAGGTCAACTGAACCAAGCCAACAATCATTCGCTGGCACTAGGTTCAGTTTTAATGCTGTTTGTTACTACAGTTGGTATATCTCTGACAGAATGATATTCTTTGCATGTGCATACATAACCTTTTTAATCAATTATGCAAAAATGCAATCCATTTAATCAATTTTGATAGAAAACAACCAATCATCAATTCATTCAATTAATCGGCACAGCACTTATGTATTGTCTCATGCTCTAAGTCTGTTGCGGCTGAATACAAAAGTTTTCAAGCAAACCATTCTGTCACATAAGCATACTGTCTCCGGTTCACCTGTTTTGTATGTAATGTTATTGTTCTGTGTGTGAGTAAACACAGTCCATGAGCCTGTTTACAATCACAAGACTTAATGGCCAGAGGTCCTATTTTGTAAATTACTGACAATTCCCAACCAAGGGGATGTAACAGTAAAGAAAAAACACTTAAGAAACACTTGTTTGAAGCTTGGAAAATCTTGATTTGTTTAGTTGCCAAATTTGGCTACCAGATGGCGCACATGCTATGTTGATGTTTTAGGGCAAAGATTACCCTCAGTGCAAGCTTTTTTGCATTTCTTGACAGGAGTAATGTTAGAAGAAAATGTTTGCAGAATGTAGATATCAAAATGGTTTAAGGAAGAAAAAACCACTCTATTTCATTTACATTTAACATACCTGTTATGTGAATAGGTCTCACAGGAGAGGTTTGATGATTGGCCTGAAAGTGAGAGTACTGTAAATTTCTGGAATCTGAGATACCAAAGTATACCAAGACTTCTGTGGCCTCTGTAGCTCAGAGGTAGAGCACAGGACTTAGAGCCAGGAGGTGGTGAGTTCAAATCCCAGTTGAGGAGAGGTGAGATTTTTCACTTTAGGCCCCCACCCAGGGTGAGTGCTCTGCAGGCTTAATGGGAAGGCTGTACCCCACAGCCTTGTGTCACTCACAAAGGAGTGCATCTTTGGGAGGTTCCTTGGTGTTATAACACATCATTGGGAATCATAACACGCCCATGACCTGTAGGAGAGTTACACACCAAGCCTGGTTGACACCAGGATATAAAAAAAAATGACAGGAAGCGAGTGCTACCACCATGTCACATAGTCCAAAACCAAAATGGAACTCTGCAGATGTTAATACTTAGCTAAAAGGTAAGTCAGCATTTAAAAAATTGAGGTGGATACCTCCATAAAAAAAATCCCAAGATTTAGGCAATACTACCTTCTAAACAAGTCTTTCCATGTGACCCCAGTTTATTAATTGGTTTGCTATAAGGTGGCACCACAAGTCATGTTCAGTGGATATTCTGGTCCCCAAGATTAATTAGAATTTGATGCATGTGTTTTTCTACTTGAAATAGATCTCATTGACACCACACAGAATTGATTGTAGATGGCATTACCAGTCATGTATACAAAAATGAATTCTCAGATTTGAACTCACAGCCTTAGCTTTGAGTCCTGGGCTCCGCCCCTAGACAACAGAAGCTGGTTTTGCAAGGAACATTTTGTGTTTAGCCAAGGAACATATTGTGGAAGATTATACTTGTTGTGGCAAATGATTAAGTACTTAAAGGGGCCGATTCACCTACCTTTTGAAAAAGAATTTATGTGATTTCTGGCTTCCTCTATGTATATATTAATGATAGAAGGGTAATTCTGGTTATGAAAAGTTCTTTTAAGGCACCCGTGAAGGATGTATTAACTTGTTTATCAACAATGTGTTTGTAAACATAACAATGTTGACAAATGGGAAAAGCATGTAACCTAAGGTGGTAGGTTGCATACCTGGTACATGCAGAGTTAGAAAGGTCACTTGCTGCAAAATGCCATTTGCAAAGCTCTGACTTATCTGACTTTGCACCAGATGCCTTAGTTGAAATTGTTTTAATTGTTTTGTGGGCCCCCACATATTATAAAAACATTGATATTAACAAAACAAGCAACTTGTGTGCAGTGATATTCATGTTTTCTGGCCTATTTTATAAAAGCTCCAAGGAATTACATTTAGTTTATATATGTCAGATAGGTGATTAGGCCCCTTTTAATCTCCAGGCAAACCATCCCCAGATATCAACATCTTGGGTTGTGGTAGCATATTTTTGCCTCTCATTGTATGACTTAATTATTTGGTCATTGCTGAAGTACAATTCATGAAGTCACAGAGAACAATGATGTCTCATCACGTACTGCTTGATATAATCTTAAAACAAATTATTTTATCCAAAATGCAGTTTTCAGTTACCGGAATAGAACAGTTATCAACTAGTCATAGTATATATATATATATATATATATATATATATATATATATATATATATATATATATATATAATTTTTTGCTATTCGCAGTTCAGTACCGATAACCTCTTTAGTACATTTAATGGTCGGCAGATGGCAGCAAATCACAGTGCAACGGTCGAAAACTAATCTCTCCAACAGACGCCAGGTGCTACCGCTCTGCACCATTAGCGGTAGCGGCACCTGGCGTCGGTTGGAGAGACTACATCGAAAACGTGATCAACTGTCTATATCTTTTGCTTTTTTTCGTGTCGCTCGTTTAGGGTTTGGCGCGGCTATCGGTACATACACGTGCAACTGGCGGAATTATCTCCAGATTTTAATGCATTTTTATTTAGAATCTTATGAAAAATACATTGGTCAGTTTTCTAAAATATGTAACTTTTGTTTCCCCCTTAGTTATAATATTTTATAAAAACCCACCACAAGTGTCAATTTTCAAATTTATATACTGCAAAAATAAGCACATTGACCCCCAAATTTCATTTCAGAATTTTACAAAGTATGTCTTGTAGATATCATGTGCAAACTATCTAAGAAATTCCACTGGTAGTTTTAAGTGTCATGTTTCTCCTTAACACAACTCTCATCATATTTGTTGTTACGCTCTTTACACAGCGCTTTACCTATAGGGCTACTTCCTATATCGTAAGGCGCTGTTTGTTATGACCTCGTATCCTGCTTTGCAACACCAGAGGGGAGCACTGTATTTTTGTCCAATCAGATGAAACTTTGTGCTGGAAGACAAAGCCAAGCGAGGAATACACGGAGCCAATCATATTCATTTCTTTTTGAGTGACAGCTCATCCCCCAGCGTAACCGTCTAAACAGGCCATAGGCTCAGAGAGAATTGCCCCTGACGTGGTTTGCTTAGGGCCTTGGGCACATAGGATGCTCGGCCGGTGAGCTGTAATTCAAACGAAACGTAACAACAAAGGCTGCGTGCACACCTCGCTGGCTGGTTTCAGTTCTGCAGACAACAGATACATGGCTACGCTAACACAGTCATAATGTCATAATCGTATCGGTCGATGATGCGAGAATGCAGAGGGAGCAATTTAAATTCGACCGGAAACTCATCAAACGGCGCTTGAAGCGCGGCAATGGGCGGAGCCAGGATGCCTGTCGAGTGTTTGTTTATTGGCATCTGATTGGCTGCTTGTCACATCGTACGCACGTTTATTTCAGTGGACAACAAACCGCCATCTGGTGTCTAAATATATCATAAACGATCAAAGCTAGCAGCGTGAAAATCAGTTGCTTCTTTAGAAGCACAAGATTTCCGCTGCCTCGGGAGCGTAATTTGTTGTGAAAACCACACTTATAATGGATATTGTCTCGGCCCAAGACGTGTGATTCCGGTCCGCTCTGCTCCTCTCCGTCAACAACGTATCACAGTTGTGGATCCGCAACAATAATGGATACAGCAGTTTAACAATGTAGAGCAGCGGAACTTCCGGAACTTCTGATTTGATCTTCATTTTTTTCCAGCGTTAAGTATCCATAAATTGGGTCAGTGTTGTCGGAATGTGATTAGAATGAAAGGTCAGCAAATGCACTGAACAGCAACTGGATAGACGAATGTCATGGTGTCTGCGATTGACGTCAGGTAGCACCAACCATCACAATGATTGTTTAGTGAAGCAAACCCAGGTGAAGAGAGTGTTCCAGATCCATTTATAACTAGAATACGGGTAGTCGACAAGCGACTACGTGTATCCGCCTAAATCAGAGTGGAACGGGTGAAGTGAGGCATGGATTGAGTGGCAAGGGGAAATAGAGTGAAGTGTTGCATATTAGCATGGATGTCTGCAGCCAAATTGTGTATGTAGGTTGCGCCACCTACCACAAAATCCAGAAAGCCGTTCAAGTTGTATACATATGCAAAATTTAAGGCAGATAAGTCAAACCACTACATGTATATGAGTGATTTTAGCCCCTGGCAGACAAACAGATGGATGCTGTGTGAAAATGGTTGCAGGTGGCGCCACCAGTTTTGCGTATGATAAAGAGCTATGTGAGAATTATACACATGCAAAACTTTGGCCCAATCGGTCAAACGGTTCCCAAGATATAAGCTTGGATGTCTGCTGCATAAACTAGAATGCAGGTGGCGCCACCTGTCATAAAATCAAGAGAGCTGTCGGGGATGTATAAACCTGCAAAATTTGAGGCAGATAAGTCAAACCACTGCCGAGATATGAGTGATTTTATCCCATGGCAGACAAACAGACGGAGCTGTGCAAAAATGGCTGCAGCTGGCGCCACCAGTTTTGCGTATGATAAAGAGCTATGTGAGATCTATACACATGCAAAATTTTGGCCCAATCAGTCAAACGGTTCCCGAGATATGAGCTTGGATGTCTGCAGCGTAAACGTGAATGTAGGTGGCGCCACCTGTCATAAAATCACAAAAGCTATCAAGGATGTATACGCATGTCAAATTTCAAGTGAATTAGTCAAATCACTGCAGAGATATGAGTGATTTTAACCCAAGGCAGACGAACAGATGGACACTGTGCAAACATGGTTGCAGGTGGCGCCACCATTTTTTGTGTATGTTATAAAGCTCTCCAAGGGCTACATTCTTGCAAAAAAAATTTACCTGATCAGTCAAACGGTTCCCGAGATATGTGGGTTTATGTGTGGAAACAGACGCACAAACGGACGCAGAGCGCAGAGGAAAGGTCAGAGGTCAAAACAAAATCGGGGCGCTGCAGTTCACATGTGACCCGAACATAATCCCGGGTTTCGTAAAATTCCGGCCAGCGGTTACGGAGGAGTTCTCCGGACACCTACGCGGCGGCGGCGGCGGCGGCGGCGGTGGGCTGAAGATATAGTATCCGCAAAACTCTGTTTTGGCGGATACAATTACAGTCCACCTAATTTTGATATATTAACATGTAGTTTATCTCGCCAAACTTGAGAGAAAACGTGCTACAATATGTTTTGCACTATATGTTTTGCAAAAGATGAAACCATACCTTGGTAGATGAAGCATGTACAGTAGGTATGGTAGATGAAGTATGTACAGTAGGTATATATGGTAGATGAAGCATGTACAGTAGGTATGGTAGATGAAGCATGTACAGTAGGTATGGTAGATGAAGTATGTACAGTAGGTATGGTAGATGAAGTATGTACAGTAGGTATGGTAGATGAAGTATGTACAGTAGGTATGGTAGATGAAGTATGTACAGTAGGTATGGTAGATGAAGTATGTACAGTAGGTATGGTAGATGAAGTATGTACAGTAGGTATGGTAGATGAAGTATGTACAGTAGGTATGGTAGATGAAGTATGTACAGTAGGTATGGTAGATGAAGTATGTACATAAATGATGTGTGGGTTGGGATAATGCGTGCTCACACACCCATAAACGCCATCACAGTTGCAACAAGCAGTCGTGAAAAAAAGTCGTTCTGTAGATTTAGACTGTATTTGTAAAATCACAACATGAAACAAATTATTAGTGGGTGCAATATTATCAATCAATATATAATGTCGCATATTGCGATATCTTTTTCAAATCTCGATATATTTTGATATTTTGTCAAAAATGGCTGAAACTGATTATTTTTGGTAAAATAATATGGTATCTTTTGTAAACATATTTAGACATTTAAATATGTTAGGCCCAATGAAAGGCTGAAAGTGCAAACCCCTGCCGTGTCTATAGAAACGCCTCGGGTCGTTTGATAGGAAATATTATAACTAGGTGTAAGCTTGAATGACCATGCGATCAAAGGTATACGTCCCAGAAAATGTGAATATCTGCTGATGACTAGATGGTACCAAAATATATCTAGACAGAAAAAAAAAGAAAAATTGGATACAAGGAAAATATCGCAATACCTACCGGAGTAGGCCTACGCTACCAAATATGGCTATTCATTGCAATACGAAAATTGTAGGCGGTACTCGGCGATTCCCGAGATATTTTTTAAATTTACATTATAAAGTAATAGTTCCAGGGAGTCCTTGGTTTTCATCCAGTTTGTTCAATTATATTACATGTATGGACTTGTAATTTCCTGCATAGTATTAGATTATATATATGTACTATATCATTGCACATAAAATGCTAAACAAGAATAAATTTTTCAATAACAAATTACCTTGTTCAGGATCGAAAGGACGAGGGCACAAAGGTTAAGTTCTTGAGCTGAATTTCAATTAATAACCTGCCTATTATATATTAACTTGTTCATATATACGGGTAATCTACCATTAAATTGCCTGCAGGCGATTTGGCATCAGATAGTTTACACGTCACGTAATTATTTTGTTTGTCATAATCAATGTTTGGATTTATAAAGGAACTGATGGTCTGCAACGTGTTGACAACGTTACGAACAAAAATGGCAAATTAATTTGTCAATAAATCTGGTTCGAATATCGTAAGGGGATCAGTTGCTTAAATCGAGAATCCCAGCTTTCTGACTCTCATTTACAAATCTTATCCTGATATAGAAAGGTTTTCAAGTTACCGAAGCCATTGCGTCATTATAATACTTAACGATCGCTGCTTTTTGGTTTATTTCCATCATCAAAGCTTATCTAAAGACCTATATTTTAATTGACACTCATTCACAAGACATCAAATTATGAGCGAAAAATACTTATATCATGTCAACCAATAACTTTAGACACGATTACATGTATCATGTTATAGTATAACAAAAGGACATTGCCATGCAGTAAATGCAGTTACTTGGTCCGTAAACAGTATATTACATTTCTGAGTCTGCATTGACTCCCCATGTGTTATATAAAAGTTCCATTGATTTTGAAAGTCATGGTTTGCATGCCTTCAGATGCTAATGTGCAAGTGATGCACGTGATGTTACATATGAAAGCGTAGAGTTCGTTACTTTTAATGACTGGGCATTGTTTACAAAGACTCAACGATGACGAAATCTAAATATTGAATTGGAGAAGTCTAAATACTAAATTGATAGTTTTTAGCTCAGCTGACTATAAGTCATCTGAGCTATAGTCGTGGTCCATTGTCCGTCGTCCGTCCGTCTGTCCGTCCGTCCGTCCGTCCGTCCGTCCGTCCGTAGATGTGGCACGTTTTGAAACTGTAAGACCTAGGAATCCAAAATCCGGCATAATGTTAGATGTCCCCAAGATCTCCTACCAAGCCGAAAACTGGGTCTTTTCGACTTCGTTCCTTTGAGAAATTAAGGAAAAACCTCAATTTTTCATTAAAAACCCTATTTTCACACTTCAGGACTGCCTAATATCAAAACCACTCATCTGTTTTTCCTCATATTTACCATAAATATTCCTCTATATAGTTCCTATGTACATTCAAGAAAATATGTCTGTATTATATAATTTAAAAAAGTTATGGACCCAAACATAATGCATTTTGTAAAAAATCAGGAAAGATATTTGATCACTTAACACAAAACATGTTAAAGCTATGGACCTTTTTTCCAGTAATATAACTTTAATTAATCAAAATTAAATTGTATACCCAAAATTAGATGAAAATCTTTTAATTTTTTTAAAATATTAATAAAAATAAAAAATTGGTACCTTAAATTTTGCCCAACTTTGACCATGGCACGTTTTTTTACTGTAAGTACTGTGGATTTAATTTTCACAGCATGTTTTTGTTACCTTTTTAACTGTTAACACCAAAAATTTGAAACCAGTTGATCAAAACCTGTAGATTTTATTTAAGTTTTCAAGCACCATGTAACATATTGTATACATCAAGCTAGTGTTATGCAGTTTGCAAGAGCTCAGCTCCCCAGCTTCAGCTCTTAGTTCCTTAAATTCGGCATACAGCTAGATGTCTCCAAAATCCCCTACCTTGCCAAGAATTCGGTCACTAGGACTTAATACCTTCAAGATATTAATGAAAAACCTCATTTTTCCATTAAAAACCCATTGTTACACTTCAAGACTGCCTAATATCAAAACCACTGATCTGACTTTAATCATAAATAATATACATATTTTTCATTCTCTATGCACATGCCAGAATGATGTCAGTATTGCGTAATTGTTTTAAGTTATGGGCCCAAACATAATGCACTTTGTAAAAAATCAAGAAATATAAACTCCCTTAACAAGGGGATTGCTGAAGCTAGAGATTTTTTGTCAGGGATGTAACATTATTTAATCAAGATTCAATTGATTACCCAAAATTAGTTATGAATTTTTCAAATTTTATAAGTTATTAGTATAAATGTAAAATTAGTAACTTAAATTTTGCCCAACTTTGACCATGGCACGTTTGTTTCCTGTGAGCACTGTTGATATAATTTTCATATCATGCACACTAAGGATTTCAGCTTTTAAGTTCAGAAAGCTGAAAGAAATTGGCCAAAAATTGTAGCTTTTATTAATGTTTTTATGAGACCCTGTCAGACTTTGGCTCTTTCCAGCCCCTCTTGAGTCACCTGTATGTTGACCTTGTTGACCTTTCACCAAATTATGCATGCTTGAGGCGAGGCATACAGGGAATCCAGGCAGCTTATGGCCAGCCACAGTTGACCCAGGTGTCCAACCCAACTCATCTAGTAGTTTTAACCAACTACATACAATAAACAATAAATTAATAAATTTTTATTTGGTTTTTAATAAAAAATTAATGAAAAATAGAAAAGGAATTTGTTAGTTTATTATAACAGGAAATTAACTTGCAGTTACTAATGATTCATTACTAATTATTAGGGATCATATGATGGAAATTAATGATAGACAAAGATGCAGTTGATAATATTAATCTAGATTCCTACTGTGTCTAGTGTGTACATTAATGTGAAATTAGTCCAAAATGAATTTATTACAGTTATTTTTTAATATAAATAAAAGCCATAAAACCAGGTACTTATGATCATTATTTAAATGTGTGAATTTGGATATTCTGGATTCTCAACATCATTGTTTGGTGAAAACTGAATAAATACCAGACATGGTGCGAATACTTTGTAATTGTATTTAAATACGAATATGATTATGTACTCCATTATAAAATTTCTTGCATAAAGAATGGGAATTCAGGTAAAAATGAAAGTATATGAATACCAGTGCAAATACTTTCAAAATGTATTCATGAATGCATTCATGAATAAATTCTTAAATATTATTTTAATAATCATTTCAGTTATATTTCATTTTAAAAAATCATATGATTCTCTTATTATTTTTAATAAAAATTATATTTGGGACAATATTTGTAATTTTTTTAATTAATAGTTAAACCCTTATATTATATATTCTGCTTATAAGTTATATTGCCAAGTCAAAATCTGTGTGACAATAGTACTCCATTTGTTAATAAAATAAATGAAATCAATCCTCTTCCCTGTCTCCAAAGGTACTATCAAAATCATACATAAGATAAACAACAACAACTCATATTACAGCTTATATTTATTACCACACAAAACCAGCATGTGCCTCATTTCTAAATAATATTTTTTTATCATATATAACAGCTGAGCGTCGTGACCCATAGGTCCCTTGTTTATAGATTGGACGAGTGCGCAGCCTCCTTTCTTAGTATTCCGCGAAATTTCTTCGTGTTTTTAATTAATGTTATAAACACATACAAGTTCACAGAAATAAACCTACAAAGCAATCATTGACACCAAACCTCCGCCAACATACCACGGTAGATCATTAAATCTGGAATATTATTATTATGACCTCAACTGAACGCAATAGGGCTTGTAGTATAAAAGGACAGGGCATGTATTAATCCAAGTCGAGAGATCCGTGTGCCACGGTTCACCAGATCGATGGTTACATTACTGATCAGTCCTTCCTGTCAAAACAAAGGCGGCTCCATTCAGGTCAAACCTGCAGACACGGAAGGGAATTTTCAGGGGAAATTTACAATAAAGATTTTCCTTGACAGTAATATACTAGACGTCTGCAATCGCTATGGTAGGCTATAGGGAATATTGATAAAGTCATAAACAATCCCATATAAGCTTCCCTCCTCACGCGGTGACGACGATCTCGCCCTTGCCCGCGGTACAAACAAATCCCTCCTCATAATGTAAAAGAGTCTGTTATCATAACGTTTTATAGCTATTTAGATTGTCCTAAAAATAATGAATTGTTCTTTGAATATTACATTCCCATCTCAAAATGTCAAGAAAACTTCATAAATGTTTCGAGTAAAATTGTTTTCCGAGCAACCGTAAATCCAACATGCGCAAAAAAACCCCACATGTTACCTCCAAGCGGAGGTAAAATAATCATGTAAGTAAATGACCTATAATCATATAAGACGCAACGAACCATCACGTTCAGTGTCAGGTTCACTATCGTCACGCATGGGTGAACGATTTACCATGGATGCTTCATCGGTGTGTATTCAAGCCTTAAATTATATGTTGGATCTTTCTAAGGATATGTTTGCTGGCTTGTGTATTTGGTTACAATACCGTCGACGTAAAGAGGGCATTTCTTCTAGTTCGAGAGCAAGGTAAAAACGCTGGGAAAGGCTGGGAAACAGCAATTATATTTACCTGTCGCCTTCGAACTGCCAAGTGGCGAGTCATCTGCATGGGGTTATCTGGGCAGACATTGGTGCTTCCCTTTGCTAAAACTTGCGCTAAAATACGTACATCATGGCGGAATAGCGATAGCACGCAATACAAACCCTTTCAATCGCAGTGTCGACACCTTCGGCGACGACTGAGACTTAGTGTCCGGGTCATGGACCTTGTTTGCCAACAAAATGTGACAATCCACAGGAAAATAAACCGAAGCCCCCCCCCCCCCCCCCCCCCCCAGCCAACAGAGAGTGCAATAGCTCTCCCCAGAATATCATGAATGTCTGCATTCCCAAACGCATATTATGGAACATTCTTTTAAGGAAAATATTATTCTCTTTTCCATGTATCTGGTTTCATTCAACAAAGCCGTCATCAGTGGCGGTTCAATAGGGGCTTACCTGCCCCCCCCCCCCCCTCCTTTGAGCTGTAACACGTATCATTATATGTTTCTTTTTACATTTATTCTTGGTTAATTTTCATTTTGCATATTTCTCTTTAATTTATTAGCAATTAGATGATTAAATTATTCCCAGTTTATTACTTTCTTATTCATAAGTTGATGATATTAATGAACAGCTGTGTGATTTGCTACGTTAAGACAGCATCCAAATATTTTTATAATAAGAGAGGGAGATCTTTCGTTATTATACTCTACTGGGTCAAAACACTGAGGAAACCCTAAATTGCATTTTCTGTGAGACACTGCCTTCCTGTTAGCCTGCAGAGCGCTAGGACCTGGTTGAGGTCGACCATGAAAAACCATGGCTCCTCTGCAGATACCGGTACACGGACTACGGTCTGTGCACTGCTGTACGAGTATTGTGCGCTTTCTAGACCTAGACCACTGAAGCCAGTAAAATGCACCGTTTAGTATAAGACTTTCAACATATCAATTATTTTACCCCGAGCATTACATTTCAAAATTTATATTTACATGTTACAGCAGTTAAATGGCATTTTCACCACTGACATCAACATGTTGCAATCGATTGAAAGATTATATATCCTAAATTTGAAGAAATATAAATATTCATTATCGAACCCCTCAAACGTTTGACTACATTATGTTAAGACATTTATGAGAACAGTAGTTGTGGAACAGAAAATCCTCAAATGTCCTGTTTACATATTAATTTTTTTTAGCTCAGCTGACTTTCAGTCATGCTGGGCTATAGCGATGGGTCTTTGTCCGTCGTCCTTCCGTCTGTCCGTCCGGCCGGCCGGCCGTCCGTTAGCAGGGCACAAATCGTAACCGTAGGGGCTAGGGCAATGAACCCTATGCAGTCTTAGAGGTTATAAAAAGATCTCCTTGCAAACCTGAAATTAGGTCACTGCGACCTATATTCTCGAAGTTATGGGGTGTGTTTGCACCCCCCAGAAATAACTCTTTGAGACAATATTTTCATCCAAAACCTTCCATCTTTCACATACAGCTCACCTACCAACAGGGGAAGAACCATAATTTTTTTGAGGTCAAAAGGTCAAAGGTCAAGGTCACAGGAGCCTCTTCTTTGAAAAGCCTGTGGATGCATTTAAGCCAACCCTTTCATCCCAATTCTTTGATTTTTCACATATAGCTCACCTACTAAGTTGGAGAAGAATCCTATAGATTTTGAGGTCACAAGGTCAAAGGTCAGGGTCACAGGATCCACTTCTTTGAAAAGGTTGTGGACACATTTCAATCTAGACTTTTCATTCCAAACCTTCCAGCACTGATATCGCTTCTCTGCCAACAGGGGAAAAGACCTGTTGATTTTGAGGTCAAAGGTCAAGTTCACAGCACCCACTTCTTGCGTGGAGTCATTTTCAGGCAAACTTTTCAATCTGTACCTTCCATCTGTCATATATGGCTTACCTACCAATAAGGGAAGAAGCCTATTGATGTTGAGGTCAAAAAGTCAATGGTCAAGGTCACAATATTTAATTGTTCTAAATGCTTGTGAGCATATTTCAAGTGTAACTGTTCAACCCAAACCTTCAGTCTTTCACATATGCCACATCTATGCATCACTCAGTTTGACTCAAACTTCATATTTATGGGTCTTTTTGCTTGAATAAATTACTTATTGATTTTGGGGTCAGCTGGTCAGCAGGTTAAAGGTTGCAGGTCAAAGTTATTCACCCATTGGTTGCCAAGTAATTACACCAGATTTAAGTGGTTAGTAGTTACCCATCATTTAGAAAGAATCCAGTTGATATATGGGCAAAAGGCCAAGGTCGTAGGTCAGGGATGTTCACAATTACTTATTTTATAGACCATCTCTATTTTTCTTGTATATATAACCATCCCACTCAAGCTGGTACATCTCCCTGTTTGGCTGTAATTGTGAGTGACACTGGTGACATATGACTCCCTTTTGTATCAGCCTATTAAGTGATAAGGCTCAGTGATAAGTACCTCGTTACTTCATAACAAAAACACTGTTGTCAGAATGCTTCAGCCAGGCATTAAGACTATGAGAGTATAGTATTAAGGTTAAGCTACTGATTTATAAGATGATGGGAACATTTTGCAGTTTATTTTATGGAATCATAGCAATAAACTTAGTTTCCAAGATATCTGAATATTTTAATATATATCACCACATATAAAGGCAAGTGTTTGTTCTCATAATATGTGGATGTGTACCTTGATTTAGGATGGCTTTTTGTTTTATTTCAAGACTCTTAGTCATGCTTTCTGCATTTCTTTTCTTTCAGGTTTGGCAGTTTACCTACCCTGCTGACCCCATTGAAAAGCAGAGTGATAATAAAAAATATTGGACTTACACTTTTTACAATTGCATATCTATAAATCTGATATGAGGGCCTGGACATGCCTTTTGAATTATTTTGGGCATTCATTACTGGATAATTTGCCCCAAGTTTGGTCTCTTATTGGAGAATGTGGGATATCAAATGTCATACTTGTCAGAAATCCATTATGTCTGCCAGTTAGCCACCACAGAAATTCTTTCTTCAGTGCAGTTTCAGTAATTTTTCTTTAATGTTTGGTCCGATTTAGAGAATGTTTGTTGTCTGATTTCAGACTTGTCAGAAGTCCAATATGGCCACCAGGCAACCATCTTTTAATTCCTTTTGATCATATTATCTCAAGAACAGTTAAAGTGAATGCAGTTGGATGTATATTTATGTAATCTTGTAAAGGATTGGGTCAAATATTTCTGAATAAATATTACCATCATTTATAAAAGTGCAGTACAGTTGGCTTGTATTGAATAAAAATTCATACAGAAGCACCTGTTTCTCAATAATTCTTGCATGTTTTTCCTTGATTTTTGCTATATATTTTGATCTTATATTTGCCCTTTGTGGTGTTCCTTTGAGACTGACAGGTTTCAAGCAAGCTGTTAGAATAGTTCCTGATAGCTTAACAATCATGCATTTTCCTCAGACCATCAATTCACTGTGTTTTAACCAGACATAGGTGATATATATTTCTGTTGTCATAGAAAATTTTCAACAAATTGGCAAATTGGTTCTTCAAAATTTGACTGGAAGTTGTGAATCTCAGTCCATTATGTCACAGGTCATGCTTGGCAGCTGAGCGTCATGACCCATGGGTCACTTGTTTCATATCCTCCCCTATGTACATGTCATTAGCTTCATAAAAACAAATTTTAAATTTTAAGAGCCTGAAATATATTACATAATGATATATATATATATATATATATATATATATATATATATATATGTTTATGTGTATATTTAAATAAACACAAACAAAACAAAATAAATGCATTAAATTAAAAATTTAGTCTTCATAATACCCGTCTAATGCGAACCCAGTATTGACGCCCTGCCGTTCTGGAATTTCTGGATGCGCCACTGGTCCTGCTGACGACTAAGTGACAAAAATGAGGAACAATCAGCTGTAAGTAGTGAAAAAGCTAACCGGATTTCGCATTATTGATGCATTGTAAACTACCCCAGATTGAGCCATAGCAGCCTAAATTTTCAATATGTTTCTACACTGTGCTAGGGGGATACCCCCCTCCCCCCCCCCCCCCCTTACCCCCTTTGCTCCCGATTATTCCTACAAACCATTTTAAGATTGAAACAATATAATTCTGCCATATTGTTGATATGATTAACTTGTTCATATATACGTTTATATATACATATAAAATATATACATTTATTCTCTCCCTTTATACAATGGCCAAGTGGTAACGTACGTGTCTATGACACTAAAAGTATTATGAACTTGAATATACATGCTTAGTATGGAAGCGTATAGGAACAATATTTATGTAAACTACGTGTGTCTGCTAATGATTTAATAGATTATTGGAAAACGCCGACATTCCTATTAACCTTGTGGATGTATGGTATAAAGTATTGATTCATTAAATACACTTTGGGTACCATTATCATATTTTTTCATCCATGTAAATTATATATATATATATATATATATATATATATATATATATATATATATATATATATATTACTGTATTGTGATGTTTGAGGTTTTTTAGCGAACCTGTGAGCTTATGTATACGATGGTGTGCCCCACGTCCGTCGTCCGTGCGTTATCCCATACTATCTCGAAAACGGCATATGCTAGCATCATCAAATTTACTGCAAATAAATCAGTAATCTAAAAAATTATCGGATTTTGCTTATTTTTTTGCTATCTCTATATACTTGGATTTTATAGGGAGATAGCTAAAAAAAACTTTAAAAATCTTCGACTCCGAAACTGTCCAGCCAAATTGTTAAATATTTCATAGAAATAATCCTAGAAACAATCTCTCAAATTTGGTCGAATGGTCCAAATGGTCGATGAATATTGGTCTAGTTACAGGAAGCCGAACTTACTCATATGGCCAAAAAAAGAATACTAAAAATTACAATATCAGATACGGCTGGAGCTATCGTCACCAAATTTCATGCAAATGTTGGTCATATGAATCATATTTGAAATTGAGGTATTGGTGGCGCCACCTGCATCGACTTTTTTTTGTACGGGGGTCATCGGTCATCAATACATAAACCCATAATTTCTCAGGAATAGCAGGAGCTAGCATCCCCAAATTTTATGTAAAAAAACTGTCACTTATCAAATGTGGGAGTGATTTTTTTTTGTCGCGCCATCTTCATTAACTCGATTTTACAAGGAAAAAGCTTGAAAACCTTTGACAATCTTCTCCAAAGTCATTCAGCCAAAATGTTCAATATTTCACCGCAATGATCTCAGAGACGAGCTCTCTCAAGTTTGTTCAAATAGTTAAAATCGTTAAAGTTTGGCCTTGTTTCAAGTTTGAACTTAGTCATTTGGCCAAGTAAGCATACTGACATAACAATATCAGAAATGACAGGAGCTAGCATCACCAAGTTTTTTTACAACTGTTGCTCACATGACTCATATTTGAAACACCTAAAACGACTGTTTTATTTTTTCGGGCAGAAACCTCGACATTTTAGCCTCATTAGCTTAAAAATGTTTTATGATGAAACTGTCAAGCTGAAAGGTTTAATTTTTCACAAGAATTATCCTAAGGTAGGGTTCTTTCAATTGTATTAGAATAGATTGGGTTCGTTGACTTTTGGTAGAGTCATAGAAAGCTGAAGTCGGTCTTGTGGCCATTAGTAAGCCTATTTCAAACTAAGGGCTGCAATAGTCTTCTTTTGCAAAACTGTTTTTTTAACAGCTGTAGCATTGCACAAAAATTATTCTTAGTAGCCTTTGTTCAAGTTTACTTAAATGTTTCTTGGCAGAATTATCGGAACTTTAACAACGAAAGCACTGTGAGATACTTTGGTAAACAAAGCTAGTAGATTTACTGTATTGACAAACTGAGCACTTATTGTATATAAGCAGAGCTGTACAGGCAACATAATTGGTTCCATATCCACCTTATGTGTAAGATAAATCCATGAATAATATACCTGTATTTTGATTTCTCTTTCAATAGGCACCTATTATTATTCTCAACATATTGATAAAAAATCTTATGAATATGTCAGCTTTAAATTAAAGCATTGGAGCCAAAGTCTTTTGATATGTGTTAACAGATTAACCAACAGGCCAAGATTGTGTTTGTACCTATAAATAGCTTTGCAGACAGACAAAACTATTTCAGGTTGGGCAACAAGCTAAGTTTCAGTCTGTATCTATTTATAGATTTGGCAGACTTTCAACTGTATCAGATTAGGCAACAGGCCAAAAGTTCAGACAGAACACCCTAGTACAGGCCTAGAGTTCACTCATTGCAGTTGTTGCTGCTGGCAATTTGTTCTGTTTCATTCGGGGCAACTGCCTTCCACAGCTGAGCTTGGTCAGCCCAGTGCACCTGACTTAAGAGAAATTTGATGCATTGGCATGAAATTTGACTTGTCCATGCATCCTTGATGGCTTTCTCAAACACAAGACTGGTGTCGCCACTTACAATGAATTTTGCACTGTGTATGTCCCTGCTTATTTCTATGGAGAGATTTGATATATCATCCTGAAATTCTGCATATATCTACATCTCGAATAGCGTCGTCATATTCAAGACTGGTGACACCACCTACACTTATTTTGGATTTCATACATCATACATCATAGCTCAAGAGTGGTTTGAAGTATTTGCCTGAAATTTTACGTCCATACATCTTCGATGACATTCTCGTACACAAAACTGGTAGTGGCACTAATCATTTTTCTGTTGTATACATCCATGCCAGTATTTCGGGATTAATATTTGTGTAAGTGGTGCTCGTTTAACATTGAAAGCGTATAGGAACCATAGTTATGTATATTGCGTGTGTATGCTAATATTTTTTAAATTTATTGGTTAACGCCGACATCCGTATTCACCTTTTGGCTGTATGGTATTAAGTATTGATTCATTAAATACACTTCAGGTAACATTATCATGTTTATCAACCATGTAAAATTACTGCACTGGGTGTTTGCGGTTTCTGTTGTCCTAACATGACGCATCGGTAATATCGTAATAACTTCGCAAAACACCTGGTGGTACGGCGAATATGACCTCGAAGCATCAGCTGTTCTTACAGATTCTCTGTGCTGTGTAACTTAATTATATTATACACATACGGCAAGAAAAGATACAGGTAACACAGTGTACGCTGTAGTGACGGGTTCATTATGTTCACCTATGATTCAGACGCGACTGGATCGGTTCGGAAAAGGTTTAAAAAGGTAAAAAAAATAAAGCCAAGTATTTATTTATAAGTAACACGTCCATATTCAGAACTGGAAACCCTTTCATTAGCAACCCAGTTACTTTGGATAGTCTGCTGCATTTTTTGGCTCAACTTGACTGCCAAAAGTCCGGCATTTTTAAAATGGGCTGAAGGAACTCAAGCGTGAAATAAGCAGACGTTCTTAAGTATTATTTTATTTAAAGCAAGATGAAAGTCATCTGAGCTATAGTGATCACTCTTTGTCCGTCATCCGTCTAGCTGCGTTCTGTCTGTCTGTCTGTCCGTTCGTAAACAAGGTACAAATCTTTACCACTGGACCTATAATCTTCTAACTTGACATCCAGGGAGGTCCATGAAAAATCTCCCAGGAAACCTGAAAGTAGGTCTCTGTTACCGATATCCTTCGAGCTATGGGGCTCGAATAATTGAAAATTTAATACAAAAGCTTCAGTATCTGAATAACTAATGCGTTGATCACCATGATTTTTTTTGCATGCATATTCGTCATATGTATATCTATGGGCGAGAGGACGAAGTCTGTTTAGAATCAGGTTATGACTTACTTGGAGAATTGCCTTGACCTTGATTATGTAATATTTTGGTGAAAATCACACAAAGTCTTAAATATCTAATGGAAAAATTGCATGGAATGGTCCGAAACCAGGTTGACCAAGATCTTGGATAGCTTGGTCCTGTACGGAAGACTGGTGGTGCCACCTTTTATCCTTTTCTTGTTTTCGTGTCTGTTAATATCCCCATTTTTGCAACTTAACAGTAGTTTGAGCTTTATAAGTAAAAAAAAAAAAACGGATGTTCAAATTTTCTTTCATATTATGCACATGTCATTAATAAGGGTAATAGGATGTACTCTCACTAAATTTGGGGTGTGACCTTTACTATGAGAGGCCTTAACGTTAAAGATTTCCATAATTGTCAAAAACAAGCCAAGACATTTTATTTCTCAGCTGGTTGAATGTTTTTATCTGAAAATCAAAATGAAATAAGTCAGATGGTAAGTTGTCCAATGAGTTTGAAAACCAATGACATTGGCCTTGTTCAAGGTCAGATAAGCCAAAATACATGACTTTGATGTACTCCATTATTTTTATAGTAAAGCATATTTCCCTTTCAGTATTTGATACGCAAAATAGTTTCAGCCTATCTGTCTGGCAGTTTAAGAAAACTGATGACCTTGGGTATCAAGGTCACATCTGCAAAATTATAGGAGTTTTATGAATCCATATCGTATGAAGCAGTGCATATTTGTTTCTCTAATATGACACAAGATCTGGGACTTTATGCGAAACCATATCTTTTTCTTAAAAATATTACCTAAATTGTTTCCATCAAGGGCTCGGACATATTTGAAATCTGGTGACCTTGACCCTGGTTTTCAATTTCACATCTACAGAAACAGAGAATTTTTATCAACCCTATAACTTTTTAAGTACAGTTGAACTTTTGTATAACGGTCACTACTGGGACTGGATAAAAGTGGCCACAATACAGGAGTTTACTTCATACTGTTCCATAATCTCTTGAGTATGTTTTGAACTTTATTCTAACTGTCGGCTGCTTTCCCGTCGCTCTTCTGGATCAGTTCATTTTTTTAGGGTACGTTCACGTCTTTTCTCGGTCGCCATAATAGTCAAAGTGGTCGGGACAGAGTTTTCCAAACATTTTATACATGTAGTTTATTTTGCATCCTTAATTATTCAAGTGTTGGAGAGTTCTGCAATGTCTGCCGCGCTGTTTTTTAATGATATTCATATGATCACACGTACATTAAAGAAAGAAAAAGATTACCTGTAAGTGGTTATGTAACTTAATCATTGGGACACGCTAGTTCTCATCCGTTAATTTAATGACAAACATGCTGCTTAGATCCGACTTGCACAAACACACGCGGAAGTGAACACGTGCCTTTTAGCACACAAAATAAAGAGCTTTGTACGGCGATATAATGATACGTGTCAAAACAACTCATTCACTGTTGAGCGGTTGACCGTTATCGAGCCACTTGATATCAGACAGGAGCGTGTAAGGTCAAGGATGGACGCTCGATTTGGCCACTGACCGTTATTGTGGCTCTTACGGGCCGTAATACGGAATAGAGGGGTGGCCGCAATCGACAATCAAACGATTAATGAAATATAACGGTTGTAAATTCGGGAACAGAAAATCTGACCGTTATAAAAGCTCTGACCGTTATTTAGGAGTGATCGTAAGAAGAAGTTCTACTGTACGGCATTTTATTTCTTTAAATTTGACATACACATTCTTTCTACTAAGATCTCATACATGATAGTCACGGGTGACCTTCAACTTGGTTTTCAAGGTCAAATATACGGGATACCTTTGAAGAACTGCATATTTTTAATCATTTTTTTATACAGATATGGTTTTAATCAAGTTTCAGGATAAGTTAAAATGGTGACCTTTACTCTGGTGACCTTGAGCCTATACGCCGACAATATTATAATTATATACTTCAGTATAAGGGGCCGTTTTAAAGGGTGTCTTGGAACATTTCAGCATCTCCGATGCCAGAAATATAAATCTATAAATTGAAATGATTTATATGGATAATTTCGTCGAATGATTAAAATGACTCCCCTATAGATGCCAATTTCGGATATTATCTTTTTAAGAATCATATTTGTAACACTCATCAGACAACGCTTCGCAGAATTGAAGTTGAACTTGAACTGGTCGGGGTTGGCGTAACGACTGTTATACAGTTTCTGTGTACATACATTCTCTAATTTAACATGAACAGGCAGGCGAAGACCCGGATCGACAGGTTACAGATTGCCTGACTGCATGTTTATGATCTCGTCATCATTTAGATTCAATTACATACTCTTATTATATAATAGGTCATATTCTGCTCATCCCACCAATTTACCTCTTGATCAGCAAAAAATCACGCAATGTTCACTTCATACCTTAACAAAGTATCATCGTTGTGAACTTTATACAACTTTATAGTGTTGGTTAAGTTACACCACAATATATCTAAAGATTTTAAAATTTGAATTTAATTAAGGACAGTTTAAATCTCTGTAGACGTACATTGAATTATTCCTGGTTTTATCCGTGCGATGTCTTTCCGTTGCCCTAAATAAAAAAGGCTCAAGGACCCGGAGCTAACCTGTGAAAACTGATTCATTTGAAACAAAAAAAAATGGAAAGGATTAATTCTGTTCCATACAGGAATATTCGTGAAAATTTCAGATTATTCTAGAATATAAAAAGGACTGCAAACATAAAGTTCCTACGACATTGATCAATTTGCCTGCTATCAGGCATTCTGTTGTCATTTTTTCGGCGTCTGTCCACAATTTTCTAGATGTTTTATCTCGCTTGTTCTTTAGCCAATTTTGATTCAGTTTGTTTTAAAAGATGTGGCTTGGAACCTTTTCAAATTACCCTCCTATTGACAGTCCTCCTCTTTTGGATGGGACTTGGTATTACTAGAATGATGGGTATGAGTTCATCTGTTTGTCCGTCCATGTATTACTAAATACACATGTATCCCCAAAACCCCAGCAGCTATCATCACCATTTTTGCAGCCATATTGATCATTTGACTGCCATGTTGGCAGGTGTTGTTGTTAACATTTGACAAGTTGATACAACCATTTATCAAATTTTCTTCCGATAAATCAGTAAAATTTTACACCATTATTCTCAAATTATGGATAACAATTCCTCACAGCCAGGGGAATGTAAGCAGCTACATTGTCCCATTGGACATTGATCTTCGGTCTGAATGGGATTGTAACCTGTAGGTGGATGAATGCTGAATAAATGTACTTAGTGAAAATATCCAAGTCATTGACTGCAAGAGTGCTTGTGTTGACCTTTGTGCATATTAAAGGCATGCTATGGCCTACATAATAATGCTATATATTCTATCTTTCTATATGCTTGTTTATCCCCTTAAGAACCAAGATGGTAAAACCATGGAAACCAAAGATCTGGAAGAAAACCAGGAGGAGGAGGTGGAGCCTTTACAGCCAGTTGTTAATGGGTACGTCAAAAGTACAAGTTCATTAATTTTATTTATGGTATCCTCAGACTGGAGGTTGGGAATGCTCGATGGTTTCAGCACCTTTGTGCCACTGCCATTGCTGCTTCTGCAAAAGTAATTATGACTTGGATAAATTAAAAGTAAAAATGAGTTTTTTTCTTAATCATACATGTTTATGAGCTTTATAATTGTGCATAAGGGTCAAATGGGATCTCGCACATTTGCTGTGAGGTCTACTTTGGCCTCAAACATTTTCATGTTTGTTGAAAATCATACAAAATAGGACTTTCAATAATGGGGAAGGGGGGGGGGGGGTGTTGTAGTAGAACTTCAAAAATATCTGACAACTTTACCTTGTACAAATGACTGGATGTACATTCAAAAACTACTTTCCATTGTTGTGCAGTTTATTGCTGCTTTATACGTGCTGTATATCTCTGGACCCAATGGACACGTTAGATTTGTTGAAACTTGCTTGCCTTTATGCGGGCTATTGCTCTAAGTACCAATGCAACCACCTGAACTGGAAATGATCCATATCTGTGATAATCACAGCTAAAGATTTATAAAGAATGGATTGGTTTTCCTGAAATTTGATGTGACTGAAGATTTCATGTACATAAGACTAGTAGAATCACTATGAAATTACAGTCCCTTTTGTCCATTTTTATGCAGGTTACCTTTCTGTCGTTCTTTTTTAAACAGTGTGATTTTTATTTAAATCCTAAAAGACGGCATTGGAAGTCCAATACCACAATTAAAAAAAATATTTTCTACAGTTTAAAGAAGAAAGGACTACCAAAAGCATCCTCTGATCGAGGCCCGACCAAAAGGAGCTCTTCAAGGTTACACAAGTACAAAAGCAGCCTGGGTTTACTCCGACCCCTCGGTCGCCGTGTGCCAGACGGGTAATTTAATATTCATCTCCTTCATCAACCTTCATATAAGGTTAATATTAAAATCTACCCAGTGCTGAGATCAAAATTTTGATCTAGACAAGTCCAGATTACAAATATATTCTGGACCAGCCTTGTTTTAAAATGGACCAGCTAAAGGCCAGTCCAGAATACAATATGCCCTGATATTAACTGGTGGAAATAAAATAAAAAAATGATGTTATAAGATTGACCAAACTGGAAAGCTACATAAGCTTTTAGTGTAGCTATATGTGGCAAAACCTGGTACAAGTTCTGCCATGTTACAGCAAATTATATAACTTATTCTTGGACTGTCATTCCTGTGCAGTTTTACGGACTGGAAACTTTTAATCTCAGCATGCAGGTATCAAAAGTCATCAGTCACTGCCATACTTAACTTAAAATATTTTCAAGTGACCATAGTAAATCTGTATTTTGGCCTCTATTTGAATTCCACCTCCATATTGGAATGGGTTGATATTACCTGTCAGTCTGTATTCTATAGATTCCCTTTGGCTATAGTTTTCACTTTTGTATATCATCAAGGCTTGCATAGAAATTCTGGACTGAAATATGTTAAGACTTGGAATAAATATTGTTTCAATGTTTCAACCATGAACAATGTAACCATGAGTAATGGCCATTCAGGTCTTGATGTTACATAATAAGTGTCATTGATCTTCTCAGCACTGAACTCTTTGTGAAGGTGATTTTTATCTTTCCAGGAAAATTCTTCCACTGGATAATGTTGGGCTTTTGTCATACATAACCTCACACTGGCTCAACACGTTTATGTGGAAAACTTTCCGAAGAGGGAAGATCGACATTGATAGCCTGTGGGACATCCCTGAAGTGGACAATGCTCACAATAACGGAACAAGGTCAGGAATTAGATTGTTTAGTCTTTCAGTCTTAATATTAGTCCACTAAAAAGGTGGCTTACTCTAACTCGGTGCTTTAAAAAGTGTACCTTTTAAATATGTTATTTTTAAAATGGTACAAAATCATGTTAAAATGAATGATAAGTAAATTATGTACATGTATACCATCAGAAAGAACAATGTACAAGGTTTAAAAAAATGTACACTTTATGGGGTCTATAATTAATTTAAACTAATTTCCGATTGATTCTAGATATAGAGATTTTTGCCAGTTGTGCTACTTATATAAAACAAAGGAAAACTGTAATTGTAATTCACTTTAGACTTCAGCACAAGGTGTCACTGGTGATAAATAATGTTATCTATTACAATAAATGTATTACAGTTCGATAATACCACGTCACAAGCTCTCTTTTACTGGTTATACCATCCCGAAATCGGTGCATTATGTTTCTCTCAATAGGTTGGAGAGGCTGTGGAAAGAGGAAGTCAGGAATAAAGGGATGAAGAAAGCATCCCTTGGCTGGACCGTAGCACGCTTCATTAGAACCAGAATTATTGTTTCCTGCTGCGTGTATTTAATCACCCTGGCCTGTGCTCTGGTTGGACCAGTAAGTTCATTATATTTCTATGTCATACAAGCCTCAAACATGCATTATGAACTGGTCATAAATATTATCAACCAGATACAGTTTAATTCAGTTATAGTAAGTTATGCCCTCTCTACCCAATGCAAGATGGTTACACTGTGTCACTGCAGATTTCCTTGAAGTATATTTGAGTATTATTTTTTTCAGTGTGACTCTGCTGTTGTGTAAAACAATTGTAGGGTGTCACTCATATAATGTTTGGTGCAGAAATGGAACATTTTCATCTTCATATAGTTCTTGATGTATATAAATTCTGAAGTTATTTTCATTGCTGTCACCATTGTCTTCATTGTAATCAGATGAATGAGTACAAAGCTTGACTCTTTTTCCAGACTCTGCTGGTCAGGTCAAGATCTGTAAACCTCTAACCTGAGTACATTTTGTTTTCTTTATAAAGACTCTGCTGGTCAGGTCCATCTTGGAGTACACCAGATCGCCAGAGTATGATTTCCGTTACGGCCTGACGCTGGCGCTCTGTCTCTTTCTGTCAGAGTTTGGTCGTACAATATCATTTGCCGGCATGTGGCTGTACAACTACAGAACAGGTGGGCTTTATTTATTAATACTAGGGAATGGCAAACTTTTCTCCTAATGGAAATTTTTTAGATCTCTAGGCGGACACTTTCAACCAAAACCAAAGTTTATAATAAAAGTTTTTTTTTTACAAAATACTTGTTAATTGTATGGCATTCATCTTCATTTATCTGATTAATATATTTTTATAGCACAATGTTAGCTCCATGTTGGGATTATATAATTTAAAATATGGATAAGAACATTTGTTTGCTGCATAAATCTTGTGGGTCATTAGACTGGTTCTGGTACAGGGCCAGGAATCAGACTAACAAGAGCGGGAGTCACATGTCTAAAATTTGCTTCACGCACAATGTGATACAACGCTCTCATTGGCCAGATTATAATAGTTGTACTGTGCCCACCCTGGTGGTCTGACCCAGATAACCTTGCTATACAAACCAGGGGTTAAAACAAAAAGTAGACCTGTAATGACTGCAGTGTATAACTTATGTGCAAGCTTAATAAGCTATTGATTATATATTAGCATATACACTAGGATATTTGTGGTAAACATTTGGCATACAAACCCTCAGTCCTGTTACCAAATTGCTCAATATATTTCCATATATTGTATATTGAAAAGCCTGTGCTGGTAAAACTGTTCTTGTCATTTTTTTTCAATTATTGGTGTTATTGCTTAATTTCTATGTCTTGTTATTTGGAAAAAGGGATCCGCACAAAAGGGGCTGTACTCAGTCTGTTATACAACAAAGTGCTAAGACTCAGAAGCCTCAAAGACAAGACAGTTGGGCAGGTAATAAATGGTAGAAAACAGAGGTCTCTTTTCTGTTGTCAGTGTAATTTGATCTGTTTACATAAAGTTTTAATATTTAAAATTTCTGGAATATAACTGAAAATAGTCTTGTCATTGTTATGATATGTAGAAACTGTCAGTTAGGGGTTTGATATTAAACAATTATAAGAGATGCTACTTTTACATTTGACTTACCAATTAATTATGTAGACAAGTTAATATTATGTTGTGAAATGAAATGAATTAGTGAAATGTCTCACTGACAGTGATATTAATAATCTTAAAAGAATCTTTTTTTATGTATTATAATTATACTCTATTTAAAATACTGTTACATCTAGTAATAAATGAGTCTCATTAATGAGATTTGAATGAACAAACTATGTCAAAGAAGAGATTAGAAACATCTGCATTTTGTAAAAGCAGGTTTTTCTTGGTGTTAGTTTCAATAAATATTGTACAGATTTACAGTACCCCAAGCCAATATTCGATTTTAATGAATATAACAGTTTTAATGTATGTGATGTTTTACCAAAATTTATTTGGAATTTTGAATATAAAAATGCTTCTGAACTTCAGCTGGTGAATCTCTGTTCCAATGACGGGATGAGGCTATACGAAGCGACAGCGATCATACCATTAATTATTGGGGGACCAATCATGGCAGTTTTTGGAACAATCTATTGTCTGTACTTAATAGGACCATCTGCACTAATTGGAACCACTGTCTTTTTTCTTTTCTATCCATATCAGGTAAGTCAAGGTCAAATATTTTCTAGGTCATTTAGGATTGCTGTGATGCTTCTGTAATTTATATTATCGAGACAATGTCCTTGTTATTTAATTATGCTGTAAATTAATTAAAATTCACGAATATTACCTGGTTAGTCAAGGTCGCTTTGGATCTTCCAGATTACATTTAAGTACTGTTAATTTATATGTATTTTCAAAAGCAGATCATTAAATGTTTATACGGTTCTGCAAAATTATATGAAAGAAACCAAACCTTAGTTATACTTTTTGTTAAAAGGTGTATTCTCCGATTTTTATTTTTTGGCCACTGACACACAGCTAATATCTCATGTGGACATCATAACAACCAAATTCTGATGTGCAACTTTTTACACTGAGAATATTAATTTTACAAGAAACTAGGGTTTTTTTGGTCACTTTCTCTTACAATACCTTACTCATGCATTAAAGCCAAAACTACTTTCATCAACCAGTTTCAAACAAGTATTTGCACAGGATAACTATTTTGGTCAGTAATTAAAAAAAATACATTAACAACAAAGTGAATCTTATCTGAAATCATGCCAAACAGATATAAATTAAAAGAATACATTGAGCAGATATATCAGATTCTAGCGCTCAGTGAACAAGAGCTGATAAACCTCATCCTGATGAGTCACTTTTTCATGAATATTTATATATTCATTAGGCCATCTAAAGAGTCATCCAGTTATAACCCATAACTGTTACATAACATTATAGAACATAACAGAAGCTGTGTTTCAATACACATTTTATTTTTATTTATTTTTCAGTTTTTCATATCTAGACTTACAACTTACCTGAGAAGGAAGAGCATAGCCATCACAGATAAGAGGGTCAGTAATATTAATGCCAGCTGTTCTCCTACCTTTTTCTGTAGAATTCATGTAATTTCTGGCTTCTTCTGCACATATTAATGAACAGCGGGGAATACACGTTGAGAAGAGGTCATACAACCCTCCATGGCAGATTTCTGGGCTTTTTATCTACAAGCTGATAGTAAACATGGCACATGAACAAATGTTGATAAACAGAAAAACGATGTAACTTAAGGTGGTTGGTTGCCTGTGTGGAAGTTGAAAGGTAACAACTTGCTTAATGCCGTTTGTAAACGTTGTTGCTGCCAGATGTCCTTGCTGATTGTGTTTGGATTATTTTGACGGGCACCCACATTTTATATACACACCTTATATGCACCTCAAAAATGATAGCAGGGCAAGGGTTATCAGTCTCTTGACTGTCTTTTGTATTCTTTTCCTCAAGATCCAAGTGTTGTTCTTTGTTCCTTCTCTTGATCCTGATCAGTTCTTAATATTGATCTTCTCTTTCGTGCCTCATATTTGTTTACAACATTTATTATAAATACATCCTAATATTTTGCAATATTTCAAACAAGAAAACAGAATAAACGAGAGATGTTGGAATCCTTTGCGGGTTCTGTATCACATATATATAAATGTATATATGTGTGTGTGTGTGTACATGTATATGTCTCTCTCTCACTTGCTTCCTCTCTCTGTCTGTCTGTCTCTCTCTCTGTGTGTATATATATATATATATATATATATATATATATATATTTATATAAATGTGAATACATTTCCTTCACAGGTTCGCATAATGAATGAGATTCTCACTTGCATCAAATTCATCAAAATGTATGCCTGGGAGAAACCATTCTTGAAAAAAATATCAGGTGAGATAATCATTGTGAAAACATCAACCATGCCTAAAGGTTTCTGGGTTTCTTTTTATGAGCTTAATAGTTAACTGATGCATTGTAAAACAGTTTCACCAAAGAAAAAAATATATCTTTACATTACCCAATTTAAAAATTTGTCACTTTAAAGTTTATATGTCACGTAAGTCCCTCTAGCAAAAACCTCAACAGTCAACATTATTATTTTAGTCTATGACCTTTTTAGTTTTAATACTTCTTAATAACTTTATATGAGCAAGTTATTTTTTTCTTTAGGAATTCGAAGTGATGAGAAGAAAGTCCTAGAAAAAGCAGCATATGTCCAGACCCTCAGTATTGCATTTACCCCTATGGTTCCTATATTTGCTGCTGTCTTTACATTTGTTGGACACACTTTGGCAGGGAATGAACTCACAGCCACACAGGTACCACTTAACATCATTTGACATTAAATGTTTTTGTGTATTCTTAAACATACTCAGCAATGATTCTTATCCACATTATATTCTGTTTACATTAGCCAACACAAGTTGAGTAAATATACATGTAACACAAAACTTTGTGTTTTTGCTCTATTAATGTAAAATAAATATAAATCTGTTAGAAAATGTATATGCTGCAATTTTATTGACTACCTTTTCTCAATCATGACTGTGACCAGTGTTTTTCAAGGTTGCCTGTTGAGAATTGACAGATGAAACTTAAATATATGGCAGATAATCAACAATGTGATTTTCAGATCTGTATCAGATCAATTGACTTTGATCCATCGCCCAATAAAAAGTTTATGGCAAAGAAGTTCATACGCATAATAGCAGATTACAACATTGACAAAAGAAGGTCAAACCTGCACGAGAAAGCAAAATCATTCAAAAAAGAAGTTCAAACTTGAGACACATGCTGGAGATATTGACAATGGATGTTCTAATCCATACCAGAAGATAATGACAGTGAAGTTCAAGATTAACAGAATATATGGAAGAAGATAAAGACTTTGATAAAGCCATGGTTTATATTCAAGGCATTGACAGAGGAAGTAAAGACATCGAGAAATGAAGAGGAAAGTAATGATCATAATCAAGGTGATTCACACATATGGAACATGATACAGACATTTAAAGGGGAAGATTAAACCGAAAGCAAAAAGTAAAGATGTTGGCAAAGTTCAAACCAATATGAATAAGTAAACGGAGGTCAGACCTGCAGCTGAAAGTAAAGGCATTGACAAAGGAGGATCAGACCTACAGCAGAAAGTAAAGACATTGTCAAAGGAGGTTCAGACCTACAACAACAAGTAGAAACATTGACATATGAGGATCAGACCTACAGCAGCAAGTAAAGGCATTGACAAAGGAGAATCAGACCTACAGCAGCAAGTAAAGACATTGACAAAGGAGGTTCAGACCTACAGCAGCAAGTAAAGACATTGACAAAGGAGCTTCAGACCTGCAGCAGCAAGTAAAGACATTGACAAAGGAGGATCAGACTTACAGCAGTAAGTAAAACCATTGACAAAGGAGTATCAGACCTACAGCAGTAAGTAAAGACATTGACAAAGGAGGATCAGACTTACAGCAGTAAGTAAAGACATTGACAAAGGAGGATCAGACCTACAGCAGTAAGTAAAGACATTGGCAAAGGAGGATCAGACCTGCAGCAGAAAGTAAAATCATTGACAAAGGAGGATCAGACCTACAAAAGAAAGTAAAGAAATTGACAAAGGAGGATCAGACCTACAGCAGCAAGTAAAGACATTGACAAAGGAGGTTCAGACCTACAGCAGGAAGTAAAGACATTGTCAAAGGAGGTTCAGACCTACAACAACAAGTAGAAACATTGACATATGAGGATCAGACCTACAGCAGCAAGTAAAGGCATTGGCAAAGGAGGGTCAGACCTACAGCAGCAAGTAAAGACATTGACAAAGGAGGTTCAGACCTACAACAGCAAGTAAAGACATTGACAAAGGAGCTTCAGACCTGCAGCAGCAAGTAAAGACATTGACAAAGGAGGATCAGACTTACAGCAGTAAGTAAAGACATTGACAAAGGAGGATCAGACCTACAGCAGTAAGTAAAGACATTGACAAAGGAGGATCAGACTTACAGCAGTAAGTAAAGACATTGACAAAGGAGGATCAGACCTACAGCAGTAAGTAAAGACATTGGCAAAGGAGGATCAGACCTGCAGCAGAAAGTAAAAACATTGACAAAGGAGGATCAGACCTACAAAAGAAAGTAAAGACATTGGCAAAGGAGGATCAGACCTGCAGCAGAAAGTAAAAACATTGACAAAGGAGGATCAGACCTACAAAAGAAAGTAAAGACATTGACAAAGGAGGGTCAGACCTACAGCAGCAAGTAAAGACATTGACAAAGGAGGATCAGACCTTCAGCAGCAAGTAAAGACTTTGACAAAGGAGGTTCAGACCTACAGCAGAAAGTAAAGACATTGACAAAGGAGGTTCAGACCTACAGCAGATAGTAAAGACATTGGCAAAGAACGATCAGACCTACAGCAGAAAGTAAAGACATTGACAAAGGAGGGTCAGAACTACAGCAGAAATTAAAGACATTGACAAAGGAAGTTTAGACCTACAGCAGCAAGTAAAGACATTGACAAAGGAGGTTCAGACCTACAGCAGAAAGTAAAGACATTGAAAAAGGAGGATCAGGCCTACAGCAGCAAGTAAAGACATTGACAAAGGAGGTTCTAGCCTACAGCAGAAAGTAGAAACATTGACAAAGGAGGTTCAGACCTACAGCAGCAGGTAAAGACATTGATAAGGGAAGTTCAGACCTACAGCACCACTTAAAAACATCACAAAGGAAGGTCAGACTTGCTGCAGCAAGCAAAGACATTGACAAAGGAGGATCAGACCTGCTGCAGCAAGTAAAGACATTGACAGAGGAAGGTCAGACCTGCTGCAGCAAGTAAAGACATTGACAGAGGAAGGTCAGACCTGGAGCAGAAAGTAAAGACATTGACAAAGGAAGTGCACAGCCCTATGTTGCAGATTGCAAAACTGTAACTTATATCAGAAGGTAAGGACATTGACAAAGAAGATGGTAAAGGCCCTAACAAAGGACGTTCAAATTCATAATTAAACAGGTGATCAATACATTAGTAAGTTCTTACCTATAACAGATGGTAGAAGCTCTGAAATATGAAATGTAGAGGTGTTCAGGGTATTTCCAACGCAAGTATGGCTGATGGTAAGAGGCGAACATTTAATAGCTAAGATTATTGTATATACAACCAGGTTTTTATTAGCTCTGCTGACTTTCAGTCATGCTGGGCTATAGCGATGGGTCTTTGTCCGTCGTCCTTCTGTCTGTGCGGCCGGCCATCCATTAGCAGGGCACAAATCGTAACCATAGGGGCTAGGGCCATGAACCCTATGCAGTCTTAAAGGTTCTAAAAAGATCTTCTTGCAAACCTGAAATTAGGTCAATGTGACCTATATTCTCGAAGTTATGGGGTGTGTTTTAACCCCCCAGAAATAATTCTTTTAGCCAAAATTTTCATCCCAAACCTTCCATCTGTCACATACAGCTCACCTACCAACAGGGGAAGAACCATAATTATTTTGAGGTCACAAGGTCAAAGGTCAAGGTCACAGAACCAACTTCTTTGAAAATCCTGTGGATGCATTTTAAGCCAAACCTTTCATCCCAGTTCTTTGATCTTTCACATATAGCTCACCTACTAAGTGGGAGAAGAATCCTATAGATGTTGAGGTCACAAGGTCAAAGGTCAGGGTCACAGGATCCACTTCTTTGAAAAGGTTGTGGACACATTTCAAGCTAGACCTTTCATTCCAAATGTTTCAGCACTGATATCGCTTCTCTGCCAACAGGGGAGAAGACCTGTTGATTTTGAGGTCAAAGGTCAAGTTCACAGCACCCTCTTCCTGCGTGGAGTCATTTTCAGGCAAACTTTTCAATCTATACTTTCCATCTGTCATATATGGCTAACCTACCAATAGGGGAAGAAGCCTATTGATGTTGAGTTCAAAAGGTCAAAGGTCAAGGTCACAATATTGTTCTAAATGCTTGTGAACATATTTTTTTAAAAGGTTGTGGACACATTTCAAGCTAGACTTTTTATTCCAAACCTTCCAGCACTGATATCGATTCTCTGCCAACAGGGGAAAAGACCTGTTGATTTTGAGGTCAAAGGTCAAGTTCACCGCACCCTCTTCTAATGTGGAGACATTTTCAGCCAAACATTTCAATCTATACCTTCCATCTTACATATATGACTTACCTACCAATAGGGGAAGAAGCCTATTGATGTAGAGTTCAAAAGGTCAAAGGTCAAGGCCACAATACTTAATTGTTCTCAATGCTTGTGAACATATTTCTGGTGAAACTGTTCAACCCAAACCTTCAGTCTTTCACATATGCCACATCTATGCATCACTCAATTTGATCCAAACTTCATATTTATGGGTCTTTTTGCTTGAAGAAATAACTGATTTATTTTGGGGTCAGCTGGTCAGGAGGTTAAAGGTTGCAGGTCAAAGTTATTCACTCATTGGTTGCCAAGTAATTACACCAGATTTAAGTGGTTAGTAGTTACCCATCATTTAGAAAGAATCCAGTTGATATGTGGGCAAAAGGCCAAGGTCATTGGTCAGGGATGTTCGCAATAACTTATTTCGTAGACCATCTCTATTTTTCTTTTATATATAACCATTGCAATCCAGCTGGTACATCTCACTGTGTCACTGTAATTGTGAGTGACACTGATGACATATGACTCCCTTTTGTATCAGCCTATTAAGTGATAAGGCTGAGTGATAAGTACCCAGTTACTGCATAACAAAAACACAGTTGTCGGAATGCTTCAGCCAGGCATTAAGACTATGAGAGTATAGTTTTAAGGTTTAGCTACTGATTTATAAGATGATGGGAACATTTTGCAGTTTATTTTATGGAATCATAGCAATAAACTTAGTTACCTAGATATCGGAATATTTATATATAAATCACCACATATAAAAGCAAGTGTTTGTTCTCATAATATGTGGATATGTAACAGGATTAAGGATGGCTTTTTTTCATTACAAGACTCTTAGTCATGCTTTCTACATTTCCTTTCTTTCAGGTTTTGCAGTTTACCTACCCTGCTGACCCCATTGAAAAGCAGAGTTATAGTAAAAAATATAGGACTTACACTTTTTACATTTGCATATCTATAAATCTGATATGAGGGCCTTAACATGCCTTTTGATTTGTTTTGGACATTCATTACTGTACCATCCTTTGGAGAATTTGCCCCAAGTTTTGTCTCTTATTGGAGGATGTGTGATATCAAATGTCCGACTTGTCAAAAATCCATTATGTCTGCCAGTTAGCCACCTTAGAAATCCTTTTTTCAGTGCAGTTTCAGTGATTTTTCTTCAATGTTTGATCCAATTTAGAGAATGTTTGTTGTCTGATTTCAGATCTGTCAGAAGTTGAATATGGCCACCAGGCAACCATATTCCTTTTGATCATATTATCTCAAGAACTGTTAAAGTGAATGCAGTTGGAAGTATATTAATCTTATCTTGCAAAGGATTGAGTCAAATATTTCTTTATAAATATTACCATCATTTATACAGGTGCAGTACAGTTGGCTTGTATTAAATAAAATTCAAACAGAAGCACCCATTTCTCAATAATTCTTTCATGGATTTCCTTGTTGAATTCCTGCTGGGTCTTTATTCCAGTAGACTTATCATTGATATATGCATGTAATGTCTCCCTTTCAGACTGATGTTATGTTACTAATGTTAGGCAAATGTTTGCTATATTTGCCATATTTGTCATTACCTTGAAATAACAAGAAACTTATATATCTTGGATATCTTATATTCCCTGACATATATAGTCTTCTAATGTAGAAGTGTCAAGAAATTCGACATTATTTTGGAAGCGGCTGTTGCAGTGCCATCTACCAGAAACTCTACCAGATCCAGTAGTAAACTTGCAGCACTATGTGTTGTAGTCCAGATCTGAATGCTTACAGGCCTTACAACATCACTCCCCCCCCCCCCCCCCCTCCAAAACACATTCCATTCATTTTGCCATCAGATCAGACTGGAAGGCTTGTCCTGCCTAGATGCTCATATCTTTGTCCCATAAACGGTAAATGTTATGTCAGAATTATGACATACAGTATTATACATCACCACATATCTATTAAATGTAAGAGTATGTTATGTATAATTCAGGGGATTATTGGTAATGTTTTTGAAGAACAAGCAATCTTGATATAACTGTTTGAATGTTGGCAGGGATGTCAGCTTCCAGTTCTGGACTAAATCTTATGTATTTGGTATGAAACCAAACTGCAAACAGTTGCAAAACAATGATCAGGTAATATTCTGGTGATTACAAATTTACTTGATTTATGTTTTCTGTTTCAGGCTTTCTCAGTTCTTGTAGTCTTCAATGCACTGAGAGGGGTCATGGGAGTTCTACCATACATCATCAAATCTTTATCTGATGTATATGTTAGTCAGCAGAGGTTCAAGGTGTGAACCTATATTCCTAACACTTGAGTGGATTACTAACATTTAGAGTAATAAACTTTGACTCTGAGAGTGGCCAAGCCAACATTTATTCCATTGTTCCTTTGGTGTCACGTGAACCCTCTTCAAAAGCTCACCAAATGTGTTCATAACTTTTGCTTAAAGTTTCTAGTAGTAAAACCAGTGAACCTAGGGAAATACATAGAATAATCTTGGCAGAGGTATAGTTATTCATAATCTTTTACTGGTTTGTAGCTCATTCAAAATCTTAAAAATTGTGAAATTTGAAATGCGAAATTTTTAGTACATAAGTTCAATTAATTAGGTAATTAGTTGTTTAGGTCCTTGATAATCCTTTAATGTTGAAATTCATGACGCACATACAGAATTATATTAATCCTGTTATTAGATCTTGAGAACTTAAGACAAGGAGAAGAAACAAGGAAATGTGCAGTGGGTCCATGGCTTAAAACATGAATCCTACATGTTATAGTGTTCCTGTCCTAGATTAAATACAGCAATCAAGGCCAATTATCATGCTGCAGTCTGGCAGACTAAATGACATCAGGTCGTCTCACTTCATTGAAGACTGTTTGGTCACATGTTACAAATCCTAGAGGTAAACATTGCTATAAAGTCAATAAAGTGCCCATCCTGGTGTTATATGTACACTTCCATCCTGACAACCGCTGTCGGCAGAGGACATAGAAACCGTGAGCATCCATCCGTCTTTTCATCAGTCCAGCCGGCCCTGTCCATCCAGGTGTCACAGATTTGTTAACACAATAACTCAAAATGATTTTGAGGTAAAGTCACCAAAGTTTAGTATTGATGCACTTTATCAAGGGCTAAGTCATGTTTGAACATGGATGACCTTGATACATTTTCCAAGGTCACATTGGTGATAATGCTAAAATTATGTTAACGCAATAACTCAAAAAGATTTTGAAGTACAGTCACCAAACTTTCACCATTGATGCACCTGATCAAGGGCTAAGTCATTTTTAAACATGGATGACCTTGACACATTTTTCAAGGTCACATTGGCGATAATGCTTAAATGATGTTAACACAGTAACTCAAAAAGAATTTCAGGTACAGTCACAAACTTGCAGCTTTTATGCAACTCCTGAAGGGATAGCTCATGTATGAATAACGATAACCTTGACGCATTTTTCATGGTCACAGCAACAGTAATGCTAAAATGATGTTAACACAATAACTCTGAAAGAATTTGAGGCACTGTCACCAAACTTGCAGCATTGACATACCTTATTAAGGGCGAGATCAAGTTCGAATATGGATGACCTCAATGCAGTTTTCAGTGTCACAGAGGTAATCTTGTTTGGTGACATTGACCCATCTCAAAGTTCATACATGTATCCACAACCCTTTCCAACTATTCTCACAACAGGCAGGGGACAATTTTTTCCATGTATGCATAGAGATTTCCACCAAATTTCAATCACGTATATTTTTACACTCCTGACTTAAATATCTTGTTTCATTTTAATCTATAAAACTTGGCTGTATGACTTACTCTTGAACAGTTCATAAAATGGATATTTGGCCTCTCACTTATCCAAGGTTTATTGCTTCTTTTGAATTAAACATTTTTTTTGTCAGAAAGATGTTCAATCCCTGCACTTAGTGACTCTTTATTTAATTATTTTTTCTTGTTTTTTCCAATATCTTTGATTTTAGCAAGCAGGCTGGTCAGTTGCATATGTCTGTTAGTTACTTGCCAAAAATCTTTGATTTTCGCAAGCATGTTGGTCAGTTGCATAGGTCTTTTTGTCACAATCTTTGTTTGTTGTTAGCCTGAAATCTTCAGTTTTGGCAAGCATGTTGGTCCGTTGTGGATGTCTGTTTGTCTGTCTGTCCCTTCTCTACAGGCAACCATTTTGCCGTATTTGCTTTCAAACTTACAGAGCTGGTAGGCAGTCAAAAGTCCTGGAACCTTTTGTTTTTTGTCAATATAGGTCAATGGTCAAGGTCATCAGAAAACAAAAAAAAAATTATTTTCATCATAACTTGGTCAATATTAGTCCTATCTTCACAAACTTAAGCTCAATTTCTTCCTCAGGATCTTCTCAATAAATCGGTCTCCATAATCTTTTTTTCTCTTTGTCAGAATGTTTGTCTGTTTGTCAGTTGTCTTCAGTTTCACCTGCTTGCTGGTTCTTGTGTCTTACAATTAGCCACAGTTTGCAGGAATGATTTTAAAACTGGTACATCTTATGTCTTACACTTTTTTAGCTCAGCTGACTATAAGTCATCTAAGCTATAGTCATGGTCCATTGTCCGTCGTCCGTCTGTAGATGTGGCACTTTTTGAAACCATAAGACCTAGGAATCCAAAGTTCGGCATAATGTTCGATGTCCCCAAGATATCCTACCAAGCCTAAAACTGGGTCTTTGCGACTTTGTTCCTTTGAGAAATTAAGGAAAAACCTCAATTTTTTTATTTAAAAACCTATTTTCACACTTCAGGACTGCCTAATATCAAAACCACTCATCTGTTTTTCCTCATATTTACCATAAATATTCTTCTATATAGTTCCTATGTACATGCCAGAAATTAGGTCTGTATTTTATAATTTAAAAAAGTTGTGGGCTCAAACATAATGCATTTTGTAAAATATCAGGACAGATATTTGATCACTTAACACAAAATATGTTAAAGCTAATGACTTTTTTCCAGTATTATAACTTAAACAAAATTAAATTGTATACCCAAAATTAGATCAAAATCTTTTAAATTTTTTAAAATATAAGCAAAATTAAAAATTGGTACCATAAATTTTGCCCAAAATTGGCCACGGCACGTTTTTGTTCCTGTAAGTACTGAGGATTTAATTTTCATAGCATGTACACATAAGGATTTAATCTGTTAAAATCTGAAACTTGAAGATAAAAGCTGCAAAATTAGGCTAGTTATTGAATTTGTTTTGGAGGCTCTTGTTGTATTCCCTTACTTTGTCAATCAGTCCACTTTGGTCACTGTAGGTCATTCTGTGCAGCTCTCTATGCTCCCCAGGCTGTTGTTATGTAATCCCATCACTAGGCCAAGCCCTCTCTCCACTGAGTTTAGCTTGATCAGGCTGTCAGCAGTTAATACCACAGGGAGCCTTTTTCTCCCCCCCCCCCCCCACCCCATTCTTATGACAGACCTGTACTATGAACTAGATGAATCTTATAATTAACATATTTTTCAACAACGAGCAGTAACAACAGAGACCCCTCCCCCACCCATCCCTTCAATACACAGGACTAATATACATGATGAATCTTATAATTTCAATGTTAAATAAATTATTTTGTTGAGACTAGGAAAATTTTAATTTTTTTTTAAAGAAAAAAATGTTCAGGATTTTAATCCTAATATTCAAATGTGATAAAATATTAGGATCTAATGTAAGTGCTTACTGCCAAGATTTAAGAAGATATAAATACTTTGTAGGATCCAATTCATATCTCTTAAAGTTGGCGGGGCCTAGGTGAGAATAACACTGTTAACTTAGTATTAAAATTAGGAATATTGGTCAAACTTTGTGGGATTAATTTTTAACTCATATGGCCATATATTTAACTTTTGAAAACTTAATTACCTACACACATTATTTGTTTATGAAATGTTACTTTTATATAACACTTACTGTAGGCCCATTTTTTCCCTTGGTGCATCACTAAATGGTTTAGCCATGTCCATTATTCTATAATTTACACAGTTTCATTATAGCATGGCCATTTTCTCATAGCTTTTCAAATGATAATATACATGAAAAACCAAAAGAAATAAAAATATTTTGCAGTTACTAATGTTTTCCAAAATTCTGCTGAGCGATGTGACGCATTGGTCCCTTGTTTTTAAATAGCCACAAGGGGGTGCTGCATTTGAAACACTACAACATTTTATTTTTTGGCCATTTCTCAGAAACTATAAACATTTGCTACATTAACTATAGCTCAATATGTTCCTCACTATTCTTTCCTCAGTTGATGGTCTAGTCAATTTTCATATTGGACCTCTCAGTGTGTCAGTATGTCCATCTGTTTGTCTTTTGTTCGCCTCCCTGCTTGATCTTTCCTCTGACATATGGCTTTCCACAGGCCTGATATTTTAAACAGGCCCTCTTAATGTTATACTGTTGATAGAATACCTAAAGTTCTTGAATTTCTTACATCTTTTAGTGTAAATGGTCCAAAGGTAATACAAAATAGTTTTTTTTCTCCTTATCTTCATCAAAATTTATCATAGCTGCATACACTAGCTCATTTTACTGATCATTCCATGGCCTTTCTTCTAATATATAGCTGTCTATCTGTAACCATGGTTATGCATTTTTTGGAAAATTCATGATATTCCAAAACATGGGGTCTCATTTATTTAACGTCACTGAGAAAGTAGAGAGGTCTTCAGACATCATTGGATCAGTTTTACTGGACTTTATATCGAATCTTGGGAAATCTTGTACTATTTCTCGTCAAACAGGATATTACAAGATTTCATTTTTTTGCTCTACAGGCCACAATTCTTGAGCAATAACTCTGATAGTTATACAGTTAACAGAAAAACAAAACTCCTGTCTTTTGTTTTTAAGTGGAGATAGGTCATAGTTCAGTTCAAGGTCACAAAAAATTTTTATTATTCTTTGCTTTCTCCATTCTGTCTGTCTGTCCTATTTCAATTTTTGGCTAGTGCTCTACCTATGATCGTCTAGTTTTTTCACTCTATTATACCTCACCTCTAGTTTAGACTGTATAAAGCAGTACTGGTAGTTCTAACCCTGCGTCTGTCTTTCTGTAGATTTTTAGGCTAGAAGGCTTTTAATCTACCGGTATACCAGGTATAGTTCAGCTGGTATTTGGCAGAGTTACCAAAGATCGAAAACATTGGATAACTTTAAACATCCCCTGCTGTGATTTCTCATGTGACTTTAATGACAAAACAACCAATCTGTCAAAGTTCATAAAATTTTTTCTAGGAAAATTCATAAAATTATAAAATGATATTACATGATTACAGACCTAACCTGCAGATATTCAAGACAATGCCACCTGTGTGACTGTCCAAAAGTGGTCTTAATTCCTAGGTGGTTAGGCTCCACTGGATTTGATTAAACTTTGCATAATCACAGTCTTGTTTCTTCAGACTTCTATTGAACCTGCATCAGGAGAATATGCATAATTATAACCAACTTGGTTTGAAGTATTATTATTATTCTCTAAAACATAATCCTTAATTTCTGTTTTCTGCAGGCATTTACTGTGTATGCAACATTCCAAATGATCAGGAATCGGTTGGGTTCTGTGGCCAACATTGTGAAAACACTGTCTGACAGTGTAGTTGCTGTCCAACGCTTAAAGGTGGCCCTGTCATGTTTAACCCCCCCCCCCCTCACGGTGAAGATTGGCACCCTGCATTTATAATAAAAGACTTGCATGCAGTATATATTATTGAAAAAGGTCCAGTTATATTTAGCAAATCATATCAAACTGAACATCAGAGCAGTAATTGTTGTTTACTGATTGGGCTTATCGGTGCCATCTTGTATTCAAATATAAAAAAATTGGTTGTTGGAAGTAGCCTAGCTGTTTCTTATCTTAAGTAGGAGCTTGCATTATATTTTTATAAAGTTTAAATATCATCAGCAGTATTTGTATTATCTTTTTATTATTTATTAGAATATACAAAGTCATATGAACAGCTCTGCAACTGATCATGAGTCTCACTGAATAAACACAAGATGGCGCTGCCCTCCAGAACTAATATTAGTGGCACTTGCATTTCAAGATTTTATGATGCACAAAAATAATGACCTCCAACATTGACCTCCATATCACTGCCCTTTGTTATGCACTTTAAGCCAAATGGTTCAATTTGTGTTCTGCATGATAGGCCATCACTGTCACTGCCTGCTTTTTAGCTCAGCTGACTTTCAGTCATGCTTAATTAATTAGTGCTGGGCCTTTGTACTGTTTGCTTCAAAAGCAAATTAGTCATATATTTGCCAGTTTGCCATTAAACTGATATACATTTTCTTTAATCAATACCATTAATCAGACATATATTCATTTAGAGTTTGATTTAATATCAGCCAAAGAATTTAAAAATATATTATTAACAATTATGAATTCTTGAATTTTCCTTCACCTTGTCCATTTTGAATAAAATATCATATAAAAGCACCAGTATATAAATAATTCAAGCATGGATTGCCATGAAGTTTTCCTTTCATTTTGACCTTAGATATTTATTTTTATCTACTTTATCATTGGTATTACCAGGGGGGTTAAAATTGACCATGGGCGGTGCCAGAGAACCATACCTTTTATTTTTTTGGCCTAACATTTAAGGACTTTGTATAATGTTACTGGTCATGCTTGTCAGCTGATTGATGCATTCTGTAAAGATATTTGCAGCTTTATTGTAGAGCTTGTCTGTTAACAATCATTTAGGAAAATATTACCACTTTGTTTGTAAATTTATTTGAAAAACAAAATAATACCTATTATTTGTGAAATCACAAAAACTTAAAGAAACAAGAAGATTTATGGCAGAATTTGCTCTCAAGTTGTCTATTGTGACAGGACTACACTATAACCTCAAGTGTTTCATAGACATACTAAACATGATATACACATTGAAATACAAGAATAGGTATCTGACCCATCACAAAGCTGATAAGATTCAATTTTATTTGCATATGCTAATTAACACATTCAATATGTTGAATGCACATTCAATATTCAGGCTGCACCAAGAGAGTAAATTGCTGCATGAACTTTTGATCCAAACTTTTACAGAGTGAGTGAGGAAATTATTTTCTTTTATTTTGTTGTTTTTGCTCTGTGAGGGGGATTTGGTAGTATAATTGAGACAATATGTGGGATATTGCAAACACCAACAACAAATGCAAAAATGTACTTAATTTCTTGAAGTAGTTCATATAAACAACAAATAAATTTAGTCCATTTTCCTTGAAACCTTTATGAATGTGAAGAGATTGACTAAAGTGCCCAATTTGCAACATTACTGAGGTCTTGCTGCTTCTTAGAAAAAAAGGATCTAAACTGGGATTCTGAAAACAGTTATTTTATTTGGTGTTGCCTAAATGCACATTGCTATACTCTCAAGCACCAGTTCTTGTCTTTTCTGCTTGAAGGAAATCTCTGACTAACGTGTTACTGTGGAGTGCAGTTTCTCTGAATATCTTTTGTTTATTGTTTGGATAATGAAAAAATGGATAAAATATGATTAAAATACCAGTGTAGTATAAGCATTATCAATGTGGCAAGGTGTGATATATTTATACAGTTAAAATGGTCAATGACCATGAAAAATGACAAGGAATTAAAACATAATAATCTGTGAAAAATACCCTTACGGAGATATCAATTTATATATCACAGGTCCATTCAATTCAGTATTATTTTCACTAATTTAATTAAGATTTTCCATAGAACAATACTTTCAAATCTGGAGCTTTACTGTTGTGTAAATCTTTAGGAATAAAAGTCATACTGTTGAATCTCGCTTTTCATTTCCAATGTTCTGTTCAGATAAGCAGTGTCCAGATAAACAGCACTCTACTGTATTCATAACTGTTATGTGTTAAAGCTTTTGTAAATACATACATGTTAAATATAAGTATATGAACCAAAGTATCTAGTTTGGAAATAACTAGATAAAGCTGTTCATGTAGTTTTGTTTATTATAAAGGAATATTACAGTGTGACAATGTAAAATAAATTTAAATTATCAGTTTTACCATTGGATTCTTCTTTTAAAGAATCATGTGTTTTCAGGAGATTAGTCTTCTTTTTGTATTTTTCATACATTAGATGAATAGTTCTGAAAAAGAATGAATATATTTTAATATACCATAAATTTTTGTTGTATAATTTACTGAAAACTTGAGAGAAATGTGTTGCTCATGATTTTTCTAACTAAAACATAAATTTCGATTTCATAAATTTACATTTGGTTTAATACTCTTAATTTTTTTAAAGATTTCCCCTTATTTTAAAAGAACACAAATTTTGTGTTACTGGTTTTTGTAATAATCCAACATTTTTATGGATGTGGTATTTTATGATTTTTCCATCTTTTTTTTTGCAAAGGCATATTTTAAATTATTGTTAAGTATTTATTCCATAGTTTTTTTTTAGTTATATTTTTTTGTATTTTTAATCAATTTCTCATATTTTAGAGTGTCCTTGAAATGGAAGAACTTGATCCAGCCAGCAGCTGGAAGCAGGTGGAAAACAAAGAAAATGCAATAGAAATAAAAAATGGAAAGTTTGCATGGGATGCGACCCCTGTAGATAAGGAAACCATGAAGAAGAAGAAAAACAAGGCAGAAAAGCAGAAAACAGTTATATTTAGAGGTAATTATGTCATTCTTATTTAAGATGTACCTTATCCATATGTCTCTGTCTTATATATTTGTACTCCTGTCTTTGTTATTATCAGTGACTGTTCTATAGTGATAAGTGACAGTCAATTGCTGTTGTAGCACTCTCAGTTGATTTAGATGCAAGTTTTCATAATCTTTCACATTTGGTGATATCAGTGTATTCCATTGTATAAAGTCATTTGTGATTTTTTTTTTGTGAAGTTTAATTTAATAATTTAGTAAGAAAATGGATTATGTTGTAATATTATAGGAAAACTATTTTTGTTTGTTTTGTGGATACATTGACAATCTGGGATTATTTTTAGTCAAGACAATTTTGCACCTGCTTTGTGCTTGATCTTCATTCTTTGACACAAGTATTTGTTTGCTGTCACTTTTTGATGAGTGAGTTAGTTATTTCATGGCAACAACAGCACATTGCATAGAAGACACAAATATGCATATCACAGATATCTTCTTCATTCGGCTGTGAATTTTGCTTATCTGTTCATAATCTAAGCTAAATACATTTGAAGCAACTGGAGAAATACCAGACTTCATTAGAATTCAATATTCTACCAGCATCATTAACTAGGAAACTATTGGTTTACTTCTTGGACAAATCCATACGTATCTTTAAAATGTTTATGTCTCAGACATATTGCCTTCCAATCAACCATATAGCATATTCACTGTTAACCAAATTAGCTGTGGAACTAGGCCAGTTTTATCTTTATCATTCTATTTATGTCTGTATGAATGTTATACCAGACTGTACCGTATTCAGGATGACATGTATCACAGTTTTGAGGTGACTTTGACTGTTGCTCTCAATATTCATGATCTTGTTCGAAGTTTATAACTGCATGATTATCAAATATTGAGTTTTTTTTAATAAATATAGTAAAACATTAGATAATATATACATTAAAACATAAAATCTTTAAAAAAACTTCAAAATTTAATTTTACTCAGGAACAAAGAGGAAAGAAGAGCAAACAGATCAAGAAGATATGTGTGATTTAGACACCAGGGGGCAGGAGCAGTCCCTTGACAAACTGGTTGAAGTTTTGTTTGATCTAAATTTGTCCATCCCAAAGGTGAGATACAGTTAGACCTCATGATGTCAAACTTTAGTACACTCCCATTTCCCTTTCAGGCTATTTCCTCTCAAGGACAATGGTCAGCACTCTGTTATCCCCCATATACTTAATTGACCTATCTACCACATCCCAAATGCTCCGCCCTTTTAACCTAATTATTATAATGAGCCCCCAAAACGCTCCTACACGGAAGGTCTTCCATGCCCATGGTAGCAAGAGCTGCTTATAACATAATAATGACGTCACAAAGGTTGATGACGCATGCCGTCGTATTGACTGACGTTATCAACTGGTATCACCTGATCATTGTTTACTATATTGCAGTCATTATATATGAGCTGTCTTGTAATATTTTGGATTATTTGTCTCATACAAATTACGTGCCAGGTAAGACATTATTGTGCACTCGGTAGTGAGAGGAATGGCTCCTGCAACCTATAGCCTAGAACTTTTTATACTGTCTCCTTTGTTTAAAAAAAGATATCCCCGAAAACATGCTGACATGGGTACTGGTAGTATTTAGAGACTACACGTGTTCTGTTTGACAGAGCTCTGAAAAATTATGCAAAATTTTGTTATGCCCCCGCCACAAAGTGGCCGGGGCATATAGTTTCACCCATGTCCGTCCTTCCGTCCTTCTGTCCTTCCGAAATAAAACAGTTGTACGGACTTTTTTTCGCAATGCCTGCAGATATTGGCCTGATTTTTGGTGTGTGGGCAGATAATGACCAGTTACAGATCAAGTTTGCGTTTCGTCCCGGTTGACCTACTTTTGACCGTTTTACGGCTCCTAAACTTAGAAAATTTCATGAAAAATAGAAATTTTCATGACAAATACACATGTACAGACTTTTTTTCGCAATGCCTGCAGATATTGGCCTGATTTTTGGTGTGTGGGCAGATAATGACCAGTTACAGATTGAGTTCGCGTTTGGTCCCAGTTGACCTACTTTTGATCGTTTTATGGCTCCTTAACTTAGAAAATTTCATGAAAAATAAAAATTTTCATGACTAATACACATGTACGGACTTTTTTTCGCAATGCCTGCAGATATTGGCCTGATTTTTGGTGTGTGGGCAGATAATGACCAGTTACAGATCGAGTTTGCGTTTCGTCTCGGTTGACCTACTTTTGACCGTTTTACAGCTCCTTAACTTAGAAAAATTCATGAAAAATATAAATTTTCATGAGTAATACACATGTACGGACTTTTTTTCGCAATGCCTGCAGATATTGGCCTGATTTTTGGTCTGTAGGCAGATAATGACCACTTACAGATCGAGTTTGCGTTTTGTCACGTTTGACCTACTTTTGACCATTTTACGGCGCCTTAACTTAGAAAAATTCATGAAAAATATAAATTTTCATGACAAATACACATGTACGGACTTTTTTTCGCAGTGCCTGCAGATATTGGCCTGATTTTTGGTGTGTGGGCAGATAATGACCAGTTACAGATGGAGTTTGTGTTTTGTCCCGTTTGCCCATTTTTTGACTGTTTTACGGATCCTGAACATAGAAAATTTCATGAAAATATAAATTTTCATGACAAATACACATGTAGGGACTTTTTTTCGCAGTGCCTGCAGATATTGGCCTGATTTTGGTTGTGTGGGCAGATAATGACCACTTACAGATCGAGTTCGCGGTTTGTCACGTTTTACCTACTTTTGACCATTTTACGGCGTCTTAACTTAGAAAATTTCATGAAAAATATAAATTTTCATGACAAATACACATGAACAAACTTTTTTTTCGCAATGCCTGCAGATATTGGCCTGATTTTTGGTGTGTGGGCAGATAATGACCAGTTACAGATCGAGTTTGCGTTTTGTCCCGTTTGACCTACTTTTGAGTGTTTTACGGCTCCTGAACATAGAAAATTTCATGAAAATATAAATTTTCATGACAAATACACATGTACGGACTTTTTTTCGCAGTGCCTGCAGATATTGGCCTGATTTTTGTGTCTGGGCAGATAATGACCACTTACAGATCGAGTTCGCGTTTTGTCACGTTTGACCTACTTTTGACCATTTTACGGCGCCTTAACTTAGAAAAATTCATGAAAAATATAAATTTTCATGACAAATACACATGTACGGACTTTTTTTCGCAGTGCCTGCAGATATTGGCCTGATTTTGGTGTGTGGGCAGATAATGACCACTTACAGATCGAGTTCGCGTTTTGTCACGTTTGACCTACTTTTGACCATTTTACGGCGCCTTAACTTAGAAAAATTCATGAAAAATATAAATTTTTATGACAAATACACATGTACGGACTTTTTTTCCCAATGCCTGCAGATATTGGCCTGATTTTTGGTGTGTGGGCAGATAATGACCAGTTACAGATCAAGTTTGCATTTTGCCCCAGTTGACCTACTTTTGACTGTTTTACGGATCCTGAACATAGAAAATTTCATGAAAATATAAATTTTCATGACAAATACACATGTACGGACTTTTTTTCGCAGTGCCTGCAGATTTTGGCCTGATTTTTGTGTCTGGGCAGATAATGACCACTTACAGATCGAGTTCGCGTTTTGTCACGTTTGACCTACTTTTGACCATTTTACGGCGCCTTAACTTAGAAAAATTCATGAAAAATGTAAATTTTCATGACAAATACACATGTACGGACTTTTTTTCGCAGTGCCTGGAGATATTGGCCTGATTTTTGGTGTGTGAGCAGATAATGTCCAGTTACAGATCGAGTTTGCGTTTCGTCCCGTTTGACCTATTTTTGACTGATTTATGGCTCCTGAACATAGAAAATTTCATGAAAATATAAATTTTCATGACAAATACACATGTACGGACTTTTTTTTGCAGTGCCTGCAGATATTGGCCTGATTTTGGTGTGTGGGCAGATAATGACCACTTACAGATTGAGTTCGCGTTTTGTCACGTTTGACCTACTTTTGACCATTTTACGGCGCCTTAACTTAGAAAATTTCATGAAAAATATAAATTTTCATGACAAATACACATGTATGGACTTTTTTTCGCAATGCCTGCAGATATTGGCCACGATTTTTGGTGTGTGGGCAGATAATGACCAGTTACAGATCGAGTTCGTGTTTTGCCCCAGTTGACCTACTTTTGACTGTTTTACGGCTCCTGAACATAGAAAATTTCATGAAAATATAAATTTTCATGACAAATACACATGTACTGACTTTTTTTTGCAATACCTGCAGATATTGGCCTCATTTTTGGTGTGTGGGCGGATAATCACCAGTTACAGATTGAGTTCATGTTTTGTCCCAGTTGACCTACTTTTGACCGTTTCACGGTGGTCTAACATAGAAAATTTCATAAAAAAATGCACATGTACAGACTTTTTTTCGCAATGCCTGCAGATACGGGCTTGATTTTTGGTGTGTAGGCAGATAATGACCAGTTACAGATCAAGTTCTTGTTTTGTCTCATTTGACCTACTTTTGACCATTTGACTGCTCCTGAACATAGAAAGTTTCATGAAAAATAGAAATTTTCATAACAAATGCATATGTACCAACTTTTTTTCCTCAATGCCTGCAGATACCACCCTGAATTTTTATGTGTGAGCAGATAATGACAGTTGCAGATCGAGTTTGCGTTTCATCCCGGTTGACCTACTTTTCATTGTCTTAAAGCTCCTAAACATACAAAATTTCATGAAAGAATACAAAATTTTTATGGAAAATGCACATGTATGGACTTTTTTTCACAGTGCCTGCAGATACTGGCCTGATTTTTGGTGTGTTGCTTGATAATGACCCGTAACAGATCGAGTTTGCATTTTGCCCTACTTTTGACCATCTGACACCTCCTGAACTCAAAAATTTTTTCAAAATTTAACAAATGTTTCTAATTTGCCCCAGGCGGGGGCATTCGTGTCGTTCCGACACATCTAGTTTTTGTCAGATGATTGACACTCTACAATGTTTAAGGTCACTTGATTGGTTGCTTGTTAGTCCATGATTATGATTATTCATTGAATGAATATGTGATTAAGGTCACATAGAGTTCATGGATAGGTCAATTCCATACCATCTTCTTCTTTTTGAACACTGAGAAGGAAATGCCAGTCTCTTTGACTAATGTTGCCATGCGTCGAAGATCCTCCAGACTGCTGTAGAGTTTCCTTGCCACTTGTGTCTCCTCTGGCCAAAAATGTTGCCCAAAGTCCTTGTACGAGGAGCGTTCCTACAGCAAATGTGGTGTTGTCATGCTGCTAGTCACCTGCTCAGATCTGTTTTGCAGATAGTAAGGATCCACTCTGTTGAATTTAGGGTGCTCCTGTGACCATTTACTGTGCTGCCTGGCTTTTATAATGGTTTTTATTTCATTAAAAGTTGTGGACCTATCTTCCTGTTGTTTTGATGTTACCAATTGTTACCAATTACTTTGCAATGTGATGATATACACTGCACAGAGACTCTGGCCAGTCTGCTCAAGGACACAAGAGCACAGGTCAGATCATTTAATTCTTTGTCCCTGCCAGTTCCCTGCACTGAATCTTGGGTGAGATCACTTCACTGCAAGCAGGATTCTCAAGTGTGCCTTAGATCATAGCAGCTAGGGTCTTGATCTCCAAGCTCTTGGTGTGTTTTTTCAAGAATTCTTGATTAGTGGATAAAGCTTCCCCTTTCCTGTCGTCCTCTTCTTGGCTGTGACATTCTCTCCTTCATTGGATGTCCTGTGAGTCTTTTGAACTTTGCAGCTTGCACAAGAAACTTGGTGGCTTTACGGTCCTCAAGAGTTTCCAGCCCTGTGATGGTCTCCAGTTCTTTTATTTGTGTTGTTTTCATGGCTCCAGTAATGAGTCTGGATGCTTGGTTCTGTACCCTTCTAACTTTATTGAAGTTACACTTGGCAGCAGTGCTTCAGGATGTCATACTGTACTCAAGAACTGGTCTGACTCTGCTGGTGTACTTTTTCTTGAGGATTTGGAATCTGCACCCCATGTTATGCCAGCCAATTTTCTCATGAGTGCTAAATGCACCTTGGCTCTAAATTCATCCTTGACGATTTGCTGCCTCCAGGTCAGCCTCTTGTCGAAAGTCACCCCCAGTTGTGTGGGGTTTTCGTCAGCGGCAACATCTGTTCATTCATCGGGAGTGAGGCCTTTTTGCTGTTTGGTAGATAGGCTGAAGATGGTATACAGTAAGTGGTTTTGCTGGGGTTGACATTAATGAGCCACTTCCATACCATGATAATGAATTAAGAAAAGTCATCCAATTAAAATCACAATTTAGTTCAGTGAGATCTGGAAGCATTCAGTGCCAGATTTACATATTCGATGAGAAGGCAGCAGCTCAGGGCCTCATAATCTGTAAAAAAAATGTTTAGAACCGCCTGGTCTGGTATAATGTGTAAATACAATCTGAAATTCTGAAACACATTGCTCATATGTGTGTGCCAAACTATCTAGCCCCAGATGCTCAGTAAAATTAAAGATGAACAGAAAGTCAGCCTCCAATTCACAGCAGTAATTTTGTTAACATTTCAGCTATGTTCCATTTCATTGAAAAGATAAAAATAAAAAGGTTGCCTATGATTAGAAGCTACTATTCACATACCAGGTGTATTGAATGTATATTAATTATGTCTTCTCCCTCCAAAAGTGGGAGCATGATTTACTATATTTTCACTGGGTTAGATCAATAATATCTGTAATTAAATCTAAGAAACAAAATGAATGATTTGGACCAAGCATAATTATTGTGTTTACAAAAATATGTAGGAATGCCTGTAATTTTCTATTAACTTTAGATCATGTAGCTGACATAAAACACATTACAAATATTTATGTATTGCAGATATGCACTTTTTATATGAATTTTTTTGTGTCTGTAAATTTCCTGCAGAAACCTAAAACCCTACTGGACTGTAGCTTTTCAAACAGGCTTCAAACCCTGATGTTTATGGACTCTAACACCATTTTTACTTTATATATATATATATATATATATATATATATATATATATATATATATATATATATGTTAGATACTTGTTTGTTTCAGGGAAAGTTATTTGGAGTCTGTGGGAGTGTTGGGAGTGGAAAGAGCTCGCTGGTCTCTGCCATATTAGGACAGGTTTGTCCATTGTAATCCTTTTCTATTAAACCAAGATAGATGTAGTCAATACCAAAATTAGGAGAAAAATTTTACCATTGTTGGCTTCAGGGTTAAAATTTCACAATTTTTTTGTAATCTTTTTGTTTCTTTTTGTGATCTAACCATAACACCTAAACTATCCTACACACAGTATATAGCCATTTTTTGCGAACCTGTGAGCTTATGCGATGGCGCAGCGTCGTCTGTCCGCCGTCAGCCGTCCGCTGTCCGCCGTCCAGGGCTGGCTTTCCACCGTCCATGGCTGTAAGTCAGAAACTGTCGGAGCTAGCAGCTCCAAATTACATGTAAACATTCGCCACATGTGAAACTTTGTGCCCTGGAGCTTATTATTGGGTATCTGCATTAATTTAGATTTTATAGAGAAAAAGCTTAAAAACCTTTAAAAATCTTCTTCTCTGAAAATGTCCAGCCAAATTGTCCAATATTTCACAAAAATGATCCCTGGAACAATCTCTCTCAAGTTTGTTCGAATGGTTCCAGTTCGGAGATTTTTGGCCGAGTTACAGGAGGTTGAACTTAGTCATCTGTCCAAAAAAGCACACTAAAATTAAAATCTCAAAAATGGCTAGAGCTATAATGACCAAATTTTATACCAATGTTTGTCACATATGTCATATCTGCTTTTGAGGTATTGGTGGCGCCACCTACATTGATGTGTTTTTTACAAGCGAAAATGTAATTTTTAACTCTTCTAGCTTATACACTGATTTATGATGAAACTGTTCAGCTGATTGGTTTAAACTTTACAAGAATTATTCTATGGTAGGGTTCTGCCAGTTTTATAAGAATAGATTGGGTAAATACAGTTTTAAAAAAGCATTGTAGCCAATTGAAAAAGGCTTTCTGTATTTGAAAACAGATTTGACTTCATACTGAGTTTCAGTAGCCAAGTCAAGAGGTCACTCAGTACAAACAGGTGGGGTCCAGACATCACCATGGCAACTGACCGCTGGGGGGGGTGTCTAGACAATGTGTCTAGACGTCTAGACACAGCGTCTAGACGTCTAGACACAATGTTTAGAAGCAGAATTCCCAGATTATTGGAACTGTATCTTTCAACTGTTTAAAAAAACTTGGTTTGCATTGTAAGCGAATCGGTTTATCATCAGGTCACATGTTAACTGCTGCACCCTCATTTTTGGTTGCCCTCTGACCTTTCCTTGCTGCCCAGCGTCCATTTGTGCGTCTGTTTCCACACATAAACCCACATATCTCGGGAACCGTTTGACCGATCAGGCTAAAAATTTTGCACAAATGTAGTCCTTTGATAGCTTTATAACATACACTAAAAATGGTGGCACCACCTGCAACCATTTTTGCACAGCGTCCATCTGTTCATCTGCCTTCGGATAATATTACTCATATCTCTGCAGTGGTTTGACTTATCCACCTGAAATTTTGCAGGTTTATACATCCTGGACAGCTTTCTCGATTTTATGACAGGTGGTGCCACCTACATTCGCATTTACTCTGCAGACATCCAAGCTCATATCTCGGGAACCGTTTGACCGATTGGGCCAAAATTTTGATTGTGTATAGATCTTACATAGCTCTTCATCATAGGCAAAACTGGTGGCGCCAACTGCAACCATTAATGCACAGCGTCAATCTGTTCATCTGCCTTTGGATAAAATCGCTCATATCTCAGCAGTGGTTTGACTTATCCACCTGAAATTTTGCAGGTTTATACATCCTGGACAGCTTTCTCGATTTTATGACAGTTGGCGCCACCTACATTCACATTTACTCTGCAGACATCCAAGCTCATATCTCAGGAACTGTTTGACTGATTAGGCCAAAATTTTGCTTGTGTATAGATCTCACATAGGTCTTCATCATAGACAAAACTGGTGGCGCCACCTGCAACTGCTTATGCACAGCATCAATCTGTTGATCTGCCTTCGGATAAAATCACTCATATCTCAGCAGTGGTTTGACTTATCCACCTTAAATTTTGCAGGTTTATACATCCTGGACAACTTTCTCGATTTTATGACAGGTGGTGCCACCTACATTCACGTTTACTCTGCAGACATCCAAGCTCATATTTCGGGAACTGTTTGACCGATTGGGCCAAAATTTTGCTTGTGTATAGATCTCACATAGCATTTCATCATAGACAAAACTGGTGGCGCCACCTGCAACCGCTTATGCACAGCATCAATCTGTTGATCTGCCTTGGGATAAAATCACTCATATCTCAACAGTGGTTTGACTTATCCACCTGAAATTTTGCAGGTTTATACATCCTGGACAATTTTCTTGATTTTATGACAGTTGGCACCACCTACATTCACGTTTAAGCTGCTGTCATCCATGCTAATATGCAACACACCATGCTCTATTCCCCTTGCCACTTAATCCATGCCTCACTTCACCTGTCCCACTCTGATTTCTGCGGATACACATAGTGGCTTGTCGACTACCCATATTCTGGTTTTTAACGTGTCATAGTCCAAAACTTGCAGTTCAGAAATGTCCATTTTGCTGAAATCATAATGACTAAGGTAGATATGCAGGACTTAGGAGGATCAATGTTAAATTTTAAAAATAAACTCCATTCATACTCCTAAACTTTGCACAGGTTCGCATTAGGCCTGTAGGCCTTGTTATATGATATGATTATATAGAATAATATATACAAAAAAACATAAACTTGGCCAGGGCCCAGTGGAACATCAAGCAACTAGAAATTAATGTTAATTACCTTTAAGATAAATTGAAAAATAGAATATCATTTATAACAGCAGTCTTAGAATTACTGGTGACATAAAAGATCTATTATTATTTATAATGTCAGTCTTTTTTTTACCTTTTGACTTGTCTTTGATGATAGGTCCTTTTATTCACAAAGGTTTGATTTTTGTGATAATCTCCCTTTTGCAAATATCTCAAATTTGAAACCCTTACAAACAAAAGGGCAACCACAGTATATTCAACAGTCCCTAATATAGCTGCTCAACACAAACAGTTATGTTTTGCATTGTATCTCCAAGAAAGTTATTATGATTTGTTTAGTCATCGAAATTACATTATTAATCAACCTTCTATTGCTGTTCAGAAATATATTGCACATCCATACTTCACGCCTCTGATGATGCAGGGGTTAAACACTGCAGTCATCACAGATCTTCTTCCTTTTTATTGTATATAAAAAGTATTATGGTATACCCACCGTCTGTCCATTAACTTTTAGTGTCGCAGCAAAAGCTTACCAGGACTTTGATAACTCACCATAACTACTTACCAACAGATATTTTATTATATTATCCCATCCTAGTTCAATTATTGGCAACATCCACACTTAAGGTCACAGATCTCTAGGCTACTTTGTGGTGTCTCTGTGATAACTTAAGAAGAATATGAAGGATTTTGATCAAACTCATCAGAAATGTTAATCAATAAAATATCTCACCTAAGTAGATTTCCAGCAAAACAAATGCATATTTAATGAGGTCAGAGGTCACTGGACTTTGGTGGAACCTTGGTGCTTACCAAAAATTCCTATGGATTTTTGTGAAACTTATTATGTATATATTTACCAATAGAGTTTCTCACCTGAATTACCTTCTTATCAAAATTCATGCATATTTAATGGTGTCAGAGGTCACCTGATACAGGACTGACGTATTATGCATGCTTGCGGTGCTCTTGTTAACTTCTGCTTTGTATAGAAAGATTCTCTGGGTTCTACCACCAGGGCTGGCACAGGGCAAAGAATCGTACTCAGACCAATGAGAGCGTGGTATTGCATTGTGCATCCAGCTCCAAATTTTAAACATGTAACACCTGCTCTCATTGGTCTGATTACACCTGGACATCCACTTTCATTGGTATGATTCTCAGCCCTGTAACAGAACTGGCGTAATCATTTGTGAGATATGTAATCCCTATATTCTGTATTATTTGTTGTCCCCCACTTCCTCAGAATGGGCACTATGGAAACTAAACACAGCCTCTATGACATATGAAGACATCTTCAGGCGAAAAAAAAAACTAAAACATTAATAAGGCAAGCATGAAGACAACAAGAGGTGGAAGTGGGCGACATAAATTCCAGGAATTTGCTTGTTTTCATTCAATTTTTGTTCCCTTTTAAATGAGCCTTCATTTACTTTTATTTGATCTAAATTTGATTTTTCTTACAATTTTGACACATCTTCTCATTAAATAGATGGTGACAGTTGAGGGTAGTGTTGCTGTTAGTGGGCAGGTAGCATATGTGTCACAGCAGGCTTGGATTTTGAATTCAACACTCAGAGAAAACATTCTGTTTGGTTCACCATATGATGAAGAAAGGTGAGATAATTTTCTTTAGCTAACCCTGCACTTTTTCTTTAATTAAGCCTTATTCTTTTCAGCAGTGTATTTTCAATTAATTAAGGATTATTCTTTGGAGCAGATGCAAACTTTTTTCATGTTGCTGACTTACAAAGCAATAATATTTTCAGGGTATGAAGCTTTCAATACGTGCACTCTAGTCTTCCTTAATGTCAGCCACAAGAAAAACACAAATCAGGAGGAACTCTAAATCTCAACTAAAGCTTGGTATATTCTACCATTTCAGTGCAAAAATGTCATGGAAAGTATAAAAGCATTATGTATTATTGCTAGGTTAAAGGGCTTTTATGATATCTGACATATAAAAATAGGAGACAAAATGCTGATCCACAGCACATAGGCTGTTCATTATGTTTACATCCAATTTGTTCATTACATTTAATGGACCCACCAAAATAATCCAAGCATATTTAACAAGAACATCAGATGAGTTTTGCAAAGTTGTTTTGCAATTTGTGACCTTTCAGCTTCAGTACATGTACAACCAGCCACCTTAGTGTACATTGTTTATCCATTTGTCATCATTGCCATATTTATAAACAGCTTATAGATAAACAAGCTCATACATCCATCACAGAGGGGTTATAAGAATTTTTAGCTCAGCTGACTTTCAGTCATGCTGGGCTATAGCGATGGGTCTTTGTCCGGCGTCCTTCCATCTGTCCGGCCGTTAGCAGGGCACAAATCGTAACCGTAGGGGCTAGGGCCATGAACCCTATGCAGTCTTAGAGGTTATAAAAAGATCTCCTTGCAAACCTGAAATTAGGTCACTGCGACCTATATTCTCGAAGTTATGGGGTGTGTTTGCACCCCCCAGAAATAACTCTTTGAGACAAAATTTTCATCCCAAACCTTTCATCTTTCACATACAGCTCACCTACCAACAGTGGAAGAACCATAATTTTTTTTAGGTCAAAAGGTCAAAGGTCAAGGTCACAGGAGCCTCTTCTTTGAAAAGCCTGTGGATGCATTTTAAGCCAACCCTTTCATCCCAATTCTTTGATTTTTCACATATAGCTCACCTACTAAGTTGGAGAAGAATCCTATAGATTTTGAGGTCACAAGGTCAAAGGTCAGGGTCACAGGATCCACTTCTTTGAAAAGGAAGTGGACACATTTCAAGCTAGACTTTTCATTCCAAACCTTCCAGCACTGATATCGCTTCTCTGCCAACAGGGGAAAAGCCCTGTTGATTTTGAGGTCAAAGGTCAAGTTAACAGCACCCACTTCTTGCGTGGAGTCATTTTCAGGCAAACTTTTCAATCTGTACCTTCCATCTGTCATATATGGCTTGCCTACCAATACGGGAAGAAGCCTATTGATGTTGAGGTCAAAAAGTCAAAGGTCAAGGTCACAATATTTAATTGTTCTAAATGCTTGTGAGCATATTTCAAGTGTAACTGTTCAACCCAAACCTTCAGTCTTTCACATATGCCACATCTATGCATCACTCAGTTTGACTCAAACTTCATATTTATGGGTCTTTTTGCTTGAATAAATAACTTATTGATTTTGGGGTCAGCTGGTCAGCAGGTTAAAGGTTGCAGGTCAAAGTTATTCACCCATTGGTTGCCAAGTAATTACACCAGATTTAAATGGTTAGTAGTTACCCATCATTTAGAAAGAATCCAGTTGATATATGGGCAAAAGGCCAAGGTCATAGGTCAGGGATGTTCACAATTACTTATTTTATAGACCATCTCTATTTTTCTTGTATATATAACCATCCCACTCCAGCTGGTACATCTCCCTGTGTGGCTGTAATTGTGAGTGACACTGGTGACATATGACTCCCTTTTGTATCAGCCTATTAAGTGATAAGGCTCAGTGATAACTACCTCGTTACTTCATAACAAAAACACTGTTATCAGAATGCTTCAGCCAGGCATTAAGACTATGAGAGTATAGTATTAAGGTTTAGCTACTGATTTATAAGATGATGGGAACATTTTGCAGATTATTTTATGGAATCCTAGCAATAAACTTAGTTTCCTAGATATCTGAATATTTAAATATATATCACCACATATAAAAGCAAGTGTTTGTTCTCATAATATGTGGATGTGTACCTTGATTTAGGATGGCTTTTTGTTTTATTTCAAGACTCCTAGTCATGCTTTCTGCATTTCTTTTCTTTCAGGTTTGGCAGTTTACCTACCCTGCTGACCCCATTGAAAAGCAGAGTGATAATAAAAAATATTGGACTTACACTTTTTACAATTGCATATCTATAAATCTGATATGAGGGCCCGGACATGCCTTTTGAATTATTTTGGGCATTTATTACTGGATAATTTGCCCCAAGTTTGGTCTCTTATTGGAGAATGTGGGATATCAAATGTCATACTTGTCAGAAATCCATTATGTCTGCCAGTTAGCCACCTTAGAAATTTCCTTCTTCAGGACAGTTTCAGTAATTTTTCTTTAATGTTTGGTCCGATTTAGAGAATGTTTGTTGTCTGATTTCAGACTTGTCAGAATTCCAATATGGCCACCAGGCAACCATCTTTTAATTCCTTTTGATCATATTATCTCAAGAACAGTTAAAGTGAATGCAGTTGGATGTATATTTATGTAATCTTGTAAAGGATTGGGTCAAATATTTCTGAATAAATATTACCATCATTTATAAAAGTGCAGTACAGTTGGCTTGTATTGAATAAAAATTTATACAGAAGCACCTGTTTCTCAATAATTCTTGCAGGTATTTCCTTGATTTTTCCTATATATTTTGATCTTATATTTGCCCTTTGTGGTGTTCCTTTTGAGACTGACAGGTTTTAAGCAAGTTGTTGGAATAGTTCCTGATAGCTTAACAATCATGCATTTTCCTCAGACCATCAATTCACTGTGTTTTAACCAGACATAGGTGGTATATATTTCTGTTGTCATAGAAAATTTTCAACAAATTGGCTAATTGGTTCTTCAAAATTTGACTGGAAGTTGTGAATCTCAGTCCATGATGTCACAGGTCATGCTTGGCAGCTGAGCGTCATGACCCATGGGTCACTTGTTCTTCACACAGATTACCTAGTGTGCATTCATATATACACAGAGTAAGGCAGAAATCACATAAGTTCTATAAAAAAGTGGACGAATAGCTGGCTTTAAAGTCATTTGGAGCAATTTAACCAATATGAAAAACTGAATCCATGTATTATATATCCTGAATAAACTGATATATATCAAACCTGTTGTCTGTCTTGAAGCAAAATATATAGTAAAATTGTGCAAGAAGTTCTACACTATGGCAATGATTTATACTTTTTTATTCTTATATTCAGACAAATCTCTATATATATTTTTTTTCATGCAAGACCTAATGGGACTTTTTTTGGTAAATTCTAGAGTGGCAGCATTCTTCCTAGCACAAAGCATATAAAGCCAGAATTCCAGAATGCTTAATATTAACATACCATTCTTACCAGATGATTACCTTCAATCTCATATTCAATAGATAAACCCACTGACAGGCTGTGGACCTATACCTGATAAAATTATTGGTATATATATGATCAAAATAGCATGAATTATTATGATGTATGTCACTGAAAACTTTTCTTTCAGATATGAACAAGTTCTTGAACAATGTTCACTGAAGGTCGACCTCGCTGTTCTACCTGCCGGGGACAAGACAGAGGTGAGATGTCAGCCATGTTTATTATGTTTTCCCCTCAGTTTGTTGGTTGGTTCGTCTATTAGCTCTTTATACAAAAAATTATGAACAGGTTTTGGTCACATTTTGTGGACCGTTAGGGTAATTTTAAGGAATAATCCATTAAATTTCATAGGTAATCTTGATCAGCAAAGTATATTTATAATTCAATGAAATATATATCATTGTGACATAGGGCAATTCCTCTGTTCACGGGGAGACCACTTCATTAATAGCTGTTAGGGCCAGCATGTGTCAATTAAGTTATGTGTTACCAAAGTGTGACATCATACTTGAACATGGTAAAGGTTGATTAAAGGGTTCCTGGAAATCTGGCAGGGTTGTTGTACAGCTTCACACACATTCACTTTGTATATTTTAAAATGTATCCCAGAATTCCCTGGCTGTATTTATACTTGACCTTCAGGTTTAGTTTCTATACCTTTAATAAGAGGTATGGTATTATGTTTATGATTGGTTGATTGGTTTGTGGGTTAGTCTTTTAGCAACTTTACTTAAAATGTTATACAGATATTGATGAAAATTTATAGAATGTTAATGTAGGAAAAATCAATGAAATTTTTCAGGTAATCTGGACCACCATAATACATGTATTTATGTGTTTCTTTTAACAAGCCTTTACCATTGTGAAATATATCAATTTTCTGGTTGGACTAAGGTTGTCATTCACTTGTATTAGGGGAAATCATTAGTGAAAATTTCTGAATTAGGTGATAATTTCAACCACCTTCAATGCGAACAGGTATGACTTAAATAGGGCCACATTTGTTCTGATTTGTTATACAGATTGGAGAAAGAGGAATCAATCTGAGTGGGGGCCAGAAACAGCGTGTAAGCCTGGCCAGAGCTCTGTACAGTGACAGGGAAATTTATTTACTGGATGATCCCCTGTCTGCTGTTGATTCCCATGTTGGTAAACACCTATTTGAACAATGTTTGAAAGGAGCTCTTAGGGACAAGACAGTTGTTTTTATCACACATCAGCTACAGGTTTGTAGAAAATACAGTTTTTTTATGCTTTTCCTAAAAATACCTGAGAAAATTTACTTGAAGAAAGAGATTACAAGCTGTGCAATTTTAGAAAATGTTCCAGATAAATATTCATGATATTTTATTTTCCACATTTTGAAAATTGTTTTCTTGTCAGTGTTTTCATTTTTAAAGAAATAAATTTCACAATTTTATACCATTGAAAGTCACATTGTGGCTTGCATGCATACAGAAAAGTAAAAACATGTTTATATCACATAGAAATTATCTGTGTCAGAAATTAATACTGTGTAACAAAGTGGTAAAGTTCTGTCATGGAAGGCTCTTATCATTTCAATTTCTTCTCAATTTTTCTAATAATCTCAATGCTCATAAAATGTCAAACTCTCTACCTATACCATACAGTATGATTTCTACAATCTCCTGACATAAGAAAACTGATATCTTCAAATAGGTATTTCAGAATACATTACATTAAATGTCAAATAAAATATTTCTTTCTCTTGCTGTATCACCTGTGCCTAGTCACACTGATGATCAATCCTTCTATACCAAAAGGATAACCAAGCATTAAAAGCTTCAGAGCATACCATAATATCTTTTTACTCTTCAAAGAGAAGTTCTTCATAGTAAGGCAAATATATGTACTCTATAATTACCTGGATTGTTGTACATTCCTTGGCTATTCCCTTTGAAAGAGCTGACTTTTGGTGGCAAAGGAAATATATTTTGGACAAATATTATGAAAATCCTGTCTGAAACAGGGACTGAAAAGGAAATACATATTTTATAATAATAAACAGATATATAGGTTTACACTTTTTTATGACCAATTTTCTGGTTTGTTGCAGTATTTGAGCCACTGTGACTACGTCTTATACATGAAGGACGGTTTCATCCATGAACAAGGTACCCATGCAGATCTCCTTACACAAGGAGGGGAGTATGCAGGGCTCATTAATATGTATATCTCCCAGGACAACCAAGAAAATGACCAATCAGGTAAGGGCTTAGCAGTGTATTTGCATTCATCAAAATGCACATAAGCAAACAAATAATTAACATTTTTGACGTAAGCAGAGTTAATCATGTGCAAGGTTAAATATAAATTTTGTAAAGACCTTTCCATTGACTTTAACACAAGCAGGTATTCAACTTCAGGGAGTTTAACAGAACAAGGTTTTGCGACAGTAATATTTTTCTAATATTGCAATATTTAAAAAAAAATTTGCAGTATTTCTTAAATTTGACAGTTCTTTTCCAAAATATAAATTGCAATGAAGAATGAGACAAGCTTCATTAATTAGAAATAAAACCCAAAACTATTTTAGAAAATGAATGCAGTAAGACTCCTGGCGGACAACTCAGTAAGATGGACAACTCACTAAAGCAGACACTCAATTTCAGTCCCTTCAGAAATTGCCATATAAATTGTTAAACACAAACTCAGTAAAGCAGGCAACTCACTATCCCCGACAAACTTTTCCATCCCGCCTTCATGTTCAATGCATATTAACACCCACCAAAGCAGACAGACATCTTGAGTTCTAGTTTTGTTCATATATCTGAAGGGAGATGGTGCTCTGAGGTCATAACCTCGTATGAGCTGTATTGGTCACAGAAATGACCCGAGAACCAGCGTGATTTGATGAACCATAGGGATGTTATATGTAAATATACAGTTGAAACTGTATTTATTTCAATAAATGTTTTGATATCAAAATCATTATTTAATTAGGATTGGCTGGTCAATCAGAAAAAAAAGCTTTCAAACAGCTTTTCATTCAACAAGACCTCCATCAAAGACTACTGTTTGTGCTTTGTGATAGGCATCCAGCCAGAGAACCATTAATTAGTTAGCAACAGTCTGCACTTTGTTACCATGAATGTGTGGTGAGGAAATTAACTTTCACTGTAAATATTTAATACTAGAGAATATAATATGTTTATCACAACACTTTTAACAGCATTTCAGTCCCAATGATGACAGTCAAGTTAATTGATCATCAAAATATATTTAACAACTGCTGAAAGTTAATTGTGACTTAAACATTCTTGAAAAAATGTTACTGTTAGAGTTTTCGTAAGGAAGTCATGGATGAATGTATATCAGCTGACCCCAGGACAAAGAAGAATTTTAGCACCATTTCGCCAGAGATCTTTCTATTCAAATTAACCTCTTCCTTGTGGGCACTGTGGGATGACTGTCAAATTTTAAAATCAAAATTTGTCACATTTCAAGGAAACACCTTCTGTTAACAGTCCCAGTGCACGGTGGGTGCCAGATTTTGATGCCCATAAACCCTAAACACTCTTTATGAGTCTGATTCTATGCAGTATGGACTTTAAGATGTCATGGTGCATTTCATCACATACATGTGCCTGTAAACCAGGGTCATCAGTGGTCAGCATGCCATATACTGATATTAGAAGTGTATCAATAAAAAAATTGATGCACTGAATTGCAAGCACACAATTAAATTGTAAGTGATTAAAACCCCTTAATCAATTCATTTTGATTATTATTTTTTTTTCCATGTACCATCTCAAGTGCTCTGTGAGCTTACGAATTATAGAGTAGTTTCTGATGTCCAAGCTCATTTGTGCCCTAAATCCTCAGTTAATGTCTGCTGGTGGACCACTCCACTCACCTAGAAACATATATGGCACTGTTAAACAGAGGGAGAGATAATTTTCTTTTATTTTCTCATTTTGCTGATATCCCTTTTTGTAAAATGTGCTTTTATTTTTTAAAATATTCTGAAATTTTCCAGTTAAATAAGAATGGGATCAAATATTGAAGGAAAGGTAAAAAAATCAATATTTGAATCAATTCTAATGGCACTCACAATACACATACCTAACTCATATCACTTTTCCAATTCCTCAGAGCCATCAATATTATTTTAATTTCCCAAATATATCATTTAATTTTAAAAAAGAATTGTGTGTTAATTCATTAAAGAAAATATAAGCCTTGGCCGATACATGTTCCTTTTCCACAAAACTCTTTACACAAACAGATTCTTGCCTAGACACTGGCGTTAGATTACATTCATGCTGTATCCCTACCCCATTATTAAACAATGACAGTTTTATATTTTCCCAGTTTCATTACTGGGGTTGCCATTTTGTGTATAGACTAAAATCTGGCTGTCACAGGTCACATATTGAAATAAGGGTATACTGTTGGTCAATCAAACTTTGAAGGTGTGAGTTAGAAATAAAATAATTAAACAAAATCTAATTAATCAAACATGTTTCTTCTCAGGAATCAATGACCTAGAGGTAGGAGAGATACAGCTGGATAAGCTTGGCAGTGCTGTCACCTTGACCTCCAGTGGCTTTGGCAGTGTTGTAAGCATTAAGAGTAACCAAACAGAAGAGGAAAAGCCAAAAATATCTGGTAAGTCACCTTTCTTCATCAGATCCAGCAACATTACGTGGATTATTTTAATAATTGAAAAATGAGTAAACTAGAAATCTTCATTCCAAGGAATACAAGCCTCTGCCATGCGGACATTTACTTATTCAGCCCATATTCCAAGGTTCACTCATATACAAGTGACTGAACATTTGTGAATATGTTCCTTGATGAAGTTCCTGAATCTAGGTTAGGTGCCAGATCCACACCAAAAATGAATTGTTTCTTCTTGGGCCAATTCTAAAATATTCCCTGAAAATATTATGAGATTCCATTCATGATTGCTAGAGTTATGTTGTGAACAAACACGAATATACATAAACAGATACACAGATACACAAATGGGGATGAATGTATACCCTCATGGCAGAGGCAAAAATTATCAGGGCTTCATGTGAGCATGAAATTAACACTAGCCTTAGAGAACCAGTAAAATAAAAATTAGAAGTTTTTAGTCCTCAAAGAAAATGAATGGATCTTAACTTATATATTTGTTATATATTTACTTGAATTATGACAAATATCAAAATGGCTTTATCCAACCAGTACCAAAACCCCTGCTACCTCAACATAAAAAAAATGCCTTTGCCAAACTCTGTCACCATCCTCTTAAGTTAATACAGGTTTGTTTGTTTGGTTATTGGAGTAAAGTTTAGGAAAATACAGACACTTTGGTGAAACAGAGTAGAATTTAATGTCAATGCCTGCACATAAAATTATCATTCCTTGAGCACTGGTATACAGCGATGTCAAGATTTATCTGCTCAGTGCAGCTCACTATTGCTAGATCTAGGCCTGGGACTGAGTCCATATGCAGGTTTTTAAGACAGTTTTTTTTTGAGTATTTGGACCTAAGTGGGAGCTTCTTAAAGAGGCCTTGCAAATTCAGGGTGCAGCTTTAATAGACATGTGACCATAAAAAGGGGATCTTTGGTACCAACTTTTTTATTTTTCAGATGGAAAGCTCATAGAACAGGAGGATATGGCAACGGGAAGTATTTCTCCTGCCGCTTATAAAGCCTACACATCTGGAGCTGGTGGATGTTTCTTTGTGACTTTGACCTTGCTTTTCTTTGCCATACCGGTCGGCTGCTCTGCATTCTCCAACTGGTGGCTGTCCCACTGGATCAGAGAAGGAACGCTGGTTAGTGTATTAAACTCAGTTTTTATCAGTCTTTCAATCTGTGTGACACTCCTCTCGCAGCAGTTATAAACTGCAGTCATTCCATATGTCTGTCATTTTTACTGCTGCTATGAATAGCAAGAATCTTTGGGTTTCACAACCAGGGCTGGCAAAGAGCAAACAATTGTAATCAGATCAATGAGAGCATGTGATTGCACTGTGCACCCAACTCCAGGTTTTAAACCCACAACATTTGTCTGATTACTCATTTTTTTCTGAGGGCCAACAATCAGACAAACAAGAGTATATCTGTATCTGCTGTGTCCTGGAAAATTTGAACAAAATAAGCCTAACAAGTCATTAACTGAACAACTTTCAATGACCACTCTGAAATATCACTAATCCGTTTTATGGGAACATTTATGCAAAAGTGAGGATGTCTAAATAAGTTCCCATGATATTTTGTGTGCATTTGGATCATTGACAAGTTTTTATATTGCATCAGACTGTTGACATTTTACTGTATTAATAATAATCATATTACTTGAGACTGAAAAATTAGTATTCTGTTACATGTATTTAATTTATTATCAGATTTATATTATATTGAAACCCAAAATCAGGGCTTAGATAAATATGAATGTTTTGTCAACCATATCTTTAGTGAATGTGAACATTTATTTTACTTTATTTTGTCCATTTTGAGAAAAAATTAATACAAAAAGTCAAGTATCTCAGCATATGTTCCCCACATTGACTTGATCATTGACAATTAAGTTACCTCAAAGCCTCATCTGTGCAACAGCTAGGGATCAACATTTGTCTCTTGTCTGTGTTTTCATGGTGTAAATCATCATGTATTTTAGATATAAGAACAAATGATCTCATTGCTGAGTGAATACAAGCTTTAATGTACAATTGACAAACTTCTAAGACTGAAAAATGCTCCACAATTATAAAATAATTGAGCTTACTGGTATTATAAGCCAGGCAGTGAAATGAGATACCTCCACTGTTACATGTATTTGTTTATCTGTTCATGCAGAATAGTAATACATGCTGTTGAATGAGGGGGCCCAAAATTTAAGAGTTCATACACTTTTCCTAGTATAGTTCTTGTGTACAACAGCACGTAATAATTTAGTCACATGTAGGGGTGAGTGTACTTGCATACATTCAGATATGTCTGTTACACTATGGTAGGTAAGTTTTCAAAATCATGTGTTCATTTGTTCATCAGAGTAATGCTAATTCCATAATGTAAATTTAGATAAACAGCTTTATGGATGTAAGTGGTTTTGCTGTATGAAATCTGTCATGTTTTGTTTCCTCTCTTACAGGTAATGAATACAACAGATGGCAACGTGACCTCTGTGACTGAGACCTTGACCGGTCACCCTTACTTCTCCTTTTACGTACTGATATACGGCATGTCAGCTGTCTGTGTGCTTGTAGCGATGTGTATCAGAGGATTTCTCTTCATGAAGGTAACTCAGTTAGCATCAGTATCAGTGATATGAGGTACAACTCCTGCTTGTGCAGTGGTTACATTCATTCTTCCAGTAGGGTAGGGCATTGGTTGTAATATTATATGATGAATCATCAGTAAAAATTGGTCGACTCTCCTGACCAATAATCAGAATTAATTGGTTTTTTAAGAGTTCATGTATGATATTTTTTTACCATATATAAGCTTGCACATTATCTCAACTGATACAAAGGCCCACATGTTTGCTTACATATGTAACACCACTATAGGCAATATGTGTGCGTGAATATAATTTATTAGTAAACACACTTTTCAAAAAAATATTTTGCATGACTTAAATAAAAGCCTGTGTTTCCTCATCACAAAGCTTGCGTTATGTGCAAAATTGTATTTATAATCGATTATGGCACAACCAGAGCGATGATTAGACTCTTTTGCATCAACCGACCAATCATTGATTATAATCGGTCATCATCCCATTACTACAATTGAGACATATTGCACTTCGACCTGTTGGTCTGAATCTGAAATCTAAAACTTCAAGTTTATTATTAACTTGGAATCCTCTTGTTGTCTTTAAAAATAAATTGGAATGGAATAGTCCAGAACTAAATGCTGATGGGCCTCAGGATTAAAATTTTATTGCAAAACATGTAAAGATGTTCACTTTATGCTGTATAGATACAGACATAACTAAGTTAGATAATGTTAAACATTTGCTAACCTTCAGAATTGGAATTATTGGAACTGACAGACCATGCACAGTATGCATTATCTGTCCTATCGTTTTACATTTTGATTATTTGTAGACCACTCTCCGAGCCTCTAGTGTTTTACATGATCGAGTGTTCTATAAAGTTTTGCGGAGCCCCATGAGTTTCTTTGACACTACCCCAGTCGGGAGAATCCTCAATCGATTTTCAAAGGACATGGATGAAAGTGAGAGACAAACTATTTTTCAAATTTTTACCCGTCATATTATATTGAATTTACACAAGTTTTTTGACAATGGTATATGTCATATTTAATTATAGAATGAATATATGAGTGAAATTGTTTGTTGTGGGCAGCGTCGTAGTGTAAACTATTATGTTTTTGTTTCTATGTGTGTGCTGGTCTATATGAGGTTCAAGCATGAGGTTCATGAGTTTATGACTCTGAAATTTTTCAGAATACATTAATTTTGTTTTTCAGAAGAGATTTCTTAGGTTTATTGTCATATCTTAATGGTTTAATGGTTCTTCCATTTACTGAGTCAGAATTTTACATAAAATAAGTTTGACATGTATTCATTCATGCTAAGAATTTCAAATAAACTTTCAATTAAAATATTTTGCATATTTTTACATAACCTTTAAGTCAGTAATATTTTATTGTGAAATTCCCTTAGTACAATGGTCATTGTATATGCATAAATTGAGGTAATTCATTGTCAGAATGGTTTTAAAAAATTGGCAGAATTTAAATTTACACATATCACAAAGATGGCAAATTTTGTATTTTTGCATAATTGATATTTTCTGTTATTGAGCAATAAATAGCTGTCACTCTTGGTGCCAAATTTCATGCACATAATTTGAGCCAAAGTGGTATGTTTTCTCTTCCTCAGATTAGACAGAAATATTTTTTACGTTATTTTTTTTACTTTTAAGAGAAGTAACAATTATTTAATATTTTTATTTATAATAACTTATTAAAGTTAATATGTATTATTATTACTGTTATATTATATTATATTTTTTTTATTATTTTTTATTTTTTTTTATAATTATTATTTGTTTTTGTTAAAAAAGTAAAATTTATCATTATTATAAGTATTATTATTATTATTATTATATTGTTATATCTTCATGATTGATATTATTAGGGCCCCACTTGACAAGCGGTGCCCTATAGTGGTCACTGTGTCAGTCTGTCCATTGGTCCTTCCGTACTTCCGTCCTTCCGTCAGTGACACTTTTTTTTGTGCACGATAACTCATCAACAACATACTGAAGCTTTCCTTGAATTCACAGGGATGATTGATACCTATGAGGGCTCCAGACCTATTGAATTACAGACATGTCAGATTCCAATATTGCAACCACAGCCCAATCGCTGATTTTCTTTCGACGCGATAACTCAGCAATAACCTGCTGCAGCTTTCCCAAATTCACAAGGATGATTGGTACCTATGAGGGCTCCAGACCTATTGAATAACAGACCTGTCTGAATTCCAATATGGCTGCCACAGCGCGATCGCTGATTTTCTTTCGCGCGATAACTCAACAACAACCTACTGCAGCTTTTCCAAATTCACAGGGATGATTGGTACCTATGAGGGCTCCAGACCTATTGAATTACAGACCTGTCAGAATTCTAATTTGGCTGCCACAGCCCAATCACCGAATTCTATCGTGCGCGCGTTAACTCAACAACAACCTACAGCAGCTTTCCCATTTTCACAGGGATCATTGCTGGCAATGAGGGCTCCAGACCATTTGAATTACAAACTTGCTCAAAAATCAAATATGGCTAACAGATTTCATTCGGTGATTTTCTGTTGCACACATTATTTCGGATATATCTTCTTTAATATCATTTGATCCAGTAGGATTTTTTCCCTCATGCATATTGATAAAAACCTGTTTCTGTTTGTCATATTTTTCAAATTTTACTGAATTTTTCACCCATATGTAAACTAGTCCAGCACTAGCAGAAATGCAGGGCCCTCTGAGGACCATTGTCTGACAACATCTAGTTGTTATTATTATTAATATTATTTTCATTATTATATCTCTATGATTGATGATTTTATGATTATTATACTGTATTTTCAGTTGATATCCGGCTCCCATTCAGAGCAGAAAGCTGGCTTCAGAATCTCTGCTTGATGTTTGTTTCCATCATCGTAATATTAGCGGTCTTCCCATGGTTCCTCATTGCACTACTCCCTCTCGCAATTATTTTCCTCATGCTTATGTTCATCTTCCGAGTTGGTGTGCGAGAGCTGAAGCGAGTCTCTGACGTCACACGTTCACCCCTTCTCAGCCATATTGGAGCCACGGCACAGGGACTAAACACCATTCATGCATATGGGAAAAGACAAGAATTTATAAAGAAGTGAGATAATTTAGCTCAGCTGATTGAAAGTAATTAGAGTCACATCAATTGCCTCTTGTGTTTTGTCTGGCCATCCATTAACAGGAATTAAATCAAATACCATTTGAAAAATTCAAACTTGGTATAGATATAGTGAAATTGCATCACCCAGCTATCACAACTTCTCCGCTAAGAAGACCACTTTTTTAGTCTTGGACTAATATATTATATGAAAGTGACATAAAAAAAATTCCAATTTTACACAGCCCATCAAATTTGAAAAAGGTCACCTTTCCCTTAGGATGGTCCAAGGTGATGCACCAGAATTTTACCGTGAACATCCAGATTTCTTGCATTTTTCTGTGTATTTAATTTCTGAACTGTATGTTCCTGGTTTGAGCCTCACCAGTGCACCAAAGGGAAAATGCTGAAATTTCAACAGAACCTCATTGATTATCCTTGACTGAATCTGATTGTCTTAACCACAGTTTATATTCTTCCATGCTTAGTAGATGAAAAATGCAGTCAGGAGGCACATTATTAAATATCTTTTTATTCTTATCAAATGGATGTCTGCTTCATCTTTAAGGAAAAGTTGACAGTTACAATCAAGCGACACAACCTTTATAGAGAAACTATTAGTGGTTGGGATTGGTTGTAAAATCATATTCAATGGTTGAAAGATAATAAACTACCAATGATCCATTTTTTATGTACCATCTGTACTACTGTGAAATTTGCTTATTGAATTTTACCTAAAATATTGGGTTGTTGTTACTTATTCATTGCACAAGGTTAATTTTGAATTCTGTTCCCTGTTTTGTGCTCAGCCATTCTTACATTTGAGACAGAATAAGAATATTATACAGGGATAATTTAACTTCTTTTGGTGTGGAAACAAAATCGTTTGTGATGGATTTACCAAAAATGCAATTGATAATGAGAGAAAATGACCAAGCATTTATATAATAAATTTATTTGCACACCACTAATTACTGTAGTACTGTAACTTTAATTATTCTGTATTTCATGTTATAAATCCATCAACTAATTGTATGACATGTATGTCTAACCACTTTCTTTTCTGGTTGCCTAGGTTTGATGATCTACTTGACACCAACTCTCTGCCATTTTTCCTCCATGCTATATCTATGCGGTGGCTGGCTCTACGTTTAGACACACTCACTGTACTAATTTCAAGTATTACGGCACTGCTGATAGTGGCTTTCAAAGGTTCGATACCCACCGCCCTGGCGGGACTTGCCATCACTTATGCTCTGCAGGTTGGTGCATGTCTATTTTTCTAAAAACATACATTTTACAGATATACAAATACACAGATTTACTATACAGTGGAACCCCATCTTAGGACCACCCCACAATTGCGACCATCCCAAAATTATGACCACTTTCCTTGCTCCTGAATATATCATCCAGGTAGCTTAGAATTTCACAAATATGACCACCCTTAAATTACATGTACCACTTTGTTCAGTCCCCATGGTGGTCGTAATTGAAGGGTCCCACTGTATATACATAATTATGCCCAGGAAATTAATATATATTAACAATTCATAATAATTTATATATTTTTGATTAAGCAGACCTCAAGGAGTTCAATATATTATTCTCATTCTCTACCATATGATTTTTGAGGATTTGCTCTTACAAATGGACAGACAGTTTAACTGGCAGGAAAAAAACTGATCACTATAGTCTACAGGGCAGCAGCCTGAAGGCAGTGTCCTAATGTTTATCCTCTAAAAAATCAAATGTAATTACCAACGTAGCTACCTAAATCCATGATATTATCTTTATATGCCTGTCCGTGATTGGGTGTATTATGGTATATCCACAGTCCATCCATCTATCTGCCCATCTTGTCGTTTGCCCTTAAACTTTTACTGTCACCATGATAACTCACTAGAGCTTTGATTGATTTTCATGAAACTCGCCTCAGCTACTCAGCTACAATATATTATCTTTGACTGAAGGCAAAATCCACACATATTTAATGAGGGCAGAGGTCACTAAGCTGCTTTGTGGTGTTGCCATGATTCCTAATGATATCTTGCCTGCATTTAATTCCGAGCAAAATCTGTATGTATTTGATGAGGTCAGAGGTCTCTAGACTTTGGTGGCATTGTGAAGACTAATGTTATAAACACTCATTATAAATATTTACCAGTAAGGTTTCTCACCTGAATTCATTCTCAGCAAAACCCACACATATTTAATGAGGTCAGAGATAACAGGATATATGACAGGTGTATCATGCACCATTGTATCTAAGGTGCCAGTCAACTGTAACTATACCATTCACTATATGTCATTGTTATCCTGTCTTTAACATGTTTCATACTGGATATCACCTAGATTAAAAAAAAAACAGACACATTTTGACTGTCTTAATCTAGACCACTTTGTTCCTACCAGTTGAAAACTGAATTTTACATAATTCTCTTCACATAAAAAAAAGGCATTTATTACATGTATTTCCTGATGTTTGTTTTTTTAGATGACAGGCATGTTCCAGTTCACTATACGGCTTACAATAGAAGTTGAGACTCATTTCACCTCTGTTGAAAGACTCCATGCATATATAGCAGTGAGTGAATATTACAATCACCAGTTATTGCATGCATGAATACCAAGGCTATATCTGTTTTACATAAAAAAGGAATAATAACACAGAAAGCTTTGGGTTTCAAAATCATATATACCTTTTTACATTTGAATTTATACTTTAGACTTTTGGAAACTTCCCTGGCCCTTGCAAATGTATAAACACCAAGGTGGCCAAAAGTTTAAGATATTAAAGATTTAATATTTTTTAAATATTATATTTTGTGGTTTAATCTCGTGCTCTTGCCTACCTTGAAAATTACTCATTTTCATATTGAAAACAAGACTGTAAGCAGTACGGGATATGTAAACAGAGATTTTTTTTGCTCAAGTTATTGTATCATAAACCATTTACCTGGACTGCGGTATGCAGAATGTGACATGAGACATGCAAGAAAAAGGCATTCTGAGTTAAAATTTTGATCTACAAGCTGCATTGTATAGTGACCGCAGGACCTGATTACCATGTATAATGACCTCATATGCAGCATGATCTAGTGCTTTTTGACACCACCACACCTTAACCACAGTGTTTTACCCATTGTCAACTAAATGCCCCTTTTGACTTTATGCCACCTTCTGTCACCACAATAATGATCTGCACATAGCATACAACTAGCTAAGGAAACCCAGCTTTACTGTAAGAAATTTGTTCATACAAGAAAAGAACTCAGTTGGTTCCTTATCCATTTTCCCCAATGAATCATGCTTGTTTGTTCCAGTAAATTATATATTGGTTGATGTATGTAGTATAGTTTGGTACTGATTATTAACAATTTTTTACATTAAAACATGGGCACCAAACAAACTAATCCAAACACATTCAATTAGGACATCTCTTGGCAAGTCATATGAGCCAGAGTTAAGTAAAAGGGTGTTTTGCATCCAAAGTGACTTTTCAGATTCTGCATATTTGCACCTAACGACCTGTAGTTTCATGGTTATTCTGTTTATCAACATTGGCATGTTTACTAACAGTTTGTAGATAAACAAGTTCATATATACATCACAGAGGTGATATAAGAACAGTTCTTTTCAGAAATTACCTACACTGCATTTACATGTACACGGAGAAAGTCAGAAATCAGATAACATCTACTTAAAAAGTAGGTGAATATCAAGCTTTACTTTTATTTATACAATTTTGAATATTTTGTTTTTCATTTTCTTTCTGGTAGAATGTTGAGGAGGAAGCTCCAGCAATAATCCCTGATAAAACACCTGGTGAGAAGTGGCCACAAGGGGGCGCTGTCAAGTTTCAGGACTACAGCATGCGATACCGCGATGGGCTTCCTCTGGTGCTGAAGGATATAAACTGTGATATTAAAGCGAAGGAGAAGATTGGAATTGTGGGAAGAACAGGATCAGGTTAGTGTTTTGGGGTTAGATGAATGTTCTGAAAATAGGATCCCAAATCCAACACAGTTGTCTTTGCTTATCTTTCTCATTAATTAATTAATTTTATTTACAAGAATTTAGGTAAAAGGTCACACAATATAATATTAAAGAAAATTGAATTTCTGGAAACAAAGAGGGGAAAAGGCGCAGAAAAAAATTCTGAAATTTGGGATAGAAATAAGGTCACAGGTTTGTATAGTTTAAATTTTAGGTAAATAGGTTGTCAGTATTTAATTACGGTGGTAAAAGTATTTTAACATATTTTATTAAAAGGTTTATGCTTATACACTGAAAATGTCAAGATTAGTTTTAGTCGAGGTACTCCTGCACCAGATGTATCCATCATAGACATCAGAATTCGCTTTTTGTCCGATTTTTGTGCCTTAGTCAATTTCATGGCAGTACGAGCTCAACAAATGTTACAGGTGTCAGATAGCAAGGGTTCCAAGACTGCATATTACTGCTCATATTTATGCAATGATTGACAGCCAGTATGTTCTAAAGTATGATAGGTCAAATACGATGTTACTGCATATGCTATTATTTTGTAACAATGGATATTTATACAGAGAGCAGAAGAAGTAAAGGTAAGTTACATAAGGCTCCACTTCAGTGCAGTACAATAATATGCTGTTATTTGTCTCATTTTGAGGAGACTCTGATGAGAAATGGATTTTCTCAAGTTTTTTTCTTGCAGCTAAAGACACTAACTTACAATTGTGTAGAGTCCAGCAGTACGACAAAGAAATCAAAACTGTATATACTGAGAGAATTATTTAAGAAGAAAACTTGTATCCAGCACTGATTGCAAGCTGAGAGAGTGTTCATAGCAAGTGTTGTGTGGAGATATAATTTGTTATCTTTGTTTGTAGGATTATACTGTTAAGGTCATTGTCAGTCAGTGTCAGTTTAGCATTTTTAGGGAGGGGACATGTTTATTTTTGTGGTATATATTTATTTTATTATTTTATTTTAACACCAGGTAAATCCTATGAATGGATTGCCCGTTTAGAATAGTGGAGACTGTTGTTCACATTATATAAGGTGATTCTATATCAGCTGAGCATCATGGCTGATGGATCACTTGTTTATTATATTGTATCACCAGGTAAATCCTCACTGGGGATGGCCCTGTTCAGAATGGTAGAGGCTGCTGATGGAGCTATTTCAATAGATGGTATACAGACACATTCTATAGGCCTGGAGGACCTGAGGTCACGCCTGTCAATCATACCACAAGATCCCGTCCTATTTGTTGGTACTATAAGGTAGGCAGGGTTATTTTAAACAAACAAAAATTAAATTGTTAGCTGAAAAACACTCGATCACAAAATCATTGTCTTATATATAAAAATGGAGAAATGTGGCATATATCTTTACTCAATTAATGTTTTCCTAATCAAGGTGCAGTTACATCATAAAAATAACTTTGGTTAGAAACAGTGTTGGACACATTGGAACATGTTCTAAAAACACATAAACACCCCCAAATAATCCAGAATGCTTCATAAAACCATGTAGTTATCTTAATGCTTCATCATGAGACCGTGTACCTATTAGCAAGAGATAATCATCTGAGCAGTATTGGTAGTTATAAGTTCAATATGTATATCTATAGAAAAAACACCCTGAAGTGAATATTAATTTAAGACAGCTGCATAAATAAATCCTAAAAATGATATTTAATCTATAAAACATATGAAAACCAGTAAATAAAAATGTTAACAATTGAATATGTTGATTATAATGGATTATATTTTATACATTTTAGGTATAATTTGGACCCATTTAGCAGTCATGATGACTTGGTATTGTGGGATGCCCTTGGCAAATGTCATGTCAAGGACACAGTAAGTAATATGGGTGATTTTAACATGATCTCATGGTCAAATATTGAGACATATTATTTTTAGAGATAACATTAAATGAAATTCATGTATATACATACTCAGAATTAGTAGAACATATAAGTAAGTGAAAAACTTCACCATTGTTGGCATTCCTAAGGAATCGTTCAGTAAAAAATAATGTGTTTATTTAAACATTTAAATGCAGTGTAACCCCTTGGCACTTGATTGCCCTGGATACTGGATATTGAAAGATATTTAAGAATATTTAGTAATAATTGACAGGTCTTGTTAATGACTGGGTGAATTAGAAAGAATATGGAATTTTTTTTTGTCATAGTAGTGGAAAGTTTGAATAAAACACTAAAAATTGCAGTTAAACTTTAAATGAAAGGGAGTATAATATAAAACAATTATGGTGCTATCATATTTAATATCAGTCCTAAGGGAATTAGAAAATGGTCATTATCAGCAAAAGAATCTCAGTCTCAAAGAGCTAAAGCTGAACATATCCTTCCAGATAAAGAGTTTAGAGCATCAGCTCGATACACCAGTGGTTGAGAACGGAGAGAACTTTTCAGTGGGGGAGAGGCAGCTGATTTGTATGGCCAGAGCTTTGCTTAGACATAGCAGGGTGAGTATCAGAAAGGATGTATCACATTCTACATTCCTGCTGGCCATAAGGTGGTATTACCTGGAGGCAATATTTTTTTCATTGGTATTGAATGGTTACCTTGTTTGTCTGTTGGCAATTTTCCTAAAAAAAAATGAACAGATTTTAAAGAGATTTTTGAAGGGATAGGTTCAAACCCAAGGAACAACACTCTATATTGGTGAGGTAATCTTTATCACAAAATAATAAATTTTTAAAATTCTTTACCATTATGAAACGGGGCGCTTTCTTTATTACTGTAGAGGAGAAGCGTCATTCACTGGTATTAGGGCTGAGAAAGGCCTCATACATTGGTTCATTCATTCTCATGTTTTATTTAGTGTTGATTGCTCTCACTGAGTAAAATACTGCAATTGCCATCTGTGCACAGCCGTATGGTTGTGATAGTATGGCCATATGCATTATAGTGCAATCACTGTCTGTGTACAGGCTTATGTTTGTGAAAGTATGGATGGCCATATGCATTATAGTGCAGTCTACTTCATGACTTTTGTCATGACATGAAGTAGGCCCTATTGGTCCAGTTAGAATTCATTTTGAGTCATGTTTTCAACGCTACTGTAAAAAGGTAATATGATTTATTGGTAATTATTTAAAAGATAAACTGACACACCTGATGTCCATGCATACAGTAACAGTAAGTAATATATCTCTGTTTCAGATTTTGATCCTGGATGAAGCCACTGCAGCTATAGACACAGAGACAGATGCTCTCATCCAAACGACCATTAAAGAAGTGTTCAAGGACTGTACCGTGCTGACAATAGCACATCGTCTCAACACGGTGCTCAACTGTGACAAAATCCTGGTGCTAAAGGATGGGAGGGTAAATACAAACTCACTATTTAAGAAACAAGAAACTCAATAAAAAGGAATTAAAAGCCACTGTTATTTCTTTAATTCTTCAAATAAATAAATAAAAATCGTTTTACTATATATTTATCTAAATGGTTGAAATAATCCTGTCAGAGTTAGATAAGGGCATAGGGGTCACAGGGGTGATACATGAAAGTACTCCCAGGACAGCGTCCAGGAGAAAATCTATAGGAGGAGAGAGTTTTGTGGTGAGGGGATGTTGAAGTTTAAAACAAAAACACTTTTTTAGACTCCGACCAAAGCCTCAAATTATAGTTAAATAACTTGAAACATGAAAATTGTAAGAGGCAACAATGGATAATGATGCTGATCATGATTTCTGCTAGTTATTTGTAGAGACAGCAGAACCACTACTTGATCACATTCCTATTATTATACCGTTACATCTCATTTTAACCTCATTCTTGCTACAAAAATTTGTATTAGTAACAGGTTTTGGGAGATATATAATGGACTTATAATGGACCTATTTTCTGGAAGGGAATAAGCACCAACCTTACACAATGATTAAGAAAGACAATTATTTAAATTATTAAATTATAATAATTATATTCAAGATTATATACAATTAATAAGTCTCTTATTAACAACATATATTGATCGTCAGGGTGACTGGACACATGCAAAAGCAGCCTCAGTTGACAGCTGCTGTTTGGATAATGTCATGTACTGGTAAATACTCCCAATGGTGACTAGCAAAAACAAAAAGCCACTCAGACAGGGACACATATGATATATAGATCATTGTGAAGTGTATAAAGAGTTGTGAAACATAAATTGGAGATTTATTTTAAAATTTTCCATTGCAATATTACCTTTGGTGGTCTTTTTTCATATGCAGTTTTCTATGAAATCTTTGAAAAATAAATCCTTTTGAGAAAAATTCCTAAAAAAAGCAGGTGGACACAGGTTCGCTGAACAATGTACCAGATGCGCTATGCATTCAATTCCATTACAGTATGTAAAATAGTCAGTTTTCTACGGGGGTAAAAGTAAGAGAGTTTTTCATGGCTGTCATTTTTATCTTTTGAGACTGCTTATCTAAATATCAATCCGGTTAGCATTTTATTGACACTTTATATAAAATGAATATTTGAATACCTCTCACAGGGCAAGCCTGCCTGCCTTCCGTTACACCTGTTGGACATGTACATTTCACAGCTTGCTTGCCCTTTATCCGGATATCTGGTTACATGACCCTTAGATAAATAAAAACTAAACACTGTACATGTACTGCATCAGTTTTTAGAGACATAATCAGGATTAGATAATCTGTAGCATTATTAATATATTAATTCCTGTGTGTTTTTTTTCAGATACATGAGTTCGACTCTCCCAGTCGGCTGCTTGCTAATCCTAACAGTCATTTTACAAGCATGGTCCAGACATCAGGTGTACACATAAAGGAAACGTTATGACACATGCCGTCTTCTTAACTCAATGTGCCAGTGTCAGAGATGTGTGTGTATATGTGTGTGTGGTTGGCATTAAAGCATGCCTTTAAGCCGAAATCAGAATAAGAGCTCACAATTCATTTAACCAGCTGACTTATAAACAGATTTTTTTTCATTGATAATTAATTAATTGTAAAGGACCGCGACGTGTATAATATTCTCATTGCAGTAATGGATCCTAGGCTATGTGTTTATGTTAGATATTCAGTCTTCACACTTTAATATTTATTTGCAATAAATTCCAGGAAACCAAATAATTCTGCCCATAATAACATTTTAATGAGACACTTTACGGCGGATACCAATTGATTTTAGGAATTGTAGAAATATTTGTATTGGGGCACTACATGAATCAATTTCTATAGAACCCTTAACTCAGAATTGTAGTATGTCCCTAGTTAATTTTTTTGCACCTTTGTGAATAGAAGTGAAATGGAATGAGGATAATTTGTAAATATGTATAAGGAATGATACTCAGTTGCATTATTTATTAAGCCAACATTGTCTGTTGAGCCTAAGGAACATGCTGAAGAAACACATATGTGAATATATGACTCTTTTCATTGTCTTTGGTTATATTAATCGGTCTTGGCTAAGATTGATTACACAAAATGCTCATGTAACTTAAATTCTTGTCAACTGTATTTGCGTACATGTATATAAGTATATTTTATGACTTAATTATCATCAAGAAGGCAATGTCATATTTATTTATCAGTTATGAGAGGAGTATGTAAATAATATGAAAAGAATAAAATAAATTATAACAAAGAATACAGTAGGTTTTGTTATATGACCCATGAAGATTGTAAATTCATGTCAAAACCTGCGACTGTGACCCACCATGACGTTCCTATTTGCAACCTGTTGTTCAGACTGCATAGCAATGAACTTTCAATTAAAATCTTTCAATGAAGTATACTATGGTTGAATAGATATAAAATGCTGATATAATTATGTTCTGCATTTTTTATTTAAACCATGCGTCTTCAAATTGTCTCTTCGATATTCTCTGTAAATTCTTGTAAATTTAATATATATATATATATATTAATGATTAATGATGCAATGATTATGTTAAATTTACAGGTTATACTCCACAAACCGACGCAAAGTCGCTCCAGACAGAAAGTTTTAAAACCGAGTACGCGGTTTGTAAGGAAGGGTATTTTTCATTGTGTTTGCCACTTGTATATATTGAGAAATGCATGATGATGGAAATGATTAAGGGCACCTCCAGGAAGAAAATGACATGTCGCGAAAATGCCCTCCCCCCTTGGTGGTGGTGGTGGGGTGGGGGGGGGCATGGTCTAAGGCCGAGGCTTTTCTTGGCTTCACCTAACTTAACGGCCTCTGAGGGCAGCGACTGTTACTAGACCGAAGGTAGCAAAATTACAGTTGAAGGTTGCGACTTGTATTTGCCATCGAGCACATCTGTCGAAATTGCTATATTGCGACGGCTATTTAATTGCTGTACAATGCATATATTGCTCCCTGGGTAAGGAAGAAAGTTCAGAACCAGGGATGTTTGCTTTCCACTGCTGTGTCAGCCTATTTGGTCAAACAAGATTACTCTCCTATATTTAGGGTATAGAAAACCGTGCAGAAGCTCAGTACACTTGTTCTAATGGGGCCAATATATATATATTTTATATATGTTTAATAAATTTTCAGGGGCACCCAATTTCGTAAATTGTCAGGGCGTGCCTAAACTTTTTGCAAAATAAGCTCACAAAGTTGTATTTGTTAGACCCAGGGTATAGTTTAAACTTTCCATTTAGTAAAAGTATAGGATGACATACCTCTCGTAGTTATGATGGACCAGACAAAATCCTTATTGGAAGCTGCTGCTCATGCAAAGGTCATGGAGCACGACAGTCCTGGCGGTTTGCCATTAAATACCGGTTCTGTGATTGTTTCAGGTAACGTCAGTGTGTGGTGTTCAATCCCCGCCGGTTTTTATCTAATTTAAAGCAGGCCCTATATGAGCGGTGAAGTCGAGGGGTCCCCGATCGACCAGGAATTTCCTACAGAGTAGAATAATATGTTAGAGAATGTAGAAGTCGCATTTAGTTTTTATTTCAACTTTTATAGCCAAAGCTGAGAGATATAAAAGAACTGTTTTTACGCCTGTACTATTATTATCGACTAGAGTTCTGAGTGCCATATAAAACCCTGCGTGGGTTGGGTACTGTACGCAGACATTAAATGTATTTCTTCTGGAATTATTGTACATGACACTAAAATAAATGGTTCATTCATTCATACATTCATTCAAACCGATCATGAACAAGTCACGTTTTCAACACAAAACGAATATTCAAATGGTAGTATATAGCAGGTAAAGTACACCATTTACGATAGCAAACGTATATACACAAAATTCTTCGTCCAGGTAAGCGATTTTTACATAATCATACAAAGCTTTAATATTCATTTATGTGAAGTTACAGCAAGAATGAATGATTTATTATTTAACAGTCAAAAACGGCTTGGCTGATATGTTTAAGCTGCTAAAGTAAACTTTAAACAAACTATATAAAGACTGTACTGTTATGTTGATGGTTTAATTCAAATCTTATAACAATCTGAATTCGAGAATGTAGGTTAATGGCACCATTCACACAAGCTTCTAAACTAAAACAAAACTCTAGTTGAAAAAAAAATGCTTTCGGGTCAGATAGTATGAACTTCATACTATGACGGTATTAAAATCACATTAAGTCAAGCCTTTGTTAAAATTGAAAGTGTCCGATTTTTTTTTCAGAAAAGATGTATGATTGGCCAAAAGTGAATAATTGTCCTCATTCTTAAGGATAGTGTCTAAAGGCCAGTTTTAATGTTGCTGGCTCAGTGTGCTGGGGAGCTGTTTTTGTAGAAACCTATGTTTTATAACCAAGATACCGAGATTTTATTGTTAATTAAGAGTTTTTCAATTTCGCAAACAGGAAATCTGCCTCTTCGTACAGCGTGTATATATATATATATATATATATATATATATATATATATATATACATATATATACATAGCTATGCTGGTTCACACACACATATGTGTGTGTGTATAACGTAGGGAGAGAGTATGTATCAAGTCAAGTGGAACTTTTATTGCTAGGCAGCTGCTTTACTGGTCGGGTATTTGCCAACGCCTATGCATATATTACTTGTTAAGGGATTTTCTTTTTGTATTACAGTAATATACAGGAATTTAAAAAAGGGAACCATGTACCAAAGTGCTTGAAGGTAAAAATATAAAATAATAACAAATGGAAATTTGTCAGCGGCGACCGGAAGCGCAAGAGATTACCCATACATCAAACTAGGAGGGGCTGCTAGCCTTGAGGCCAGAAAAGGAAATTGTCACATTCTCAGCACACTATATTATCAAGAAATATCTGGGATAAACAGGAAAAGATGCCTCCCGTAAAGATGACTCCTGTGCGACTGACCGCAGCAAATGAACACGAAGTACCAGTATCCAGGACTGCAGATTTAGACCTTTCCCTTGGATATATTGTATTCAAGCAATAATGTTAAGTGTGTCTCTGCAGAACCTAGACGGAATACCAGGCTTAGATTTTATGGTTGGGAAGGAAGTTGTTTTGAACCTGTTCGACGGCAAGCTAATATTGAATGATCAAACGATCAACTTTCATCACAGTACCAGTCATTACGCGGATCACCGTGTAAAAGAGACAATATTTGCGAGACGGATGACTGGAGCTAGTTTGTCTAGTCACAGTGAAGGCATCCCCAAATCAACAACATCGCAGACTGAAAGGAGTTCAGATATCAATACAGTGAATGGAGAGCAAGCAGTGGTATATCTTGGGGAAAAGCAAGATAGTTGAAAAAGCAGCGTCACACATCTGCAAGAATGAAGAGGCCCCAAGCATCACAAATGCGGCCACCGAATTGCCGGACACTGACACTTTTCTAGAGAGCTTCACCCAGTCTGTCCATGGAATAAAACATATAATGGTAGCTTATTTTAATTAACTACCAATGTTTGTTCTTGCACAAGGTTGACTAAAAGGACTACCCATAAGATAGACACAGGTAATAGCAGACCTATTAAACGACCACCTCGGCGACTTTCAAGGATCCAAAGAGAAATCGTGACGAAAGAAATACGAAAGATGATTGCTGAGGGCATCATCGAGCCAAGCAGTAGTCAATGGGCGTCCCCGGTGGTGTTCCTAAGAAAGAACCGTAATGTCCGCTTCTGTGTGGACTAACGGCGCCTAAATGAGTAACAAGAAAAGATGCATGTCCTTTACCCGAGTAGACAACAGCCTTGAAGCATTAGCCGGAGCTCAGTGGTTCTACACACTGGACTTAGCGAACGGGTATTGGGCAGTTCGCCATGAACGAGGAAGACAAAGAGGAAACTGCGTTTGTCACCACGGATGGCTTTTACCGCTATAATGTCATTCCATACGGCTTAAACAACGCCACTGCCACTACCTGATGATGGGCCTCTCTGACCAACAGCAAGAACCCTTGGCCGTCGAATAAGTTCAATGGGTCAAAGAATCACATGAATTTACAAGGAAGCATTTAATACAAAACATGAAAGGCAGAAGAGAGTATATGATCAAAAATCAAAACTAAGGAAATATAAAGCGGGCAAATCGGTATGAACCTGAAGCCAGGTAGAAACTTGGATGTGGATGGACGGGACCTTATCACGTGGTTGAAAAGCTGAACGACCTTTGTGCAGGATACAAAAGAATCCCTGATACCCCAGAGTTAATCGTGCATGTTGATCATCTGAACTTGTGCTAAGCACCAGATACGCCACCCACCTGGCTCAATATATCAACCAGTGAGCAAGCCAGCGCAGAGGAAGATGGTCCTTCCGACAACGTTAGTTACATGGAAAATCCGAAGATTACACCGACTCATCCGTCGACGAGTCAAGAGTTGAACGTAGTCAGGGAGACGAAAGCTATTGTCCTGACGTGCCTGTGCACTCCCATCGAAGAAGTCAAAGAACACGTAGAGCCTCAAACAGACTCGACCTTTAGGCATATACACCAAAGTATACACTTGAGATTAACTCTTTTAAAACAATATAACAACTGCGATTGTCTAATTACAGGAAAGTAGTCAACATGGATGGAACCGAAGTTCTCAGCCTCTTCGACGACTACTGAGAACCTGAGTTTAAGGAGTCCTTCGCCGAGCACCGTCTTACCAGCAAGGACTTGCTCTGCCTTAGAGACTCCAGTGTAGACCACCATGAATAGGATGGGCGTCGAAAGCTGCAGAGAAAAGCTCGCTAAGTTGGTAACATGGGAAGGCGGACGTATGACTTGCCCCGTCGAATCCTGTCTAAAACCTAGATGCACGGACGTCATAGCACTGGCGAGGCTCATGGGAGAAGTGCACCTACCTATGTGCTATTACTTACCATGCAAGTTATGCGGCAGGATGTACAAAAGAAAGGCAGACCTAAGAAAACATCTAGCTGTGGGACTCCGCCGTCTCAACTTCGAGGATGCCGATTGGACAGCCAGAGAGGCCGAGATGGAGTTAAAGACAAAATAAACTTCGTCCACCCTACACGCTACACCCGGATAAGCTGGTCGGCATTACAATACATCAGCATGAACAACACATCGAGCTGTAAAGGAAACAAACCAAGGCTCAGGAGAAAAGGAAGACCTCTCCAGATAAGGCCTCAGAGGCGGAGGAGAGAGGCGTAAAACAAAGAGGGATATCAACCAGATCAACGCTTGGATTGGTTGTAGGGGCACCCTTCCCGTGGAGGGATCATCCCTCAGACGGAGCTTAAGCAAGATGCAGGCTTCCATACCCCCTTCAATGGACCAAACAGGACTTGAAGAGTTGATAAACGAGAGCGTCACCCAAGTACATTACTTTAAAGGAGGGCTAGATGCGTGTATGAAGTTGAGGGAGAGGGTTCGGAACCGACTGGAGAAGTCACAAAGAGAAAAAGTCCAAACGGCTTTTAAGGAAACGGAAGCAGTTCGATGAGGTAGCAAAGGCTTTAAACGGTTGCAAAACGAACAGTGACTGAGCAATCCGACTGGGCGTTCATGACACGTAACAAGAAGAGAAACGGAACGGATATATGACTTTTGGATTTACCAAAGGATTATACCACTGGTTTTGTTCGGATATGTGATTTTTGGTTTTACCATAAGATTATACCAGTGGTTTTGTTCGGATATGTGATTTTGGGATTTACTAAAGGATTATACCAGTGGTTTTGTTCGGATTGTTGGTTTTACCATGGGATTATATCAGTGGTTTTGTTCGGATATATGATTGTTGGTTTTACTTTAGGATTATATCGGTGGTTTTGCTCGGATATGTGATTTTTAGTTTTACCAAAGAATTATGCAAACAAAAGAGTATATAAAAGGTAGTGATTTATTGTGTAAAGGACCAAGGACTATTAAACTTAGTGTATACTCTGTGCCTTGAAAAATGTACTGAGATGTCGTTCATCTCGAACATTCCACCAACGGATGGAACGTCCTTGGATTTATCTTATACGTGGAATTATTTCCTTATTGCAGTATCTCATTCATTTCTATATTTTGTGTGTGCATATTTAATGATTACTTCTGATATAGCTTAAACAGTCTATCTAGGGTTTTAGTAGATAGACAGGTTAAGTTAATTACCCCGGCCTGGGCATTCTGAGTAAAGCGAGCCGAAGACAACCCCGACTGGGGGGGGGGGGGGGGGGCGGTGTTTTATCATCTACTGCCTACGCTCGATGCACTAATCGGTCGGATATGTGTATCACCGCTGATCTGGCTATTTTTGTTTTGAATCAGTCGATCTTTTATACCATTTTTATTTGTATTTTTCTCATTGTTCAGATTACGGATTAATTCGGAAACCGATTTTTCCACGTTATTCCACATTATTCGAGGTTATTCGGATATACGACGGTCTACTGTAATATAAAAATATATATATTAAATCTTAAATGTCACACAAGTATTAAATATATATATATATATATACCGAAAGGTTTTCGATGACTTTGAATGTAATGCTTTTACCATAAAAATAGCACAATAAAGGTCATTCTGTTCCAAACAGATAAATTCCAGGACAATTATGATCACTGAAATTCAAGCTATGAGCTCCATCGAGTCAGAGGTTATTTCCAGATTAGCTTCCAGATTTGCTTAAGTGTTAACCATTGTCATATGTTTTTCATATAGACCGTACAATCTCCCGGCAAACTGAAAATAGGTCAAATGACTCGTATTCAGCAAGCTTTTTACAGGAAAAAACATTCATTAAATCACCTTGAATGTCAACATTTTGTGAGCCTTTAAAATTGCATGCTTAACCACGCAATCTCAAAATGAGAGCAATTTATATAATAATTGTATGTGCTGAAATGAAGGGCCTACCGATTCGGTGTAATCTTTGAACTTTGGTGTCCTCAAACCTGTTTGAATGAAAACCAGCCATATCTCAGGAGTTGTTTGGCATATCGGCCTTAAATTTTGTGTCCATGAATCATAGATTATTCTAGGAAAATGCATTTTGTCAACAGGTGAAATAAAATTTAAAAAATATTTATTTATGCTCATGGACTGAAATAAATGACGTAATAATAATAATAATAATAATAATAATAATAATATTAATATATATGGGCAAAATGATTTTACATAATAAATTTATAATGTAAAAGGCACGATATATATATATATATATATATATATATATATATATATATATATATATATAATATTGAATTTACAAAATAATACCCATTACCCGCCAACCAAGTATTAGCGCCCCCTTGATGTTGAATTTATGGATCCGTCACTGATTTAGTACCACGAAATGGCTCATATAGATGCTCACATTTAGATTACTCTCTGCATAAGGGCCTAGCAAGCCAAACATGCGCGCTTTCCGGTGAAATCCACCCAGATTATAAAGGACCAAGGGGTCAGCCTGTAAAACCGTCCTATCCCTGTTTATGTGGAGATATATACATTAAAAGTTCACACGTTACTCAAATTTAAAGGCTACACTACTAACAGTGCTCAACCATCGATAGTCAAGCTAAATCTTACAATGTGATAAGGAAAACTCGTAAAGACATAACTGGGTCGAGCACAAGTATAGGTATGTAGGTACCCACATGCGCTTACCGCAACGTAGGCTTGTATGTAACGTTATGAATCCTAATCTTAATGGTTGACGGTAGATTAATGTTACCATTCACACAAGGTTTAGAACTAATACAAAACATTTCTTTTGATTCTTGCTGAAAAAAAATGTTCTCCATTCTGAAAGTATGTTATTAGTATTATTTTCAATAAATGAACGTATTTCGAAATTCCTTTTCAGAAAATTAGATTTACGAATGGCTTAAAGTGGTCTTTGGGATACTCTTTGAGGCCAAGTACGTTTATTGCTAGACAGCAACTGTCAAAGTCGGATATTTGAAACTGGCAGATAGCGACCGAATGCAATGAAGATATTTTCCAATTCTGAAGCATAAGCGGTGAATTTATTTTAATCACGTTTTAACATAAAGCGTAAGCATGTCTGGATACCCTAGAACAGATTTTGTCTGTTATACTTTATTCATTTTGCATTGATTGTACAAAGAGTTATTATAAATGATGAAGGCACTCCTTGACTGAAGTGGTTTCATTCGGAAGTGTCTGGAGGCAGAGGAAACCAAAGAACCCAGAGAAAACCGCGGGCTTTGGACATGCAGGTTACAACAAAACACTCCCGGGGATCGAACCCGGGACGTCAGCGGAGAAAGAAGAGCGTTTACCCCTCGACCATCCTGGGGCTTGTAACCTTGGTAACGTCCTCATATATACCAAAACAGGATCTACGAGTGCGTAACATATTGGATCATATTGGATTGGGGGGGGGGGGGGGGGGGGGGGAGGCCAGGGGGTCCGTCCCCCCATTTTCATCCAAAGAGGTCTTTTTTAAGGGTATTAGGCAAACATTTTTGGACTGGACCCCCCCCCCCCCCCTTTCCGGACCTTGGGACATTTATTTTTTAGGTGTTACATTAGTTCTCCTGGTTTGGACCCCCCCCCCCCCTCCCACATTTCCTAGATACTGGATCCGCCCCAGGTTCTTGCGCACCTGAACTAAACATTAATATCTATGTTTTCTAATCGTCAAAAAACAGCAACTTAATAAAGTAGCTTTGGAATTAAACAGTTACTGAAGGGTACTAGATTGAAGGTCAAAGATAAACATGTTCGATTTTGGTGTATATATGCCTAAGGTATGACTTTCAAAATATTACCTATTCATCAATTTCCCCTTCTGCTTGATGTATGACTTTCAAAATATTACCTTATATTAATTCGGTAATGCAGGGGTAAATTGTGCTGTAATTTAACCGTACATAATTTACGAGATTTGAGATTCTTTCCCCTATCCCATGCATCCCGTATAATGGCCAAATGTGGTTACAGAATTTTTAATAAATAATTAACAATACAGTTAGCCAAAAGTTTATGTCTAGGAATTGTTTCCTATCATATTCGTGACGTTATTTTAGACTGACAATGTTAACTTTAGCAGTGCTAAATAATGTATACCAAATGTGTTTCAGTGGCGTATCTATAGGATTTGAAAATAGAGGGGGCGCAGCCCTAAAGTCGGGAAAGGGGCCGTTCTGCGTCTTTCAAACATGTCATATATATATATATATATATATATATATATATATATATATATATATATATATATATATATAAATCAGTTTTTTTTTCAAATTATATTGATATTCCACAAAGCCCTATCAGTAGGAAGCAAGCATATTTAAACTTGTTTGAATACACTGCGTGGCTGTTTAATTGTCTCCTACTTAACATATCAAATATCGTTAGTTCGTGCATAATTATTATGATAATTATATGTAATTTTGTAAGGTATCCAGTTCAAATTGTTTATTATGTTAACCGTGGGACCTTCAGCTATATATATAATGCATTACTTGAACAACAGAAAAATACATGCATCAATAACTATAGTGTTGTAACTTAATTGTAATTTTTAAGTAGAAGATGGTCAGCACACATGTAAAAGAACTGAAACGGATTAACTATTATATGTCACTGAATCAGTCAAAGGTTACTACATCTTTTTTATGTAGAGCTTCTGATAATGAATTCGATAATATAGGTTCTCGTAGATAAATTATTTTTGCAGCAATTAAGTTCGAAGTATAGCCAGTTGGAGTTAAAAAGAAATAACGATAGTCTGACCTGAGGTAATTAAAGTAAATAAACACAAGAAATATTAGAAGTGAAAAATACTCATTGACTGTTATTTGCATACCATTTTCAGATTTATATTATTATTAAAAATGCAGCTTTCAGACATAAAGCCTGGCCATCTAGCTCCAGTGACAGTAGCTGGCTATTTAGAGGTGATTTTAATTACCCCAAGATCAAGAAACCGGAAGCTTTCATATAGTCTCTTGGTGTATTCCAGGGTAAATTTAAAAAATCAGGCATAGCAAGCGTCTAGTGCATGGAAGTACAAATAGCTTGCATGGATTGTTTAACAGTGTTTGGCCATCCACCATCATGTTACAGAACAATCATAAGGTTTGGAGACTTCACTTCTGCACACAAACAAAATAGAAAAGAGAGATAGTAAAAAAACACGAGAGAAATGTGTAAGCATATAATCCCTTTACTGTTTAGATTTATTTTAGAAATGTTCAAAGTCTGACACTCTTTACATTTACATTACAGACAATATCTTGCTAAGCTTTTGTTCTTTCTTCACAAAATTTCAACAAATACAACAAAACTAGTTTCTCTTTAGGTCAATAGGAACATTTAGAACTGATAATAAATATACATAATTATATCAGATAAATATATCTATATTTACATTACAGACAAGATCTTTCTTGTTTTTCTTCTTTCTTTTTCATATGGGAATAACATTACCATAACCGTGCACAGATAAACATGAAAATATTTATTTACTGAAAACGCCATATTTTATCTGTGTGTGTATACTCAAATTATCGAACATAAAATAAATTTGAGTTAACAAACATAACACTTGCCAGTAGTTGACTGGTATAATTGTTAGCAGAATTTTAGGGGGGCGCCCCCCCCCCCCCCCCCCCCCATCAATACGACCCTGTGTTTTTAACAGTTTCTCTGTCACTTATAACAGACAGACATTTACAATGCTATCTCGCTTAATTACAATGAGTGAAAATACATGTAATTCAAATAGACTTGTTTTATGATTATTTTTTTTATTTGGAAGGTAGTTTTTCCATTTCACTTTTGGATACCAATTGCATGTGCAGTATGTTGTGTATTATCAGATATTGTAGGAAACATTTTGTGTACGAACCGGACTCTCAGGAACGCGGAGGTAAGCGTCTCTGTCGCTCAAATCTCATTTGGGCTATCGTTTCCTTGTGTCCCAGCATCCCATCAGATGCATGTTTATATGTTTGGACAGGATCAAAGCCAGTTCTTTGAATACAAACTTGTGAAAACTACTATGTCAACTGGCAATTTACCTTAAACAGGCTTTATATGTCACCATAACTGCATGACTGTATAAGAACACGATATAAATGTATAACCAAATAGTGACACGACAGTATCTTAACATGCTAAAATATTGGTTACGATTGACATACACGCTTCAGAATTTGACTGAGATCCCCACCCCTCGAGACGCTCCAAAATCCCATGTGACTATCAGGCAAAAAAAATTGCCTGAGCGTCCCGTAGACCTTCCTATTGAAAACCCTGGTGGACATATATTAGTATACGTGTTCATACAATCTATATCGCTTACAGTTATATATCAGTAAGCAAAATCTATACCCACATGTGTTCAGGCCAATGTCCAACAGAAACGCATAGGTGTATAGTAGTATACGAATCTATTCCAAAATTATATGGTGAACTTGAATCCCAAATTTTCTGTTTACCTAGCTAAATATATATACAACAAGGTATGAACATTCCGGGTTGTGTGTCACATCAACTGTTAACCTAAGTGATTATATATTTTTATCAAAGCAACGTAGTATAAAACTAGGAACCCAGGGGTCTCGACGCTCGGCTGAATTTGTCAATAGGGATATTTTTAAGAAATTTTCAGAATGACGGTCCTGAGACTTATTATCCATGAACTTGCAGCATTTAGATTATTGTAACAATCTTTTAAAAAAAAAGTGGGTCCAGTGACCTTGACGTAACTGATTTCTTCCACTTTGGGCGAGTAAGCCATGTGTGAAAGATCGAAAGTTTGGGATGAAAAGTTTGATTTACATTGCATCCACAATCATTTTAAAGATATGGCTCATGTGACCTTCACCTTTGTCCCCTGGACCCTGAAAATCAAAATGTTTCTTAATAAGTGATGGGTCATTAATAAATCAAGTTTGAAGTCAATCTGTCCAGCTAAAGAAGAATTATCATCCATAAACTAATCTGTGAATGGATGGGCCCTGTAACCTTGACCTTTGACCCTATAACCCCAAATCGAAAAGATTTCCCTATTGGCATTATTATTATTCGGGGGGGGGGGGGGATACAAGCCACATAGCTCGGAGGATATAGGTCGCAGTGACACAATTTCATGTTTCTAATGAGATTATAATGGACCTCCCTAGATTTTTAGTTTCAGGCTTCTAGGGTCAGCGGTTACGATTTGTGCCCTGCTAACGGACGGCCTTACGGACAACGGACAAAGCGCCATACCTATAACTCAGTTGACTTATAGTCAGCTGAGCTAGAAAAAAACAGCTGTCAACTGATATCGTGTTGGACTTTTTTGTTTACATAAGCTCTTAGGTGTGGCAGATGTGTATATTTGCATAATTGTTATACTCCGTTCCACCAACCTGTGTCACGTTTTCTGGAGATGATTTTCTTTAATATTTATTTTTTGTCAATAGTTACCTAAAAAACTGCATATTGGAATGACAATCTGATATGGCGATAAAAATTCTACAATAAATCCACAATTTATTTTTCTTAACTTTCTGTTAACCAGTTGAATGAAGTTGAGATGAACCGTAGAGGCCGGTAGAGGCTGGAATTAAAAAAATTACAAAGTGCTAGATAAATGACCTTTGAGCCTGTGACAGGGAGACGAAGGACTTGGGGGGGGGGGGGCAGGAAAGAACATTAATCATAACTTAAACGCTTTCATCTTAAAATCTGGAATAAAGCTGATGATCGGTAGAGTAACAGACAAAGAGAAGAAGTCATCCCATGCATAATGGTTCATCAAGTTTAGTTCTGCATGGTTTTAGTAGAGAGAGAATGGAAGGTGCATTAATCTTAACTGAGAGCTAGTATATTTCATTGATGGGTATACCTGCTGAGATAAAAGTGCCAATCCGGACTGATTGTTATTATTAACTTAAAAGACAGCTTGAGGAACCCTTTTAATATACTCTAAAATTAGAAAACACAATTAAAAAGACCGTTAAGCCTTTTAGAATAGAACATGTCATGAGGACCATATTCAATGCCTGAAAGTGGTAAATGTGTATATGAATGAATGAATAAATGAATGATTGATTGGTTGAATATTGATTCAAAAAATGAATGTTTTATTCTAGACTCTAGGCTTCTAACCGTTAAAGCCAATATGTTGTAATATACACCAATCTGTGGTGCTCATACAATAAAGGTAAAGCACAAATTGAAAAAAAAAACAGCTTGAACAACAATAAGAACAACAATAATTAAAACAATATAGTATTAAAAAATGAGAAAATAAATTAAATATATATATATAATAATAGGTTTCAGTTTGTGCGATTATAATGGACAGACGAAACGACGGACGCAGGTCATTGCAATAGCTCAGTTGCCTCGTATTTGACCTATATGCTCAAAACACGTGTTCCAAAGTGGTAATAAAGAAAAAAGAACTGGTTTGGATGGAGTACAACAACTGATGATGAACTCGACACATTTTGCAGTGAGGAAGATGCATAGAGCATTTAAACATAAATTTCAGAGAAGACTACAGAAATGTTATAGACAAAATTAAATAACAGTATTAACAGAAAAAAACACTTATGCTGAGGGAAGCATTCGAACTATAATGTGAGATTTATTTATAAATCTGATGAGGAAATATAAACTTATACTCATAGTTTTAATATTTTAGAAATGATCTGAATAAAAGCTGGATTTCAAGCAGGGATTAAAAAAAAACTTATAGCAATGGCTGAGCACAGTTGGCATCACAGCTGACGAATTTCTTCACCTCGCGCCAGTCTATATGTTAATCAAACACAGGACAAACCAAGATTTCACCATGTCAATAAATCACACTATCATTGACGATCTAAATGTTATCTTTTGTTTATTTCTGTATCTATATTATAAGAATTAATTTAGTGCACCAACTGATAACACATATGACATTTCAATTGTATTCTCTGTGTTTGACAAATGATCTGACGGCTGTCACGAAATGGATCGTATCATTTTATTTTCCTTTCTCAGGTTAGCTGTACAGGTTTAGCTGTACATTTGTATTTGTTGAGCGAGAATTGACGCGCCGGTCAGAGTATTGCTTTCTTAAACAATGGCGGCATTCAGTGAAAGGTTAGTAAGTAGGCTGCAGGCCTTTGTTACAGCGATTGCTTTGGGATTTAGTATATTTTGTTGCAAGCCTATTTAGTATTCAGCGTCCTCTGAATATAGATAGGCCATAGTAGGAAAGCAGGCAAGGACTTGTTTCAGTCTTATGAATATAAATGAGCTTCCAGGGTAGAGGGGTTTTAAAGATGTACAAACAAGTATTGAGACAGTCTGCGGGAATATATCTTAATCGACTAATAATTTCTTTAAAAAAAACTAGGTAACATATATATATAATGAAACCATATTCAGTATGAAAATTTAAAGAAATATAAATACATTTAACGTGAATGGCAAAAAAAATCACTAATCATTATGTTCCCATGCATATTCTATTATTTTCAGGAAAATGTTGAGATATATTATTTAAAGCAATGCATAAATTCTTGCAAAAATATCACAGAAAACATATGTTTAATACTGCTTCCAGGGTCGGATCCAGGATTTAGGAAAATCAAATCAAATGAAAACCCTAAAAAAAGGTCCATCAGGTCTGAAAAAGGGGGGATCCAGGCGGCAATATTTTGTCTGAAGCTCTTAAAAAAAGGCGTTAGAGAAAGCGGAGCGTAAAAATCATCAAAAACTGAGGAGCGTAATAGTCATCAAACACTTTAAAGTTTATATAACTTTAAATCGACAAATTATGCACAATATACGTACCTGTTGTAAGCTTTGTGAGTCAAATATATCACTTGCCGATTTCGTTTTGGGTGAATAAATAGAATAAAGTGTAAACTCAGAAGCCGAGTCAATGGAAAGTTATCCATAATATTTCAGTTGAGGATTCCTAAACAAGCGATAAGTGATGTAGGATTTACTTATATATAGGAACAAGGACTAGGTGGGAGTCTCAGATCCAATAGAGCTAGAGCGCTCGACCAGCGTACACATCTTCAGTCAGTCGGACTCCGACTTGGACTCGGGTTCCAAAAAAACTCGGACTCGATGAAGGTTCACTTGACTTTGTACTTGAATCTCAAGGACTCGGCTTTGGCCTTGGACTTGAGTAGCCTGAACTCGGACTATATAATAATAATAATTATATTAATAATATAATACATAGGGTGGTTTAATTTACACTTTATCTTTCTGATACTCAGTGACAGCTCTATATATAAGTGTCTACAAATTTAAGGATTTTAATTGTAAATAATTGTCATTGGGCTTAAATGGAATGAAATTAACCAACGTATCGGAAACTTTTATTTACACACCTATTATTCAATTGCAGATTTTTTTTCAGTATACACATTTACCCACATGTCTTAGCAATCTTCATCAATACTTGTGCTCATTCGATTGTGTAAAACGATTAGCATTTGATTAAATGACATAGTTCATTACTGTAAAGTAACAGATTAAGGACCAATCATATTTGACCTAAAACGTATAACAAACACCTAATGAAGATTATATTTCTATGGTTACTCACATAAATTTAATACCAGGCAATAATTCCAGGCTTAAAATTTCAATACATAGCCTACATAGAATAAAAGTTAAACTGTAATTATTCTTTGAATAACCAAAAATATCAAAATTTTGTGCATACAACATTTTTTTCATGTGATCTAGAAACTAGAGAAGCAAACAGTATGTCCGTTCCTAGTGTCTCGAAATGTTAATGTCCCACAGATACATGTGATTTGGCTGACGAATATTTAAATAAGGATTTAAATTTAAAATGTTATAATTTCAGAATGTATATAGCCTTTCAATTTTAGTCTCCAGGGGCGGATCCAGAATTTAGGAAAAAAAAAGGGGGGGGTCCCACCCAGGAGGACAAATGAAAACCCTAAAAAAAGGTCCTCAGGTCTATAAAAAAGGGGGTCCAGGCGGCAAAATTTTGTCTGAAGCCCTTTAAAAAAAGTTTTTTCTGATGAAAAAAAGGGGGGGGGGGAGCGGACCCCCTGGACCCCCCCTCCCCCCCCCCCCTCTGGATCCTCTTCTGCATGGTCTCTTCAGTTTAACAAAACATACTTTATAAAAATGCTGATGCGTGGATATGTTTTATATCAAAAAATGGGTCGGGCTATTATAAGTGACATGTGTATTTCGTTCTCCTTCAATGCCTGCTTCACTGTAACATCTATGACTATGACTCGAAATCTTGAAATGAAAAAGGTATAGAAAAGGCCGGTAAAGAAAGTTCGAGTTAAATTAAGGTACATTCAGTTTCAGTAAATAAGCGAACGCGAAAAAAAGAAGGTCCTATTCAATATTGTATCGTATATACCACTTATTGCTGGCTAATGCCGGCTCAACTAAAAAATACTATTGTACTATTAACATGATATAGGACTAAATTACATATGTATATTTCATTAAATTTAAATTATATATTTAATTTCTTTGGATTTCTTTCAAATTTTATGACTTCCTCAGCTGCTTCACAAAACGTCTTTACCACATTGAAACTTTTCATTTTGCTATAAGTTTTATTGAAAAAATTATAGATACAAACTAGATTGTACGATAAAATATCAATTTCAAATAAATTTGTTTAAAAAATCTCCACGTTGGTTCAATTAAAAGTTTCATACCCAAATTTTGCTGTGCTACTTATACTTCGTGAAAAATAAATTGTTAGGTACATCATAAAAAATAAATGTGTCCGTGCAAAAGAGACTTTCATTTACATTTCAATCAACTGTGGTTATTTGAACTGGATAAACTGTGTGACATGTGGAAACAATGTTAGCCTTCGAATACAAAGACAGGAAGGCTAAAATTGACACAAAAGGAGTGAATGATGCGGTAACTGATGCGGATGTTGATTCTATCGGGATCACTCTCTTCTAACACTGCGCATGCGCCTGTGAATAAATGTAAGGGATGGTTTCCAACATGGCGGCCTCTCGGCCTTCAGGCGGCCATGGTTCGCCGAACTCTCACACGAGATCCCTGGAAAAAGTTTTCGAGGAGGCACAATATTCTGGAGAAATTAACCTGAGCAATCGTAAACTGAAGGATTTTCCCGTGATCTCGACCAAGTATGACTTAACGGACACGAGTTCTGCAGGTAAGTCGGCCCTCTGGTGGCGTGTTGACAAAAACATCTCAGCATCCGTTGTTATTGGCGGCCAAAACAAGCCCCGAAAAATGACAACAAGCTTTCTGTATACTGTATTGTACACGCCCACATTTGTTATAAACTCCTGGAAAATTCTGACAACTCTAGTTTAATGTGATCGAGAAATATAATTACTCATATTTTACTTTGTATTATCAGCCATTTGAACTGAACGTGATATGGTCGAGGAACGAAATTAAAAACTGATGTCACCTGTCAGTTTTCCCATCACTGACACTTGTTCAGAAATGGGCCTATAATTTATGAATAATATACATATATTAAACATGGTAAAAACAGGGAACAGGTGTAGCATAAATTGTTTCCTTACAAGAGCTGATCAATCATATTTTCCTGAGAAATTCCAATTTCTGTTTTGCTCATACCTTGACTTGAGGATGCACCCCCCCCCCCCCCCCCCCAGTGTTGGTTAGGGGGTGCCATACCTCAGCTAACGTTAAATTTAGCAGTTCACATTTAAGCAAGAGATGGGGGTCACCTGAAACGCCAAAAACACCAGTTTTATGGGTACCTGTGACAAATCACCACAAAACACTCATTTGAATTTGAAGCAAAAAGAATTTGCTTCAATTGATAAATTATCATTTTTTGAAAATGTGAATGCAGTATTGTACCAATATTTTGTGAAATAAAAAAAATCCAGAGTGTACACCAGACAAGTGCTCAGCTCGTGGTCATGGATGTGATCAAATACAGTGTGCCAAATACAAATATAAATACGATAGCTGGTCTCCTCCAAATACAAATACGAGTGACCGAAGATAAATACATAAAACAAATGCAGAACATCAAATACAAATACAGTGATCCCCTGGGATTTGAAAAATATTCTCTACTTTTTCTGAAGAAAGTAACAACAGCCAGACATTCTTCACATGATATCCTTAGTTAACTTAGTTTGCTTTGACAGTGATAAATAAGCTGTTAATTAAAAAAGTCTGATTGCATGCCCCAGTGATTTCATCCATGGAGACCTCCACTGATACAAAGCCGGCCCGACTAAAACACGGGCTAGGGGAACCTCGCATACAACACACCTTAGCCGACCCATGTACCAAGAAAATATATATTTGTGGCCTGGTTCTTCAGAGAACTGTTCAATATCACATCTGGAATATTTTGTTAATTGGGTTTCTTTTTCATTAGCTTGTCAATGTGATCCGCTAAGCTTATCAGGTTTGATTAGAGTAGGGTACCAGTCTATGCCATTCTTGGACATCCAATCATTAGACGGCAATGTAGGTCAATAAAGGCAGACCAAGTCGCACCATAACATATCCAACAAAGCTAATTTCTAAGATAGGAGTAAAACCCGTGAGTTGATGCTGTCTTTTGGGTTGTTCAGAAGTTCGGTAGTAGTTAATTTTTAAAATTATGCAGACGTGAAATGTATGTATACATATGTATTTGTACAGTATTTGATCAGATACATCAGATATTGAGATCAAATACAAATATCATTTTGCTCAACACAAATACATACTTTGACTGTATTTGATTACAAATACAAATATGTATTTGACCCCAACCCTGCTCGATGCCGCAATAGGGGGCAGTGTCATAGTCTGCAACAACAGCTGCTGTGTCCGTAAGTGAACTGATTGCAACAAGAAAAAGCTCAGGTTTAAGTTTACTTCATAAAATTGTGACATAATACCATGAATATACTCCACAGATGATTATATATAGATTGGTGTTGCTTTTTAGCTTTAAATTTGAGGTAAAGTGGATGTTTTTTCACAGGTACAGTACCTGAAACACAAGTGTTTTAGGTGTTTCAGGGGACTGAGAGATGGCACTTCACTTGTAGCTTTAAATATACCAAAATTACCCCCACTGGTATCTCTTCTTCATGGCTGGTAATGGTAGTTTGTAGAACTCCTATTCTAGACATCATGGCCATGATAGGTTCAATTTCAAACTCAGGCGACTTCTAATATTCATTGGAAGTTCATGTTAGAATAGGTGGAATGAATATAGGGATATCTGCAGAAACATCTAGGAAGTAAATACGAGAAAGCTTCAAAATCTCTTTTGTACAGTCGGTAATAGCTGTCTGAGCATTGAATCAGATGCACATATTTCTGGCTGTGTGACCAGTGGTATCAAAGCCTGCTTTTATAGTTGTCAATGACCATTGCTGACTTCTTCAAACCAAACAGTCAAAAACTCTGCTGACAACTGACTTTCACTATGATAAGAATATCATGCAGTGTCACATAATCCACCGTTGAAGGGGTATATAATAAACACAGTTAATACAAATAACTTTGTTTTATGATGAATACAACACTTTTTACCTGAAATATTACAATTTTGACTTTTAAGCTATAAATTAAACTAAGATTTCTTAAATGCGGCATGCAGAATGCATACTGAGAATGAGAGATTTTATAAATATGTGTACCGGCACTGGTAAACATATATTTTCTATGTGTTGCCTTGATATACCATGCGGATCTGGCTAAAAATTGCTACCTGGTACATTTGTTTTGCTGGATAAATATGTCAGGCACAGGCACTTGTCACAATGTGTGTGGGGGGGGGGGTTAATATAAGCACTCGAGGAGTCCATCTCCAACTGTTGTTTTAGCACATATATATATAATATATATATATATATATTATCTTTAATCGAATAATTTCCCATACTTTGAGTGGCTATTTTCCCAAAAATATGCTGTTATCCACTCTAAAACAACTTAAATATAACTTTTCAAACATTTCATAGTATCCTGCTTCCACTGGTGCCCCCAAAAAAAGAGATAGATATGAAACCAGACATGAAACATGAGTCACGCCAAGACTTTTCTTGAATGTAGTAGAAAATCATGAAATTGATGAATATTAAAATAGTATAAACACTAGGCCCAATGATGAAGATGCAAGCTTACAGAAACAGCAATGTGTAATACATTATCATTTTATCATTCAATGATTCAATCAAATTTTTCCTCAGCTGTGGTTCACAAGCATGCCCTTGAAGATTATTTTCTGTGATAGTGGCATCATAAGGGTCTATTTTCTAAACATTTATTTTCAAAAATAGTATTTATTTCAGAACTTCTTTGTTCGCCATTGGTATTAAATCTCCGTTGTAAATTTGGATAGGAATTCCCTATAGATATGTATTCCCACATGTGCCTGTACTTGCAGGCTTATTCATGCAGTGCTTAGCAGATTAAGCCAAACACAGATGCATAGACTGATATAAATAGGTGTAACAGCATCAATATTTAACTAAAATACTGTGAATAATCTAGATCTTATTTTGGCCAGTTAGCACATTCAGTTAGCACAGTCCAATCTTTTGAATTGTGAATTAAAGTTTAAAATAAATATAAATTCAATCAACCACTGATCTGCTGATTGGTAGACCCATCTTACCACACTATTAAAAATTATGAACCATATCATCTGAATCCGAATGATCAGTAATAATTGAACCATATGTTCATTTTAGTGTGGGTAGTACAAAACCAGTAGCAGGCTGTAACAGGAAGCTTTGACAATAGAGTATTGTGCCTCTGCCAGTAGATTAATACATTGTGTGGTTTCTGGCCACTGAGCTGTATCTTTTTATGTTTTGATTTTAGTTTTCGGCTCTGTGTGTTTGTAGATAACACAGAATCCTGATTCATCATAGTAAACAAGCTTTATCTTGATTTTTAAGGCCAATTTTTAAGAATAGAAAGTTTTCAGTATGGATTTTTAAGTAAATTTATAATTTATCTCTCTTAACTCTCCCAAGCAAGAAAGATAAGCCACAAATTAGTAAGAGAAAAGTTTAGGCTTTAAGGGTGGGGACAGAGAGAGTGACAGAAGTTACAAATTTATACAAACAAATATGAGTTGAAAGAACAATCTTGTAACTTTATTTAATTGAATTGTTCATAGGCCTAAATTCTATTAACCTCACATGACAGGACTAGTGTTAATATCAAACCCTGCTGGGTGTAGTAAAGAGCCAGGTTCTGTTAGGCAGGTAATTACTCTCACCTGGTATCTTTCATCGCTTTCTGAAGGAGCAGGAACAAAGTCTGGCTACATAGAATGTTTGTATAAAGTCCTGCTGCAGACAGAAGTGTCTCCTGTGTTTTTCTGTGGGGGGGGGGGGGGCTATGTTTGATTTGATTGTTTTTGGAGGCAGTTACTTTGTTAGAAGATTAGTCCCCGTCTGTTCATGTTTTGTTCTCTTAACCTGTGGCAACAAAGGCTTTGAGAACTGATGAGATACTGAGTTGATACTTCTATGCTGTTTTTTAGCACAGCTGAAATAAATGGAAAGCTATTATTTTGTGCTGCAAGGATCACATCAGGAATTCAGAGAATCTATCCCTAAGGGCTCTCCTCTTTAACAGCTCTAGACTAGTGGTGTCAGGAATTGCTTGTAATCTTGTTATCTGTGAAATAATTGTAATTAATGGGTTGTTTAATGTTATAACTGATCTTTTGGCCCATATGATGGGTAACACATTATTATTTTATAGCCAAGTAAGCCAACATCATAACATGAATATGTGTATGTTTGGTAAAGTAATTTATTAAGTTTAAAAGTTTACAAACACAGACTGGGCATTAGTTATATGAGAGCACATTTTTCCTCATCACAAAACCTAAGATATATGGAAAACTCTTCAATGGAATATGGCATTGCAAGATCCATAATGAGTTGCTGTGCCATTCAGCAAAATTAAGTTCAATCCATATGGTAAATAATACCCACCTGTTATAAGGTGACAATGTATTTTTGTACCACTGTAGTATAAGGTTAGGCATCTGACTGTTTCATCCATATGGACTGGTATTCATCCTCTGTTAATGTCATCTCTGTTAAACTAACAAGTCTTGCACACGCTGTGACTGGGATTCCCATTATATGAATACAAGCTTGAACTGTTTTCCAGCTATTATCTCACTTCAGAGCTAACTCGAATAGCACTCATTAGAGCACATACCTCCGCCAAAGAAAGGCAGTCCTACTGGTTCTGCCCTTTTACTTAAATAAATATATAAAAATTTAATTTTATTTCCCTGTGAAAGTCAGATAATTTTTGCAAAATCCTGCTTATAGACAATGGTTGAATCTTAACCTCCTTGGTAATAAACAGAGCTTGACATTGACTTTTGAAAGTACTTGCAACATCTAGCTTTTACTTGCCCTAAATGAATTTTTACTTGCCCATCAAAAATTATTATTTGTATTTAAGAACACAAACATCCTTTTTCAGGCCTTTGGATAAAGGTTTATGTTGGATACACTTGCCCAGTCGTGCAAGTAAAGGTGACTTTTGGTTGCCCTCCCACTATTTTCTGGAACTTTCACTTGCTCCGGGCCAGCAGTTAACCGTTAATGTTGAGCCCTGATAAAACATGATGAATTGTTGGCAAGGTGCTTAAACCATACAAATTTATATCATTATCAGAACAGGCTTAGTTGTATTCTTATAATTACAGCCAATAAGTGTGTATATGTATTTTTGTGTTTTAACCTGGATATTATGATATCTAATCTATTGATATAAAATTTATCATCATGGTAAACCATACTGGTTTATATCATGATAGTCATCCTCTTTTGTCTGCAGGAGTAAAATAAATGTTAATATTTTGCAATTTTTATTATTATTTTTTAATTGCAGGTGCCCACAGAATTGGGTCTAGGTTATTATATAAAGAAATGATCTCGAACAAATTATCCTCATAGAAATTTTAAAAATTCATCAACAGTGTTGACTGCTTATCTGTAATTATAAAAGGTTACACTTTGATGTACTTGGAATGTTTCATTAATCACTGGGCAGAATCATTTTTTTGGGGGATGGGGGGTTACCTTTATCCACCTCAGTAAAACACCTGGGATAAATAATTAGGATGACACAGATTCACAGTTCCTGGAAGAAGGTAGGTCAGTGAACATTACTGATGGGCTCGTTAACTGCTTGTCTAGCCATTCCTGGAATGATGAGAACTAATTATAGTACCCCATCTGTGATTGAGGTGTATATAACACAGAAGCTGAAGCCTGAAGGACGTGGTATCAAAAAATAATTCCAGTGCTGCATTTATATATACTGCAGCTGTGTTGATCCATACTGGTGTCACAATGAAGATCCACCCTTGGAAATGTTTGAATTGGGTCTTTTGGTGGAAAACCTTCATTGAGTGCCAGCACTGACGGCCGATCTAGTCTGCTCTAGTAATAGTATAGCACATATCAATGCAGGTGTATGGTACCAGTGGCAGTCATTGAAATATCCAATCATATGGGGAAACCATTCAGGGTATGTATACTGGCTAACAGTTCCTCCAAGGGGCATTATTTGTATCTAGATCTAGAAGTTTTTAAAGTAAGTTTACCACCCACCCCACTACAAACATTTGTTGAAATTACTTCAGTTGGTTTTGAGTAATCTGCTGATAGACAACATACCAAGATACAAGCTAACAACAGACAGGGGTAAAAGCACAACCACTTTTTCAGATATAACAGAATATATATAAATGGAATTTTTGAATTGTCGTTTATAAATGGAGGCAGGTAGTTGCTTCTTTAAAATATTTATTTTTTTTTATTATTAATTTTCAATGTATCATAAATTTAGATATTGTTATAATAATATAAATGTCATTTAAGGAAATTTTTATTTGTTATTTGCAAAATTGACTTGAGGCAGGAAGAACACTCTTCAGATACATATGCTCTTTTTCTTCACATGATCTGTTTTTGACAATAGTGGGATTTTACAATCAAATAATGCAAAAAATTAAAAACTCTGCCAATTATTTAAAATTTACAGTAGCCCTCAGGGGGAAGAAAAAATACAGGGGTGAGGTTATCCATTGTGACACCTAGGACTCGCATTGGAATCTCCTATGAAAAGAACATGAATTCCAGCGCATGCACCTTTCCCTGGCAGTAAGAACTGGTATCAGTGGGATGTCAGACATTTTGATATTTACATTGAGAACATGCAGCATTGCATTGTGATTTATCTTGACTGAATCGCTAATGAAACAGGGCAGCCAGTCCCTTGTTAGAATCATTCAGTACCTGACTGCTGGCTCAGAGGCCGCCATGGTTTTCAGGCAGCTGCAGCTGGTGGTGTTTTGTATTTGAACTGTAGATTCTATAAATCACAGTATTTTCCAGTATCTGAGACTGAAGCACATTGTTTTTTTATCACAAAGTGTGATTTGTAATTAACAGAAAAAAATAACTTCAGAAACTCCTAAATAAAAAAAAAAAATCATCCATTGAATTTCATACTCTCAGACTTCATACTTAAGGGCAATTGGTCCCATTTTATAAAGGTCATTAAGTACATTAACAAAAAAGTTGGTGATATGAATTCAGGACTCAGCATAAATGGCAAACTCATGTGTTTAAAAGTCTAAAAAATGGTGGTAGGACAAATAAACTTTGCCTGAAAATGTTTGTCCGATTCAAACCAGGTATTTGCTTTCAAACTAGGTACCAGTATTTGCTTTCAAACAGGGTATTTACTTTCAGCGTATTTGCTTTTAAACAGGGTATTTACTTTCAAACAGGGTATTTGCTTTGTGCACACATATTGCTTTAAATTTAATACTTGTGACAAACAAAATTACAATACCTAATTATTATTCAGCATGCAGTGAAACAGAGAACAATCATGTAGTACATGCTTTATGTTGGTGACAGGGATATATCAAGTTGATTTTTATGGGGAAAGTGAAATCCATGATGGTCAGTTCAAAAGTAGCAGTTACATGCCTGACATAGCAAGTACAAGTTTATGTTGAGCCCTCAAAAGATTACTTTACAAGCAATGCCACTGAGGTTGTAGCTGTTTGCTCAGCTTTGAGTTGGATTATCACCTTTTCCAAAGGGATTACAGTGAAAGCAAGACCTGTGTTAACTGTTATGAGACCACCCATGGGACTTGCAAAAAGTGGTCTTAATTCACAGGTGGTTTCATTTGACGGGTCGGTTACAACCAATATTAATGCTTTTGGTTCGCCAAAGGGGGTGGTCTTAATAAAAGGTGGTCTTTCAGACTGGTTCTAATATATGTTATCACCTCTATCTGTTTGTTGCTTTGTTTGTTTGTTGTAAGGTGTTTAAACCTAAACATAAAAAAACACTGAGCCAGTTTCCTCAAAACCATGTTGAAAGGTGGAACATGGGCCAGGGAAGACCTAAATATATATATTTTTTGGTGCGGGTCCAGTAGGAGATCCAGTAGCATTGGTTTGCTGGTGGAGGTATGTGCTGAGTTTTAGATAATCCTGAAATTATCCTGAGCTAACAAAACGTAAACAGCAACTATACTTGAGTCTATGCTGTCACAACTGTATCAGTGACTGCATTTGAGTCTGAGCTTTCAAAACTTACAGTAATTGTGCTGGAGTCTGAGCTTCCAAAGTGTCACATCAACTGTAACTCAAATATGAGCTGACAAAACTGTAACAGCAATTGTATATTTCAGTTTGAGCTGTCAATGCTAATACATTGATTGTACCTGAGTCTGAGTTTCCAAAACTGCTATGGTACAATGACTGTAATATTCAATTAATTTGACTATTTTGAGTGAGCTGGCTCAGTGACTTTACTTGGCTCTGACTTTTCCATGACTGGACTCAAAATTTTCTGATTTGGTCCTACAAGGGAGTGACTTCATGGCCGTGACCACATAAGAGCAATGAAAAAGTACAAGTAGTTGTTGTTGTTCTGCCAGGAGTGAGCTAGCTACCAGCAAATCCTGGTTGTGGGTATCAGGGGACAAAGGGCACTGTAGTGAGTGTTTTGTACAGAGTGTACGGGAGCCACACGAGAGGCTTATAAGTAGCTCCTGAACTATGTGCTTTATGGATAGAGTACAGCTGCTAAATTTTGAAAATGTCAGTTTGCAGTATACATTTTTCTTTTAATTTAATTTTTAAAAAGGAGTTAGAGGTCAAAGGGGCCTTCTCAGAAATCAACAGCAATTGAAAATACCTCAGGTTTTTGCTGCATTATTGATAAATAAGAGTTTAAATATATGTGTATGTGTCTCATTGATTTTATCCAGATTGAGATCTAGGTGTTTCAAAGCCTTCTCCAGGTGTTTTAAAAATGTTTTAAGGTCAATCTTGTCATACCTGAGTTATCCAAGACTGGGATACTGGTGTATTATACATATGCTAATAGAGGTTCATACACTTCTGGAAAATCTGAGCTTGTCCTTGGACAAATGGGATCTTATAAAGATTTGAGGGCTTAGGTATATAGTGAGAATTAATTGAGTTGGTATTATAAAACATGGTGGTATGGGATTGGGAGTTTTGAACACAAACCTGATCATACATGATCCAGGGCCTCAGTGAAACATAGGAGATTAAATAATAATATGTCAAGGCCCAGGTCCCATTCTAGATAAATCAGGCAATTGGTATCTAGTCTGTTATCAGTGTGCATATCATTTTCTGGTAGGGTTGGGTTTTATACAATCTTGACTCTGTCCTGTGACATGTTGGACGATATATCTGTATGAAGCCTCTGGTGAAATATTCATGGGAATTAATAAACATGATATTAGTTCTGTTACCATGATGGACTATTTAAATCATGAGCAGCTGCCACACAGGAAAAAATGCCATCAGAGCCTAAAAAACCCAAGCATGCGGTTTGCCAGTGGCAGTCCATGGGGAACACAACTGAGTGATAAAGTCAGAAGTGAGGCCTGTCATCACAGACCTTGATTTACAGGTACAGACTTGCCTCTGACATGAACACTGAAGTGGGGAACTTATTGTGAAGTATATACAGATGTAGAAACTCTACACAGAGGCACATGTTCTTATGTTGTATATATAACTGTTGTTAAGTGGTCTTGTGTGTCTGTATACTTCCTGGGTCACTGTTGACACTGAACATTTGAATTCACAAATTACAAATACTTACTTTTGTGCAAGTCAGAACTCAGCAGTTTAAATGAAAGTGCACCGAACATTGTATTATTTTATAAAAAAAAAATTGTAAAATTTTGTTTAAGTCCTCTCAGAATCTTTTTTTCAGAGGGCCTTATCAGGACTCAGAAGAAGTTGTTTTGAAATCCCTACCTACGGCTTGCTTTAGGTTTCAGAAAGTTGCCATGAACTTCAAGTCCAAATTCATATCACTATATCTATTACTGGTATTAGAAAAAAAAGTGACTCCACAGGAACAGGGACAAAATTTTATTTATACCAAAGAGTGAGTTTTTCAGAGAAAGATTTTGGTGGGGAAGAATTCTGCCGGGGCTTGTTACCTCAGATGGTGTACTGTGTTGTCCTGGTTTGTCTTACATTGACCTCCTCAAACAGATGAGATTGAGGACACACCCTAGTATTTTTCTTCTTTTTTTTTAAGCTGGAAATATTTACAGCTTCATGGATATACATTAAATGGTGTGTATTCATCACCATATTATGTGGTTCATGCTGTACCCTGCTGCACTAGCACTGCCTGCAGGAAGGCACCTGTCTGACCTAGCATTATGATGTACAAAAGGTTAGTAGCCTCACCTCTGACATACCATGTACATTAACTACATGCTGCTACTATATAAACTGCAGTATGGCTGCTGACAGCATGCAGACCTGTACCACTTTTTATGTTTTATTGTACAACCAGACGTCACTTAAATCACCCTTTTTCAGACATTTTTTTCACAGATTCTCGAACACTTCAGAATGAAGTTCAGCGCATCTTTTGCTGAGTGTTAGAAACGTCCCGTGTAGAAGAAAAAATACATGTTTGCTCTAAGCCTTCGAAAAAACAGTGTAGTGCAGATCTCCATTGTTGTGAGTCACACTGCCATATGAACATGGTAATAATCCCCCCCCCCCCCCCCCTCCAAAAAGAATATTAAGATATTCCTTAACAGTAAAGTGTTGAAATGAGATATATATGAAGAGATTTTTTTGTAAATTGAAAAAAAAATGTGTAAATGATAACCAACATTTTGGAAGTTTACCATTATTTTAAAAACTGGACCAATATACCTCTGTACATGTGGATGATGATATATGTTTCTGTTCCACCAGTGTGTAAAAATTTAAGAACCAGAAATCTGCATTCTAAGGAATGCAAGCCTCCGCCATGTAGGGGGGAGACATTTTGTGGGATAGTCCCAAAACCATGTTTGCATTCACTTGTTTGGCTGATGTTCCAAGCTTCATTTGTACAAAAGTTATTACAAGTGCAGTTCTGAATATCCCTGGATGACACGCACACACACACACACACACAGAGGAACAGGTGTGAATGCATACTGTCATGGCAGGGGCATCAAAAACTAGTCCAGTGTTACCTTTATTCAGGCTATGATGGGTTATTATCATTTGTAGTTTGTCATTTTGTTAGCTCTAACAGGGATTGGTTTCACTGGAAGGTACCAGTACTGTTTTTAGTATTTTACAGGTTTGTGTTTTTTCTTTTAGCTGGATAATGCAAAAACAGAATTTGATGGAACTTAACATGAAAATGTTATGGTCCAGTATCAATGAGGAATTTTCACACTATTGAAGTCTGAAATGTTTTTGTGCTATTTTAGTTATTTTGTTACACAGCGTGTTGAGGTGTCGGGTAGAGCAAAACTGACCAGGTGTCAGGTCTGATGTTACTTTACAGCTGAACCCGTTTACATACCGGTCCGCTTGTGTACATACCTGAGTCACTGCTGGTCAGAACAGCCCAGACAACTGTCTGGACCGGGAGTAATTAATATGTATGTGTATATGTATACTCAGACAGCCCTGCATATAAAAATCACTGCTGTTGGTCATAGGATATATTTAATGAATGTGAAGCATAACCCTCAATTTCTTGGTCAAAAGATTTGCATAAAATATGCTGAAATCAATATGAAAACATTTGGACAAATTTTACTGTGAACGTTCAGTATAAAACATACAATACAAAGTGCTGTCCAGTTGCAGCTGAAACAGCTGGCAGCTGGTCCTCCAGTTGTTAAATTTACATAACCATTCATAACATGTCATGAATATAATGCAAAGATTTATAAAGTATTTCAAACTGGCTGTATAAACTCTAACAAATACAGTTATAAATCATGTTCCATGATTAAGAGATAAAAAAGGACTGATAATAAATTATTAGTCAGTTATTTTATGTTCCATCTATATTTCTGCTAACAAGCTGTATAAAATTATGACTAAGAATAGTAAGATATTGCATCATGCTGTAGGGTCAAGGTAATAGCTTGGTTGTTGGCACTTATTTGTTGCACATGGTTAGGTTTTTATGCTGTTTGCAATACGGTGCCCCATCTGTCTTATATCTCTGACTGGTGCCCCACCTGTCTTATATCTCTGGCTGGTGCCCCATCTGTCTTATATATGTGACTGGTGCCCCATCTTTCTTATATCTGTGACTGGTGCCCCATCTTTCTTATATCTGTGACAGGTGCCCCATCTGTCTGAAATGTGACTGGTGCCCCATCTTTCTTATATCTCTGACTGGTGCCCCATCTTTCTTATATCTCTGACTGGTGCCCCATCTATCTTATATCTCTGATTGAATAAGAAATATTTTATCAGTATAATATGACTCCTTTGGATATGCGTATATAATTGTTAGTAATTGATTATACAAAATTGCAATTGATTTGATCGATTATGAAAGAAAACGACCAATCATTGATATATAAACGATTATTTGGCGCATCAGTTCTGTTCAGTCCACATGGTGCTTAAGTCCAGCAATCCAATCTGAAGCAGTTGAGTAGTGCTTAAGTGCAAAGAGAATTTAGCATACATCCTTTCAGTTGATATATAAGCCTTATCATAGTATTGGTTAATACATGTATATCCAATAACTTGATAGCCTACATGTGTATATTTTCAACATAGGCGTTAACACATATATATATATACATGTTAAAGATTGTTCACATCAATTTTAGGAAAGCATGTACCTTCCACCTTTATAAAGCCTTACCTTTCTAAAAAAACTCTGAAATTGATTATCACAAAGCAAGATTGATCATTGGATGGCCTGCATTATCGATTATAATTGATCATCGGTGCAACGCTAGTCAGAGGTCACCTTGATTTGATGTCACATGGATATATATAATTTATAACTCATCAAGAATATAATTGATTTTTATGAAACTCACTATGAAGGATTACCAGTGCATATCTTGAGCAGCCGAGTTAGATTCCTTGTCAAAATCTGCATATAATTAATTAGGTCAGAGGTCATACAAGACTTGTATGCTGTGTATTATGTACTCTTGCCATTCTCTTGTTCATGAATTATTTGTAGTATCTCTGTTTTATGAGATACAGAGTTGCAGAACTGTGTACTTAAGTCCTGTCATTAAAAAATGTTTTAGACTTTTTCTTAATAAAACATACTGTCAAAAGTTACATGATGAGGTCTGTGGTAAACTCCTGCTTGACTAGTTGGGCTTTTGGAGTTTCATGCCATATACCTTTGTATACTGCATTCTATTGATCATGTTGGATCAAGCTGCTTGGCATTCTAGGTGTATTCATATGGCCAATTATTGGGTTTGCAAGTTATATAATTCCTGACATCTACATCTGTTACTTATTATGTGCTGCTGTTACAGTTTTCAGAGGTTTTGTGTTGATGGATTCTCTTGTAATGCACCTTCTGTTCTGTCAGAAAATATTTATTTTTACCACCTCATCACCAGATCTTGGCATAGCCAATATAAAAGCTGTTACCTGTGGGGCATCCAGAGGGGCTCAAAACATTATGTGGCCAGATGTGTGAGTAACTTCAAAATTCAGCTTTCAGTCACTTTTCATCTTTATGAAAAAGGTCCATACTGGTAGCATGCAGGCCTTGATCATTAATTAAATATTTAATTAATTTAAGGTGCTGTAGCACTCATGTGACAGTTATATTCTCATGCCCTGTCAGTTGATTTTGGAATTGATTTATAAATAGATCTGTCTTTTTGTGATTAACAGATCTACCTGTAGGCTGTAGGCCTGTGTAAGTGTAACTGGCATAAAAGAATGTTTACTGTAAAGACATGGATGATAAAATAATGAAGTAATGGAGTCTGAAAGCTTATTGTCACCAATCATACTTTTCCAGAAGATGACTCTTTTTCTAGGCAACAGTGTCAATACAATCAAGAAGTACATATATAACAAAGCACAAGGTGTCTGATCAGTCAGTAGGAGAGGGTGTGTTCTATGTTGCATCCTGTTTAAAGATGCTGGCTCTTTCCTGATGGCTGTGTGTTAAAGACACAAAGTGATGATGAGTCATCCCACAGGATGCTGCACAAAAGATGAAGAAGAGTAGGGGGCTACAGTTCACTGTGCCAGTACCTCAAAAACAGAAACCGGGAAGGGGGTGGAGAGCTGTAGGGGTTCAAGGCAGCAGGGGTTAAGTCCCTGAGGTCAAAACAAAGTGACTGTCTGGTAAACAATAATAACCTGGCTAGATCACTGTGGCTCTTCCTGAACATGGCTGGGGTATTGAATATTTATCCTACTCAGATATAGATAAACTGCCAAGCCAACTTTTCAACTTAATATACAGGAATACACTGATGTCATTTCTAGGACCATATATCATGGCTTGTGGGTGTTCTTGGGTAGTAAATTACATTGCTTGTGGGTTTTGTAGGGCAGTATCACATGTGGGTTTTGTAGGGCAGTGTTACATGGCCTGTGGGGTTTTCTGAGGTTCTATTTCATGGCTGTTGGTTTTATAGGGATATTTTACGTACTACATTTCTGTTGGGTTTTCTAGGAATGTATTACATGATATCATTCTGCAGTTTTATGGGCTTTATTACTTGACATGTGGTTGTCTAGTACTGTAATGCATGGCTTGTGGGTTTTCTTGGGCTCTTTTACATTTTTCATGGCTTACAAACATGTGTTTCTTCTCGGGCAACCAGTATATTTTATATTACATGGATTATAGGTTTTCTATGGATATATTATATGTATTACATGGTTTGTGGGCTGTATTTAAAGGCTAGTGGGTTTTCTAGGGCTTTATTACATGGATAAATTCCAGGACAGTTGACCTGGATAGTGGTTTAACTGCACTGGATGGTTTTCAAGAAAACTTTGGGGTTTTTAGACCTTGTTAATTACAAGGTTTTTCTATACAAGTTTTTCTTGGCTGGTTTTCTGCATCCCTATCACAGTCTTGAGTACAGTGGTTGAGATACATTATCTCATGATAAGATGTTACTTAAGACACATGACATGTAGTAACTGACTCATCATGTCATTATACCGTACACATTGTGATACAGTTAAGGGATGTTTTGTTTCTGACTCAGTGTTCTTAGTTGTTCATGAAATGATAACCAGCTTTACTCTCACAAAACCCTCACGAAACAAATGTTTACAAACATTACCTGTCTGCTTGCTCCAAGATTACCCATAATACATCTTAATTAGTAATTACTAGCCTCTTATACTTAAGTGTGATGATTAGTCAATCACTAACCATCCAAACAGGTCTCTAAATAATTTGACATTTAACCTTACATGCCCTGTATGGTGGTGAGAGACTGTTGTTAGTGTTGGATATCACTCTGCACTTTATAATCAGATATTTTTAACCTATGGAGATATGTCTGTATGACATTAATGTGTTATTGACTTTGTATTGTGATGTATCGTTTTCACCAGCACATTCATTTCCCACATACTTAAACATCCAATGGACCAATCGAGGTAAGGTATTCTCCTTCCTTCTGCTGTACCAAACTTTCCGCACTTTTGCGTGTGAGGTATTGGACAACTTCACTTAGTTAATATTGTGTTTATTCTAGAATGTTTTTGATTTGAGGAACTAACTTATATACCTACCACAGATCCATTGACTAGTATTTGAAGGCCAGGGGAGTCATAAAAGAATTTAATGTCTCCCAATGCTCTTTATTTTTATCAGGAAGTAGTTGATAGAACAGGATGAACATATATACAATACTGTTTCAGCCTGACAGGAAGATTTACATAGATATTGTGTACTTTAGTGATTTTACAAGTGTTTCAGTCATTACCCCTAGAATTGACGTTTGTTGTTGGGATCATTTCACTTTCAAAATGGCCAGGTTGTTTGGTATGGCTCAGAGCTGTGTATTTTAGCCATCAGTCACAGGGGCTACTGTTGTTAACACAAATGCAGCATATACATCCTGATCAAGTTGTGACATACAAAATACCCATAATGCTTTGCCAGCCTGTGATTGTCATGAGACCAAGCTTTAGATCAAATCAGTGTTTATTATATAGTGGTAGTACTGGTACAACAAAGTTCATGTTTTATCATGTGTACAGCAGAGAATCCATTTGATACTTGGCATCACTGGAAACTGGTTGTGTAGGACAGGGAACAAGGAGTTGATGTGGGGTGGAATAGTTAGGGGGGGGGGATGAAGGTTGAAGTAGGCTAAACAGTTACTGGTAAATTTCATAAATAATTCACAAGCACCTTTTGTTAATATCAAAAGGGCTCAACATTAACTTTTGAAAGAACTTGCCCAGTGGGGCAAGTAACATTTAGCTTTTACTTGCCCTACATGAATTTTTACTTGCCCTACAAAAATCATTGATTGTATTTAAGAACACAATAATCTTTTTTCAGGCCTTAAGATAAAGGTTTATGTATGACCTACTTGCCCAGTCGGGCAAGTAGGAGGTGATTTTTAGTTGCCCTCCCACTATATCCTGTAACTTTCACTTGCCCAGGGCAAGCAGTTAACCGTTAATGTTGAGCCCTATGTTGTCAGCAAAGACTACATGTTAAAGGACTGCTGCATCACAAAGGCCCAGCTGCCAAGGACACATTGGTTATCACGTTTTGCAGAATGTGGGTTGGGGTTTTGTTGCTGGCTTAAACCATGCCAAAAAATATTTCAAATGAAGTCAGACATGTACAAATAATGATAATTTTGTTCTAAAGGTAATTTTTCTAGTTAAATTGAAGGGTTCAGTTGCCTTGTAAACACTTCACTCAGGTACTGGTAGGTATGTTAGAATCTGTTAGGGGTGCTGCGATCCATTTGTAGGTGATTTTCAGCCCATTTCCTATGACCATACTGGCAAGCCCCTAGCAACCCCTCCGATTTTCAAATTCTAATATATTTTCACTGGGATTCCCTTACCTTATGATCAGTTCAGCCAGTCATCACTCTGATTTTCATTTACTGCATGTTATTTGTGTAAATTGTCACTGAGAAAATAATGTGCAAAGTCTGTCAGTTGATTTTGACTGGTGAACCAGCAGCCATACCCCCCTCCCAGTTCTGTAATCCTGATGACTATCTTAACGTTGAATTTTAAAAAGATTAACAATGAAAACTGCATGTAAATTTTATATATATATTAGTACTTTTGAGAAATTTTTAGTTTTAAGTCCATTGAATGCTGACAAGAAATAATTTTGTCCTAGTTGGTTAGAATTTGTCCAGATCGGTCCTTGGCTTTTGTGAGTTATGCCATAGACGGAATTCCACGTTTGCTCACATGTGACACCCTAGTACCCAATTAGCTGAAACATTAGACAAATTAGTAGTCACCTCCACTGGCCCATACTTTGCTTGAAATTCCTAACTAAGGTGATTCATGTAGTCCACATTAAGGCCCACCAGATATGTGACAAGTAAAATTATCAAGATTATACCAACCAGTGGGCTCCTTTTATAATTTGGATCCCTGCAGCTAGCTTTATGGTATATTCCACATAGCTAATTTGAACACAATTCAGTGATATACCCACAGTTGTGCTCTGTATCATGTATAATTGTGAATGTACTGTGATCTCACTGATAATGAGTATTCATCAAATGATTCAGATCTACAACTACTCTCCCTGAGCCCTACGTGCTGGTTATATTAATTACCGGGATGATTGCTGTTTAATTCTTGATAATATGACAGTTACGGATGCTGAAGCCAAGCCTGTATGCATACTTAACATTGACTGCTGGTTACTGTTTAAATTTATCAACAGAGCAAACAAAAGTTCATGCATGCCTCCGCATTGCTCCCACTCACAGTGGCACGGCATGTTCTGTGTAGTGTGTATGCTATAGAATACAGTGAGACCTGTGTTATGAGACCACCCATGTGAAGTGTGTATGCTATAGAATACAGTGAGACTTGTGTTATGAGACCACCCATGTGACTGGCCCAAAGCGTTCTTAATGGACAGGTGGTCTTTAATATTAGAGAGGTGGTTTTTCAGACAGGTTCCACAGTCATGTCTGACCACAGTATATATTAATAAGGACAATAATTACTGGTGGTAGGAATTGGTCCAAAAATCATGTTGGATGATTGAATCAAATAATGACCCTTGATCAGTTATTTTATGTACCTACTATATTTTCTCTCATCTCATGGATTTTCAGTTTCTGTGAATTTAAGAACCCAAAATTGCAGTTGCTTTTCCGTGTGATTTAGATAACCTGGGACCTAGTTCTGTCTGTTGTTGCTTGAATTTGATTTATTTGGATCAATAATAACATCATTTCAGGCCAGAGCCATTGATAATCTCTTTATTTCTGGTCAGAGCCAACACTGCTTGTTACTTGTATTAGTCCTGTTGCATCAATCAGTGTATCAGTACCTCATACCAGCCTCCTCATGCACCAGATGTACCTGTAATTTGACTTGCAGTTAAATCAATTTAAGCTGTGTGGCATTGTTCAAGCCAGGTGGGTTCCTTGGAGGTTTATTTTAAGGATTTCAGACAATTTGAGATCAATACTATTTCACCTTAGTGCAAGATACAATTGCGTCTGCTGAGATGCCAGCAGTCAACCATAGACTGGTACCAGAAGTCAGGAATAGACTGGTACCTTCATTATTTTACTTTAACTCACAGGTCTTTGGTTTTTTTTTGTGAGCTTCATCATTAATTGATATAGCTTCCCATTATTAAAATAGCATTGACTGAAGGAACCAAATAATATATAAATTTTATCAAATACTGCAACTTAAATGTTACCAGTGGTTTTACTTACAGACAACAACAAAATTTCTTTACCATAAGATTTATGTGGTTTGTATTAAATAACAGAAAATAATTTTAAATGGAGTCATCAGGGGCATTGCTGTTTTGATACATTCAAGATATATATGTGTGTGTAATGTTGGATGTCAAAAAAATTGTTGTCAGGAAACACAGTAGTTTGGAGAATTACATGGTTCATTTCCTGGTTAATGATTAAGAGAACTACTTGTGATTAAAGTCATAAATGAAAGCGACAGTTTTCCTCAAATTACCATATGAAATGAAAGCAGACTGGTCATTTTACTAATGGGAATATATAGTGACATAATATATACTGTGAAACATCACTTGCATATATCAGTATACATGTTTGGTTAAAATATATTTTAATTTGTACATATATATAATCAAACATCTTGAAGAAATTTATATTTTACTCTTACATTGATAAGAGCATTCCTTTTGAGCTCAGCTGACTGAAAGTCATCTGAGCTATAGCGATCACTCTTTGTCCGTCGTCCGTCTGTCCGTCTGTCTGTCTGTCCGTCTGTCCGTCTGTCAGTCTGTCCGTCTGTCCGTCCGTTAACCAGGCACAAATCGTAACCGCTGGACCTAGAACCTTGTAACTTGGGATTCTGAGAGGTCCATAAAAAATCTCCTTGGAAACCAGAAATTAGGTCTCTGTTACCCATATCCTTCGAGCTATGTGGCCCCAAAGTACCCCCCAGAAAAGTCAAAAATTTCATACAAAAACTTCAATATCTCATTAAATACTTGACTGATGGTCATGATTTTTGGCATACATATTGATCATGAGATGTAACATCACTTCCTGCAGACTGGTGGCGCCACCTGTATTTTTCGATTTTTTACGAATTTTTTTCTCTATTTTTGAGACCTTTAAAAATGTGAACATCTGTTAACAAGGCACAAATCATAAAGACTGGACTTAGAATCTTAATTCTTGACACACTGAGAGGTCCATGAAAAATCTCCTTGGAAACCAGAAATTAGGTCTCTGTTACCCATATCCTTCGAGCTGTGGGGCCCCAAAGTACCCCCCAGAATAGTAAAAAATTTCATACAAAAACTTCAATATTTCAATAACTACATCACTGATGGTCTTCATTTTTGGCATACATATTGATCATGAGATGTTCGATCAGTTCCTGCAGACTGGTGGCGCCACCTGTACTGTTTGATTTTTTACGATTTTTTCCTCTATTTTTAAAACCTTTGAGGATGCTGTCATCTGTTAGCGTGGCACAAATCGTAACGACTGGACCTAGAATCTTCATTTTTGACACACTGAGAGACCTATGAAAAGTCTCCATGGAAACCAGAAATTAGGTCTCTGTTACCCATATCCTTCGAGCTATGGGGCCCAAAATTACCCCCCAGAATAGTCAAAAATTTCATACAAAAACTTCAATATCTCATTAACTACATCACTGATGGTCATGATTTTCGACATACATGTTGATCATGAGATGTTTCATCAGTTTGTGCAGACTGGTGGCGCCACCTGTATTTTTCAATGTTCACGAATTGTTTTCTCCATTTTTGAGACCTTTAAGGATGTAGTTATCTGTCAACAGGGTACAAATCGTAACAACTGGACCTAGAATCTTCGTTCTTGACACACAGGGAGACCCATGATAAGTCTCCATGGAAACCTGAAATTTGGTCTCTGTTACCCATATCCTTTGAGCTATGGCACTCCAAAGTAAAGCTCAGAATAAATGGAAAATTTGATACAAAAGCTAAAGTATCTGAACAACTAATGCAGAGATAACCATAATTGTTTGCATGGATATTGATCATGGAGTGTTTCATAAGTTTCTGCAGACTGGTGGCACCACCTGTATTTGTTCGGGTGTTTTTACGAAATTTTTCTGTATTTTTGAGACCTTGAAAGATATGAACATCTGTTAACAGGGCACAAATCATAAAAACTGGACCAAGAATCTTCATTCTTGACACACAGGGAGACCCATGAAAAGTCTCCATGGAAACTTGAAATTAGGTCTCTGTTACCCATATTCTTTAAGCTGTATGGGTCCAAAATACCCCCCCCCCCCTCCCAGAATAATGGAAAATTTGATACAAAAACTGCAGTATTTCAATAACTACAACACTGATGGTCATGATTTTCGGCATACATATTGATCATGAGCTGTTCCATCAGTTTCTGCAGACTGGGTGTGCCACTTCTATTTTTTTTCAAATTTTTACGATTTTTTTTCTTTTTTTTGAGACCTTTAAAGATGTGGTTATCTGTCAACAGGGTACAAATCGCAACAACTGGACCTAGAATCTTCATTCTTGTCATGCAAGGAGGCCCATGAAAGGTGCCTGTGGAAACTTGAAATTAGGTCTCTGTTACCCATATTCTTCAAGCTATAGGACTCCGAAGTATCCCTCAAAATAATGGACAATTTGATACAAAAACTGAAGTATCTGAACAACTAATGCAGAGATCACCATGATTTTTTGCATGGATATTGACAATTAAGTGTTTTTATTAGTTTCTGCAGACTGGTGGAGCCACCTGTAATTTTGTATCCGCCAAAAGGAAGTTTTGCGGATACTATGTTTTTGACCGAGTTCCTCCACCGCGGCGGCGTTCGTTTCCAGAGAGCTCCTCGGAGACTAATGGACCAATTTTTCCCAAACTTACACCTATTATCGGGTCACATGTGAACTGGTGCCTAACCAATTTGTGTTGACCTCTGACCTTTCCTCTCTATCCAGTGTCCATTTGTGGGTCTGTTTCCACTCATAAACCCTCATATCTCGGGAACCGTTTGACCGATCAGGAAATAAAATTGATACAAATGTAGCCCTTGGATTGCTTTATAACATACACAAAAAATGGTGGCGCCACCTGTTACCATGTTTGCACAGTGTCCATCTGTTCATCTGCCTTGGGTTAAAATCACTCATATCTCTGCAGTGAATTGACTAATTCACCTGAAATTCGTCATGCGTATACATCCAGGATAGCTTTCTTGATTTTATGACAGGTGGCGCCACCTACGTTCACGTTCACGCTGATGACATCCAAGCTTATATCTTGGGAACCGTTTGACCGATCAGGAAATAAAATTTATACAAATGTAGCCCTTTGATAGCTCTGTAACATACACAAAAAATGGTGGCGCCACCTGTAACAATGTTTGCACAGCGTCTGTCTGTTAGTCTGCCGTGGCCTAAAATCACTCATTTCTCTGTAATGGTTCGACATAACTGCCTAAAATTTTGCAGGTTTATACATCGTGGACAGCTTTCTGGATTTGTGGTAGGTGGCACAACCTACATACACATTTAGGCTGCAGACATCCATGCTAATATGCAACATACCTCACTCTATTTCCCCTTGCCACTCAATCCATGCCTCACTATCCGATTTTGGCAGATACATGTAGTCACTTGTCGGTTACCCGTATTCTAGTTTTAAAAGTTTACACATTTTTCTCTATTTTTGAGATATATAAATACAGACTAAATCTTGGCCTGTTGGTTAATCTGTTTGATGCTTCAGTTGAATGGGTATATACTACCATTCTAATGATAAAATTTCCTTTTGCGAATCTCTTCCCAGTCAGCTGAGCGTCATGACCTATGGGTCACTTGTTTCATATCTTTGAGAGACGCCAATATATACAAGGGCTAATGACCTGAAAATATACATTTTATGAGACCACCTCAACTTTCTGTAATTGGTTAAATCAGGACTCGGGATAGGCATCTATGAGTGTATATGGTGAACACAAACTTCAAGTTAATCTTCAATTCTTGTTAAAACAAGGGGTGTAAGGGTTCAAAGTTATGAAATTTTCTTATAACATTGCATAAGGTCAACTGACTGATATTGTTTAGGATTTATTCAGTTTACATGCAATGAAATCTTTCTTTATATCCATCTCTCTACCAATAACACCTCAGTATTAGAAAAATAAAGTTCTCTGTCACCTCATATATGACCATATATATATCACAATATTTATAGTGGCTCAGGGTTAAATGTGAAAATTTTATTATTATGAATTTATTACTGTCTAAATACATATTCAAGTGATTTACTATTGGCTTAATGTCAGTGATTATAATGACAATTAACTGAGTAATTATCAATTTAAATGCTGGGCTGACATGCATTGTTACATGAAGCAGGTGGTCACCGGCTCCCTGGATCATGCTAATTTCTAACTCTGCAGTCATTATGTCTCAGTGATTCACACTATTGTAATTGAAATGAAGATTGATCAGTGATTATATCACAAAGTCTGTCATGAATCACCATGCTGAGGACAAATTGGATGGTGAATTAGTGATGTTAATCTCTCTATTTTGGGGCTTGTACAAATTTTTAGTAACTGATAGTATTTGTAGGTTGGCCAATGATCGGCATGTAACTGGTGGTCTGAGCATGGTACATCCTCACAGTATGATAGGTTTTGCTGTGATATACTTGTTTTGGTATACTTTAATCAGAATAGTTATAGTTTGGATTCATAGCCAGTTTTTTTCATTGTTTATAATAGTAAGTACATGTAACCAGTTTTAATATACTCTGTTACAAGTACAGGGTTTAATTTGAACAGAAATTTCTTCAGAACTGGTAATTGGGAATACTTGTTTTTAAATACTATTTTGATTTTTCAGTCATAATTTAATTGATTAAAAAAATTAAAAATTGACTTTAGGAAAAATTTAAGGTCACTGTTTTTTTAATTTGGTTACCTGGTATTATAACATTAAATTAATGCCAATATAAGCTACAGAACACATTGTATATATTTTGATTTTCCCCCCTTTCCCCTTTTCTCCCTGTGTCTACGATCTGTGCATATCTCTTACTGAACAAACTGACCTTCCCTATACCCTGTAACAGAGGAGTACAACCCACCTCAAAAAGGTCTTCATTTGTTGATAAATAAACATATATACATTTATGTATAGATTAGTGGCCCTTGGTGTTATCATTATGGTTGGGTAAACAATATGAATAAACAAGTACTGTTCAAACCACTCTGTGCCCGCAGGCCATGATCAAATATTCATGTTGTCTGTGTGCTTGCCCTGATGGTTGTGTTATAGTACCGGTACATTCAGAAAGGGTTGTCAGAAGCAGGGGGTCTGGACAGACAATGACCACTGGTCAGTATTCTGCTGGTACATAGACTGGACATTAGGGCCCTGTATTTTGGTTATCAGCATGGGGCCCTGTACCGCTCCACTTGAGGATCTATTTATTATATCCTGAGCTCATTTCCTGCTCACAGCAGCTGACTGCAGGAGTAAGTAGTCAGCAAATAAAATTGATCCATATCCATCAGACTTGATGCATTTAACAACACTTGGTTGTATTGATTTGATATTTCCCATACAACTCTTATGAACATCCCAGAGTTGAAGCATCTTTAATAGGACACCAGTAAAATTTTATCTCCAGAGTCTTACAAGGAAATAACAGTTTAAAGGTAAGACTGAGTCAACACTTCTACAGTCCCCCTATGAATAGCAAGCTTTCAAAATGCCATGCTTTGTTCATATGAAACCATGCATGTTTCATTCACATCCAAAATATTCATATTTACCACTGAGTTTATATACATAGAATGGACAATAATTGATTTCATATGAATCTCTAGAGCTGTTATATGTCATGCCATCTGAGTTCATGGCTCTTCAGCCAACCAGAGATAGCCAAACCATTTGCTGTAGACCAGTGTACACATGGATAATAATGACCTCCATGAATATTAATGTGACCCTCTGACTGGATAGTGTTATCAAAGATGAGTTTTATCTGATTACTTTCAAGCATGGTTCTTTAATATTCTTGAGAAAAAAATGGTGATTGTAAATCAAATTATGAGTTTGATCTCTTGAAGATAATTGCATTCCCATTTGGTATCATGTTTAGAAAATGAAACTTTCCAATTGTAACATTTTGTGCCATTGCTCAATCAATGTATTTAAACTTCATTCTGTTTCTTAATAACATGTGCTTTAAGATTATTGCTCTAAAAACATATTAGAACTGTATAAATGATATTTACTGGTCACGTTACCTTTATATTTTCAGATTTGTGCAAAAACCGGTTTACAGAAATTCCTGCAGCGATCTGTGATTTTACTTCCTTGGAGAAGTTGAACTGTTATCATAATGTGATGAGGGCCATCCCTGAGGCCTTGGTGCAGCTACAAGCACTTACCCACCTAAATCTAAGGTAAAACACATACAGTCACACACACACTGTGACACATCACACACTCATATATATAGGTTATCTGTTAATAGTGTTATCCTAATGTGATGAGGGCCATACCAGAGGCCTTGTTCAAGCTTTATGTACTTACCAACCTTAACACAGAGAACCATAACAAGGTGTAATATGGCCATATTTGAGGGACTGAGACTGTTTGCTGGGATGGTTTGGCTGGGAAACTTCTGTATAAAGCAAAAGTTAACTGAGGGTGTGAAAGAAAAGCCAGCAAAATGGGTCTGATTTCCTCCACCTCCAGACACTACTGAACGCCACCACCTGAGCCATGTAGAGTGCTTCTTTGATATTATATGAATAACCTTTTTGTATAATCCATGTTTACCAAATAAATATGTTGGTAAAGAATAGGCATCATATTGCTCCTGATCATGCCCCTTTAATGTAAACAGCCACACCATCTTGCATGCAAGCAGCACATGGTTAAGACCTGCTTGAGTAAAACTTTTACTGCCTGTTTAAGCACTGCTTATATAACCATATATGGGTCAGAAACAACCCTGAAACTACCCATGGCTCAAGACCAAGTTCGCCACAATATCAGTTATGTATATATCCACAAAAAAAACAGCAACAGACAAACAAAGATATGGGTGAAGACTCATCCTTCATACCTACTTTCCTGCATGGTTCATTTTCTGACATTGAAATATATTTGTATTTGATAATTGTTTTTAAAGTAGCCAGTATATTGTTATTTCCATCAAGGTTGAACTCCCTCATGTTCTGAAGTGCAAGTTACTGAAAAAGTTATGAAATTCCTGAATTAGGTAAAAAGTGTTGAAAAAGGCAGCAATGTAAATCGTTTGAAGTTGGAATGTCATATAGATTTAAAATTCTTTCATCATTGATCTATTTTCATTTGGGAATTAATATTGGGAAATAATATAGTATAAATTATTTAAAAGGCGTGAAAGATCATGAATTTTTCAGTCTTCTGAAATGCATGAACCCTTGATATGTATAAAGTTGTTGTAATAGTAACTTATAACTTTGTTTATGCGTGATGACAGGTTTACTTTATTTAGGTATGTTGTAAGTGTACATTAAATTTGTTTGTTTAAATTTCAGTCGGAATCAGCTGTGTAACATCCCTCCAAGTGTGTGCCAGCTCCAGTCTTTAGAAGTATTACACGCCAATAACAACAAACTAGTCTCCTTACCAGAAGAAATTAGTAAATTAGAACACCTCATGGACTTGGTATGTACACTCTTGCAACACTGGAATGTGCCCCCCACACACCTCCCCAGAGAATTACCCCTGTTCATTAAACCCCTGGCATTTACCCCTTAGACCTTTTTACCCCTCCCCCCCCCCCCCCCCCCCGACATGCATATACCCAGTAGGATAAATACCACATAATAATGCCCCCCTCCCGTATGCAGACATTTCCCTAGACAATATATACAATTTAAATAGACTGAGGGATATATTGTAGTGTTTTACAGAGGATTTATGGTTTTTTTGTCATATTTGCATCATTTAGATATTTGTTTTTTTTTAACAACTTAAGATTGAATAAAATACAAATTGACAGATAATCAACTTTCAAATCTTTAAATTGATTTGTTAATATCAACACATATTGAAAGTAGTATATTGTTACAATATTTATAATGATAATTATTTTGGGGGAGGGGGCTTGATGAACAGTAGTCTTAGCTCAATAGCCATGAGACTAATCAGTAATACAAACTACCTTTGGGACATTTGTAAAGCAAATTCCTGCCTAAAGTTTATAAAATATATTGACCTTTGAATGGCCTCTTTCCATCAGAACTTGAATTATATATTATTCATACTCACAAGTAACCTTTTCACTGAGTGTCATAAATCCCTGATAATTACATGTGTATATGTCAAGTGACAGTTCCAGGATGATACAAATGTCTTTTAAATGCAGTAAAAAATGTGATTGTACAAGAACAGATCACTATTGTATGTTCTGACTGATACACCTCCCTGTCAGAGAGGTGGGAGGCATACCATATATTTTTTATGGCTCTTCAGTGAAACAGACATTTTTTTAAACCCATTGTTAGTAACAAAATATCTTTTGTCTCCCATATTGTTAAGTATATTCTGCCAACAAGTATGGAAATTACAGACGGAATTCTACTTGAAGAGCAAATTTCAGATTAATCCTGCAGTAAACTAAGTTAATCAGGTAATATAGCATACATTATAATATTACTTCTCAAATGTGATCCTTAATTTGCTGAAGTAGCTAATCAGATTGGAAAAATAAAACAATATTCATTTGTGACACCTGATATCCACAATGTTTGTTTAACTGGTGTCTCCCTGTGTAGACTTTTCATAGTTTATCTGGTTGTCTTCACCATCTTATTTGGTACATTTTACTCATTTATTTTTCAGGACGTGAGCTGTAATGAAATCTCCCACCTCCCAACACAGATTGGAGAATTAGAATCTCTGCGTTCATTAAATGTTAGGAAAAATTTATTAGTAGAACTGCCAGTAGGTAAGTAGCTGTTACATTAGACCTGTGGTTAACCTCTACTTGGTTGATTATGCTTCTGTATTCAGTACTAAGTTCGTTCCACTTGATGGCAGCAGCAGTTACTTCTTTGTCTGCTGATCTGACATGTTTAAACTGAAACTTAAACTTTGCAATGGTGAAGTCAAACAACAGATTTTTTTTTTCGTCATTTACTATCAACAAAGAATAGTTGACTGTCTTATTCACTGATGCAAGCAGAAATTGCTGCATGTAACATGGGTAATATTAGTATGGACAAAGGAAAAGAGAAGGCTTGAGAAGAATTGTGTAGTTAGACGAAATGAATGCAGGAAGTGGATAAGAAGAATAGAAGAGAGGAATTCATGAATGATCAATAATGAATTGATATTGAATTTCCAACAGTATTCTTAACTACAGCATGTTCATAGTTGCAATCTAATATACATATATTGTGTACCTCTGCCAAAGATGTTGCAAAACTGTAGTGAATATATAGGGATCTTGGATCTATTTCACTATATAATAAATGTGTCAATTATCCAGGAAGTAAGTCATAATACCTTGTTAAATGTGCATAGTGAATAGCATGCACTGGCATTTTGATGACCTTTGAACTTGACTGTTATTCATATATATATGAATCAAAACCATGGAATACATGAATATTCATGTCTTCTCATGCTCTTTGTGTTTTTCAGAAATATACAAATTAGCACTACTTAAATTAGACTTCTCTAGTAATAAAATCTCAACAATACCCTGTGAATATAGAAAAATGGACTCGTTACGAGAACTTGTATTCAGCAACAACCCATTGGTCTCACCGCCTGCCCATGTGAGTATAAATTAACATGTATTAGTTAATGTCATAATAGTTTTATTGAAAAGATGTATTCTAATTCTGAGGTTATAGTTCAATAGAAATAAAATCAGAACTTACAGTTTCCATGAATTAAAGGTATTTTCACATGTCTCATTTCAAAACTTTTGAAATCAACAGTTAAGAGAAACTTCAAGGATAGAACAGAAACTGTCCCGTTGGCATAAATATAGTTTGCTCCAGTAAACATTGACAAAAAGACAGAATGTCACACGTGATGAAATACATGATTCTAGGTGAAGGCAAGTGAAATGAAAAAGTAGTACAGAGACAACTCAACTGGACTGAAATCTCATGTTTGTTCAATTACAGTACCGGCAAGTTCCTACTGCTTAATGACAGCAGATTTCCTTTGGACTAGTCCCAATAATGACTTAATATTTCTCTGTTAATAACTTTATTGCAGTGAGGTGAATATTTGACAAAAGTCAAATTTGAATGGACACACCTGTGAGGAACAACTGTACTTTGTTAAAGTTACAAAGGTCCAATAGTGTTATTTACTGTGTATTTTCATAGTTATGTACAAAAGGACGGATCCATATAATGAAGTACCTCCACACGCTGGCCGTGAAGGAGGACAAGCGACGAGGCTACATGAATGACATAGAAATAAAACGAGGCTTACGAAAATCACAGACACAACTTGGGTAGGTAGTCTACCTTTTAAATGCCTTTCTGAGGCTGAATGTATAATCATGGTATACCCATGGTCTGTCCATCTGGTTACTCAGAGTTTAGTTTTAATAACTTACCAGTTATTATGTTATTAAGTTTAACAATAGAAAGGTCTGTTTTAATCTCCAAGACTTAAAATTAAGATTTGAAACAGAAATATATATAAATATGGTAAACTTGAATAAGAAGACACAGGGGGTTATATGTTTGAAAACATTGTTTTAAAAACTAAGATGTCATATTGCATACATGTATTGAATATTGAATTTATGAATAAAAGCTTATAAAAAATAATAACTTGCCAGGGCTAGTATGGATTTTCATGAACATTGTTTCAACTACTAACCAGTAGCCTATCTCATCCAATATGATTCTAGGCAAAATCTACACATATTTAATTAGTGTTGTGGTGTCACTGTAATAACTTACCAGGAATTTGATGGATTTTGACAAATACCCAAAGAAATATTTACAAATATCTTGCCCAGGTTCACTTACATACAGAATCCACACATATGTAATGAGGTCAAAGATCACCAGACTTTGCACTCAAAATCTGATATACAGTCAAGAAACTCATTATACAGATTTACTGATAGTTTCACAGAGAATTAAATTCTCAGCATAATCCACACATGTTTAAGGAGGTCAGAGGTCACAAGACAACATTTGCATATAATGCACCCTTGTGGTGCTCTTGTTATCTTATGTCGCATGGTAAAAGTCCCTTCTAGTGTATATCAGCCAACATGCCATGTTAAATAAAAATGTAGCTTAATGTTACTCAGAATTCAGGTGCTGACAGGAAAACTTGATTAACTCTAAGGGTCTCCTCAAATATACTGCAGAGTGTCATTTATCTGAACACTGTTTATCTGAGAAATCGTTTATCCGACATTGAAAAACAACCAAAATTTTGACTGTTTATCCGACATTGAAAACTGACAACCAAAATTTGACTGTTTATCCAAAATAAAAACAATGCAACATATAACAGTATATAATGCAACAGTGTAATGAATTCTCATTTTCCAGAGCCAAGTAGCAATAATTTCAATATGTTTAGCACAATTAAATTATTAAATTGATGGAAAACCTAACAAAAATGCTGTTGTGAACGTATATCTTTGACAAGCTTTATTAATTCCTAACTGTCAGTCTCTGGTAAAATCTAGTGCTCGGAGGCAGGTTGACAATCATGGTGAATAAAATGGAATTGTTTATCCAAACAATCGTTTATCTGAAAAAAAACCTGTCCCCTAAGCTTTTTGCATAAACAGTGCTCTTCTGTACTTGGTTTGGTAAGTAGATTTAAAACACAAATTATGCTAGGACTGATTGTGATCATTTAAAAAAAATAAAAAGCTATATGTGCCACCAGATAGTGATGTAATTGTTGTTTAATCACCAGACCCCCTGAGGAGGCTAAGCACATAGACTCCCCCAATGAGCGATGGAAGCGACACACTTTTGATTCAGGGTACAGCACGACAGACAGCAGCGAGAAGTCTCGATGGTCCCCATCAGAGGTCAGTGGTGTTATTGGTGTATTTACTTCCTCATACAGCAAAATAAACTGCAGCTTGTACTTTCACCCATACATCTGTTTCTCTGTTACATAGTGTTTGTGTTCAGGTTGGTTTTGAATTTTGTATCCATTATGTTCAACACTGTTTCCTGATGTAGTCTACCACAACAAGAATACAGTACATTTTTTGGTACGTACATGCAACAGTAAGTAATTTGAGCCCATCCTGTTCCGGTGTATTATTCTACAGAAGGTATCCCACACAAGGTGAAACGTATGTCACATCAGGTAATTTTGTGTACTGTAACAGGATTCACAGACACATAGGGGGCCTAAACATGCACAAAAGTCTAATCAAACATCTTTACAATGCTGGGACCCAGTTAAAAATCTAACTACTCTGTCACAATAACCACCAATGATCAGAATTAGCAGTACTGACTTTTTAATATCATGTATTAATGTACTGTTAGAGTTGTAGACATGCATGTGTAGTATTTGTGTAGTGGTGGTACTGGTAGGATCCTAGATTCAGCGGTTTCTGTCTGTGTTGGCTTCTTTTGTTTCATTTTATCGTTTTATTTTTTCACAGTCACTGCTGATATCATACGCTTCTCAGTCTATACTTTGAAATATTGTCAAATCAGCACAAAACAGACATCAAAGTTTCAAGCATCAATATCTCTGACTCATTTATTGGAAAGCAAATGTGACATGCAGCATTGTATGACTCAGTGAAAAATTCATCTTATTTCCATGCTGCCTTAGGTTTAACCTGTGTATTATCTCAGTGATATTAATATTGAGTTCCTTTGTACTGATCCTTTTGTGATCCTTTTATCTTCACTTTGATGTGACCACAGAGTTAACTAAAATGCAACATTAGTGTGACTCTGGTGTGATCTTAAATTTGACCTTTTTGTGACCTTAAGATCTTCAAATTTGCTTATGCTCACCCATGCACTACATTGATGTTGATGCAATCAGTTATATGATCTGTGTACTCTCTTTCTGCAATGGTCATGCTACATTCTATCAAACTTGTACCACTTTGCCACTGCCTGTGATGTGTTCTGCAGTCAGGATTCTTGCACAGAGCCAAGAATGATCTAACCAATAAATTAAGGTATTTCAGGGTTTCACCAATACCAAACAAGTGACCTTGATTATATTCTAATCAAGGCAGGCTGAAGGGTTGATGGACTGAGAAAACACCAAGATAATGCTATTAACTCCAATATAATCCAAATAAAGACTTTTGTTACATCCAAAGTTTGAAAATCTTTGTACTCTCAGGCATTGACAAAAGCAGCCATAAACACTAGTTTGAACGCTCACCTATATATATCCCCATTGTCCAACTGACTAAACGCTGACATAGCACTTAAAATGCATGGCACCACTGGTGACCTTATACAGCAAAGGAGGCCTTTGCAAGCAGTGTTTATGTAGAATGAATTTGGTTGAAGGTAACTTCTACTAGACAAGGGGGGTATGATGTCTGTTGACTGTACTGATATATGTGGCTTGTTCAGCAGTGACTGTGGTTTTTATGCATGCTGCCTCGTCTGTAGCCTGTCAGGATTGTTTCCTTGCACGCAGGACTCCACACGAATGTTTCAGAGCCTCACTCAGGCGCTGGAGAACTTGACCTCGGATGCGTTGCACCCCGCACCATCTCTGCAGTCAGTAAGTGCATGTCTCACTCTGTTTAGATGTGGGTTTTCTTGGCTTTGTAGTTTGATGTGAATTCTGTTTACAAACAGGTGCCTCTCCGTTATGAAATCACTCATATGTTGAAGTTTGATGAAGTTTTCATGAATTCTGTTTTTATAAAAAAGGGTAAAAGTGCAGTATAAGTGACCTGCGGCGAACTGGCATTACTCATACTTATTTTTTCCTTTGAATCAAGTTTGATGTTGTCCTATTTTTATGTGAATCTTATTAAAAATGTGAATGTTGATGGAATCATCAAGTAAGCACCATGTTGGAGCAAGAAAATATAAGGATAGACCATTAGTAAAGAAGCCAGTTTTAGGCAGGTCACCTGTACTGCATTTTTACCACAAAAAAAAATATAAAAAAAAGGAGTTTGCACTTGTTTGTGGATGGGACTATAGCTGTAGTCATGTCTTTGCCAGATTGTTTTGATTATGGATTGACTTATTCAGGTTTCTGTATTGTATCTATACTTTATCTAATTTCAACATATATCTCTTGAAAAAAAAATCATACTCTTTTGATATTATTTCCTGGTACTTAATGCTTATATAAACCTTTTATTATGAAACCATTCTTCTGGGTAAAAATTTATTTTTCTGAAAATAAAAATTTGGCAGTTTTTCCTGCTGAGAACATTTTCTATAGAAATGTAACCCAGTTCCAGTGATTCAAAATATCTTTATGTCTAAAGATGAGGTGATTTCTTCATTCATTTGTTTTTAATTTTTCTTTTTTCTTTTGTAAACAAGATGAAGCATAAACTAACCAATATCCTTGAAACTTTATGCAGGGGTCAGAGATTGGCCAGGGATGACCTGAATTATTTGGGTGTGGATACAGATAAAGGGGCAGGGTGATTGTTTTTCTTTTATGAAGTTATACGCTCTTTCCGTGTCCCATTCATGTTGTTTTTTGCAGTTATACTGAATTTCTGGTTCATCACATCTGTTAGATGAATCATTTAACTGAGCCATAGTCACCAGTCTTCCAGTTTTTTGGAAGCCTCCGACTTCTTCCAAGTTACCTGTTATATCGACTTTCGTTTAGCCATAATAAACAGATATAATAAACACTATATATATAATCAATAATTTTAAACAGTTTGGTATGCATCAGCATTACATTAATAGCTGTTAGAAACTTTTTGTTTTGCTCTTTTTTTATGCCCCCGCCACAAAGTGGCCGGGGCATATAGTTTTACCCATGTCCGTCATTCCGTCCTTCCGTCATTCCGAAATGAAACAGTTGTACGGAGTTTTTTTCGCAATACCTGCAGATATTGGCCTGATTTTTGGTGTGAGGGCAGATATAGACCAGTTACAGATCGAGTTTGCGTTTCGTCCCGGTTGACCTACTTTTGACCGTTTTACGGCTCCTAAACTTAGAAAATTTCATGAAAAATAGAAATATTCATGACAGATACACATGTACGGACTTTTTTTCGCAATGCCTGCAGATATTGGCCTGATTTTTGGTGTGTGAGCAGATATAGACCAGTTACAGATCGAGTTCGCGTTTCGTCCTGGTTGACCTACTTTTGACCGTTTTACGGCTCCTAAACTTAGAAAATTTCATGAAAAATAGAAATATTCATGACAGATACACATGTACGGACTTTTTTTCGCAATGCCTGCAGATATTGGCCTGATTTTTGGTGTGTGAGCAGATATAGACCAATTACAGATCGAGTTCGCGTTTCGTCCCGGTTGACCTACTTTTGACCGTTTTACGGCTCCTAAACTTAGAAAATTTCATGAAAAATAGAAATATTCATGACAGATACACATGTACGGACTTTTTTTCGCAATGCCTGCAGATATTGGCCTAATTTTGGTGTGTAAGCAGATATAGACCAGTTACAGATCGAGTTCGCGTTTCGTCCTGGTCGACCTACTTTTGACCGTTTTACGGCTCCTAAACTTAGAAAATTTCATGAAAAATAGAAATATTCATGACAGATACACATGTACGGACTTTTTTTCGCAATGCCTGCATATAATGGCCTGATTTTTGGTGTGTGAGCAGATATAGACCAGTTACAGATCGAGTTCGCGTTTCGTCCTGGTTGACCTATTTTTGACCGTTTTACGGCTCCTAAACTTAGAAAATTTCATGAAAAATAGAAATATTCATGACAGATACACATGTACGGACTTTTTTTCGCAGTGCCTGCAGATATTGGCCTGATTTTTGGTATGTGAGCAGATATAGACCAGTTACAGATCGAGTTCCCGTTTCGTCCTGGTTGATCTACTTTTGACCATTTTACGGCTCCTAAACTTAGAATAATTTCATGAAAAATAGAAATATTCATGACAGATACACATGTACAGACTTTTTTTCGCAATGCCTGCAGATATTGGCCTGATTTTTGGTGTGTGAGCAGATATAGACCAGTTACAGATCGAGTTCGCATTTCGTCCTGGTTGACCTACTTTTGACCGTTTTACGGCTCCTGAACATAGAAAATTTCATGAAAAATATGAAATTTCATGACAAATACACATGTACAGTTTTTTTTTCTCAGTACCTGCAGATATTGGCCTGATTTTTAGTGTGTTGGCAGATAATGACCAGTTACAGATGGAGTTCGTGTTTTGCCCCAGTTGACTTATTTTTGACCGTTTGGCGGTGCTCTAACATAGAAAATTTCATAAAAAAGTGCACATGTATGGACTTTTTTTCACAGTGCCTGCAGATATGGGCCTGATTTTTGGTGTGTAGGCAGATAATGACCAGTTACAGATCGAGTTCCTGTTTTGTCTCAGTTGACCTACTTTTGACTATTTGACTGCTCCTGAACATAGAAAGTTTCATAAAAAATATAAATTTTCATAAATGCATATGTACTGACTTTTTTTCCTCAATGCCTGCAGATACCACCCTGATTTTTTTTGTGTGGGCAGATAATGACAGTTACAGATCGAGTTTGCGTTTCATCCTGGTTGACCTACTTTTGATTGTTTTACAGATCCTAAACATAGAAAATTTCATGAAAGACAGAAATTTTTATGGAAAATGCACATGTATGGACTTTTTTTCACAATGCCTGCATATACTGGCATGATTTTTGGTGTGTTGCTTGATAATGACCCGTTACAGATCGAGTTTGCATTTTGCCCTTGTTGACCTACTTTTGACCATATGACACCTCCTGAACTTAAAAATTTTTCAAAATTTTACAAATGTTTCTAATTTGCCCAAGGGGGGGGCATTCGTGTCGTTCCGACACATCTAGTTTCTAGACTAGCTCAGTTGATATGCCTTTAATAACACCTCTCAGCCAAAATATATGTCAAGGCCCAGATTGCGATCTGGACGGATCTTAGATCTGTCCAGCCCAAATTGCGATCGCAGTTCAGGCCGGCCCTAATTGCGATTGCAACCTAGGCTGGCCAGATCTTAGATCTGTCCAGCCCAGATTGCAATCGCAGTTTAGTAGGGCCAGATTGCGATCCTGTCTTTCTTGCTTCAGGATCACAATCTGGGCTGGACGCAATCTGGGCTGGACAGATCTTAGATCTGTCCAGCGAGATCGCAATCCTAAACTTGACCAGCCAATATTGCAAACCATGCTTTTACTATCACAGGAGTGAAACACTGAATGTTTTACCAACTCATTTAGTATTGCATGGTTCCATTTACCCATAATAAATACAATTATACTACACATAGGCAGTTAATAGTAGTTGGTTGGCACCAATCTGTTCACCCTTGAAAATGGCAGTTGCACCAGTGCTTGAAGTGTGCTCCATCAACACACTTTTCACCTTTGGAAGTCTACAATGGCAGCAAAAAACAATATAGATCTCTGTACATGTTTCTCTGATAAAATTTTATGTTTTAAAAATTAACACTGTGAGTCTACTTCTTACAAGGCGGATGATAACAAAGATCACAAGAAAGAGAACTTATTTTTGAAGCATTTTCAATAAGGGCATAATAAAAGTAGCATAAAAATGCTGTGCAATTGCCAGACCTATAGAGATAAGAGTGGATTTGAAATGTTTATTCATGTTACAAAGGGGTTGCACTAAACAAAGTGGTATATAAGGTATTAAACAGTATCTCAATGATTTGAGTTTGAAATATGACTTCTGTCATTAAAGATCATGAAATGGTCTGTAACCCTTCAAGAGTATGTTACAAAATTGGGCCACTTTGTTGCATGTAACCAAGTTATTGTATATTACCCAATGCACTCATAAAATTACATGGTTATGCACTTATTATGTTTTTCATGTTTATAGTAGACAAATTTTGTGAAATTTTATAAAAACATGATTCAAAGAACACAACAATTTATATTTTAATATAGCTTGCTATAATTATGAATCATATCAGTCAGTTTATTTAAGCACATGGAAAGATCACAGGATTCCAGGCACCATGAATAGGTAACTAATTAATCAGACCAAATCCAATGAGTCAAGCAGAACAACTACTGGTAACAAATATATATAATACATACTATTAAGGTGTATGAAAAATATTGAATTTTTTAAAAGATACATGATGGATGAAAGTATAATATTTAGATGATAGCCTCAAGGTCAATTTCAAAATAATTACTTGGGATTGCATGATGACTTGCATGGGCTTTGCATTTTAGCAACTGCCTTAAATTGTTATTAGCTCAGCTGACTTTCAGTCATGCTGGGCTGTAGGGATGGGTCTTTGTCCGTCGTCCTTCCGTCTGTCCGTCCGGCCGTCTGTTAGCAGGGCACAAATCGTAACCGTAGGGGCTAGGGCCATGAACCCTATGCAGTCTTAGAGGTTCTAAAAAGATCTCCTTGCAAACCTGAAATTAGGTCACTGCGACCTATATTCTCGAAGTTATGGGGTGTGTTTGCACCCCCCAGAAATAATTCTTTTAGCCAAAATTTTCATCCCAAACCTTCCATCTTTCACATACAGCTCACCTACCAACATGGGAAGTACCATAATTATTTTGAGGTCACAAGGTCAAAGGTAAAGGTCACAGTACCAACTTCTTTGGAAAGCCTGTGGATGCATTTTAAGCCAAACCTTTCATCCCAATTCTTTGATCTTTCACATATAGCTCACCTACTAAGTGGGAGAAGAATCCTATAGATGTTGAGGTCACAAGGTCATAGGTCAGGGTCACAGTATCCACTTCTTTGAAAAGGTTGTGGACACATTTCAAGCTAGACCTTTCATTCCAAACCTTTCAGCACTGATATCGCTTCTCTGCCAACAGGGGAAAAGACCTGTTGATTTTGAGGTCAAAGGTCAAGTTCACAGCACCCTCTTCTTGCGTGGAGTCATTTTCAGGCAAACTTTTCAATCTATACTTTCCATCTGTCATATATGGCTTACCTACCAATAGGGGAAGAAGCCTATTGATGTTGAGTTCAAAGGTCAAAGGTCAAGGTCACAATATTGTTCTAAATGCTTGTTAACATATTTCAAGTGAAACTGTTCAACCCAAACCTTCAGTCTTTCACATATGCCACATCTATGCATCACTGAATGTGATTCAAACTTCATGTTTATGGGTCTTTTTGCATGAAGAAAAAACTAATTGATTTTGAGGTCAGCTGGTCAGGAGGTTAAAGGTTGCAGGTCTAAGTTATTCACTCATTGGTTGCCAAGTAATTACACCCGGCCAGATGTAATGGGTTAGTAGTTACCCATCATTTAGAAAGAATCCAGTTGATATGTGGGCAAAAGGCCAAGGTCATAGGTCAGGTCAACTTATTTTGTAGACCATCTCTATTTTTCTTGTATATATAAGCTTGCACTCCAGCTGGTACATCTCACCGTGTGTCTGTAATTGTGAGTGACACTGGTGACATATGACTCCCTTTTGTATCAGGCTATTAAGTGATAAGGCTGAGTGATAAGTACCTCGTTACTGCATAACAAAACACTGTTGTTGGAATACTTCAGCCAGGAATTAACACTATGAGAGTATAGTATTAAGGTTTAGCTACTGATTTATAAGATGATGGTAACATTTTGCAGTTTATTTTATGGAATCATAGCAGTAAACTTCGTTTCCTAGATATCTGAATATTTTTATATAAATCACCACATATAAAAGCAAGTGTTTGTTCTCATAATATGTGGATTAGTACTTAATTTAGGATGGCTTTATTTTATTACAAGACTCTTAGTCATGCTTTCTGCATTTCTATTTTATTTCTTTCAGGTTTTGCAGTTTACCAACCCTGCTGACCCCATTGAAAAGCAGAGTGATAATAAAAAAATATTGGACCTACACTTTTACATTTGCATATCTATAAATCTGATATGAGGGCCTGAACATGCCTTTTGAATTGTTTTGGACATTCATTACTGTAACATCATTTGGAGAATTTGCCCCAAATTTGGTCTCTTGTTGGAGGATGTGTGATATCAAATGTCAGACTTGTCAGAAATTCATTATGTCTGCCATTTAGCCACCTTAGAAATCATTTTTTCAGTGCAGTTTCAGTAATTTACCTTCAGTTTTTGGTCCAATTTAGAGAATGGTTGTTGTCTGATTTCAGACCTGTCAGCAGTCCAAAATGGCCACCAGGCAACCATCTTTAAATTCCTTTTGATCATATTATCTCAAGAACTGTTAAAGTGAAGGCAGTCGGACATATATTAATGTAATCTTGCAAAGGATTGGGTCAAATATTTCTTAATAAATATTATCATCATATATGAAAGTGCAGTACAGTTGGCTTGTATTGAATAAAAATTCATACAGAAGCACCTGTTTCTCAGTAATTCTTGCATGGATTTCCTTGATTTTTTTGCTATATATTTTGATCTTATATTTGCCCTTTGTGGTGTTCCTTTTGAGACTGACAGGTATCAAGTAAGCTATGGAAATAGTTCTGGATACCTTAACAATCATACATTTTCCTCAGACCATCAATTCACTGTGTTTTAACCAGATATAGGTGATATATATTTCTGTTGTCGTAGAAAATTTCAGCAAATTGGCAAATTGGTTCTTCAAAATTTGACTGGAAGTTGTGAATCTCAGCCCATGATGTCACAGGTCATGCTTGGCAGCTGAGCGTCATGACCCATGGGTCACTTGTTTTTTTACCTTTTTCAACATGCAGCATTTTTTGCATGAACCTATTTGTATTAGGCCTATAATTGTATTTAATATGGAGAAATGGTATCATGCAAAACTAAATAAGTTGGTGTTTCACTCCTGTGATAGGAAGGAGTGAAAAGTGCCTTTTTGTATTATAAATGTATTTATTATGGGGAAATGGTACCATGCAATACCAAATAAGTTAGTAAAACATCCAATGTTTCACTCCTGTGATAGTAAAAGCATGAATCACAATATGGGCTGGTCAAGTTTAGGATCACAATCTCGGCTGGAGAGATTTAAGATCTGTCCAGCCAAGATTGCTATCCTGAAGCAAAAAAGACAGGATCACAATCTGGCCGGACTAAACTGCGATCGCAATCTGATCTAAGATCAGGCCAGCCTGAATTGTGATCGCAGTTTTGGCCGACCCGAACTGCGATCGCAATTTGGGCCCGACAGATCTAAGATCCGTCCAGATCGCAATCTGGGCCTTGACATACATACATATATATATATATATATATATATATATATATATATATATATATATATATATATATATATAGGTATATGTATATATATATAGGTATATGTATATATATATATATATGTGTGTGTGTGTGTGTGTGTTTTGCCATCTAGTAGCAAATTTATATCTGATTAATGCATGTCATGATATCGGCTGGAATAGAAGAAGTCGGGCAAGTATGCAGCACCACTTGCCACTGTTTAGCTGAACTAAGGTGTTTTTGTGCATGTTAATTTTCATCTATCAAAATTCACCACACAACCAGTTAAAAAGTACAGAAATATCATTTACACTTTAACTTCTTGTTAAGTTTGTCACAGAGAGGGCTATTTCTTTTGCTATATATCTGCAACCAGAAAAGATATATACACTTTGTCTGGTCAGATCTTAGAATATATAAAGTTTGTCAAGATTATTTAGTTTGAGACCCTGAAATATTTCAGGCCAGAATTTTTTACAGACAAGACTGTTGGTATTTTTTTTTATAGATAAATAGCGACCACGAGGATGCAAACTCGCTGGCGATAAAGGCCGCAGAGACGGCACGGGAACAAAGGCAGAGCAGAGAAGGAGAGGTCATACGCAGGGTCAAGCCGGGTCAACAAGCAGCCCCCAGGCACACACAACCTGTGGTACAACCCAGCGTTCCCATGGAAACAATGCAGAGAGAGGTACCTCAGGTTGATGCCAACAAGAGACTTCAAGGTCAAGCTGAAATGAAAAACAGATCTCCAGGTGACTCTGCCAGGAGGGTTCAAGGCCAGAGGCCGCTTCAAGGTCCTGCAGGTCGAGAGGGGTCACCACAAGTGCCTGGGCAAGACCCGTTCAAAGACTATCAACCGTACGAGTCACAGAGCACTCTGGAAGATGAGTTTACCAAAGTAAGTGAATTTAAGTTTACATAACTAAATTAGATGTAAGCACATTGTCACTCTGCTGAAGCTTACTGAAGCTTCATTGCTTAGCATTCCAGTAATTCCTCAGCTGTTTCTGTTGAAGAAATATTTTCAATAACCTGTCCCCTTACACATTTAGGGCCTGGTTCAGAACCGTAGATGATTAAATCTCAATCCTTTTGAATACAGCGCAATTGCTTGCTTAATCTCCAACTATACGTGTATATGATTTTGATGTCTTTGATGTTCTGGTGTGCTGCTAGTGTTAACAAGTTTTGAAGCAGGCCTTATAAATGTGCAGCCAGCTTGGCTACATGTAGACCAGCCACTGCCTGGCATAGCCTCACTCCTGGTAAAGCTTGTTTTAGTGACCTGTCACCTGACCTGCAATGTTAATAAGCCCATAAATGTCTTTTATATATCCTGAAATTTGAAATATGAAATTTTGTATTGTAAAGTAATGGAATTTTAAGAAACTGTTCAAAAGTAATAAGCTATAAATGAAATGTGATTATCTGATGGTGTAAATAATGTTGCATCAGTTTTCTCATTTCATCATAAAAATAGAAAGTGCACTGGATGCAGACTAAAATCTAATTTTTACCTTTAAATATATTAATTTTTCTTTGTCCTGAGCAGTGGAATTTGAAACATGCTTTGTGTTCCACATCAGACTTTGATTTTTACATATTTGTTCATGTGGGCACAAAGGTTTGAGCATTTATATATATTTAGAAAACCAAGTGTCTGTTAACATGGTAAATTTGAATACCATGTTTGTCCATGTTTTGAATCACTGTCGATGCCCTCCCCTCTAAAATAAGAATGTTCCTGGCTGACTGCATATATGTTCCTGCATTTGAGGAATAAAACCTTGTTAATTTAAAAATAGCAATGTATGTTTTATTTATCTTAATCACTGTACTACCTTAATAAAACAATATTCTATAAACCCTTCAGATCTTTGGTGCAAAATGAAATTTTCAAATCATTGGCAGGTAGCAGGCCACTGAAATAATGTTTTACCACTGAAGTACGGTAGAACCTCTCTTCAAAGAGACCTCTCTGTTTAGAACACCTCCCTATTACTGACCTTACCCTTGATAACCCTTGAACTATTGCTCATTATTATGAGAAAGTACAGATGTCAGTAAGATCTGACTGGCTGTGGGCTCTTCTGTATTATAAGCAGGGTTTCAGAAATGGGGGGGGGGGGGGGGGAAGTAAGTGTCTCTGAAACTCATAATGACTGTAATCAAATAATTACACAGTGACACAATAAATTACTAAAATTGATACATGTTAATAAAATTGGAGATAATCATAAACTTTTGAAATTTGACACAGGGTCATTCTCCTTGGGATGTTCCAAAATCCCAGATGCCCCTTCTAAGCTTTTGCTTGTGTGTCCCGGACTCTTCCTCCTATTAAAAGCTCTGTATGAGCCAGAGAGAGGTCTTTACTTGGAAAGGTGACACTGTATGTGTGGGTAGGGACTTTGATGTAGATTTTACAGCTAATCTGTTTTGGATTTCAGTCCTGTGGGATCGCAGGAGAGATAGGAGTAAGTACCCAACTCGCTAGTTCTGATTGTGTCCACCTGGTGGGCTCCGCTTGTATGATTCTGCAGTGCGGCTCTGAGTGATCACCAGAGCCTGAGGGTCAGGGTATAAGGTCACATGATCTACTCACGCTTATCAGTCATTGCGATATAAGTGAACACTACTTATCAACTTTGGTCTCCATAATAAAATGATCATTCATGATTACTTGAATTTTGCATTGATGTTATTAACATTTGTATAACTTGTTTCAGTTACTACAGATGATTTTCTGTGATATATTACTTAGCATTATCATTTATGCCTTGTATATGTAATTGTACTTTGGTGTAATTTATAAATGTGAATACAAACTTAAAGGGAATTTTTGTCAACCTAAGCCAACATTTTATCCTCATCGCCCCCCCCCCCCCCCAAAAAAAAAAAATTTAATCAACTTTTTGTACCTAATTATATAATGCTAATAGTAGGTGTAAACATAAGTTACAATGCCTTTATGGAAAATAGATGCAAAAAAAATGACAAAAATTGATCCTGCTTCAGAGTGTGAGATGATCATGTGACCTGATGCCATTCCATGATTGGATAAATGACTTGTATGTTGTAACTAATATGATAGCATCATACCCGGTGAATATATGCTATCAAAGGGTGGTGTTCAGAACCTGTCACCCCTTTTCTAATAATAATATATTCCAAAACAAGTAGAACAGAAAAAAAATATTTGTATGTGTATGTTGGATCAATTGTGAAGAATTATCCTGTTTTCATCTCATTCAGCTCTTCTGTAAGAAAAATCTAGGAAATAAATTTGATAGAATTTAAGATTAGTCTGTTCATCTGGAATTAACCATTATCTTGGAAAATGGGTGTCAGGGTTGCAGGAACTGATAAAATGCTTGGTCATGAGCTGTGCATAGTGCTATCTATGTCCAATTAATGCACTTATTTTTTGGGCACACATTGGCCAGGGGATTATACAGTCTGGTATTAACACTGGCCAGCTTAATTATAGTACTAACACTGCTGTTACGTGTATAAATGCACCCCTTTTGCATTCAATGAAATGCTTCCCGTGCTCTTTCCTGCATACTATCATTTCATATCGCTAACCAATCAGAAACCGGATGTCCCATCCTCCTGGAAATCGAACATTGCACAGAAAAAAATGATACCAAGTTGTTCTCCTTGTTAATCCTGTTCTTGTTTGATTGAAAATTGCTGGAAAATTGAAATTAACAGGGAAAGGAGAATTTGGTAAAAAAATGTGAAAAACAAGAAAATGGTGTATTGAGCAATCTGTTTTTCCCCGAGCAAAAAAAGTGTTTACATGGTTCTCAGAGATCCTTAAAATACATGGAAGTCCAAGATTACAAAACCTCTTGGATTAAAGTACAATATCTGTATAAAAAAGATTCAAATGTCTATAAAATTCCTTAAATTTCAAGTTTTTGTGACTGTGAAGGTTGTGTAATTCAGATTAATGGCCAGTAATATATCTGTTATAAGTAATAGTATTAAGTATTCAACATAAAATATTTAATGGAGTGTAGGTTTTGGTCATTTTTTGATAAGATGCAAGGTGTATACAGGATGACCCTGAAGCAGCAAAAATTCTTGAAGACTCCAGCTCTAAAAGTTAGAAATAACCATCTGGAAAATGTTGCCATTAATCAGGTATAAGCGTGTGTCCTCCTGTATATCTTCGCTAGAACGGTGACGTTTTGAAATATGGTGGCCAAGGGATTAACCATATAGATCAATAATATCTGATGAACATGTTCTTTGAAAGTCCATAAATTTGTATTTGAAAGTTGGAACCATATTATGAATACAAAAGTGATCTGTGTGTTCAAGCTAGAGGAAGTTCCATCTTATTTTTTTTGGTTAAAACTTTCAATGCCTTGTACAGTACCAGAAAATGACTTGTACCTGTTTTTTCACTAAGTTTCTTCTTTTCTTGGAAGAAAACATACACCAAGTGTTACTTAGAGTAGAAGGCATTATCACAGAAACTCATTGTCCATTCTTTGAAGCAAGGCTTGGTTAAGTTGCTTTGTTAATACAGGATTTTACTCATAAACATGACCACGAGGATTGCCGGTTTTTCTGATGCAGCTACTTAACATTGTATAAACTGGAAGTTTTCTTAACTACTTGGAACTTACTCCTCTTGGCATCATGCAGAACTCTGGATGCGCAAGATTTTTGCCTAAGCAATATAAATCTAGGCTTTGTTAATGAGTAGGCCATAGAACTCCATTATGGTTAGTTGCCCATGGCCAGTTGCTCAATGGAGGCATTCCTTACAAATTATGTGGTAAAAAATGGATTAGATGACAGTTAACCTGTGAATTTCCTGTTTTTTATGCAGGAAGTGCAGGACATAGCCTGGTGGTTAAGGTGTAGGTTCATATAAGGAATGTCCATGGTTTGAACCCATCCAGGCCCTCATAGGATAAATTATTAGATCTTGATAGAATCTTGACAATTCTCTGTATTGTCTTAGCAGCAGGTCGAACAGGTTCATAATAACATGTCACTCTTTTTGTATTGTTGCCTTCCTATTACTTCTTTTAATAGATCTGACAGGCCAGTTAACTAATCCTGTTAAAATGTAACTGGATATTTTGGGTAATTTATATAGATGATAATGTAAATAGTATTGACTCGCCGGGGGTTTCCCAGCCTCCAAACAGTCGGCATTAGGCAAAATTGGCCAAAGATATCAGTCTTCATTCATTGTCTTCACTGTTTTAGGCAAATTGGCCCACAGTATCATAGACTGCAATTCAACTCCAGTTTTGCTAAGTCTGACCAACAGTTTTCATAGTCTCAGTTCAGTCATTATTAGGCAAGTTTTGTCTTGCCAACAGGAGCATAGTCCTCAGTCCACTCCATATTAGACAAGACAGGGCAAAGAAATATAGGCCTTAATTCATTCCATACAAGGCAATTCTGGTTAAAAAATTTCTTAGGCATCAGGTGCCCGAGCACATGGCATTTAGTCCGTAGTAGCTCGATGTTGTATCTGAAATTGTGCATGCAGAAGCAGAATCATTGTTGTTTTCTCTCTGTCTCTCTCTCTCTGACTCCATCTCTCTCTCTGTGTTAGACCATGACTGATATTTTTTCACTCTTTGAAGTTCTGACAGTTCTGATGCACTTTTACTCTTTATTCTGTAGCTGTTGCTTCAGCAAATATATTTTTTCATACTGTGCTGTAGGTTTTTTACCAGTCAGGATGGATTTTTTTTCTTAAAATTTACATGTTTTAGATCCTTCAGTACAGAATCATACCTGCCTTTTCTGTCTAAATACTTTATGTAAATGCAAATTTATTTGGAGGCCAGTAAGTTTTAACATGTTTTTTTAAGTGCCTTGACATAATGACTTAGTTTGCAGGAAATTTTACAGTTTATCAGTTCTTATATCACACCTTTTGGCTTATTTTAGGTTACAGCCGAATTAGATCAAAACAAACCTACTGAAGTAATAGTTCAAATATGAACTTAGTTGAAATTGTAAAGTTAAATTAAACAGCATATATCAGTTGATCAGCAGTTTAACCATTTAACATATGGTATAAACCTATCACTCATTCTAATTCCTGACTGTTACCTCAGAGCTGGTGTTTCTATTTCTATAAATAGGGACATAGTTTAATGAAAGAGCAAGCTCCCAACACTAAATTCTCAAGAAAGTGTTTCTGTATGTGTGCTAAATATATTTGAACAACAAATGTGTTTCAATTGTCTTTGTACAACTGATGTGGAAACACATGGATGTTTATTCATTCACCAGATATAAACAATAGAATAGAATACCTTAAAAATTGTGCATATGTGTTACAAAAGGTACCATGCATGATTTGCAGTGCCATCTAGTGTTGCTGTTGTAATCAACACTTCATTGTTTTCCCTAATTAACAATAAAATGGTATTTTTAATCTATATTCTGAATCTATCAGTATAATTGTCATTGATTTGAATTTTGAAAGGATATTAAAAAATGCATTCTATGAAGAACATTTTGGATTTTTTTTTATAAATATGTACACAAGGTGGTGCTGATGAGCATCTGAGGTATGTTTGACTGTAGATTGACGGATATACCAAAATTTGCATATGATGATTGTTTAAGGAGCTTCAGAGACAAAAGGCAGATTACGAGATGAAAAAGAAACGAGCAGAACAAATACGGAAAGCCAAAGAGGAAGCTGAGGCCGACGAGAGGAGAAGGGCAGCTCTTCGGGTTCAGGAGGAGCAAAAAGCCATCCTGGAGAGGCAAAGGCAAGATGGGCGACGGCGAGGAGATTCTTCAAGGTGGGGTTCCTGATTCTTAACACATTGATCACTGCTTCTTAATGACTTTCAGCGCCCTGAGACAGAGAATAATTTTCCCATTTACATTTCAGGCTCAAGTGAAAGTTTATTTGCTTAAGTTTTTTCAGGCAGTTGGCTGCTGGTAAGTTTGGATTTGCATTTGAGTTTGAAAACAAATTTTCAAAAATTGCAAATGCAGTGTTACCTTGTAATAATTAGAAAAAAACTTTTGCTAAGAATCTTTTAATTTCTGGTTAATAATATATATTGCCCACATTAGTCTTAGTAGCACCATCGACTAGATTATTTAAAGTCTGAGCCTGAGAGAGCCTCAAAAAGCAATGTTTAATTTATTGGAAATATTTGCATTAGTATTGAAATGCACTGACTCCTAACAAATTGTTTTATTTCAGGCATTTATGGTGATAAAGTTTATTTTTAGCTCAGCTGACTATAAGTCATCTGAGCTATAGTCGTGGTCCATTGTCCGTCGTCCGTCCGTCTGTCCATCCGGATGTCCGTCAGGATGTCCGTCCGTAAAACTGGCACGTTTCGACACCGTTGGACCTACGAAACTGAAATTCAGCATACAGTTAGATTTCCCCAAAATCTCCTACCATGCCGAAAATTGGGTCAATAGGACTTCGTTCCTTCGAGATATTAAGGAAAAACCTCAATTCTTATTAGAAATGTATTTTCACACTTCAGGACTGCCTAATATCAAAACCACTCATCTGGTTTTCTTCATATTTACCATAAATATTCCTCTATATAGTTCCTATGTACATGCCAGATATTAAGTCAGTATTATATAATTTAAAAAAGTTATGGGCCCAAACATAATGGACTTTGTAAAAAAATCAGGAAGATATTTGGTCACTTAAGACCAAAAGTGTTAAAGGTAGGGACTTTTTTCCAGTAATACAACTTTAATTAATCAAAATTTGATTGTATACCAAAAATTAGATCAAAATCTGTTAAATTTTTTTAAATGTTGGCAAAAATATAAAATTTGTACCTTAAATTTTGCCCAACTTTGGCCACGGCATGTTTTTTTCCTGTAAGTACTGTTGATTTAATTTTCACAGCATGTATACATAAGGATTTAATCTGTTAAAATCTGAAATTTGAAAATAAAAGCTGCAAAATTAGGCTAGTTATTGAATTTTTTTGGAGGCTCTTGTTATATTCCCTTACATTGTCAAGCAGTCCACTTTGATGACTGTAGGTCATTCAGTGCACATCTCTATGCTCCCCAGGCTGTTGGCATAATTTTAGATGTCCCCAAAATCTCCTACCATACTGAAAATTGGGTCATTAGGACTTCGTTCCTCGGAGATATTAAGGAAAAAAACTCTGTTTTCCATAAAAAAAGCCATTGTTACACTTCAAGGCTGCCTAATATCAAAACCACTGATCTGTTATTGATCGTATTTAGATTTCACATTCTTTCATACATTTTCTATGAACATACCAAAAATTAGGTCAGTATTGGGTATTATTTTGAAGTTATGGGCCAAAACATAATGCAATTTTTTTTAAAAATCAGGAAATATATTTACTCAACTAACATGAGAATTGCTGAACCTAGAGATTTTTTTTCAGGAATATAACTTTATTTAATCAAGATTCAATTGTTTACCCAAAATTAGATCTGAATTTTGCAAATTTTTCAAGTTATTAGCATAAATAAAAAATCAGTACCTTAAATTTTGTCCAACTTTGGCACTGTTGATTTAATTTTCACAGCATATATACATAAGGAATTAATCTTTTAAAATCTGAAATTTCAAAGAAATTGATTGGAAAGAATAGCTTCTATTCATGTTTTCATACACCATGTCAAGTGTTGTTTACATCTAGCCCACCTAGTAGTACAGCCTTCACTTGCATTATGTAACCCACCCCAGGCAGCTTGCCTTGGGTCAGCCTGGCCACTACCAGTAGGCTTCCCCTCTGCCCTGCACCCCCCTCCCCCCAGATGGTGCATAAACTAGATGAATGTTATTATTTTCTGTATTTGATTCATTTTTATTCTAGGCTATGCTACATTTTAGATTTTGTATTGTACCACCAGGGTTACAATGATTAAAGTGTACATTTAATTGTGTCCACAAAGTGGTGTATTGTTATGAAAGTGTGGATGTTCATCAGATAAGTAATTCCTTACTTCAGAAGAGTAAAAACTTCACCAGGTGTGAAATTGACTATTAATTCCAGTAATAAATTAAAACTTGGATAGTAATTAGCACAATGATATTGTTTGTCCCTCATTCAACCAACAGTGTGTATACCTTATTTGAAAAGATGTTTTATTTTATCAAATGTACTTTTATTTTATTTTGGTGAATAAAATTAAGCATGTACTGAAAACTCCAATGTGCAAAACTTTTTAATAGAGATTCAAGGAATATTCTTGTAGATGCCATGTTGTGGCATTATTTTCTTTTAAATTCAGTTTAAACATTTATGATTTAAAAATAATAAAATATATGTGTATGCATAATATGACCCAATATGAGCTACACTCTGGATATATGATGATTGCAACTTTTGCAACAATTCTAATATTTTAACTTATATTTTCAGGTTTTTTTATTAAAAATTTATAAAACCTGTAAATAAAAAAATGATTCAGATCAAAACTTCTTAATGGAAAAAGTGGATATGCTTAAAAAAATAGGATTATATATAAACTTAAATGCATTATTCCCTTGAAAGTGAAATAAAGGTATTAGTCCATTCTGTCCACTTGCCTGTCCATCTGTAAATTTTCATATGCATCACAGTATCTCAAAATTTTACTGTTTTTCTTCATGACAGTCTTGTCAGAGTATTAGTTTGCAATCATATATTTAGAACTTTACTATAACGAAGTAGGAGGGCCCCTTTCCTCTTAGCTTTTCATATTCTTATATAAATGAAAAACATTACAATAGAATATTTCTACATCCACCTTCATGCTGCCCTCACTTTTCCCTTCTCCGAACCCCATCCCAAAGTCAGCCTCAGTAAGCAAGAACAAGATGAATCAGATATATTCATACTTTAATATTTTGTATAACTATACGTCCATAGGTACCTATGTACATGCCAGAAATTATGTCAATATTGTATAATATGTAGACATAGTGGGCATCACAATAATGTACCTTGTCAAGACTAAAGAGATATTGTGTCATACAGTCACAAATTCATAAATCACTTCATCAGCATAGTTAATCATAACATCATATCTGTCAAATTGAAAGCTTGCAGACTACCATACACTTTAGATCCTTCAACAAATAGCCTTATCATCATTCTACTACTGCTTATTACTGCTGTCATTGCATCTATATTTGCTCAAATATATCACAATTTTCAACCCCTCCTAAATAAATAAAAAATAAGCCACTATATTTGACTCTATTAATCCATCAGTCAGGTAATTTCATTTATCATTTACTCACATATTACATAACATTTCTTTATAATAGCCCAACATGTCCATGATATTCATAAGCTTTATCGACTCGATATAGTATCACAGTGGAGAAACATTTATAGTACAATCACGATCAGCTGAGCGCCGTGACCCATGGGTCCCTTGTTTTTTTTTGCAGTACTGTACATTTATATATAAACTAATTAAATATTGAGTGTTTCTTAGAATGTCATGCACCATTTAAAACTGGGAGAAGTTATTTAGAACCAACTTTACCGAGGAAGCCAAGCATCAAATGTTAGAAATGGTTTAAAGAAAATCAAGTGCCTCTTGGCCAAGCTGTGCCACTTGGAGTCCATGCACTGAACTTTGGCAGAAATTGATAAAAGAGGCCATGATCAGTGATAATTGGGTTTCAATATGAGTTAGTATGGTGTCAAGGTCAGTGACCATGGGGTCAAACTGGGATGTTTTTTCTCTTTTAAATTTCATGCATCTTCAGCATTTAGTTAATTATTGTTTGCCACTCATTCCATGCAAGGCATCTGTTTGGCTTCTGTATCCCTGGAATTAGAACTGTTTACCTTTGCATTTTATATCTTAGCCTGCTGTTAATTTACTCCCTTCTACTGTTTGCGTTGCTTGTCCAGGAGTACGCTACGCCCTCGTCGACTAACGGTCCATCATTGCTACTTCCCGACCAGGTATTAACTAACTCGTTTAGCGTGATGGGAGCCTCACCAACTGGATTGACAGACTTGGCAATTTGTTGTCATTTGTTATCTTCAGGTTAAATTACTAAAATTATGAACATTTGTATAAAGGCTATTATGATATGTAAATTCTGAATTATTCCATAAACTCATTTTCCATTTTCTCATAATAAAACTAAGATAACATTATATACAGGAATATAATTAAATAGCTGATGATCATAGGTTGATGGTCAGTGTGTTTATTATATGGACCATACCTGATTTGTCTGATGCAGATGAGAAATTGAACAATTATATAGTTTGGTGATATAACTGGCAGAAGGTCTATAGTTTTATAAAATTTCATAATTTTGGTTTTGAAGATATAGATGTATTCAGGCTAATACACTTAGGCTGATGATTCTTATTAAAATTTTCTGAAATTCAGTTTTCACAGTTTTACTCAATTAGACCAAAAGCCTATGGAATGGACTATAAATTTTGCTTCTTTGGAAAAAATAAATGATATATTTTACTGTTCAGACTGTGTGAATAATGCTTCATTTTGTCCATATAAATGACTGTATTTCTTATTAATTTTGTAATTTAATTAGTATTGATTACGTCAGTATTTTATAAGCATTGATTCCCCTAAAAGAGCATTAGGTATACATCTATATTTGTCCTTGTTTTGGCCTTTTGTCCCCTCAGCTGGTATTGCATAAAATTTTATCTTGGTCGATCTCTAATTGAAAGAACCTGATAAGGATAAAAATAAGTCAAGATCTGTGTAATCGAGGGTCATGCTCTCATCAGCTTTCATTTAAAGACCGCGACTGTCAGCTTAATATGTCACTGACAGTAACCTGTAAGTGCACTAATCACAATCATTTCAGCATGTTGTCTTATCTGCTATTTGCTTCATTTTCAGTTGCTTTCCTATTTTTTTTATTTTGCAAAATTTACATGATATTGTGTAGGATTTTGTCTTTAATATGATTTATATATAATTATTTAATGACACATTTCCTGAGACAGTTCACAGTGATATTAATGACACCATTTTGTTGATATTCAGAACACAATAACAACAATTATTGTTACTGCATGTAGTAACAAATCAAGAGCTTAAGATTAAGTACAGAGACTGAGTTTTCTCAGAAAATTAGACATTTCATTGTTTACTCAGAACTGTGAAGTTGAGGTAAGTTTGATTAGATTTATATATGCCTACTTAGACGGGACACATACATGTTAAACCTACAGTCAATCTATGCATATCCTGTTAACTCTTAGTTTCCCCACGACAACTTACTGGGGCTTTAAAGGATTTTCACGACATTCACCATATCTACTTACCAGTAGATAATCTTGCCTGAGTTAGATAAAAGGCAAAATCAACGCATGTTTAATTAGGTCACAGCTCACCTTTGTTTTATTGCAGCGATAGCTTACCAGGAATATGTTGGATTTTGATAAAACTCAAAAGAAATATAAACCTGTATGATATCTGGTTCCATTCCTTGCAAAATCTATGCATATTTAATGAGGTAAGAGGTAAACAGACTTTGGTGGCACAGTGATCACTGTTTAGCCTTGGCTTTTATATCTGAGTGCTAGCATGTGAGCAATGAAATGTTTTTGAGGGAACAAGGTGTCCATAGAAACAACCTGCATAAGAAAATGTTAAGAAATGACTCTTAGGACAACTACCCCCCCTGACAATTACCCCCTGTACAGTTACCCCCCAGACAATTCCCCCCTCGGACAATTACTTCCAGGACGTTACCCCCTTGGACAATTACCCCCCATGGTATAATGACACTTTTAAAGTACACATTGTACAAACTAAAAGTAAAATATTCCAATTGTAAGTCAAACAAATACTGGTAATAATATATTTCAAACCAAGCATAGGTACATACATCATGTGTATTGTAAAAATAGGAAAAAAAAAAATCCATTACATCAAGATTTCAGTAGCAACATATTATGCAAGTGTCAATATAATATAATAACTGCCTTACAGCACTGTGCTAACTGGTTTCCTTCTACTATGTCTTATAAAAAAACCCTATCATGAATCCCCTCCTCTCTTGAACAGGCATCTCTGGCATGCCTATCACGTTTGGCTGGGTTTCTTCAGTGCATGGTGTACAACCCTGCCTACCTTATACTGCCCAAATCAACTCAAGACTAATTAAGTAAGTTTGGTCACAAAACTATGACCTCATAATCAACCACCAGCAAGCTTACAATAGAATTCCATTAAAATAGGGATACCATTCATTCTGATCCATTCTTAACAGTCATAAAAAGTAATATCATAATAAGTAATAGCATGATATTATTATCCAAAGTGACTTTCTTTTTATATTTTGTTTGCAATTAGCTTTATTTATTTTTTTTGGCATTCTGTGCTACTTTAAATATTTAAATGTATAATGTTAACTTTAAATGTGTAATTTATATCATGGGGGTAATTGTCCAGGGGGTAGTTGTCCGGGGGGTTGTTATAACAGCGGTTATTGTCTGGGGGTAGTTGTGTGGGGGGTAGTTGTCCAAGGGTTTAATTGTCCTGGGGGGTAATTGTCCTGGGGGGGGGGGGGGGGGAATTGTCCAGGGGGTAATTGTCCTGGGTTAATTATCTGGGGGGTAATTGACCTGGGGGGTAGTTGTCCTGTTGCCTTAAGAAATAATGATTAATGAAAATGGGCTACAAAGGTCCTTGTTCTTCATTCACTAGATGCTGCCCCATGCAGGACGCAGACATGTCCATTAAAAAATATTGTTTTGCAGCTTTACATTGATCATAATTCTGTAAACATCTGGTAATCAAGCAATGATTATCTATTGTTATGTGTAGTTGTGTATGTCCTGTGTGTCCCATCTGTGTACATGTCATTATCATATATGATTGCAGCAGTCAAAATTATGATTCAGAGAAAATGTTTCGGATAAATTGTCAGTATTTCATGGTTATTATGGCTATTGTATACAATGCTTTATCATCATTTGTTTCCAGTGATGATTTCAATATCAGATTCAGTGTTCCCTGTTTAGAGAGCCATTCTGTAGGTGTCTGTCACATTGTGTCATTGTCAGTGTCTCGTGTCACTTTGTCATTTGTGTGACTGTCATTTGTAAGACATTAATTAATGGTATACCACTTGTTGGTTCGTTTTAATTAGTTTAATTAGTCCATCCTTCTACAAATTCACCAAGAACTTTTGGACAAACTGTCTGTCAAAGAAGGGATGGATATGACTGAATAGGCTAACAGATTAACCCCAGAATTAAAAAGTTTTCTCTAAAGTACATGGGTCACCTTACTACAAAAGGTATAATATCATTTAAAAAATTTTAATGTAACATTGTGTTGATAAAGTATCAAGAAGACTGGTACACAGTGTGAAGTTAACAGAGGTATTCACAATCCACATAAGTAAATATTTCATTTATAGGCAAGTTTTCAAAAGAAGTGACCCTGCATTTTCAGGTTGCATCTGACAATTTTGTATTTGCAAATAAGGATAACTGGTTATAAGATACTGGGTACTAAAAAATGTTTCAGATTTAATATCTTACCATGCTTATATATGGTATATACAAGTTTATAGGAAAGTGTGATCCTGTACATGATATATGTAATCTTTGTTCTGTTACCAGTTCTGTGTTAAACATTTATGTACAATATTGAATTATCTGCTCAGTATTATTCCATCAGTATAGAGATTTTTCTGGTTATTGACCCTTCTGGTTCAGTTAAGTCTGGATTAAGACCTGACATGCATAAATCGGTAATAATTTGGTCTTCTTCAGAGTATGATGAAGATCTTTCAGTTTTGTTTTGTGTTATAAACACCAACTGTTTCACCTGCATTGGTGACGTGATTTGTAGATTGTTAACCCGTTTCATTCCAGTCATATCATAAACTGATGATCAGTTTTGTATAATCGTTGTAGCTCAGCGCCTGCGGGGTCACCAGCCGGCAGTGCCAGACAGAGTCCACATTTCGTGTCACCAGGTTCACCTGCAGTCACAAGGTATGTATACTGTGTGTGATCCAAAATTTGTGACTTTTTTTTTCAGAAAAATGGGACTTATCACACTATTAATCCAACTGAATTATGTATACAGATAGCCATCTTATTGAAGAATACAGAAAAATGTGCATGGAAACGTCTCTCTTCAAAACCACAAATTTGGCCTTTCAGGTGGTCTTTGATTATAACCCTTATGTTCTGGTGTAACTGTTTCAATTTTGAACAACTCCTGGCAGTACATAAGTGCATGTTTTGTATATTTTGGTCAATGTACAGGTTCCTAATTCAAAGAGGAATTATCATTGTCAACAAATCCAGCAAAACAAGTGTAACTTTCTTGTAGAAATAATGAAATCATACCATTTCCCCCCTGAAACAAGATAAATAATTAAATGAAAGCCAATTTCCCTAATAAATTCATTATAAACAGGCCCTTATGTACAGAAAGTGTGCCTTTCTTGCCGGTATTTTTCTTGAGGTTTGTCTTTCGTGCTGTGTGTTTCATGTTGTTTTGTTGTGTACACTTTTAGTGATTCTTTGCAACAAACGCTGATTTTAAAGGCTAATATAAATCACCTGCTAGTTAAAAATAGCAGCTTTTCTGTATAACTGTCATTGAAGTGCAGTGTGTTAAACATGAATCATGCATGCTGTCTAAAGTTGTGTCAAACTATTCCTTGTGCAGCTTTGTCATGACTTCCATATGATCAAGCCACTTGATTTTCCACTGGACCCAGATTTTAATCCATTTATAATTTGCTATCTTGGCCAGCAAGCGCCAGCGTGCGATTCCACCCTATTCACTGCTACTGCAAGTGTAATCATGTTTAAACTTTATCCACGTATAGATTTGCACCTTTGCACAGACCTTTGAATACCATCATGTCATATTTCAATATGCTTGGACTGATTTATGCCCTGTAAGCATTTAAAAATCTTCACCTTTGCCACCAGTCTGTCTTTGGTGCTGCCTAAAATGCGGATCTTGTAAGTCGCAGGTCTGCACAGAATAAACCTTCGGGTCATCAAATCAGAAGGCAAAGTTAAGGGTATACTACTTGTGACTGTGTAAGTCCTTACCAGACTACCTAAGTAAAATGACCGACCCGCTTTTACAGCTGCTATATTTAGGATTTTACAATTTGTCATTAATGTCTACAACTTTAAATACTACAGTAAATGGTCCTTGCTGTTATAGCTCATGTTTTAAAACAGAAATCTGAAGTATAAATATACACAGTTATCTGGACATCATTCAGATATCTAGTATTTAAAACATTTCAGTTCTTGCTTATTTTGTTTAACCTGTATCTTTTGTTTTATCCTGTTTTAAACCCTGCATTTATTCATGAATTCCAGAAAAATAATGTTAATTGTTTGTACAAAATTGTACAAAAATATGCATTAAATTCGTATCATAAAGCCCTACCACTGGTCTAAAATCTATCACAATTTCAGTTGCATTGGCCTGATATAAATGTTAAAAGGCAGTTGGTACAGCAAGTATAAAACATGTGCCAGGTTTGGATAACATATAAACAATAATGGCCAGATTTAAAATAGTTCTCAGTAAATGAACCAGATGCTTAAAATTGGATATTTATTGTTAAAAAAAAGATTGTATTTAAAATTTTTACCTATAACATTATCTGTTTATTGTTGTTATTCTTTTAAAATGGTATTTATTAGGGTTAATGCATGACTTGGTGTTGATTGTTCACATTGTGTATTTTAATTTAAGGATATGGTACTCTTTGCTTCCTTTATGCTGTGGAACTGGTTATTTCAGGCAGTGATAAGGGTGTTCACTTGAACTTTGACCTATTGCACATTACTGTTGTTTTACATATTAAAACCTTGACTCAATTGAAAAAAAAAATTCTATTGGACCACCAATCCTGTCACCTTAATGCTTGCACAGAATCACACTGATTATGGATATAGCACATTACTCTCCTGAAGGAAGAATCTTGCTCCTTGCTGCACAGACAGAGACAAATCAGTGATCTTGTTTCAACCTAGTTCAGTCATTAAGCTAAAACCTCTGTGTGCATTTATGTATATGTGGGAATATGCATGAAAATTGCTTCAAAAGCGTTATGATTGCATATAGGGGTGGGAACAGGCAGAAAGTTGCAGGGTCATTGTGAGTCCGTGACTTCCTAATAAAAAGGAGCTGTAATGACATAATTTTGTCAGGAATCTCTTCTGTTCAAGTAGGCCCTTTGAGAGAAAATTACTGTTGTGGTGATTTTCACCCACATGTGCACAGACACATTAGTTTTACACATTCACATGAGAAATTCTTCATGCAGATATGCATATATGTGCACCTGAGTTTTAAGCTTTACATTTCCATTACACGCTTTATCAATTGCATGCATTAGTAAGTGAAACATTACAATCTGAATCATTCCTGCTCAGCTTGAAATCCTGCAAAACTGATTTTCCTAATGCATGGTATAAATTCTAAAATAAAAACAAAGGAATATAAACTTTTCACCCGTGGTGTAACTAGTTTATTAATTTAAAATTAAAAGGGATGTTCATGGATCCGAAAACCAAACAAAGAAGGTTCTATTTTTGAAAGGGAGAAAATTATGGGAATTTAGGAATAAATAGGAGAAAAAAACTGAAAAATTGTAGAGCCTTCCTGATATCCAGATTTTATATAGGGATCCAGTTTAATATTCCTTAATTGCAAAGATTTGCTATTTCCTCATTGATCAGTACCCCCGGTATTTTATTAAAATTAAATCAAGCTTTGATCTTATCAGAAATTGTACATACGCGGGGAAACCTCTGCTTATGGGTCCCTCTTATTATGGGTACCTCTCAAATACAGAAATTGTTTATGTCTTGTGAACATTACATTGAAAGATCCATAGCATGCATTGAAAGAAACACATCTTTATTTCTTGCAAATAAAGGCTCACATGCCAGTGTCCAAATTGAGAAGTTCCACTCCGATGACCAAAAAAAAAATATTGTTTATTGGAATTTGTTATGTTCACACATGAAGGATAAGTACAAGTCCTCACGTTTGCCTTTACATTAATTTTAGTAATCAGCAAAGCAACAGTCTTTTGAAATCATGATTGAAATTCTACTATGATTGGGAGAATAACCAATAAACAAGAGATTGCTGTTTTGGGTTAAAAGTATATATATTTAGGCTCAAAATTATCTACATAACTGATTCTTCTAGTTTTCCAGTTCACTTCTACATCCCCCTTCGATATCACCCACTATCAGCATCACTTGACTGCTGGATAAATAGTTGTGACCATTTTGGACAACTTTACAAATGAACTCAGCCAAGAGAGAACAAAGTTTTTTATCCTGTTTAGAAGTAAATATTTACCAGATAGACAAAAAATAATGATTCATATATTTCTTCAGTTTGAGCAATTGATCATATAATGAGAAAAAATGCAAATCGCCTTTAGAGCCAATAATTTAAAATGGACTTCTCAGCTGAATTACCTCTAGAAGAAGGTCCTTAAATGTCAAGAAGAGTGCAGGAGATTTTAATCTTCAGTAAGCGTATACAACCTGATACAGTTGTTAACAAGTATTTACAAATTGGTAAATCTGTTATAATTTCATTTTGTTTTCATCATGGCATAGAAGATGAGAAACCCTCTGTGGCCACACCAGTTCCACACCATAAATGTTTGATTTCCTGTTGATGTTTTGATGTGTTTGGTTTATGAGGCGGATGCTTTGCAGGACTCATAGTTTAAATGAAAAGAAAACACCCACGGCCACTAAACCCAGCCCTAACGGTACCACATACAAGCGAAGCATATCCGATACCACTTACAGTCGTATGCAGCAGCAGAGGGCGCCAGCTACAAAACAAACCCCCACACGTGGAACCAGAAGGTGATAACATCATGAATATTCATGAAAACAGCTTTTGAATATGAATGACCAGTCATTAATGCAAAACTCTAAGTCTAGCCATTCATGTTAAGAATTCAGTTCTGTAGAAAGATATATTGAAAAATGAAAAAAATTTCTAGTTTAAAGGTCAAACCTATTAAAATTTTGGCAGCTAATGTTGGCAAATATATTTGATGCTTTCAGAACATATTAATTTTATCAGGATCCAATGCTTTATGACTTTTCCTATTTCCCACTATCATGCTTTGAATGCAGAGCTGCTACATCTGCTTTATAATGGCATTTTATGAATTCTAATTATAATTTGATCAATATTAATGATGGATAATTATGATTTGAAAATTTGAAACCTTATGATTATTTCTTGAATATCAAAGATGAAAATTACTAATGAATATTGTAGATTATTAATGAATCTTTTCAAGAGTAATATTTGTTAGAGTAATAATTTGATGAATATGAGTAATCATGTAATGAATATCAGTGATTATATAATAAATTTTAAGGAGCCTTATGAGAAATCTGACCCTGGGCTCATACTGGTTGTATTCTTTGCCAGTAAGTTAGCCATATATTATATACACAAGTATTTCAAGTGTGTATTCATATATTGTATACACAGTAATTTCAAGTGTATATAAGTGGTAATAGAAGAGTTATTTAGGGGTGCTGTTTATGATTCATGGATTGGCTTCTGAAATGAACCAGAAATCTGCTCCCAACAATTTATGTAAGAACAGAGTAACATGTAGCCTTTGGTAGTGTTAACATATATGTTAATACACCTCCATACCATACATTTAAGTCTATGAAATGATGAGTAACAATTGAGAGTACTGGAGAAAATAAACCTGCGAGACCACCTAGCTTAGAATTGTTATCACGTACGTACTGTTTTGGTCATGCTGTGTTATTGGTTTTGTCTATTTTTTGTGTTCTTTTTGGCACTGTTGTTAACTGTGGTGTATTACTGTTAATTTTAAGTTTCATAGGTATCGAACAATAAAGTTAAATGATTCTGTGGGCAGAGATACTTTAAAAGCTTTTGCAACATTCCTCTCTGAGCCTGACTTCTTAAAACTATCGAAATAGCTTTACCGTTGGTTTTGTACATAGATCTTTGTGTGTTTGACATCTATACCCATAATTTGTGCTGTTAAAAGAGCAATGAGAAAACACTTATTGAAGATTATGTATAATCACTTTGTACCTAGGTTGATTGTGTTACATTCCAGATTCATAATTTTACATACCAGTCTATTCTTTAAATAACTATCACTGGGCAATGTGCTCCATATTTGGCTTACTGACACAAGCATGTAATGTCTTCTTCATTCTTTTGAAGAAACTAATACCAAGTGAAAGGATTGATGTGAATATAACATTACAGATATGTATGGTCAGCCACAAGTACCTGCTCTGGTTTACCCGTGGTCCTCTGGGGAATAGAAATTAATACACCACCATCTCACAATTTTCAGGAAACAGTTGTCTTATAATGTCTTAATTTCATTTCAGAACACCAGGTAGCACTCCTAGTCCTAATACCACTCCCACAGAGAGGGGATCAACCAATCATGTATCAGGAGTAAGTCACAGCATTCAAAAATTCCTTTCTTTCCTTCAGGAAGAGGGCATTTTCCTTCTTAAAATAAAATGGTACTCTTTTGTTGCTAATGCCGTTTCTGCACTTAGGTAACTTAAGTTTTGAAGCAGAATGCTTACGTCAGCACTTTACAAAAGCTGAAATTAGTTAATTTGATAAAGAGTGAGTTTGCTGTCCACACTTGGTTGTTAACTTGATTTAATGTGCAGCAAAAATTGATATTTTGTGGGGAAAGGTAGGTCAGGTGGTAGCAAACCTGGCCTGAGGCAGACTGGAAGTGGATTGCCCATACCCACTAGGAACTGGTTTACTGAACTAGTGTATACCGCCTTTCAAGTGGACTTAAGGTAACCAAAATGACGCATGTTAGTGGCCTGGTGTAAACAGAGATATGGATTCCTGATCTGGATTATTTGCTAGTGCTGATACCACCTTAGTTTTCTTCTGTTAGTATTTGATTGATAGAGAATATGCACTGCTTGACTACAGAGGTGAAAACCAAAAAAAAAAAAAAAAACGAAAAAACTCAACCTTCTGTCATAGTGGTACTACTTGACCTTAGAAGTATTCAGCTTTACAGGTTCAGATGGAAGCTATATAACTGCCGAAATAGTCTACTGCAAAAACATGCCTTCTAAACTTATCTGCTTTGGTTACATAGTATTCATTGTAGACAATTCTCATTTCTACCTTTTAATCAACAGATGTTTCACACATGTTAGTATCAAACTGGTTATTATTGCAATATTATTCTTACCTCATTCATTTGTAATTTAATGGTCTTTTTAAGAACAGATAGATAATGAAAAGTCTTTCAGTATATATCTGTATTACCAGCGGGCACTGATAGTCAATCATGCTATCTTGTACAGTAAATGTGGAATTTACTGTGCTCTGCATATTTGCTAATTCTTTCTGTTATCAGGGAGAAGAACAGAGGGGAGGGTCACCTAGAAAGTCGCATTATGAAGCAAATAAAGTACGACAGCGACTGGAGGAGGAGAGATCGAGACAGCAGGTCCAACAGAAGGAGGCCGTCAAGAGCTACGTGAACAAGGTCCCCAACACTCTTCCCAGAAACACTGTAATGTCCAAGTGTTGTGTCAGCATGCTGCATGCCAGCATATCCAGTCCATTCCAGATACCTCCACCTAGACCTTTAGGAAATGAGAAACTATCATTGTTTGACCCAGTCCCAATTTTGTCATAGTTCTTAGATATAACATACAGTGAAAATTGTTTTAAGCTCACTTAAAACAATTATATCCACTTATGTCAAAGTAAAGTCCAGTAAACTACTTGGGGAAAATCCTTATGTAATCTCTTGATTTGGGTGTGGTCCCTAAAAAGGGTTATTCTCCTCTAAATTTTGCTGATACACATCACCTTGCTAGTGAACTCTCCACAGATAGATTCCAGCCTGATCACTGTCCTCAGAGTACTTTTAGGTTGCATCCCAGCACCCTTATCAAACCCTGACAGGTTTATTTCTCCCATTTTCTGGAAACTGCTCAAGGGGTCTGCCATTTGGCTTGTACACTAAAATAAAACCTGGATATGATAGGTCACATGTCAAAATTAACTGTACGTAATGCTAGTTTAGAATATTCACATAATTTCCATCTTGCCCTCGTGGTCAAAGATGGAACTGACAGAGTCCCACTTTTCTCCCCAAGGATTTATAGTTTGTAGTTTTAGACTGATAGTTATCATGTTTCAATTTTTAGCTCAGCTGACTATAAGTCATCTGAGCTATAGTCGTGGTCCATTGTCCGTCGTCCGTCCGTCTGTCTGTCCGTCCGTCCGTCTGTCCTTCTGGATGTCCGTCTGTAAGACTGGCACGTTTCAACACTGTTGGACCTACAAATCTGAAATTGGGCATACAGTTTGATGTCCCTAAAATCTCCTACCATGCCGAAAATTGGGTCAATAGGACTTTTTCTTCGAGATATTAAGGAAAAACCTCAATTTTTTATTAGAAATCTATTTTCACACTTCAGGACTGCCTGTTATCAAAACCACTCATCTGGTTTTCTTCATATTTACCATAAATATTCCTCTATATAGTTTCTATGTACATGCCAGATATTAAGTCAGTATTATATAATTTAAAAAAGTTATGGGCCAAAACATAATGGACTTTGTAAAAAAAATCAGGAAGATATTTGGTCACTTAAGACCAAAAGTGTTAAAGGTAGGGACTTTTTTCCAGTAATACAACTTTAATTAATTGAAATTAAATTGTATACCAAAAATTAGATCAAAATCTGGTAAATTTTTTTAAATATTGGCAAAAATATAAAATTGGTACCTTAAATTTTGCCCAACTTTGGCCACGGCATGTTTTTTTCCTGTAAGTACTGTGGATTTAATTTTCACAGCATGTATACATAAGGATTTAATCTGTTAAAATCTGAAATTTGAAATTAAAAGCTGCAAAATTAGGCTAGTTATTGAATTTTTTTTTGAGGCTCTTGTTGTATTCCCTTACATTGTCAAGCAGTCCACTTTGATGACTGTAGGTCATTCAGTGCACATCTCTATGCTCCCCAGGCTGTTGGCATAATTTTAGATGTCCCCAAAATCTCCTACCATACCAAAAATTTGGTCATTAGGACTTTGTTCCTTCGAGATATTAAGGAAAAAAAACTCCGTTTTCCATAAAAAAAGCCATTGTTACACTTCAAGGCTGCCTAATATCAAAACCACTGATCTGTTTTTCATTGTATTTAGTATTCACTTTCTTTCATACATTTTCTACGAACATACCAAAAATTAGGTCAGTATTGGGTATTATTTTGAAGTTATGGGGCAAAACATAATGCAATTTTAAAAAAAAATCAGGAATTATATTTACTCACCTAACATGAGAATTGCTGAACCTAGAGACTTTTTTTCAGGAATATAACTTTATTTAATCAAGATTCAAGTGTTTACCCAAAATTAGATCTGAATTTTGCAAATTTTTCAAGTTATTAGCATAAATAAAAAATCAATACCTTAAATTTTTGTCCAACTTTGGCACTGTTGATTTAATTTTCACAGCATATATACATAAGGATTTAATCTTTTAAAATCTGAAATTTCAAAGAAATTGATTGGAAAGAATAGTTTTTATTCATGTTTTCATACACCATGTCAAGTTTTGTTTACATCTAGCCCACCTAGTAGTACAGCCTTCACTTGCATTATGTAACCCACCCCAGGCAGCTTGCCTTGGGTCAGCTTGGCCACTACCAGCAGGCTTCCCCTCTGCCCTGCACTCCCCCCCCCCCCCCCAGCAGGTGCATAAACTAGATGAATGTTATTATTTTCTGTATTTGATTCATTCTTATTCTAGGCTATGCTACATTTTAGATTTTGTATTTTACCACCAGGGTTACAGTGATTAAAGTATACATTTAATTGTGTCCACAAAGTGGTGTATTGCTATGAAAGTGTGGATGTTCATGAGATAAGTAATTCCTTACTTCAGAGGAGTAAAAACTTCACCAGATGTGAAATTGAGGATTAATTCCAGTAATAAATTAAAACTGGGATAGTAATAAGCACAATGATATTGTTTGTCCCTCATTCAACCAACAGTGTGTTTACTTTATTTGAAAAGATGTTTTATTTTATCAAATTTACTGAATCTTTTATTTTATTTTGGTGAATAAAATTAAGCATGTACTGAAAACTCCAATGTGCAAAACTTTTTAATAGTGATTCAAGGAATATTCTTGTAGATGCCATGTTGTGGCATTATTTTCTTTAATATTCAGTTTAAACATTTATGATTTAAAAATCATAAAATATATGTGTATGCATAATATGACCCAATATGAGCTACACTCTAGATATATGATGATTGCAACAATTCTAATATTTTAACTTATAGTTTCAGTTTTTTACTCTATATATAATGATTGCAACTTCTGCAACAATTCTAATATTTTAACTTATATTTTCAGTTTTTTTTATTAAAAATTTATAAAACCTGTAAATAAAAGAATGATTCAGATATAAACTTCTTAATGGAAAAAGTGGATATGCTTAAAAAAAATAGGATTATATATAAACTTAAATGCATTGTTCCCTTGAAAGTGAAATAAAGGTATTAGTCCATTCTGTCAACTTGCCTGTCCATCTGTAAATTTTCATATGCATCACAGTATCTCAAAACTTTTACTGTTTTTCTTCATGAAAGTCTTGTCAGAGTATTAATTGCAATCATATATTTAGAACTTTACTGTAACCAAGTAGGAGGGCCCCTTTCCTCTAAGCTTTTCATATTCTTATATAAATGAAAAACATTACAATAGAATATTTCTACATCCACCTTCGTGCTGCCCTCACTTTTCCCTTCTCCGAACCCCATCCCAAAGTCAGCCTCAGTAAGCAAGAACAAGATGAATCAGATATATTCATACTTTAATATTTTGTATAACTATTCGTCCATAGGTACCTATGTACATGCCAGAAATTATGTCAGTATTGTGTAATATGTAGACATAGTGGGCATCACAGTAATGTACCTTGTCAAGACTAAAGTGATATTGTGTCATACAGTCACAAATTCATGAATCACTTCATCAGCATAGTTATTCATAACATCATATCTGTCAAATTGAAAGCTTGCAGACTACCATACACTTTAGATCCTTCAACAAATAGCCTTATCATCATTCTACTACTGCTTATTACTGCTGTCATTGCACTCATATTTGCTCAAATATATCACAATTTTCAACCCCTCCTAAATAAATAAAAAATAAACCACTATATTTGACTCTATTAATCCATGAGTCAGGTAATTTCATTTATGATTTACTCACATATTACATTAAATTCCTTTATAATAGCCCAACATGTCCATGATATTCATAAGCTTTATCGACTCAATATAGTATCACAGTGGAGAAACATTTATAGTCCAATCATGATCAGCTGAGCGCCGTGACCCATGGGTCCCTTGTTTGAATATCGTTCAGGGATACCAGATCTAAAGTATGGTGTAAGTTACAAATGTATGGATAATTGAACAGTCTGCCAAAGAAAATGATTTACAGGTAAACTTCATGTTTCTGTCTAATGACACTGAGAATTTCAGACAGGTACTAACCTTATCATAATCACAGTTACAGTATTATTTCAATGGATGAAATAGATATTCACCCATTACAGCATTGAATGATGATCATGAAATCTTTGACTTTGGGCCATTACTTCTGTGGATATCTAAATTGTACCCTCTAGTTGATCAGTTATTAATCAACCAGTATATAAGGATTACATACTGACATTTTTATAAACAATCAGTTCTGTTACCATTTATATTATAGTTGATACTAATTGAAATTGTGCTTGACAAGGGGCCAATGATAATTAACTAATGCAACAGTAACCAGTAAAACTGTTAAGGGAGATATGAGGGTGTTGGTTTAAATACTGACCATTTAAATGTTGCTGTATATTTTAACCATGTACATAAGCAGATCAGTCCTTGTCCACATTATTGCAAAATGAGTAATAAAAAATAGCACTTTCAGTTCACTACACAGTAGACCAAATCTTCTTTTAACCTAAATCTCCAATATTATTGTCCACAGTTGCTTTCTAGTGTCTTTCTGGGAATAACATGCCCTGAACAATGAAAAAGACACTACACAGATTGAGATGATTTATATCAGTTTGACAAAAGTGATAGCAGTGCTATTTGGGCTTCTAATAAGATGAGCATTTTTGCCAAGAAATAGGTTACTATGACCTCTTTTTTTGGTACTCTCTTTAACATACACTCTTTTTGGAACTTTTAGGTACTAGTAACTTTAAAAATTATAAAGCATATATTAAAGCTGAATTTTTGTAAAATAACTTATAGTTTAAAAAAAAAATCCACATGGCAAATCTTTGAATTGACTCTCTTTGATTACCTCTTTTGTCAGCAAAAAGAAATTAAAAGATTCTTTGGCTTTTCATTAAATGGGCACTTTGGATATCTGCACAAATCATTCATGTGAATGGACTGGAGCATGCCTTTTTTATTCACCATTTTATTCAGAATAATTATCATTGATTATTTATAAGAATGCCTATCTTAAATTGAGTATGAAAATTAATTATGTTAATCTGGTGTTATTGGTGGTTTGGGTACGTATGTCTGCTTGCGTTACAGTTCACTATATTTATTCTTTGTAGTTAATGCTCTGATCAATGAATGTGTGTTCATAGCATCTCGTGTTCTGTTGTTGATTCGTATTTATGTATCCCATCCAGTTAACTGTTCTTTTGACTTTAGGAACTTTCTTGTAAGGAATGGTTATCAGCAGAATTTCAGTGAAATGTAAAAGTCTTGAAATGATGTTAAAGGAGAAATTTGCCGCTTTTATTTATTTTTTTCGTGTCCCACGAATTAACTTTTGTAAATATGTTGGGAACTAGATATAATGTTTACATCTGTATAAGTGGTACCTAATAAAACTGTCCATCAGTTTTGCAAAAAATTTGTAATGATCCCTTTATGATTACTTTACAATGACAGAGGAGTCAACCGAAGAGTACAGAATGAAATATCTTATCTTTAGTATCTTAATATAAATTTAATGACTTTCCTAATGCTTGACATTTTCGACCTAATGATGTACCATAGATGATTCATGGTACTGACATCCAACTAGTGTCTTTTACAAGTTACTATTAAGGCAAGGAGTGGTTTCCCTGGAAAAGTCACCTAAAAATACATTTTTTGTGATAAAACAGACTCTTCTCTCTGATATGAAAATTTAACTTTTTTTTCTCAAATTCATTACAAGCAATGATGTTGGCATATTTTGTAACTGTTTTAATATACAATCACTTTCTTACAAAATATCCTTGAGAATCATTTGGCACTCCTTGTTAGAACATTATAAGTCCAATTAAAAGTATAAAAACACTGGTAAAAAAAAATATCAGTGTATGACAGGAACAAGATCATTTAATTCACTTGAACAGTATCTTGCCTTCCAATATTTCCAGAAAGCCATGTACAATGGGAAAAGTATTTCTGAGATAGCTGTTCATTATATGAATGTTCCTGACTGTTCTTGTTGTATATAACATGTGTAGTTGTGCACATGTCTGTAATAGTCTGAATGCAAAAATTGACATGTTAGTGTCATGATGAGCCCATAGCCTTATTTTCCTTTTTCACAAGGATTGTTGTTTTGTTTCAACTTTACCACAATTAGGGCAGCAGTAAGCAGTCAACCAAAGAGGAAAGAAAACAAACGAAACCCCGCCAGAGGGAGCCAGTCATCAGGGGTTCCAATACCCTGCCCAAGGGCTCTGTAATATACAGTTGTTATGTCTGCATGCTGCCTTTGCACTGTATGTGTATGTATGTGTTCTCTGAGTGAATCGTGTGTTCTGTCCATCTTTACCAGACAGTACCTCTCATGTGTATGTTTTACACTGGTCACACAGTGTCTCAGAAAATTGTCTTCAAGAATTAATAAAACTTCTTTAACTCAAACTGACTGTTTGCTCTATCAAATACCAAAGAGAAAAATAAAATAAATATGGAAATAGGATTTTTTCACAGGCACTTAAGTATGTAGATCACACATTGCCACAATTATTGATTTATGTAATACAAGTAAAAATTTATTTAGGGTAAGTGAAAGCTTAAGTTTATTTGTGCCTTGGGGCCAAGTACTTTGAAAGGTTAATGTGTAGCCTGGTGCAGTAATTTATATTTCTAACAACATAAAGCTTCTTAACTTAATTATTATACATTTGTAGGAACTCTCTTTTTGTATATTTGAACATCTGTCTTGAAATTGAATCAGAACTACCATCAACTGTTTCTGACATCTGGTTGAGTAGTTTTGTACTGTTAAAGAAATAAGGCACAGTTTATAAAGGAAGAGGTTCATTACACTTGCTAGGATTTGCTTGCTTTGCTCATATATCAAGGATATCTTTCAGCATAGGGAGCTCTGAGTATTTGTTATGTCCATAGCCATAACTCTACATTAATACTCACCTGGGTGCCCAGGGACAGTAAAGAAATCAAAGCATGAGAAAAGGTCGTCTCATAACTCAGTATGTCAGGAAAAAAGGACAAAATATAATATTAATAATCTCCAGTTGACTTATTTGCATTCATTTAAAACCTGTAATGGAACCTCTACTTCGGTAGTGTAGGTCATCTCAGACCATTGTGATGTGACAATTAATCAACAGAATACTTTCTGGACTACTTTCTGCATGTTAACTGATCAGTAACAGATTTAAACTAATATTAAATTTGACATTGAAGAAACTTTTAAAATTTAAAATGTGTGAAATTAACAAATTTATTAATCCTTGATTATCCACCTGATACAATAGAATTAGCCAGATAATGAATCAAACTTTGCCAAAATTTCTTATTATAACTAAATATCAGAAAAAGAGTTTAAGGTCTGGTCTTTCTGTGAGGATCAGATTTTCGGCGTTACTTGTCGGCTCTGTTACTTTTCTGCTGATGTCAATCATGGGATAAGTAATCTCGTAGTTCTGAGAGAGTCCAACTGTTTTTAGCTTTTTGTGTAGCTATAATAAATTAAATGGCTTGGTGTATATTGGCAGGGTTATATTTTATTTTGCTTAAATTGTTCAGCTTTATTTTTTTTATATAATTGAGAACTATAAAACCATTGGATCTTGGAAGTGTATAGAACTACATTTGAAATGTCACACCAAATTTTTATTTATTTTTTTTTTACAATATTAAGACATAAGACTTATTCTTCTAGTAAGACTAAGATAACTGATATGCCTCTTGAAAGCACCTTAACCAGTTGTCTCTGGTAAGGTTTGATGATAGAAAGCATAATTAATGGTAGATGTTGGAAACAAGAAGAAAGATTAGGAATAGTCTCCAGGAACAAGAACTATATAGGTGTAATAGAGACATATATCTCCAGTATGTTTGTGGTTAGAAATGCATGTGTGCCACATTGCCTACAAACGGGGCAGTGGGCTGCAACAACTGTGTTGCTTTGGTGAATAGGAACTTAATTTGCATGCATGTAGTTTAAATCTGATTACTAATTAAAAAAAAAACTTTTTCAATTAAATTAGATTAATTTGATTTATGGAGAATTTTTGCTGAAACTGTAAGCAGCTGATCATCTTCTTAGCTTTTAACAATTGGTTTTCTTACTGTAGCGTATCATTAGCAGACAGCCACCCCCCCCCCCCTCCATGTCTCACATCATTCAATCATGTGATATTAACTGTCTTTTTTTATTGCAGCATTTAAACAACAGCTTCACAGAAGGTGATAACATGATGAACGATGGTCAGGCGTTCGACAGCTCAAGTTTACCTCGGTACACAGGTGAGCATATGGTACCTGAGACAAAATAGTTAAATAATCCAAGAATAAGTCTTGTGTAGTATGTTTAAGTTTTGTACACTCATCACAAGTTATGAAATATGAAGTGTTTGATTGCCATTAGAGGGGGGCACTCAACTTGTAGCTTTAAATAAAGTAATTTAAAAGGCTATGCAAACCTGTAATCTTGATCCTCTGGATGGGTATCAATCTAGATGGTGAGATAGTAATCCATTGACCACATTTTTGTGATTGAATTGCAGACTGTCAAATGATCCTACTTTTCCTACCATTAATTTTCCTACTTATTTTAGGTCTTGTTCTATTTTTATTTTATGCTGGTCTATAATGGGATGTATTTTGGTGTACCCACAGTCTGTCTGTCTGTCTGTTGTAATATTGCTGCAATAACTTGCGGGGGCTTTGATGGATTTCATGAAACTCACCATAACTACTTACCAATAGATTATCTGGCCGGAGTGCAGTTATGGGCAAAATCCACACATTTAATAAGGTCACAGGTCACTAGGCTAAATTGTGGGGTAGCCATATTAACTTACCAGGAATATGATGGATATGATTAAACTCAACAGAAATATTAATCAATATAATATCTCACCTAAGTCCAGTTTCCAGCAAAATCCATGTTTATTTAATGATGTCAGAGGTCGTCAGACTGGAGGCGTTGTGATGACATACCAAAAAATCTGAAGGATTTTCATGAAAACTCATTATGAATATTATCCAATACAGTTTCCCACCTGAGTTACATTTTTCAGCAAAATTCACACATATTTAATGAAGTCAGGTCTCAAGATATGCAACGAGCATATTCTGCACCATTTGCAATACTCTCTTTTTTTGAAAATTCCTACTTTTTCCTACTATAGTCCAGTAATAATAAGGCTAAAAAACAAACATCACTGAGTATATACTGACACATTTTATACTGGGCTTTTGGGAATGCTTTAAAGTAAAGTACAAATTAAATGTTTCAGGCCTGTCCAAAAAGGCACAGCAGGTGCTGGAAGAGATGAGTGGGGATATCAGTAAGCTGAAGCCTGGCTTTACAATGAGGCGAAATCTGGGACATGCGATGGCTGAGCTGGAACAGATAGAGTCACTTCGACAGGTGAGTTAAAGCTGGCTATTCACCTACCTTTTTTATAGAATATACAGTAAAGCCTGGGCTAACGACCACCTCTGTTAGGCGACCACCTCAAAATAACAACCACTTGATTAAAGTCTGGATTCTCTTTTGGTCCTTTAAATAAGACCTTGTTTAGTTGACCAACTAAAAATGCAACCACTTCTTCGGGGTCCCATTTGTGGTTGTAATTTTGGGGTTTTACTGTATGTGATTTCTGGCTGTCTCTGTGGACATGTTAATGAATTCTGGGTAATGCTTGTTCAGAATAGTGCTTGTAATGCCCCTGTGATAGTTGTATGAGCTCTTTTATCTACAAGCTGTTAGGAAACAGCAATGTTGACAAACGGAAAACCACTTTAACCTAAGGTAGTTGGTTGCATATATGCAGCAGTTGAAGAGTCACTAGTTTCAAAACACCCTGTTTCAAAAACACTCTGGTTCATCTGATTTGCTGCCAGATGTCCATCTTGAATGTGTTTGGATCGTTTTGGCAGGCACCCCACATGTTATAAACAAGTAGATATAAACAAAACAAACAGCCTGTGTACAGTAGGATCAGGATTTTCTGGCCTATTTTATAACAGGTTCTAGGAAATATCTTTAGTTAACAGATGTCAGATATTGGAATAAGCCCCTTTAATGCAATGTTGCTTGTCTTAATTGTGTCCACTGTCATTTCTGGATGCTCTAGTCCTGGCTGTACTGTTTCATTTCCACTGTGATATTGTGTTTTGGGAAACAAATTAACCCCATAAAGTAAACCTTAATATAGCAACAGCAACTTTGAATCCTACTCAGTCAGTTTCAGTAATACCAAACTGGCTTCTGTGGTCTATGGGTAGATAGAGAACATCAAAGCCAGGTAATTGTGAGATGGAATCTCCCCAAGGTATTGGCTTATGATATAAAGGAAACTGTGCCCAACAGTTGTGTTTCACTCACAAACAAGTGTGCCATTCAGGATTCCTTGGCCCTGACCGGGCAGTGGGGACCCCAAGGAACCGTACACCAAGCCTGATTGGTGCCAGGAATATTGTGTGTGAGCTCCTGTCATGAAGTCTGAAACCAAAATTAGAATTCTGAATATGCACATAGTACTTAGTTAAGTGAGCATAAAAAGGGAGACATTTTAATCCACACAAAAAATCATGAAACGGTACTTAATTGTGACACAGTTGAAGCCTCTATCTTTTAACTGATTTCAAGTGATAAAAAACCAAGATGGTTGACTGGTTGGACCTACACACAGCTCAGATGTTAATCGTAGCCAAGATGATATCATGTGCAATCTGCTGTACCATCTTTTGCATTAATTAGATTCAGCATTACACCATTTTGCAGACATGTTTTTATGTATCATTTAAAACCTAGTGGTCACTTATATTTTTTAAAAAGTCATGATATTTTAGTATGTATGGTAAAGGTTACCATAAATCTAACTGTATATATTACATGCTGTCATGATGTTATTGGATTATAAGTTGTCAGGGAATAGCAGTGTTTACATAATGCAAGATGCAAATGAATTATTAGAAAGTCATTGACTTTAACTGTGTCCCCACAAAAACTTTCACTTGGGCAACAACAGCTAATTATCAAACATAATTCTTTTGATTTTAATTCATATTATATTCTTCACCAGGTGGTTTAACTTAGTTAAGTATTTTATGTGTTACAGAATATAGAAAGTCGTTTGAAGGTGACATTACCAGATGACCTTCCATCAGCTCTGAAGGACGGTGTGGTATTGTGTCATCTGGCCAACAATGTTCGTCCACGCTCAGTGTCCAGTATACACGTCCCGTCGCCGGCTGTTGTGAGTGACCCCTTGTACATATACGTTAAATCATACGCTGTACAGTACAGTTATCTCCTCTCATTAGCAAATGGGTTAATAGTAATTTTCATTTGTTTGCAATAAAACCTGAAACCCCAAACCATTTTATATTTGAATTCTAAAAAAATGTTCCAGAAGCGGGGATAGTAAATCCCGACAATTTTGTATAGAAAATGGCCATTTGCCCTACTGTGCATATTTAACAGAAATGATGCTTTTGTTCTGTAATACATTAATATTAGTGATTTGTGTTCAGTTTTTGTTTTCCTTTCCAGCCCAAATTATCTCTTGCTAAATGCCGGAGGAATGTTGAAAATTTCTTGGAAGCATGTCGGAGGATAGGGGTTGATCAGGTAAGCCTGCAACATGAGCTTTGACTCCAGTTGTGTTGTTAACTCCATATGAATATATGAAAGCCTCCCTGCAATTATAAGCCTTCTCTGTGATGGGATATAGCAGAAGTCTGATCTCAGACCTTACAGCCTGAGATTTAATTAAGATAACAAAAAAATTTTAAAATGTTTGCCTTTCTGTGTCAGACGTATTTGATCTGTTGTCCTTTGCCATTGTAATGAGATAAATATTGTAAACAATGTATGCATGACACGGGCAGTTTATATGTATTGATTAAAGAGTTCATCTGATTATTTTCAGCGGTGATTTGGGCCAACATGTCATGTCCCTAAAGAATATTATTTGGCAAACAGTGTTCCAATTTCCCTTCCATTTTGTGGTTAAGTTTACTACAATTATAACTTACAGATGAAACAGTGCACTTTCATTTGGGATAAATATTGAAGATACCTTTATTTTGGGGAAGCTCTTATTTAAATGGGCTTTTTTTGAGGGGAGGCTTTTACTGAAGTAAGGCTTTCATTCAGCGGAAGCCTAGATTCAGTATCATTAAAAAGGAGTTGGCTGGCCTGTGTGTTTATGTGTGTCTTTGTACAGTATATCTTGCCTTTGTTCTGCTTGTTCTTTCTTCTCTCTTCTCTCTATCTCTGTGCTGTCTATAGCAGTATCCTGACTGTCTTTTCTCTGGATGGGCTTACCTTTGATCCAATCAGGTTGAATTATTTATGATTGGTCCATGGGAATATAAATTGACCTAACATTTTATGTATTTAGGCAGACTTGTATCATGTGCTGATTAAAGACTGATCACAAGGTTATGTTGAAACTTTCATGTAAAGTGTTTAATTACCAAATTTTGGCCAAAAGTCAGAGATTTCATCATTTATTTTTGTTACCATTTAATCAAAGACAAATCATTGTGACTCATGGAAATTACTTATTAGTCATTTAGGATGTATATTGAGGTTATATCAGTAGCCTGTATAGTGACCATGGCTATTAAAAAGTGTCAGAGCATAGATTAACAAAAACGCTAAATTCATGGTAATTCGTATAAAAAAACATTTTTGGAAGATCAGCTCTGTAATGTGTAAAATGTTTCAGTGATGCCAGACCTTGACATTTTGGTGTTGAATCATAATTATTGAATTGCACTGTCACTGCTGGCCCCTTTTGAAGAAACTACTTTCAGGAATAGCTGCTTAGATTATGATTTGAAGGGTAGAGCTATAGGTTTGTCTTGCTCTCAGGTTTCCAGATTTGAATCTGTCCACAGAGACTGACTTGTTTTAGTTTTAGCTTATGACGCCATCATTAATGGTAAATCCAAACATAAATCCCATAAATAAATAGACAAGCCTTAATTTAAAAGAAGGTTGGCTTTTGCAGAATAAATTTTGATCAGGTAATATACACTGCTAGCATCATAATAAGTTGTTCTGCAAGGCATTTTAGTTAAGCTTAGAATCAACTAATATTATAAAAATTCCTGAAAAGAAAATAAATGGGTAAAATATATCTAGGCCTGTCTGTTGATGTTGGCTGTTAATATCTGAGGATGCAGTGTATATGTAGCATGCGAAGTATCCATCTTTGTTCCAGGCATCAACAGTAACATATCATTAAACCATATAACATATCTTGGAACAAAATATACATATATATTAAAAATGGAATGAGGGCTTTGGTGTTTTAAGGTGTGTTTCATTTTGTTCAGTTCTGTAGCCACTTTCCACTGCGGTTTGTTCTGTTCTGCTCTGTTATGGCACGAGTTCATGCATAATGAGGCACAAAGTGCAGGCATGTATTCTGGCCTTAAGCACCTTTTATTATCACCTACTTTGCATATTTACAAAGCTTGATGTCATAGAATTTAGTTTCAGTTCAGGTTCATTTCAATACCCTCAGCTTTTTTGCCAAGTCTGCAGAACCCTAGATGTTTCAATCATTTTAAACAGATGATAACAAACCACAGCTGAGCTGTTTAATTTAGCATGGTTATATAATACCATGGTAAACAGGGGCGGATCCAGAATTTTTGCAAGGCAGGGGTTTTCTGTTTATACTGATCATAAGGGGCTAATGCCCTAGAAGCATGACTAATACCAGGGGCAAGGGGTGAATTGGCCTTCAGAATCAAGGAAAAATACAACAAAATGGGTAATTTCTTCCAGTTAAATCCATTAAACCCCTTATCTGGATCTGCCTCTGGGAAGCTGGAGATAATATTACTATTGAGCTGCAGGTAAAAATGCATATCTTTGGAAACATTATCACAAACTGCCCAAGGATATAATGGATATACAAACTGCCCTGCATATTATTTCCAGCTGATTGTAATATGAAAATGGCCTGATTTTAATATGCTAATGAGATGTGATGTGAGTGACCACCTAACACTGCTAATTAATGATAACCCTCTCATTTCAGGAGCAACTATGCGCATGTGACGATATCGTGGATGACTTTCAACCCTCGTTGGTTGCTAAAACAGTGCAACGATTAATCCTCCTTCCACGATTAACCCCCACCGATTATAAAGTGGCCCATCTGTGCATGTTTATTTTCGTTTCCGTCTGTGTCTTAATGTATTTCTTTCCGCTGCCGAATTAGCTGCCTGCTGCTGCATGAAGTTATGTTACTTACAACTAACCTGAAATCCCTGCCACCATATTGTGTTCTTCCAGATCAGCCTGGCTGGATTGTTCCATGGCCTTATTGGAGGGGTGGCAGGTGTACTAATGCATTTGGTTTTTGCAGTGTCCTGGCTGTTATCCTTGTTGTTAGTTAAAAGCATTGAGTGATTAGTGAGCAGAAAACTAAGAAACTCCAAGTTATCGTGGCATGGTTTGCACAGTGTAATTTGCATCCCGTTACTGAACAGCATTCCTTCCCTGCATACCTGCCTTCTGTTATTTTATCAGATATGATTTTGTTATTTATTTTATTTGCTGATTTTGAATTTATATCCTGAAGTTTCGCAGGACAAGGCATAAAAATAATTTCACAATCAGGAGAACTGTAGTGTAAATACTAAGTAGTATTATGAATTTGCTGTTTTGTCAGGTTTTAATTCTTTCTGTCTACCTAAGTTTGATGTGTCAGAATTTCTCTAGAGCCACTTAAAGAATTGGCCAGAATTTGGGCTAGTGCAAATGCATCAGAAGTTGTCAGAAATTAGTAGCCAATACAATGGATGCAGATGTTTGCCCTGTGTCAGAAGATGTTGTCTGCTTTCAGATGCCTAGGACAGGTCATATATCAGTAGCTTTGCATAGGGTCAAAGGTCAAATACAGTTTACTGTCAGAGACTCTGGCTCTTTTGAGTTTGGTTTTGTTTACATGTTTGGTGATATTTTATGAATGCTTGTTCTCTAGAATTGGAAGTAATTTAATGTCCCATTGCTGCTTCATGAATACTCTCTCAGAAAAATATTGACATATTTTCAGTGTATTTATTTGTCTTGTTACCAATATTTGTCACATTACACATCCTTATATTAGTCATGGAAATATGTCACATGATGCATATTCTGATCATATGACTGACAATATTCCCGTGATTGATTTGTTAGCAGTCTGTTTTCAATCTAGAATATCTTTCTTTTATCAAACTTTGTTGCAACAAGGTTTTAGAGCTGTTATCAGCAGTGTGTATTGGAGACATGTATCCAGTGATATCAGTCTTAATGTGGTTGTCATGGAGACACATCCAGTGATATCAGTCTTAATGTGGTAGTCATGGAAAAACATCCAGTGATATCAGTCTTAATGTGGTTGTTATTGAAAAACATCCAGTGATATCGGTCTTAATGTGGTTGTCATGGAAAAACCTCCAGTGATAGCAGTCTTAATGTGGTAGTCATGGAAAAACATCCAGTGACATCAGTCTTAATGTGGTTGTCATGGAAAAACATCTAGTGATATCAGTCTTAATGTAATTGTTATGGAAAAACATCCAGTGATATCAGTCTTAATGTGGTTGTCATGGAAAAACATCCAGTGTTATCAGTCTTAATGTAATTGTCATGGAAAAACATCCAGTGATATCAGTCTTAATGTGGTTGTCATGGAAAAACATCCAGTGATATCAGTCTTAATGTAACTGTCATGGAAAAACATCCAGTGATATCAGTCTTAATGTGGTTGTCATGGAAAAACATCCAGTGATATCAGTCTTAATGTGGTTGTCATTGAGACACATCCAGTGATTGCAGTCTTAATGTGGTAGTCATGGAGACATCCAGTATGATCAGTCATAATTTTGCTGTTGTGGAGACACATCAAGAAAGATCAGTCTTATTCTGGTTGTCATAGAGATGCATACAGGATAAACAGTCACAATGTGGTTGTCATGGTGACACTTCCAGTATGATCAGTCATTATTTGTTTTCATGAAGGCACATCAAGCCTGATCAGCCATAATGTGGTTGTCATGGAGACACATCAAGCATGATCAGTCATATCATGGTTGTCATGGAGATGCATATAAGATAAGCAGTCACAATGTGGTTGTCATGGTGACACTTCCAGTATGATCAGTCATAATTTGTTTTCATGAAGGCACATCCAGCCTGATCAGCCATGATGTGGTTGTCATGGAGACACATCAAGCATGATCAGTCATATCATGGTTGTCATGGAGAAGCATACAAGATAAGCAGTCACAATGTTGTTGTCATGGTGGCACATACAGTATGTTCAGTCATAATGTTGGCACAGGGACATCCAGTACAACCATTTATGTGATTGTCAAAAAAGACGCATTCAATAAAACCCATAATGCAGCCTCCACTTTATATATTTTGTGATCTCTTTCAATTTGTTTTATGGTGCTAGCCCAGTTATAGGACAAGTAATAAGTAAGGCTGTATAGATAGATACATTTGTGCACCAGTACATTGGGATACAAAGTCAGATATTATATTAATATCGTCATAGGTCTGTGTATGGATATCTTGACAATATTTGATTATATGGTCATTTAAGGAATGTTTTTAAGCACCACTCAAAGCATGCAAGGTGAGCCATGACTGGCCAGAAATTAGTCTCAAGGTATTAATAGTATCTGATTAGCTTATTGTTCTGAAATGGTTTTAAAATATCGGTTAGAAACAAATTTTATGAGAAGTTCATACTTGCATGAATAAAAAAGGATTGGTTTGAAATATTAACAATAAATTACTATAATATACTAGCTTTGTATCATATTGTGTTTTGTATTTAAGCAAAGTATCACAATTTTTGTATTATATCAGAAAACAGTGTATCTTCACAGACCTACAGACCATGTGCCACAGGGTTTAAATGATTGCTCATTTTTGCACAGAAAACGTGATAAAGAAAACACTGTGATAATGTGCTAAGAAAATTATCTTTTACACAGGCATTGGCTTTTGGGCCTAGCTGTTCTATTAATGGCTGAGTGACATGTGTTAATCTTCTAAAAGAATTTGTGATATATTTATTGCACAGGATATACAAATTCCATAACATACTTTATATGTACATCTGGAGGTCACCTATATTTACTTTCTAATGTGTATATATTAGTGAGATATAATATTTACTTACAGGAATAAGGATTTCATAACTGTAAATGTAATTTGCAAGGCCAATATTTAGTTAATTGACATTTTATTGGTCAGAAGTACGTGATGTTCATGGGCATAATTACTGACACTATGAATACATAAATAATTGCTTACTTTAGTAATCAGAATTTCTCAGATTCCAGTACCCCTTTGAGCCCTTATATTACCAGAAAAGGCCCATTATGTTGCAGTTAGAAGGAACTGGTAGAGAGTATCTTCGATGCAACACAAGTATTTTTTAATAAATAATACTAGTATTCCAACAATAAGCAGTTATAGATTTCTGTTGAAATAACTGATAACTTGAGACGCCATCCTTTTGCACTGTGTGGTTAATATGTTTAAATAAAACAATATTAGCATCTCTCAAAAATGCAGGCTGTGATTTACAGCTCACTATATTTTTTTCTGTACTGTGGGTCTATGGACTGTAGTACAATCTTGAAAAATAGCACAATATTTGAGTATTATTTTGATATATAAGAGATGTTAATTTTTTTGCTGATGCAGCTGATAGATACAGATCTTTGCTTTTAGTGCTGCTTTGTATAGCAAAGTTTTTTCGGGGTTTCTACATCAGTGCTGACACAGGGCCAAAAATTGTTATCAAACTGATGAGAGCATGGTATCGCAGTGCATCAAACCATTGAGAGCGTGGTATTGCAGTGCATCAAACTGATGAGAGCATGGTATCGCAGTGCATCAAACCATTGAGAGCGTGGTATTGCAGTGCATCAAACCAATGAGAGCGTGTTATTGCAGTGCATCAAACCAATGAAAGCGGGCTGTCTTGGGTTTTAAACTTGAATGCACAATGCTATACCACGCTCTTATTGGTCTTGAATACAATTCTTTGTCCTGTGCAAGCCCTAGTGGTAAAACCCAGATAATGTAGATAATACATTGACCATTAAGATTGAGAGATTGATGTACCTACAAGAAAAATTTCTTCAATTTGTTATTCAGCTAAATACTTGGTAAAAAGTTTTGCTCAATAAAAAACCAGTTTTAATTGTATTTATCACTTTATATTCAGGGGTTGACATACTCCGAACTGTTTTACCCTTTACTTAGCATTCCATTTTGTGTCACTCCAGTGAAATATATTCAGGTCACATGAATGACATTCCATTTCCAGTGATGTGTTTAACTGTTCCATACAGAAAATAAAGTTTCTGTTTTGTTTGTCACTTTGAGCAGATTTTATGGATGTATCCTTATTGAAGTATGGTTAATCCAGACTAATTTTGGAGAGATAGATAATGGGATGAAAAGCTTGAGTAAGCAGTCGATGGTTTATGGCATTCAAGATGTATCCAGTTTCTGAGAGAATGATATTATTTTAATGATGCGAAGTAACTATTGTAGTGTGACTGTTGCTGATTCAAGGGATGCTTGATAAGTGAAAAAATAGTTGCCAAGTCACTGTTCTTAAATGACTAATACTTAATTACTGTTGTTAAGTGACAGTTTTCAATTATCAATTTGGTGGACTGACTATAGCTAAGTAACAGTTACTTTATAAAAGTTGCTAAGCAAATTACAATGTGATATCTTGCTGGGAAATCATGTATCAAAAGTAACCTCAAGAAATTTCTGGTGTTATGTAACTGTTGCTATGTGACAGTTGCCAAGTGATTTTGATTGATTTTGGCATCCTATGTGTTAGCTAGCAGTCTCTCTGGCTTTTAGTGGCATGCCTTATCTGACATTCCATCAAGATCCTCTGTGTGTGTGAAGCCCAGTGTTTGTGTTACTGTGTTACCCTGCAAAGAGTGTCACAATTATTGAACAAAAGATGATTTGAGTTTCAGAGATCATGATAACATTAACACAGACTCAATTCCCCTAAATCGTTGTTTTACAGTTGACTAAATTTAAATTGTATCATAGCACAAGGTACTATTGGCTGACATTTCTTTGGCAATGTTTAAACTCAAATCATTTAAGTCCCACTGTCACTTGCTGGTGCATCAGTATTTTCAGAGGGAAATTCAGTGAAAATTGAACCTAATTATTTTAAATTGAAGGGATGCTTTTTATCATTATAATCATTTTAATTTCAAGAACCTAAATTTTCTTTAAATATGGCCTAATTTTGACCTTTATTTGTTTTATGCAGTCATGAAACTGTCTAACCTTATCTTATCTTTTGAAATGAATCATGCTCTCTGGATAAAGATGAGATTGAATTGTGACATTCCTACCCTGTACAGCTGAAACCCCTGTACCCTACCGCTCAGCCCCCCCCCCCCCCCAAACCCTCCTCTGCCCAACCCTTCACACACCCACATACACACACCCTGGCTGGTCACCCCTTGGTTTTGGTCCTGTGTATACCAGCTCATAACCAGGTAAGCTTATAGACAAGTGTTGTGTGTAAAATGTCTATACCTAGAATAAGGGCGGCATGTGGATTATTTAATAGCCAGCAGAAAATAGCTTATCCCTGTCAAGCACTGTAAGATACCATTTATTTCTTGGATTTTCAGTGAGTAATATAACTCGCCTGTGACCTATGATTTACTAAGGAGGTTATTGGAGTGGAGGTATAACTCTGTCCTACTCCAAATGTTGAATGTCCTGCTAGGGCCATTAAACTAGGCTGTCTGCAGCACACCTCAACACCATTAGCACACAATAGGTTAAATGGGCATCTCATGTCTTAATTACAATTATGTCTGCTGACACCTGGGGCAGGTAGGACTTGATAGAGTGACAACTCCATTCCATGTAACCTCCTTGAATGTACAGACGAAGGGTAAATATTCTTGATACACTGCAAGAAGAGTTGGTAAATGGTTAAATAGTGTAAATAGTTGCATTGGTTCATTATAAAAACAATTTTTTTCAAAATGAATCAATAACAGCTAGTAACCGGGACCCTACCCACCCCCTCTGTACCTCCTTAATGTCAAAGGTCAAGCCAAGTTCAAAGGTCAATCACAGCAGCCATGCATGCCAGTTAGTGATGTAGACTAATTATCAGCAATGAACTACTAATTACTAACCATTAACCCACATTCTGTATAGGTATCACATATACAAAATCTTTGAAATTTCTCTGTGATCTGTTATATGTCATGCATATTTCAGTGGCTCAGTGTTCTGTTGTGTGGCTCAGCTACTGACTTCACAATGTGACCGTTGTAACATTTAAAATACATCAATAACAAGGTCTATGGGAATATACTCTGTATGCACTAAATCTTGTGTATGTTCAGAAGTTCTGTATTTCTTTAGAGTTATATATAGTTGTGAAATTGCAGATTGTGGAATCAAACATTAAAATGCATTCTATTCATCCTGCTTGGAATAGTTGTGATAACATGAAAAGTAAAGGTTTCATATTGGTACAGTGATCAAATAAGCAGTTAAAGTTTCATATTGGTCTCATTGCAGAGAGAGCTTTGTGGAGCCACTTGCATCTTGGAGGAAAAAGGGATATTACAAGTGGCCAAGGCAGTCAACGCTTTGCTGAGCAAAAGCCCGACTAGCAAGCAGTCACTGGTCTGACCACTGACCACAGGATCACTCAACAAAACAAATCCCAGCAAACACCAGCACACACAAACAGACACACAAACACAGACACAACAGCATGTTATTTGTTCATAGAAACATAATTATTATATTATGTTCATGGTAACATAATTATTATATTTGTGTTATGGAGGTCTGTATTACCAAAGACAGCTCACTAGAAACAATATATATATATATATAGATAAATATATATATATATATATTAACATAAATATATATATATATAAGCATGAAACCATTGCTCTTTAGACGTTTACCACAAAGACTTTATTTTTCTGTATATGTGTTCACACTGCCAGTAAGGAAGAGGTATAGGTGATATATGTAAGAACCAAACTGGCAATCATAACAGTGGTAGACCACAATGTAAATTTTATTATTCACATGAAATGATTGACGTTAGAATGAATAAACTGTTTACTTGTACAGCTAGGGAATCACTTTTGCTGTTATTTAATGATAAATCTTAAATGCTGGAAAACTTTAAACAGTAAGGTAACACAGGTATTTATTGATAATCACACTTAATCATTGTATGTTTAATCTTAGATGCAGTTATTTTACTAGCTTACAGTTGGAGTAGACAAGCTCTTGAGGTCTTATTATCTCAGTTAAAATAAGTTTTATCTATCCTTTTATGTTAGGAAAGCACCAAGTCTTCTTTAATTTTAGGATTTCACTGTTTATATTCTTAACATACAACACTTACCATTAAATCATCTTTGTTGATTTAGGTTGAGCCTTAGACCAACTGGTTGTTAGTATTTTAGTAATTTTAAAAAACATATGGATTAGATAAGCCTAATATTACACACTTTCTTTGGATGTGGCCTCATTAGACATGTTCAGACAATGCAAAAGCATCTTAATATAGTATCTCTCAAGTTTCGAAATTCAATATATACATGATGTTAGTTGGTACATGAGGAGTATCATAATTTAATCATTAGAATAGTAATGGATAGATAAAGAAACTTTGGTTCATGACAGGTGATCCATACAAGTTTCATATTGATATTTATGGAATATTTTATAACTGTTAAAGCTGCAAATTTTCCAAAACTCATACACACAGGCAAACACACCCTTGTGACCTCAGTTTACCCATGTCAGGTCTCCAGCTAACTCCTATTTTTTCTTATATTTTCCTACGAAAATATTCCTCCTATAATTCTTTACATTTTCCAGCATTTAGACCAATCTCTGTTTTCCAGATATTTTTTTTCACTGCATAATTGTGTATCTAATATAATGTTTATTATTGTAAAATTATTAATATAAACCAATTATTATTGAAATGATGCTGCTCTTCCTGTAGAACTGTCCATGTAAGTGATCCAGTCAAACAAGTGTAGTCATCTAAACCAGTTAAATACAGAACTGTATAAGCTGCTTGGAGAATAGAAGGTCATGTAAATTTATAGTTCAAATCACGATTGTGATGTAAAATCTCCCTATAATCATATATTTTTGGTTGAAAATTCATATAAACTCCTATGATTTGTACCAAGTGTTCCTTTAAAAACCCTGTATTATTTCAGGAGCCTGGTAGGAGCTCTGTCATGTGTAATACTATGCGGTAAATGATATACATGTACATACATTACATATTCACACCTAACTGATATGCAAGCTCAGGCGATCCTTTCACAATACTGCCACTTGATGTTCAGTGGGAGATGATCCATTCTCCAAACGCCAATTCGTCACCTTGTGCTAGCTGTAAACCTCAGAACACTCAGTCCACCAACACATTTATCAGCATACACTCCCTCATAGCAGCGACAACCATAAAAACTTCTTACGCAACCAAAGCAAATTTTATACCTCCAAGATGATGTAAAGAGCAGATTATTTATTGTATAGAGAATAATATATTTAATGCTACAACACAGAACCAAATGCAGGCCAGAAGAGCTATTTTAAATCACCACCAATATCCTATATATGTAATTATTCCATTGGTTGAATATAATTATGTATCCATTTTCATGACATATGCTTAGATAAATGATCCTAATTCATTTTTTTGCTGTGTAAATGATTATATTTTGAATAATTTTAATTTGTTTTGTAACTGTTGACAATAGGAAGATGGATATGTTAATATGAGCTGCTGATGTAGATACACCTATACATGAATTTTGATGACATTGCAAATTGTGAGAACCTTGGCTGCATAGATCCTGAATTATGCCGTCTGTTCCCTATACCTTTGTCACACATCAGTTACAAAATGTTTTGTGCAGTGTGTATTGAATAAAAGGGTTTAAACCTGCTTAATGTATTCACACAGACAAAATAAAATTGGAAATTTGGACACTCCTTTGCATAAGGAAGCACACACTTCACGACAATAATTGTTTGTCCTCATAACCCACATTTTGGAAAAATAAGCTTTTGTGAAACCTCTTCTTGAACATGGCTCAAAAGTGTTTTGTCTGCATTAAAAAATTGATTCGTATGTGATTGCCCAATTCACATATGAAACTGTCTCAAAATATTTTGTAACTGCTTTTCCAGAAGGGGAAGTGATATGTATGTGCTTGGTGCCGCAAAAAATTGTGATACATTGTACAAAAGAGAATATTGTATACCCTGTACAAAGCATTGATACTGTGTAAAATAATGCGTCTTAAGGACTTGTTTATATCGGAAAAGCTGTAGTTGATTATATTCTCTAATTTATTTTGGTCTTAATTTTTCTTACCAGGTTCATTTCAGGTTCATATTAGAGTACTTGAAAATACTCAGGACTGCAAGTTGTTTAAGTCGAAACTCCTCTTTTATTAAAATAATATTTTAAAGAAACATGTTATTATATATACATCTTTACACTACTTTTGATCCAATTTTGTTTAATAAAGTTTTTTTTCGCAGGATTAAAAATGTTAAATCTAAATGTAAAACCATGAGGTAAGGGTTCTAAAATCGTGAAACACAATATTAAATGTTATTCATTAAAACATTAAACTTATTCCGGCAATATCTAATCATGAAGATTAGTTAATTGGAAATCAGGCTCCAAGTCGGACTCCGATTTTGATACTGTTTTCTGTCTTGGAATTCCAAGAAACCGAGTGTTCTTTGGATACATCAATGTCTGAGAACTGTTTTTTTTTAGAAATGGGTGCCTGGCAGCATTAAAATCTAGAAGGGTAATAAATATTACATTGGTCAAATGGATAAATGGTTCCGACGTTTGTAAAATCCACAGTAAACTATGTTAACTGGACTATGTTTAAGAGTAGTAGAGATATAGAAACCTTAGAATTATACCTTAATCTAGCATTGGAATTTGTGATTAAAACTAGTCTGAAATGAGATTGTGCTGAGTATCTCGATATGCAGATTACGTTTTATGGCAAACTTGGCCAATGACACAGACTTGTATAACACTGCACCACAAAGCGAATGCATGATATTCAGTTTCATACAGCCGTCTGTATTGGCCAGTCACACTTTAAGTAACTTGTACCAACACTGAGCAGATCTCAGCGTTGTCTGAACGGTTGGCACTGCTTGCCAATGCTCAGTATTTTTAACAACTAAAAATTAATTTATAAATACATTTCAGGAATAAGAAGAACCTAGAAAGGACTTGCATATATTGTAAATTTTAAAAACATTTGCAATCTCCCGTAGATTCATTTTAAATGTGCTTTGATCTTTAAAACGCGAGGTTTTTAATTGATGACGGCAGAGTTATGCAAATGCTATGCAAAGTAGATGCAACTTATTTTACGGAATTATTTATTTTTTATATTAATTTTATTTGCTAGGCGTATTAGGTAATTCCAGTGTTTGCAGATTGGTTAAGTATAACTAAATGAATCTCGAAGATTAATATATTCCCTTAAAACTATGAAATGGAAGGGTCTTCAGTAAGCTGAACTTGCTTCAGTCGCAAAATAATTTTGTTTAACCCAAACATTGGGCAACTAATAAGGCTTGTCAATGTTGCGTTGTTAATACCTTTATATTTACGCGCCGTTTCAGTGGTCACTTTTTCCAGAACTTTGGTTTACATTTATCCGATTTGCCGTTCAGGAATCATAAATGTGCTGTGAAAACGATTAAAATCCTTTTGTGTTACTATTTATTCAAGGCAAATTCCTAAAGGCACAGCAGCCAGGTTTGTGTAATGTGTCTTTGAGTTGTGAACCAGAAGCAATGTCAGTCTTTATCCACTTTGATCCTCAATTGCCTATTTAGTTCATCTTTGAGAAGAGGGTTTACTTCAACATTGAAAATTCATATTTTTGACTTCTTAGATACAAAATGTTCCAATTACAAAATGTACCACCCTCTACAAATCGATATAATGTATGGTGATGTGGGATTCAACCAGAAAGAGAGATATGTCTGTTAATACTTCTTCAAAGAGCTGAATGGCTATATGACTGGGCCAGACGATTCTAGTCCCAAAAAAATTAATATGACACCATATTCCAGTTTATTGATATGATGTCATTTGCCACCAACTGTTTGGTGAAAAAGGTCAAATAATGCACCAAGTTACCCTGTATTGTGGTGTTTCTTTATATAATTTGCATGTATATATTGTATTATATGCAAGCACCTGTAATTCCAGTCACTTATTAATGTTCACCCATATTTGACAATAAAACTGACAAAGCTACAGTGTTTTAAATTTTAATACAAGTGTGTGGTGATGAGGATTATGTTACAGAAGTTGTTAATTTTACAGCTGTCAGAAACAATGCGTATGAATAAATTTCTTTTCCATAGGTCTGTCCCCGGCAGTTCTACAGGTCACTGGCGAATGATGTGTGCCCTACTGCTATATATGCAGCTCTAACAGGGCAAATAGTTCTTTTTGCTGGTAACAATAGCATCGGTGCAATGGGTTGGGGATGTTTTGCACCAGATCGATGGGTCACCTGTAAACAAAAATGTGCTAGTTCAATATTTCAGCATGCAATTTCTCCTATACACATATGGGTCGAATGAGCCTTGGAAAGCAGTGATGGTCGGTTCTGATGATTAACTTCCCAAGCAGGTCATGCCTGAAGTGACGACAAAACCTAATTGGAGCTAATTCACTTGCATGTACAGGTCTGCTCTGATATTAATACATATAGCTACCATATGCGGTGGGTTTTCCTGCATTTTCTTGAAACTGCGACAATCCTACCCGATTGATAAGTCTGATGTGTCACAACCTAGAATGATCATACCATAATTCCAAGGAGCCATAGTTAAAATTAGGATTATAGCACCACTATAATCTGAAAGAATCTCTCTGCAATGCATGCCTATGTTTGGCTTATGTTGAAATCTTATACCGATTGAAAAGATCCTCTAAAGGGCTTCGTTTATCCATCTCTTCCCAAGATCTACAGAATAGGCTTTATCATGTCTTTTATTGTACCGCCAGAGGTAACGAGGCCGGCTTGACAGATGCTCCACTGGAGGTATTCAGAGTTGTTGGGTTAACTCGGGGAAAATGAATGACGGCATCAGTAATGAAGTCCGTCATACTTTGAGAACGCGAGAAAAGTCAGTCCCAGGAGGTTCTGAACTCTTGCTCTGTGCTGTTCAGAAGACTTTTGTAAAAGAGTTGAACTTTTGTTCAGGTTAATGTTGAATGGAGGTAGAGAGCGATTTAAGAAAGTAAAATTAGTACAAGAACTGGAAAATGGTGGTTTAAATGCTCCACATATAGAATCAATAATTTATATATCAAGAGTAGTCTGGATTATAATATACATACAGGTAGAAGAGAGACCATGGAGGGTGTTGTTTAGGCATTTTTTACAGGTACTCTGTCCAGATATGGAGTTATTGCTTAACAGCTGCAGAATATCTGCACTACACGATTGGAAATATTGACTGAAAGTCTTGGTGATGCAGTGTTTTATACACAGATGCTTTAAAATTTAAAAGGTAAATGTTTTTGGTGAACCCGTTTTCCTTCTGGCAATCCAAAATGACCATTTTACATGCCATATATCTGTTAAACATGATCAGACATTTCATCAATTTTTAGCTCAGCTGACTATAAGTCATCTGAGCTATAGTCATGGTCCATTGTCCGTCCGTCTGTCTGTCCGTCCGTCCGTCTGTCTGTCTGTCCGTCTGGATGTCCGTCCTTAAGACTGGCACGTTTCGACACCGTTGGACCTACGAATCTGAATTTCGGCATACAGTTAGATGTCCCCATAATCTCCTACCATGCCAAAAATTGGGTCAATAGGACTTCGTTCCTTTGAGATATTAAGGAAAAACCTCAATTTTTTATTAGAAATATATTTTCACACTTCAGGACTGCCTAATATCAAAACCACTCATCTGGTTTTCTTCATATTTATCATAAATATTCCTCTATATAGTTCCTATGTACATGCCAGATATTAAGTCAGTATTATATAATTTAAAAAAGTTATTGGCCCAAACATAATGCACTTTGTAAAAAAATCAGGAAGATATTTTGTCACTTAAGACCCAAAGTGTTAAAGGTAGGGACTTTTTTCCAGTAATACAACTTTAATTAATCAAAATTTAATTGTATACCAAAAATTAAATCAAAATCTGTTAAATGTTTTTAAATATTGGCAAAAATATAAAATTGGTACCTTAAAATGCCCAACTTTGGCCATGGCACGTTTTTTTTTCCTGTAAGTACTGTGGATTAAATTTCACACCATGTATACATAAGGATTTAATCTGTTAAAATCTGAAATTTGAAAATAAAAGCTGCAAAATTAGGCTAGTTATTGAATTTTTTTGGAGGCTCTTGTTGTATTCCCTTACATTGTCAAGCAGTCCACTTTGATGACTGTAGGTCATTCAGTGCACATCTCTATGCTCCCCAGGCTGTTGAAATAATTTTAGATGTCCCCAAAATCTCCTACCACACCGAAAATTGGGTCATTAGGACTTTGTTCCTTCGAGATATTAAGGAAAAAAACTCCGTTTTCCATAAAAAAGGCCATTGTTACACTTCAAGGCTGCCTAATATCAAAACCACTGATCTGTTTTTGATCGTATTTAGTATTCACATTTTTTTATACATTTTCTATGAACATACCAAAAATTAGGTCAGTATTGAGTATTATTTTGAAGTTATGGGCCAAAACATAATGCAATTTTTAAAAAAATCAGGAAATATATTTACTCACATGAGAATTGCTGAACCTAGAGACCTTTTTTCAGGAATATAACTTTATTTAATCAAAATTCAATTGTTTACCCAAAATTAGATCTGAATTTTGCAAATTTTTCAAGTTATTAGCATAAATAAAAAACAATACCTTAAATTTTGTCCAACTTTGGCACTGTTGATTTAATTTTCCCAGCATATATGCATAAGGATTTAATCTTTTAAAATCTGAACTTTCAAAAGAAATTGATTGGAATGAATAGCTTTTATTCATGTTTTCACACACCATGTCAAGTGTTGTTTACATCTAGCCCACCTAGTAGTACAGCCTTCACTTGCATTATGTAACCCACCCCAGGCAGCTTACCTTGGCCCAGCTTGGCCACTACTAGCAGGCTTCCCCTCGCCCTGCACTCATCCCCCCCCCCCCCCCCCCAGCTGGTGCATAAACTAGATGAATGTTATAATTTTTCTGTATTTTATTTTATTCTTGGACATGCTACATTTTAGATTTTGTATTGAACCACCAGGGTTACAATGATTAAAGTGTACATTTAATTGTGTCCACAAAGTGGTGTATTGCTGTGAAAGTCTGGATGTTCATGAGATAAGTAATTCCTTACTTCAGAAGAGTAAAAACTTCACCAGGTGTGAAATTGACTATTAATTCCAGTAATTAATTAAAACTGGGATAGTAATAAGCACAATGATATTGTTTGTCCCTCATTCAACCAACAGTGTGTATACTTTATTTGAAAAGATGTTTTATTTTGTCAAACTTACTTTTATTTTATTTTGGTGAATAAAATTAAGCATGTCCTGAAAACTCCAATATTCAAAACTTTTTAATAGTGATTCAAGTATTTTTCTTATTGATGCCATGTTGTGGCATTATTTTCTTTTAAAATCAGTTAAAACATTTATGATTTAAAAATAATAAAATATATGTGTATGCATAATATGACCCAATGTTTTTTACTCTGTATATATAATGATTGCAACTTTTGCAACAATTCTAATATTTTAACTTATATTTTCAGGTTTTTTTAATTAAAAATTTATAAACCTGTAAATAAAAAAAATGATACAGATAAAAACTTCTTAATGGAAAAAGTGGATCTGCTTAAAAAAAATAGGATTATATATAAACTTAAATGCATTATTCTCTTGAAAGTGAAATAAAGGTGTTAGTCCATTCTGTCAACCTGCCTGTCCATCTGTAAATTTTCGTATGCAACACAGTATCTCAAAACTTTTACTGTTTTTCTTCATGACAGTCTTGTCAGAGTATTAGTTTGCAATCATATATTTAGAACTTTACTATAACCAAGTAGGGAGCCCCTTTCCTCTTAGCTTTTCATATTCTTATATGAATGAAAACATTACAATAGAATATTTCTACATCCACCTTCGTGCTGCCCTCACTTTTCCCTTCTCCGAACCCCATCCCAAAGTCAGCCTCAGTAAGCAAGAACAAGATGAATCAGATATATTCATACTTTAATATTTTGTATAACTCTTCGTCCATAGGTACCTATGTACATGCCAGAAATTATGTCAATAATGTGTAATATGTAGACAGTGGGCATCACAATAATGTACCTTGTCAAGACTAAAGAGATATTGTGTCATACAGTCACAAATTCATAAATCACTTCATCAGCATAGTTAATCATAACATCATATCTGTCAAATTGAACGCTTGCAGACTACCATACACTTTAGATCCTTCAACAAATAGCCTTATCATCTACTACTGCTTATTACTGCTGTCATTGCATTCATATTTGCTCAAATATATCACAATTTTCAACCCCTCCTAAATAAATAAAAAATAAACCACTTTATTTGACTCTATTAATCCATCAGTCAGGTAATTTCATTTATCATTTACTCACATATTACATTACATTACTTTATAATAGCCCAACATGTACATGATATTCATAAGCTTTATCGACTCGATATAGTATCACAGTGGAGAAACATTTATAGTCCAATCACGATCAGCTGAGCGCCGTGACCCATGGGTCCCTTGTTTTCTGAAGGATTTTTAGCTCAGCTGACTATAAGTTGTTTAAAATTGTTTAAAGTTATGGGCCCAAACATAATGCACTTTGTAAAAAATCAAGAAATATATTTACTTCCTTAACATGAGAATTGCTGAAGCTAGAGATTTTTTTGTCATGGATTTAACATTATTTGATCAATATTCAATTGTATACCAATAATTAGTTATGAATTTTTCAAATTTTACAAGTTATTAGCATAAATATAAAATTGATACCTTAAATTTTGCCTAACTTTGACCATGGCATGTTTGTTTTCTGTAAGCACTGTTGATACAATTTTCATATCATGCAGAAATGAGGATTTCAGCTTGTTAGTTTTGAAAGTTGAAAGAAACTGGCCAAAAACTAGCTTTAATTTTAGTTTTTATGAGACCATGTTAGCCCCTAGGCTCTACCAAGTCCCTCTTCAGTCACCTGTTTGTCTTCTATAGCTAGGTGACCTCTGAGGCCAATTATCCACGCCTGAGGCGGGGCTTATACTTACTGGCCATAGCTTATGGCTGGCCTCAGTTGATTCAGGTGTCCAACCCAACTAATCTATTAGCTGTTTAGACCAATAGCATAACAATAAATAAATAAATTGACAAATAAATAAATCCATGACAATAAATTAATTTTATATGTCTATAATAACAACTTTAAAAAAATCAATAGAAAAGAAATTTGATAGTTAATGAGGTACAGGGAATTACCTTACAATTACTGATGTTTTATGGATTTTGTATGGATGGATGAAAATGTATTCCAAATAACACCATTGATTCACCTATGATATTTTTCTTTTCAATTTTAATAATAATAAAAAAAATCAAATTATATTGTTCTATACTATTAGGGATTATGTGAAGGAAATTAATGATAGAAGGATGCAGTTGATAATATTAATCTAAATTTCCAGGTCTTTTCCAAGTGTTTGCACTTTTTAATTTATATTTATTTCAGATTTTAAAAAAAATTAAATATGTCAATATATTTAAATTTTACTCAGACAAGTACTGAATAAAGATGTCAATATGTTTCACTAATGACATTAAGACACGTGGCTGTTACAGCTGACACAAGACTGTAAATAATCAAAATTTATATTACTGGTTCTTATATTTCAGTTTATAAAATTTAACTTGTCCATCTCTAGTTTTCTCCTTGTATAATTGAAGGGTGTTCTTATCCTTGGGTTATTTTTTACACATATAATGGTTTCATAGCTGAGATTCCTTCAAATTTTTTCTGATACATTTCTTTTTAATAAAAAAAATATGAATATGATAAAAAATCAGATCTTGGACAAGTTCTCATTATGATTTCTGTAATGTTTATAATTGTTATAAGAATCATGCTATGTCTAGTGTGTAGATTGATGTGAAGGTAGTCCAAAGTGAATATATTTTTTGAATATAAATAAATTCATTAAACCAGTTACTTATGTTCATTATGTAAATTTGTGATATTTGATATTCTGGATTCTCAAGAACTTTTGTTTGGCTGAAACTGAATAAATACCAGACATGATGAAGTACTTTGCAAATGTATTTGAATGCAAATATGAATATGTACTCTATAATTTCATGCATTATATAGGATTGGAATACAGGTAAAAAACGAAAGTATTTGAATACAAATGCATTCATGAATATATTCTATAATATTATTTTGATAATCATTTATTTTGATAATATTATTTAAAAAATCTTTGATGAAAATAATAACATGATACTGTTATCATATTTAATTTTAAATTATATTTGACACAATATTTGTTATTAATTTTTAATAAATAGTTTAACTTTTTAAATAATTCTGCTGCAATGTAGGTAAAGTTTTATGGCCAAGTCAAAATCTGTGTGATAATAGCACACCAATTCAAACTGTAAATAATATAAATGACATAAATCCTTTTCCCTGTCTCAAAGGGTATTATCAAAATCTTACATAACTTGAGTTAAATACTGTCAACTCATAATAGAGCTTATATTACCACACAAAACCAGCCTTTGCCTACCTCCTCTTCCAAATCATTTTTTTGTGATCATACATAACAGCCAGGGGCGTAGCCAGGATTGAGGGAGGGGAGGGGGCCATCATCAGTGGCGGATCAAGAAATTCGAAAACGGGGGGGGGGGGGGGGGGGGTAGGGGGGATTAAGGGCGCTAATTTGCATGTATGGGCAATTGGAAAACGGTTATATATATATATATATATATATATATATATATATATATATATATATATATATATATATATATTATTATTATTATTATCATTATTATTATTATTATTATTGTTGTTATTATTATAAATTTTTACTATACTTAATATATTTTCGTGTATGAAAATAAATATATTTTTATTTTCAATTATGAACCATGGTGTAATTAAGGTTAGTTACAGGTACATGGGGAGGGTATGGGAGGGGGTTTTTCCCTCACATATTGGGAAATGTTTGAATATACAGTGTAAAGAAGACATTTTTAAGGCAATTTTCACAAAAAAATAAGGATTTCCTCTTCCTGAAAAAAACGGTTCCCTTATGTCATTGCGTTATGTAGTCAAACTGTTGAGAGGTTCAATATTTAATACTTATATTTCTTCAAAATTAGGATATAAAATTTCAATCGAGTCTATGGCGCAAGAGTGCAATCACGTTTGTAACTACCTAAATATTATCTTTTGAATGTAATTCTCGTGGTGAAATAACTGATAAACTGAATTATTATGTTAAACTTTGCATTTTACCGGGTTCCGTGGTCTCAACAGCAAGAGTGCAATCACGTTTGTAACTACCTAAATATTATCTTTAAAATGTAATTCTCGTGGTGAAATAACTGATAAACTGAATTATTATGTTAAACTTTGCATTTTACCGGGTTCCGTGGTCTCAACAGCACACGGGACTCCTAAGAGCTCATTACAGATTGCGAGTACCGGTATCACCAGAGGAGCCGTAAGGTTGTTCATTGACCCCAACCAGGGCCCGGTGTTCTTATTAATCATAAGAAACGTGAAAACGAAAATCACTAAAATCGGAAATATGATAAAATGGGAGATTTTGCAGCTCAACGGGGGGCGGGGGCGCGCCGAAGGCACCCTCTCTTGATCCGCCACTGATAGCATATATCCGCCACTGATTTAATGCATATATATATATATATATATATATATATATTTGTATTAAATTCAGTGAAATTCCGAAAGGACGGGGGGGGGGGGGTCCATGGCCCCCTGCGGCCCCCCTTGGCTACGCCCCTGACAGCTGAGCGCCGTAACCCATCTGTGCCTTGTTTTTTTTTTTTTTGGGGGGGGGGGGGGTTCCTATTCCTTCGAGGTCTTGTGTAATCAATTTAAGCGAATCTGTTAGCTTATGCGTTGGCGCGGCGTCTTCCGTTCACCGTGTACCGTCCGCCGTCGTCGATACGCTAACCCATGCTATCTCGAAACCATTAGAGCTTTGGTATTTTATGGAAAAGCTAAAAAATTTCAAGATTTTTGATCGAATTAGAGCGAGCTGAACTCATTTCTTAAAAAAAACATACTAAAATTACAATCACAGAAAAAGCTGGAGCTATCATCAAAAAATGTTTTACAAATGTTGGTCATATGAGTCAAATTCGAAATTGTATTTATGGCGCCACCTGCATCACCTTTTTTGTACGGGGGTCATCGGCCGTCAGTATGTAGACCCATTATTTCTCAGAAACAGCAGGAGCTAGCATCCCTAAATTTAATGCAAAATCAGTCGCATATCAAATGTCGTTGGACTGAGATTTTTGTGGCACCACCTGCATCGACATACATTTTATGGGGGAAACACCTTTGAAAATAATGTCTGAAATCATTTAGCCAAATGGTTTAAAATTTCACAGAAATGATCGTAGAGATAAACTCTTTCAAGTCTCAGAAACGACAAGAGCTAGCATCTCCAGGTTTTGTAAAAATGTCGGTCACATGACTCGTATTTGAAATTGCGGGTTTTGTGGTGCAACGTAAATCAATCTGTTTTTAGCTCAGCTGACTGAAAGTCATCTGAGCTATAGCGATCACCCTTCGTCCGTCCGGCCGTCCGTTAACAGGGCACAAATCGTAACCACTGGACCTGGAATCTTCTCACTTGATATCCTAGGAGGTCCACGAAAAATCTCCTGGGAAACCTGAAATTAGGTCTCTGTTACCCATATCCTTCGAGCTATGGGGCTCCGAAGAACCCCCCCAGAATAATGCAAAATTTGATACAAAAGCTCCAGTATCAGAATAACTAATGCATTGATCTCCAGGATTCTTTGCAGGCATATTGATCATGGAGTGTTCCATCAGTTCCTGCAAACTGGTGGCGCCACTTGTATTTTTTCCAATTTTTACGATTTTTTTTAGACTTTCAGAGAAGCTGTAATCTGTTAACAGGGTACAAATCGTAACCACTGGACCTGGAATCTTCTAACTTGACATCAAGTGAGGTCCATGAAAAGTCTCTGTGGAAACGTGAAACTAGGTCTCTGTTGCCTATATCCTCCGAGCTATGGGGCTCGTAAGTACCCCTAAGAATAATTAAAAATGTGATACAAAAGCTACAGTATCTGAATAACTAATGTACTAATGATACACATTGTCGCCTGGCAAATGTTTTCTAGTTAAAAATGTGATACAAAAACTCCAGTATCTAAATAACCACTGCACTGATGACTATGATACTAAGCATGCATATTGATCATGGAGTGTTTCATCAGTTCCTGTACACTGGTGGTGCCAAGTGTATTTTTAGCTCAGCTGACTGTAAGTCATCTGAGCTATAGGGATCACCTTTTGTCCGTCGTCCGTCCGGGCGTCTGTCCGTTAACAGGGCACAAATCGTAACCGCTAGAACTGGAATCTTCTTACTTGACATCCTGGGAGGTCCATGAAAATTTCCTAGGAAACCAGAAATTAGGTCTCTGTTACCCATATCCTTCGAGCTATGGGGCCCCAAAGTACCCCCCCAGAAAAGTCCAAAATTTCATACAAAAACTTCAATTTCTCATTAACTACTTGACTGATGGTCATGATTTTTGGCATACATATTGATCATGAGAGGTTCCATCAGTTCCTGAAGACTGGTGGCGCCACCTGTATTTTTCGATTTTTTACGAATTTTTTTCTCTATTTTTGAGACCTTTAAAAATGTGAACATCTGTTAACAAGGCACAAATCGTAACGACTGGACTTAGAATCTTCATTCTCGACACACTGAGAGACCTATGAAAAGTCTCCATGGAAACCAGAAATTAGGTCTCTGTAACCCAAATCCTTCGAGCTATAGGGCCCCAAAGTACCCCCCAGAAAAGTCCAAAATTTCATACAAAAACTTCAATATCTCATTAACTACTTGACTGATGGTCATGATTTTTGGCATACATATTGATCATGAGAGGTTCCATCAGTTCCTGAAGACTGGTCGCGCCACCTGTATTTTTCGATTTTTTACGAATTTTTTTCTCTATTTTTGAGACCTTTAAAAATGTGAACATCTGTAAACAAGGCACAAATCGTAACGACTGGACTAAGAATTTTCATTCTCGACACACTGAGAGACCTATGAAAAGTCTCCATGGAAACCAGAAATTAGGTCTCTGTTACCCATATCCTTCGAGCTATGGGGCCCTAAACTACCCCCCAGAAAAGTCCAAAATTTCATACAAAAACTTCAATATCTCATTAAATACTTGACTGATGGTCATGATTTTTGGCATACATATTGATCGTGAGATATTCCATCACTTCCTGGAGACTGGTGGCGCCACCTGTATCGCTCAATTTTTTACGATTTTTTTTCTCTATTTTTGAGACCTTTCAAAATGTAAACATCTGTTAACAAGGCACAAATCGTAAAGACTGGACCTAGAATCTTAATTCTTGACACACTGTGAGGTCCATGAAAAATATCCTTGGAAACCAGAAATTAGGTCTCTGTTAACCATATCCTTCGAGCTATGGGGCCCCAAAGTACCCCCCCCCCAGAGTAGTCAAAAATTTCATACAAAAACTTCAATATCTCAATAACTACATCACTGATGGTCATGATTTTTGGCATACATATTGATTATGAGATGTTCCATCAGTTCCTGCAGACTTGTGGCGCCACCTTTATTGTTCGATTTTTTACGATTTTTTCCTCTGTTTTTGAGACCTTTAAGGAAGCTGTCATCTGTTAACGTAGCACAAATCATAATGACTGGAATTAGAATCTTCATTCTCGACACACTGAGAGACCTATGAAAAGTCTCCATGGAAACCAGAAATTAGGTCTCTGTTACCCATATTCTTCGAGCTATGGAGCCCTAAAGTACCCCCAAGAAAAGTAAAAAATTTCATACAAAAACTTCAATATCTCATTAACTACTAGACTGATGGTCATGATTTGTGGCATAACTATTGATCATGAGATGTGTCATCTGTTCCTGCAGACTGGTGGCGCCACCTGTATCGTTCCATTTTTTACGATTTTTTCCTCTATTTTTGAGACCTTTAAGGATGCTGTCATCTGTTAGCATGGCACAAATCGTAACGACTGGACCTAGAATCTTCATTCTCGACACACTAGAAGACCTATGAAAAGTCTCTATGGAACCAGAAATAAGGTCTCTGTTACCCATATCCTTCGAGCTATGGGGCCCCAAAGTACCCCCCCAGAGTAGTCAAAAATTTCATACAAAAACTTCAATATCTCAATAACTACATCACTGACGGTCATAATTTTGGCATACATATTGATTATGAGATGTTCCATCAGTTCCTGCAGACTGGTGGCGCCACCTATATTGTTTGATTTTTTTACGATTTCTTCCTCTATTTTTGAGACCTTTAAGGATGCTGTCATCTGTTAGCATGGCACAAATCATAACGACTGGACCTAGAATCTTCATTCTCAATACACTGACAGACCTATGAAAAGTCTCCATGGAAACCAGAAATTAGGTCTCTGTTACCCATATCCTTCGAGCTATGGGACCCAAAAGTACCCCCCAGAGTAGTCAAAAATTTCTTACAAAAACTTCAATATCTCAATAACTACTTGACTGATAGTCATGATTTGTGGCATAACTATTGATCAAGAGGTGTTTCATCAGTTCCTGCAGACTGGTGGCACAACCTGTATTTGTTCGGGGTTATTTTACGAATGTTTTATCTATTTTTGAGACCTTTAAAGATATGAACATCTGTTAACAGGGCACAAATCATAAAAACTGGACCTAGAATCTTCATTCTTGACACTCAGGGAGACCCATGAAAATTCTCCATGGAAAACTGAAATTAGGTCTCTGTTACCCATATTCTTTAGGCTGTATGGCTCCAAAATACCCCCCAGAATAATAGAAAATTTTATACAAAAAGTGCAGTATCTCAATAACTACAACACTGATGGTCATGATTTTTGGCATACATATTGATCATGAGCTGTTCCATCAGTTTCTGCAGAGAGGGTGCGCCACCTCTATTTTTTTCAAATTTTTAAGAATTTTTTTTCTCTTTTTTTCGAGGATTTTGAAGATGTGGCCATCTGTTAACAGGGCACAAATCGTAACGACTACACCTAGAATCTTCTCTCTTGACATAAAGGGAGGCCCATAAAAAGTCTCTTTGGAAACCTGAAATAAGGTCTCTGTTACCCATAACCTCTGAGCTATGGGGCTCCGAAGTACCCCCCACAATAATGGAAAATTAGATACAAAAGCTCAAGTATCTAAACAACTATTGCAGTGATCACCATGATTCTTTGCATGGATATTGATCATGGAATGTGTCATCAGTTTCTGCAGTATGGTGGCGCCACCTGTATTTTTTTTTTTTATTTTTACAAATTTTTTTCTCTATTTTTGAGACCTCATAAGATGCGGTGATCTGTTAACATGGCACAAATCGTAACAACTGGACCTAGAATCTTCTCTCTTGACATGCTGAGAGGCCCATGAAAAGTCTCCTTAAAAACTTGAAATTAGGTCTCTGTTACCCATAACCTCTGAGCTATGGGGCTCCGAAGTACCCCCCAGAATAATGGAAAATTTGATACAAAAGCTCAAGTATCTGAACAATTATTATATTGATCACCATGATTCTTTGCATGGATATTGATCATGAAATGTTTCATCAGTTTCTGCATTCTGGTGGCGCCACCTGTATTTTTTCGATTTTTTTAAGTTTTTTTTCTCTATTTTTGAAACCTTTTAAGATTTGGTCATCTGTTAACAGGGCACAAATCATATCAACTGGACCTAGAATCTTCTGTCATGACATGCAAGGACGGTCATAAAAAGTCTATATTGAAACCTGATACAAGGTCTCTGTTACTGATATCCTTTCAGCTATGAGGCTCGGAAGTTCCTCCCAGAATAATGCAAAAATTGATACAATAACTAATGCATTGATCACCATGATTGTCTACATTTGTATTGATAATGGCTTGTTTCATCAGTTTCTGTAGACTGGTGGTGCCACCTGTATTTTGATTTTTTAAGAATTTTTTTCTTGATTTTTGAGACCTTTAAACATTTGGTCATTTGTTAACAGGCCACAAATCATAATGACTTGACCTAGAATCTTCTTTCTTAACATGCAGGGAGGTCCATGAAACATCTTGGAAACCTGAAATTAGGTCTCTGTTACCCATATCCTTTATGCTCTGGGGCTCCGAAGTACTCCCCAGAGTAAAGATTTGGTCATCTGTTAACAGAGCACAAATTATAATGACTTGACCTAGAATCTCCTTTCTTGATATGCTGGGAGGCCCCTGAAAAGTCTCCTTGTGCACCTGAAATTACATCTCTGTTAACCTTATCCTTCATCCTATGCGGCTTTGAAATACCCCCCAGAATAAACATTTGGTCATCTATTAACAGGGCACAAATCATAAAAACTGGACCTAGAATTTTATTTTTTGACATGCTGGGAGACCCCTGAAAAGTCATCTTGTAAACCTTGAAAATAGGTGTCTGTTACCCATATCCTTCATGCTACAGAGCTCCATAGTACCCCAATGAATATTGGATGATTTTATACAAAAGGTCAAGTTTGGAAAAAGTATTTCATTCAAATTTGACATTCAGATGATAAAATTACTTTTGTCAATGTCTTCCTGGTCAGCTGAGCGTCATGACCCCTGGGTCACTTGTTTCAATGTTTTAGGCATTTTTTCTCTATTTATGAGAAGTGGTTATCTGTTAACATGGCACAAACCGTAACTGCTGAACCTAGAATCTTCTTACTTGACATCCAGGGAGACTAATGAAAGATCTCCTTGGAAACCTGAAATTAGGTCTCTGTTACCCATATTTTCCAGCTATAGGGCTCGTAAATCCCCCCAAGAATAATTTAACATTTGATACAAACACAAGCTCCATTATCTGAATAACTAATGCCTTGATAGCCATGATTCTTTGGATATATATTGATCATGGAGTGTTTCATCAGTTTCTGCAGACTGGTGGCACTACCTGTATTTTTTCTCAAGTTTTTACGCATTTTTTTCTATTTATGAGACTTTCAAATGAAGTTGTCATCTGTCCAAAAGCTAACTGAAACCCATTTCTAAGGACTTCACAAAATTTATGATTTGTTTGCACTCTGGCAGTCATTTTGCTCATTGCACATTCCTTGAATTCATCTAAGCGTCATGGCCCATGGGCCACTAGTTTTTTTTTTTTTTTTTTACGGTCTGAAACCGCGTAATTTTAGACTTTCCCAATCTACACTTAAAATATTCTATGATGAAATTTTCTAGCCGAATGGTTTAATTTTTCACAAGAATTAGGGCAGGGTAAGCTTCTCTCAATTGCATAAGAACAGATCGAGTTCATAGATTTTTGGCAGAATCATAGAAAGCTGAAGATGGTCTTATGGCCTAGTAAGCCTACATCAGACTTAGGGCTGCAATGATCTTCTTCTGGAAAACTTTTGTTTCAACTTCTGTAACACTGCACAAAAATGATTCAAAGGTGGCCATTGTTCAAGTTTACTTTAATGATTTTTATTGGCCGAATTATTGGACCTGTAACAAAAAAAGGACTGTGAGATACTTTGATAAACAAAGCTACTAGTTTTTTATTATAGTAACAGACTGAGCTGTGTTGGTAAATAAGTAGAGCTGTATAGGCAACATAAATAATATTCAACTTTTGTGTAAGATAAATCAATGATTAAAATAAATCTGTATTCTGATTTTGCTTTCAATGGTCATCTGTTTTTATTCTAAAGATTTTTTTAATGAAAATTCTTTTAAATATGTCGCCATGAAAAAAGCATTGTAGCCAAAGTCTTTCAGTGTGTGTAAACAGATTTGGCAACATCTTATATTTTGTCTGTATCTATAAATAGCTTGGCAAACTGCCAACTGTTTCAGATTTGGCAACAGGCCAAGTTTTTGTCTGATTCTTTTTATTAATTTTGCAGACTATCAACTGTATCAGATAAGGCAACAGGTCAAGAGTTCAGTCAGTGCAGCATGGTACAGGTCAAGAGTTTACTCAGTGCAGTAGCTATACCTGGCACTTAGCCCCAATTACTTAGGGTTAATTGCTTCCTCGCCTGAGCTTGGTTAGCTGAGTAGACCCAGCTCGGAAGAGGTTAGATGTATCGACCTAAAATTTTTTTGAACTGTCCATGCATCTTTGATCTCTTCTTCGTACACAAGACTGGTATTGCTACCTACAATAACTTTGCACATTGTAGGTTCCTGTTTATTTCTCATGGGGGATTTGACATATCTGCATAAAATTGTGGGTATCTATATTTCTTGTTGTGACTTGTTGCGCCACTTTTTGGTTTCATGCATCTGTGCATCTGTGCACATGGCTCAATATTCAACAGCGGTTTGAAGTATGTGCCTAAATATTGCTTGTCCATACATCTACAATGGCTTTCTCATACACAAAACCTGTGGTGCCACCTACAAGCATTTTTGTGTTGTGAACATCCATGTCAAAATTTCAGGCATGACATTATGATTCAAATGATGCTTGTATTCCAGTTCAAGTTGTTTAGTACTTGTTTTGTACATGTACGTGTCACACATGTATTTGAAAAGTAGTCAAGTACTTTTCCAAAAATGTCAAGCCTGTTATCATAGAAGCATTATAAATTATGTACTAGTATCTCATTGCAGAGGTTCGCATTAGGCCTGATGACCTTAAGGCCTTGTGTAGGATTCAAAATGACGCTAATTAGTAATTAATCCTTTTTCTCTCCTTTTTAGCAGCACCTTACTCTTTTTTTAAAAACTTGATATATACTATTATTCTCCGGCTATAACAGTCCAGTTAAAACAAGAATGGGTTACTTTGCAATTTTTGTGTATTCAAATGTCCAGCATGTGTAATAACATATGGAAACGCCCTTATAATCTTCTTGCAGGGTGTCCGTTTCTGACTTTTGGAGTGATATGTACAATCATACTTGGTATGCGAAGCACAACATTCAGATAGAGATACAATTCGGGAATTGCCGCCGAGTTTACTCTTTTATACTCGTTATTTCAAGGAAAGCTACTTTTACTTGCCAGAACATGAACTCTTTTTTGTCATTTACCCGTGACAGGTGTGCATTTTTTTAATACTTAGCCATACTGTTTTGCTGAGCTGATTTTTACATGGGGTAATACCCAGATATTGGCCAGCAAGGCCCTCTATATTATATGGAAAAAAACATCCTCTTAATGCAATAATCATGGGTGTATGCAAGGGGGGATCGTGAGGGTCGTACGACCCCCCCCCCCCCCCCCCCCAAAAAAAAAAAAAAATTTTCAAAAGGTCCACATTTTTTCCAGAGACATTTTTTTAAAGGGCCTTTTCACAATGAAATAATTGAAAAAAGCATTGATCAGGTACCAGCAATGAATCCAAAGACCTTGCATATTGCATAACGTAAATCTATCCCAAGTCCAGCAATTCTGAAACTGGGCCATATCCACTTCAGGCTGGTGGCACTCATTGTGAAAACAGGGGCGTGTAAAGAGGGGGCCGCAACAGCCCCCCCCCCCCCCCTAAAATCGGTTCAAAAAATGTTTAGGGGCACCCAGTTTCTTAAATTGCCAGGGCGTGCCTAAACCTTTTGCTAAATAAGCTCATCCAGTTGTATTTGTAAGGCGCAGGCCCTAGTTAAACCTCTTACAATTAAGTAATAGTATAGGATGAACCTCTTACAATTAAGTAATAGTATAGGATGACACCCTCTAGTAGCTATGCTGGACAAACAAAAGCCTCATTGGAAGTTGCTGCTCACGCATAGGTCATGTCGTGTTATGCATGGGGCACGACAGTCCTGATGATAAGACATTAGATACCGGCTCTGTGGTTAGTTCAGGTAACGTCAGTGTGTGGTGATGAATTTCGCCGTGGTTTATCTAACTAAAGTCACTTTCAGAACGTCAACATATCTACAGAAACTGAATAAAATATATCCTTTCTATACTCAAACATCACTGATTTTAAATTAATCTTAATAATCTGATCGAATAAACACATTACCCCCCCCCCCCTCCCCCGGATCCGGACCAGACCCATCGTCGATGATTCTCACCCCCAAAGTAGTTCTAACTCTATGCATAGGAAAAAAAAAACAAGGTGAAACGTAGGCTTTGCATTTTGAACAACAACATTGGACCTGTGACCTATGTTAGCTTGCCTTTGCCTTCTTGATCAAACGTTTTAGCCACTTTTCATGCACAACTGTTGAACACAATACAGAACAGCATGAGAACAGCCTGGGCAAACTATATTGGTCACACGTAGCTTACCCAGTTTTTGCACCTGTGTACAGCCTGTATATATGTATTGATTGAGAAAATAGAATATAAAAAAAAATGTTAGACTTATTTACACAATCTCAGAGGGGTAAGTTTTTTACCTGGTTTTATATTCTGCGATCTTTGGGACGAAAATATGATTTCAGGGCCCTGAATGTCATATGAACAGAAACCGTATCCCTTAGGTTTAGAATCTTCAAACGCTACACAGGGAATTTCTAGGCAAATCTGAAACATGAAATTAGGTCATGGTGATCTATATTTTGCGACCTACAGGCCGAAGACATGCATTATTTAGAACACCCAGACAGGGCACCGATTGTATCCGTTTGGCCTAGAATCTTCTAATGTAATATTAACGGAGGTCCTGGGTAAATGTCCGTGGAAACATGAAATTAGGTCACTGTGGAGCTACGGGGAAACGATCACCTATGTTCTGTGAGATAGGCGAAAGACATGATTTGAGCATTTCGGTACAAATGTTAGCAGTTGGACCTAGAAACTTCTATTTTAATTAAGATCCAGGGAGAGCCCCGTAAAATCTTCTTAGAACCCCTAAATAAGGTCACTATGAGGCATACTCTGCGAGCATATAACACCCTATAAGCTTGATGTGTGCAAATCGTAGCAATCTACACAGAACTTGGCATCTAGGGAGTTCTTGGTTAAATCTTGGAAACCCTAAATAAGGTCACTGTATCATGTTTCTAAGGCCTATGGGTAAAACGCCTGATTACATTAATATAATTATAATTAATACATGCATCGCCTGTTTGTCGAATTCAGCTGAGCGTGATGGCCCATGGGGCAGTTGTTTATTATCGGTTTCGATACAATATGCGTGGAAATGTGGATGCTTATGAGGACAAACACAAAATTCGATTCAATTCAATGTATGGTGCATGAAAAATGAAATCTAAGCAAGAAAACAAATTAGCAACATAGTCCTCATTTGCCACCAAAAAAAAACCCACTAGAAACTGGAGCGGCGAATCAGTTGAACATCAGTTGAATTTTGGCGCACTTCCTGTTCGGGGAAAAGTCTATAGCCTTACCAGCTCAGTCCTTGCAAGTCTTTTCCCATGTCAATATTCATATTCAATCGAGTCCATGCAGCGTGGTTATTGCAATACATTGCATATTACTTATACGCAGTTATATACAAGTTGGTCATCGCTGATGTCCCCCCCCCCCCCTTTATGACATCGACTTGACATGGAGTAACATCAGATTGGACACATCGGGGAATATCGGGGTGACATCTGGATATTTTTTAACATTTTCAAAAATGTCTAGTGTTGGGGTCACTAGAACATATCGGGGCTGCATCGGCTTGTCATCGGGAAAACATCGGAACAGCCTACTGGGACACATCGCGAAGAAATCGTCAATGTGTAAGCCAGTCTTAAAGCGGGAAATCAGTGTTAATATGAGTTGGTAGGTTAACGAAAACATCGGAACTAAAGGTACCCAGAAACACCACCCAAAGGCAACCGCTCAAGGCAATATTTATGATAGAACAACCTGCAAACACTTAAACACAGAATAAATTCTGAGTGAGCTGGACTTTTCATCATTTCATCACTATATAGAGCTATTAATCTCCATTTTGAACTGAAACGTTTAACTTTATGATTTTGCTAATGATTTTTATCTGTTTAATGCTAAATTATCCTCAAATGAAATGTAAAAAAGATATTATCCTTCCAAAGAATAACATGAAAACACATTAATTTGTCATCAACAAAATCTGAGGGTAGTTGGCAAACCGTTGTCCCTGCTAACTTATTTTACTAAAAGAAAATCAGTCCAATAAAATATTGTTGTGCATATACGATCGAAGTGATATGTAAGTTTAAACCCACGCGTATACTGATATTACATGTTTATAATGTTAATATTTGAGCTAAGAACAACAAAAGATGTAATTATTTATTAATCTTTCGCCTTTCGACTTTTAAACCTACGTGGGAGGCCGCATGGATAACATTTACAGAAAATGCCAATTGGGGTACACGAAAAATTTTCATGAGAAAATAAGTAATATATAAGACATGTATCGATGTGTACAAATTAACAGGGTTTCCAGCAGCTTACTCTGACTAAATTCCCTGAGTTTTCGCTGACTATTCCCTGACCTTTAGCTAGTTTTCATGTATAAATCATCACAAAACTTTTTAATTTGGTTTCAAAACGTCATTTTACAGCCAAACCTTCAATTGAAACGTGTATGGAACATCAGAATCATACATCAGATCCAGCATTCTTTATATTATACTGCTCATGAACAGAATCGGTCCATCCTTCAAACTTACCATATTTTTATCAGAGATGCCAAACTCTTTCAACATGATAACAAAATTCGAACAGCCATTAAAAAAATTCTTTCCCTGACTTCCAAAAATATCAAATAATTCCCTGACTTATAATTTTTACCCAGACCGCTGGCAACCCTGGTTAACATTGAGCTTAAACTTATCCAAAGATCATGCAATTTTTATTTAACGCATTCACCTTGGCAGGGGCTTCCCACTTTCTGGTACTTCTCGCATTTACATGTGACTCCCCCCTCCCCACTTTGGCTAAAATTTTGCGCATGCCCTTGGAAAAGGTCCAAAATATTATGATCACAACCCACCCAGAAAAAATCCTGGATACACCCCTGATAATGAACCCCAATAGTTATACAGGAATACCAGCTGTCACCTCTTAGTCATATGCTGACTTGCCAATTTTACAAGCACTGAACTTTTTTTAAGATATGATTCAATTTTTTCTACCTCTTGTTTAGCAAGGGTACCCACGAACCTCGCTGAGTAAGTTTGGGGCCGGCTTAATCTTATTTTGTATCAACAGACTGTCTGGCTGTTCCGTGGTTTCGATGTGTACATGTAATCTGCTTTGTTAATCGTGTTTTTTTTAAGTTGACTCAGTGCAATTTTTGTGCCCTTTGTTTTCTAACTGAAAGGAGTTTAAATAAAAATAAATCTGCATTGAGTGAAATGTAGCCTCCTTTATACTCTCTGTCTCTGTCTGTCTGTCTGTCTCTCTCTCTCTCTCTCACCATTTATTAACGCATAATCCTCTTACCCTCTCAATTGATTATAGAAGGTCCATTCTTGTTTTCGGGACGCAAACATTTTACATACATGTATGTGTATACAAGTTTTGTACTAACAGGAGGGCTCTGTCAAATAAGCATCGACAGTTCAATAATAATGGAAATATGCATCCTAATGAATGCAAACTTTCGCCATTCACCTATACGGCAAATATTTCCAGGTTCATTCTTGCATAACTGAATATATTTTATGAGTTTTTTCCTGGATCCGGATCATGTTTCGGATCCACCGCAAAATTTAATTGTTTCTTCAATGACCCATTTCTAACACGCTCTGAAAGATTTATGAGATTCCGTTTATGTTATGAAACACACAAATAAACAAACACACACACGAACGTGAACAAACGCATGCGCGCCTGGCGGAGGCAATAAGAGCAGGTATCGGTGGAATCCAAGCTATCATCACTGGGGAACCCCAGACGTCAGCTCCCTGAGACGCTCTTATAACCGCAACTTTCCACACAGCGATCAGTGCGTGTGTACTTTTGTGAAAAGGGCTGTGTTTTCCGAGCTAACCATGCAGTGAACGCATTGGGACAATACGCGTTTTGTTTCAGGCTATAAAGAACTTTGTCTTTTTCTTTCTCTTGTTTCGACCGGTCACTCGGAGTGAAGAAGAATGTGTGTTAGATACCATTATCGATTTATTGAGAACATAAAATAGTATGTATTTTTATATAATATATATATTGGATATTGGGATACGGTTCTTCCTGTCTTATGTGGTGATGCCACATGAAAATTTAGAGTTCTCAGGGGTCAAAAACTAACCTCCCACCGTCACGATCGAATCACTACTGAAATCTCCCGCTGTCCCATGCCCTTTTCTCAAGTAATTGTCTTAATTATTTCGCTTAAAAGTTGACCGGTTTACTGGCCGAGCCTTGCAAAACGCACATTGGACCTTGCGACGAATGTTTTGCCCGGGTATAGATAAGGCGCTGAGGTCCCCGTAAAGATAGTTACTGATAACCTGCTTGCACTATTAGTTCGATCCATGCTTTACCCTTGATATTTTCACCTTCGCTGGGTATTACAGTTTACGACAGGAAAACTTTACAAAAGAAGAACCGTATCGTTTAATAATACATTGTCCTTACTTATATGTTAAAGGTTCATTCCTTTGTTTTAAACATAAACTTAAAATAAGGTTTGTATGTGTAAAGGAATTGATTAAAAAACAGTAGCTTTTATTTAACTTTGGAGACACCATGTCAAGTGTTGTTTATATCAGGCGAGTCCAGCTTAACAGTGGTGTGTAATGGGTGATTTTATGTAATCATTCCCCAGTCCAGGCAGGTTAACATAGCCATGCAGTCTTCAACTTTGTTCCTTCTGCAAGAACTTTGTCCCCCCCCCCCCCCCACTCCAAGATATGATGCATAAACGAGATCAATGCTGTGAATTTCCCTATTCAATTCATTATTATTCTTTTCTTTTGCTAAATTAAAGATTTTGTATTGTATCACAAGGGGTCACAATGATTCAAGAACACATTTAATTGTACAAGGTGATGTTTTGCCATAAAAGTATGCTACATCCCATTAATATATCTTGTCATGCATACCACTGGTACACTAAATCACGAATTTGAGCAAACTATCCTTAAATTAAATCTTTAGCTCATTTTACTATATCTTTAATCTGTTTTATTTTTAATTATTAACTGCATTTTCACATATTTGTTTATCAAATATATTGTGGAATAACCTGTCCCCTTATTTGCATTATTAAATGGTTTCAGGTATATATTACAGAGTACAATATATACATATAAAGATTCTTTTTCGTGCATTCACATATTTAGTATTTGATTATCAATAAATGGCAATACCATTTCTTGTTAGCTTTTCATATGCTATATATGTTATTAAAAAATAGGTATACATTCTGCATTTGTTAAAATTTTACTAAGTTCAGCTGAGCGCCGGGACCCATGGGTCCCATTGTTATTTGAACACTCCTTGCATAGTTTACGTGATACCTACAACTGTTTCCAGAACTGTTGAAGATGTAAATGCACGGTGATAAGTGATACTGCAGCAACAGATAGTGTGGTCTTTTCAACATTATTCAAACGGACTACCTGTTCGAATTGGGGGATTAACCTATTTTTATGCTTACAAAAGACATGAGTGCAAAGGGATTGAGAATCACATGTTGTTTACATTTAATGATCATACAAGTGAGACGGTGACTGGGTTAAACGTCACATCCATTAATATCATTAATATCGTCACAGCCATCACTGCCAGCAGGGATTATTCATTGAGCACAATAGACCTTATCCCTGAGCGGAGGTTGGCACGCGCTGGCGCACGCACTAATATACATTCACAGTGACACACGAACGGGAATGAACGCAGGCGCTCCTGGCAGAGGCAATATAATGTAATACAGAAACGTGTTTACACAAAGCAACAAGGGCCACTCTCCAAATCGACCTTTGACCTTACTCTTCCCGGCCATGGAATAGCCGTGACGTCACGTGAATGAACAACGAGCAGGCATCAGCGGAAAGCTATCACCGGGAAACCCCAAACGTCGACTCCCTGAGAGGCACTTAACCGCCAGTTTCCACACCGCGAACATTGCGTGTATACTTTTAAATAGCGGTCTGTGCTTTCCCGAGCTCAACAGTGACCGCAATGACCGATAAGCTGAATAGCTAGTATTTTTGTGCCAGAAGACTAACATAATTCCAAGCTTACTTTAAACACAGTTATTACAATCAAAGGAGGTGAATTAAGTGTCCCCCCAAAGCTTTTATCAAAAACAAAACGTCAAAGCTGGGCCACTCTCTACAATACTCATCATCATTCAATCAGAGCTGAAATGAGATGCAAAAGGACATCTTGGCTAATCGTTTACGCCCTAAGCATGCATACAAAAAAAATCGTAAAACATTTCAAGACCCTTAGTGCAATTATTGAAAACAGACATTTTCCTCATATTGTTTTATATTTTATTTTTATCAAAATGTTTATGCCCAAATGTTTTCAATGTTGTTTTTTACGCATTAATGCAGGAGAATGGAACCATGGTTGATTATTTGCTTTCTCTTTAGTTATTAAATTATGATTATTTGCATAAAGCCATCCGTCTAGTTTCATATAAAAATCACAATTACTCTTTGAGCTGGACTTTCTGTTTTTACCAAATTTTTCTTTAATCTTGAGTTTGCATTTTTTAACGGATATGTTATTTTTCATCGCTTTATATACATCTAATACAAAAATCACTTTATCTTGAAGAACACTAACGTTTGTAAACCGAGTTCGATTCCCGGCTTAGCTATATATGAGAGCAGGTTATAATGACACAGAATTTGTTTATCCTGTCTTGTGAAAACATAAATTAAACGAACAGAAATTTTTAATTACAACGTACAATCCATCGAGGAATGTAGTAATGAAATACAAGTAATGAAGTTTTAAAAAAGCTTTATAACAGGTATGATTTAGTAATCTGCCCACGGTACACAGCGCCATCTATTGGCTGTGCTTATTGCATGAATCAGTATCAGAACCCGAGTAGTAATTTTTCTATGTAAGTTTTTATGTATATTCATTTATCCGGTCATTTTGTATAATTTGTACACACGGTATACTTACTAAACCTAAAAATGTAATAAAAGTTTCCATGTTCAGGTAGAATGTGAATTCTTACATCAGATTAGTCTTTAGACGGGTTCTTCTATATACATGTACTAATATATACTCTTTGCATCATGTTTGCTTGACTGTTTCAATTTTTTTTACTAGTTTTTACCACATTCACAATGAGTTTACTGATGCACATAATTAAATACGCGTTGGGAGATTATAAGTGGTGGTCTGTTGGATTATATATAAAATTCCACACACTATACATGGATTCAACATAAGATGCCTCTGATACACACAAAATATGAAGGTTGCTAGAGTGGTTTAATGCATGGTTATATAACTGGGTGTATCAACCTTTTTCTTCAAAATGCGGGACTATGCCCTGTGAAAGAAATTACTGTGCCACCTCAATCGGGAATTTCCGCAAAATATGCAGCAGACGCGCTTGCCTCTTATCGTGGTCTATATAAATAGCGCTGGATCCGTTCGTATCACTGATCGGCCTGAACCTGTAAACATGCAAGCATCGAGTGAAGCTAGACCTACAGACTTATGACGCGGGACGGTTCATTTGGTAAGTCCGTATTGAATTTTAAGATTATTGTCAAAGACTGGCTTCAGATTCGCGGGGTTAATATTTCGAGGTTTGTCCCGGTTCAGTGTTTCGCCAGGGTTCCATTTTCGCTATCGCGAATACCCTGTATTATCAGGCTTCACAAAGTGTTCAATTAGTATATGAATCATTTATATAATGAAATGTGCCCAAAAACTTTATAATTAGAGACAGCTGACATCATTGACAGAAGGAATCTTTTAACATATCAGATCTAATATGATTTATGTTGAATATCAACTTTTTACACGTAGACTTGCCTCTCACGATGGGATTTCTTTTTCACGAAGCTTTATTTCGCGAACATTCCCCTTACCCGAATATCCCGAATCTGAAAACTTCGCGAATAAAAAATGCGTCCAGATTACATATACAATATGTCTGTCTCTAGGTCAGACTGCCTTCCTGACGGTCTTCTCTATATAAGCTGACAGAGATGCCCGTCCATGCTCGTGTGGTTGCCGTGAATACGTGTATCAGTATAGGCATTTATATTGCACTGCGAGGGCCTACTTTTACTTTGAATAATTAGACTCAGAATTAAGTACAGAAGCGGGTGGGGGGGGGGGGGGGGGGTAGTCCTGTGGGTCCGGACCCCCCTTCCCCCTTTTTCAGCTTTAGCAACCCCGACTTTAAGGGTTTCAGACAAATTTGCGGCCTGGATCCCCTTTTCCGGACGTGAGGGCCATTTTTAGGTTTTATCATAGTCCTCCTGCATGGGTTGGACCCCCCACCCCCCACCACCTTTTCCTAAATCCTGGATCCGCCCCTGAAGTAGAGGGGTAGGACTGCTACTTTTCTTTCACATGCAATATGTTGGAGCTTCTAAATGAATTTGAATGATTTTTGTAAAGGAAAAATATAATTATTTCTGAATAGTCATGTTTTTTATGGATCGACAGTATTTAGGGTTGCTCAGGAGTTTATTAACTATATGTCTGAATTGAAAGTTGCATCAGTTATAATTTTGGGAGGAGGCGTCTGTTTCAATTACCTACATGTCATTATTTAAATAACAGTATATATAACAGTTATACTGTCTTGCAACATAATGCTTGATTATAATTGATTAACTGAATAAATCAAAATACTTTATAAATTCAGTGGAGCATGTCAGTTTAAAAAAGCCCGGGCTGGCACATCATTATACCTTCATTTGTGTCCTTTATCTATAAACGTTAATTTACATTTCAAGTTCGCAGAAAGTCACCATTAAGGCTGTCCAATTTAATACAGAGAAAATAAGGGATGGCTTCCATAGTCCTTTTTGGAGGTGTGTGTGTGGGGGGGGGGGGGGGGGGAGCGTTGGCCAAAAGAAAGACGCTACGGACTCTGTTTAAAAAGCCAACTATAACTGTTGTAAATGGAAATACACATTGTGACTAGGGTGATATGATAAAACAAAAAAAAAATAAAAAAAGACGTGGATATCAACAACATGTTTATAATATATGGCGGCCCGCCGAAATAATAAATCAGATAACCCAGAGCTTTGCAATTGGCGTTTTGCAACAAGTAACCTTTCTTCCTCAGCATATATGCAACCTACCATCTTAGGTTACATGTTTTTCACATTTGTCAACATTGCTGTGTTTACAAACATATTGATGATAAATAAAGGCGTAATAAGAGCTTTCCACAACCAAAATTATCCTTTGAACATTAATATATACACAGAGGGAGCCAGAAATTACACATTCTTTTTCAAAAGATAGTTGAACGTGCACCTATAAACCCTCCGAACCATCATCTTAACCGTCTCTAATTTTACATTTAAAAAACGCTATCTCACAAAATCAAGCGAAAATACAACACACCAAATACAACGCAGCATATACTTAATTGTAGTATACAAAGGTGCTTCTTTGAGCGAGCGAAACTCTTGTTGTTAGAACCATTATCTCAGCTTATGCAGACTTACGATCATATTCGTTCGATTATAATAGAATCTTAATTGATATTTCAGTACAAGCCTCAAGAAGATCTCTTTCCCGCATGCAGCTATCTATATCTGGGCTTCCGCCCTTGGGCCCGCTTTGTACAAAAAAATTATGTGTATAGCCGCATCCGCAACACAAATTAACGGGCAGATTAAAATAATATATTCAATGAAAAGGCAACACCCTGTCTCTTAATACACACATATGTTTACTCAGAAACGGGAAGGTCTTGGAATCAAGACTATAACGCTCTCTCTCTCTCTCTCTCTCTCTCTCTCTCTCTCTCTCTCTATATATATATATATATATATATATATATATATATATATATACAATTTTTATGCATCAAAGATTCCAGGTCCTTCCACATAAACGACTGCAAACTCTGAATACGGATGTTTTCTACAGGTATCAAGTGAAGTTCTCTGAGGGGAATACTTTGCTTCAAAGGACGACAGTGTCAGAAGACTTGACTTGGCACTCCGACTGTGATGCAGAAGCAAAACCACGTTCTCCAGGGAAGAATAGTCGGCATACCCTTGTCCGAGACATTTCTCAGGTGATTAATTGCAGTACACACCTTGCATTGATCAAATAGAACGTGTTACTAGTTAGGCAAAAAATAAAAATAAAAAGGTATGGTTCTCAGGCACTTTTTTTCAGAAATCACTGCGGGCGGGCGGTATTCTATTTTTGACCTTTTTTTTACGTTTCGATAAAGATGTAATATGATCAGGGAAAAGCACAAAAATAAGTTTTTTTTGCTAAACAGTTAAAAGCACAAAATTACAAAAGTACAAAATTGTATTATTTTATCTTCTTGAAAGATGAAAATCAAAAATCAAAATATTTGATGCGGGGGGGGGGGGGGGGTGTAAAGATTGATGCGGGCGGTGCCTGAGAACCATACCTTTTATTTATTTAAAGGACTGATGAGCCATAAAAAAGAACGAGACCAGTAGCCTTTTTAGTCAGTCCTGGGTCAATTCACTTGGCTTTTAATATACAAGCAAGTTCCAGCAAGATGTATGTTTAGTAAAAAGTGGTGCCCTAGGGCTGTATCCCACTCACAAATGAGTGAGTTCACGGGGGCTTCCGCGGTGTTATGACCCAGCAATGTGGCAAAATTACACACGGGATCCACAGGTGAAGTAGATACCTTGCCAGGAAAATATCAGGATATAAAATGAGAGGAAGTGTGTGACACTATCATGCCCTCTTTTTTTCGAAACTCTGTAGATGTATATATTAAGTTAAATTATCATTACAAATACAGAATGCATTTTCATCCGGCAAAAAAAGAAGAAAAAAAAAATAAAAAGAAGAATACAACGAAAATCTACTGGATATTCCGGCGCATGGGAAAATCTTCCACATCTCGCAAAAATATTTATAAGATATAATTGTTACCAAATCTTGAATTATATTCAGTTTCCTGTTTCCAAAGTCAACATATCCCCAAATTGTGAAATAAATGATGTAGAAATTCCTTCACATACACATATTACGTATGATATGTATTATACATATGTATGTATCAACATGCGTATGTATGTTGATGAAAAGTATGTTTAAGCGTATGTTGTATTAATGTAATGCAAACGAATACAATGTGCTGTATTAAACGAGTTGCATTTTTGTTGTATTATACTTACTTAGTATTAATATTTTTGCGGCGTCACAGTGGCGATATCCCTGTCATTTATTAGATGTTATCCTAAATAAGTAGGTATACCTGCAGAATTCTATTATGGATTCTGTTTGCTAAAAAGGGTAATATCTTTTTCAGTAGCTTATTTCAAAGCTTCTTTTTTCTACATAGGAAAGGTACTTTCCATTGTATTACTCTCGGAGTAAAAGAAATATAATTCCGAATGTGGTCCTTGATTATGTAGACCTTTGTGGTCCTAATGTAGTCCTTTGTTGCGTACAGATAATAACAGGTGCCTTGCTGTTGCCTTTCAGTAATCTAATTCACAGGGTGAACTTGGATTAGAAGATCCCGGAGTCAGGTGAACATTTATGTAAGTACATTTTTAGCTAAGCTGACTGTAAGTCATCTGAGCTATAGCGATCATCCTTTGTCCGGCGTCCGTCCGGTTGTCCGGCTGACCGACCAGGGCAAAAATCGTAACCGTTAGACCTAGAAACTTCTAACTGAACATCCAGGGAGGTCCTGGGCAAATCTCCTGGGAACCATGGTGACCTTTATTTTGTGACTTACAGGCCGAAAACATGATTTCGAGCACCCTAAATGTTAGGTGGGGACAAATCGTATATGTGAGGCCTAGAATCTTCTAACCCAATATCCTGGGAGTTTTCTAGGCAAATCTCCTTGGAAACCTGAAATTAGGTCATGGTGGCCTATATTTTGTGACCTACGGGCCCATAACAGGATTGTGAGCACCCAGACAGTCAGAGGGAGCACAGGTTGTATCTGTGAGGCATAGAATCTTCTAACACAATATCCTTGGAGTTTCTAGGCAAATCTTCTTGGAAACCTGATATTAGGTCATGGTGACCTACATTTTATGACCTATTACATGAGCACCCTGAATGTCAGATGGGGACAAATCGTATCTGTGAGGCATGGAATCTTCTAACACAATATCCTTGGAGTTCCTAGGCAAATCTTCTTAGGACCTGATATTAGGTCATGGTGACCTACATTTTATGACCTTCGGGCCGAAAACAAGGTATTTTGGCTTTAGACAGTCAGACGGGGCACAAATTATATCAATAAGGCCTAGAATCCTCCAAAGTGACATTGAGGGGGGTCCTGGGCAAATCTTCTTGGAAACCTGAAATTAGGTCATGGTGACCTATATTTTGTGACCTACAGACCGAAAACTTGTTTTCGACCACCCAAAATGGCAGGTGGGGACAAATCGTATATGCGAGGCCTAGAATCTTCTAAATCAATATCCTGGGAGATTTCTGGGCAAATCTGCTTGGAAACCTGAAAATAGGTCATGGTGACCTATATGTTGTGACCTATGGGTCAAAAACTTGATTGTTAGCACCCAGACAGTCAGATGGGGCACAAATAGTATCCATTAGGCATAGAATCCTCCACATGACATTATGGGAGGTCTTAGGCAAATGTCCTTAGAAATTAGGTAACTGTGACCTATATTCTGTGACCTACAAGACAAAAACCTGAAATTGAGCCTCCTCAATGTCAGATGGACACAAATCGTATCTGTTAGGCCTAGAATCTTCTAATGCAACATCCTGGGAGGTCCTAGGCAAATATCATTGGAAACCTGAAATTAGGTCATGGTGACCCGTATTTTGTGACCTTTAGGAAAAGAAGTAATATAAGCACCCAGACAGCCAGTCAGGGCACACATTGTATCTGTTAGGCCTAGAATCTTCTAATGTAATATTCTGAGACGTCCTTGGCCAGTGTCCTTGGAAAACAGAAATTAGGTCACCATGACCTATATTTTGCAACCTATCAGAAAAGATGTCATATAAGCACCTAGACAGTCAGACAGGGCACAAAATGTATCCATCAGGCCTAGAACCTTTAACATAAAATTCAGGGAGGTCCTAGGGAAGTGTCCTTTGAAACCTGAAATTAGGTCATGGTGACCTATATTGTCTGACCTATGGGCTGAAAAATGGGTTTGCGCACCCAGACAGACAAGGCACAAATTGTATCCATTAGTCCAAGACTCTTCTGACATGAAATTCAGGAAATTCCTTAGCAATTCTCCTTGGAAACCTGAAATTTGATCATGGTGACCTATATTCTGCTAGCTATGGACCAGAAACATGATTTTGAGCACCCAGACAGACAGGGTACAAATTGTATCAATTTCCTTGGAACCCTCTTTTGTGAAATCCAGGGGGGCCCTGGGCAGGTATCCTATTAAACCTGAATTTTTTATTTTCTGTCCATTTTTTCAACACTGTAACTTTAGCCATAGGCTTTTCTCACAGACAATATATAACATTAATAAAAAAACATTAGCGCTCAGTCAAAATTAGCTGGGCATCATGGCCCATGGGCCACTTGTAATGTTTTGATATTCACAGCTCCTCTGTGTAAAGGAAATAGTTGCTAAATTGTTGCGTAGTTAGCAACAATTCTACTCATTATTTTGAGTACCTATAATATCGTTGCATTCTTTCATTATTTATTACAAGGATTTTATCAGTAAGGCACCCTCGGTAAACACCATATATCATGTATATTATTATTCTTTCGAATATGAAAGGCTACAGATTATTTCATTTGTCAGGCATGATCAAGGTTTTACCCAAATGTTTCACTGATTTCCAATAACTACTGTTATAAGAGACATTCTATAAACAACAGCGCTGCAAACAATGTGGTCAAACCTTTATGGCGTAATTCCTAGCAATTAGTTACTCTGAATGACTATAGCTAAGGTTCGGGTTAATGGTCACTATAAAGTTTTTTACTTACATAAGCTGTAATAATTTACTAAATATACCAATAGTTTTATAAATATTTCACTTGTAGTTTTACTACCTCCTTATTATCAGTTACGTGGTCAATACCAGAACATTTATTAATGTTGTTTATCGGACGATAGTGTAAATATAACGATGGTCGTGTAATTGTTAAAATTCTATTTTTTAACAGATAAATATAAAGAGAAAGAAACTGGTGTGTTACTTGCTATGATATTAAGAAAATATATGATCTGTTGTTGTTGTTTTTATTATATACTTATCTCCTGTTTTCTTTAAATCATATTTTACGAATATTCACAATTGGAAGTCAGCATTCATTTTAACTTACCTTTTTCACATTTTGTCTTTCAACCTAAAGGAACATGGCGGAAGACAGGATCGTAGAATTGCCAACACTGGGCCGCCCGATGCAGCTTGGGATGCTGTATGACTGCCGAAGTGACACACTCATTCCAGGACTCACACTATGGGACCCGGATGTACTGCATGGTGATCGAGATGTACGCTCCAAACATGAAACTCAATTTGACATTATCTCCAGTGACAACGTGGACACTAAATCTACAGCACTAGGGGTAGAGGCTTCGCTAAAAGCCAGCTTTTTAGGTGGACTTGTTGAAGTTAAAGGTTCAGGAAAATATCTTAATGACAGAAAAACATCAAGTAGGCAATCACGCCTAGTTTTACAATATAAAACTTCAACTAGGTTTGAACAACTCACCATGAAGCATTTAGGGAGGGATAACGTTCAGCATGCGAACGTGTTTGATCAAGGTACAGCAACTCATGTTGTTACAGGTTTATTGTACGGGGCGCAGGCCTTTTTTGTCTTTGACAGACATCTGGACAAAACCGAAGACTTGAAAGATATCGAAGGTAAAATGAAAGCCATGATTGAGAAGATTCCCGCGCTTCACGTTGAAGGAGAAGGTAAACTAAAACTGGAGGATAAAGACAAAAAAGAAGCGGATGTCACGCAATGCAGGTTTTATGGCGATTTCCGACTAGAGAAGAATCCGACAAATTTCAACGAAGCTGTGGAAATCTATAAAGAACTGCCGTCTCTACTTGGCAAAGACGGAGAGCATGCAGTACCAATGACGGCATGGCTCTATCCCTTGACGAAACTAGATTCCAATGCGGCAAAACTAGTCCGGGAGATCAGTGTTAACCTGGTGGGTCGTGCAGAGGATCTTCTAGAAGGGCTGAATCAAAGCCATGTTAAAGCTAATGACATGAAAGACAATATTATCTGCAAAGACTTTCCACAGTTTATTGAAAAATTTGACTTGTTCAAGAAGCATATATCAGACTATAAGCTGGCAGTTCAACAAAGGCTTGCGAGGCTTCTGCCAAAAGTTCGGGGTGGTGGAGATGAAGAAGAAACGTTGGCTAGCTTTCTTGCAGAATGCGAAAATTCCCTGTTCTGTTCGCATCAGCTTGATTTGTGGCTGAAAAACAAAGAAAAAGAGATTAACGTCGTTAAAGCCTACATGAAAGGATTTGCCTCACTGCGAGTGATAAGTTCCCGAGAGAGCCTTGATGAGTTGGTCTTGAACCCAGATATACAGAATCTAATTTGTTTTTCATTTCCTCTTGTTGGACATGCAGATCAATATCTCGAAGATATGTCCACGTATATCAAGACACCTTCTGCAAGTAAACGCCCCGCTCAGAAGGGTTGGTATGATGACGTGCCTCTGTCAAAGAAAATGAGAATCAAAGCGAAACAGTTCAAAGAGTTTGCTGCTGCAAATTCTGAGTCTGAAGAATCGGCTTTTGCGGTGATGGCTCTCGATGATGGTGAAACATCAGCCTCAGAAGGAGGGTGTATCTTTCTGTATGAAGGAGGGATACTTAAAACAAAAGATTTTGAACCACCCGGCACACCAGGCGTACCAGTTATAACAGATACAACCCATAGTACGGTGACTCTGAAATGGAATCCCCCAAAAGTGGGAATATCTGATGTTGAATCATATGTGGTAAAATACAGAGAGTCAGGAGAAGATTCGGCAGAAGGTGAAGGAGCAAGCACTAATGGTACGGCATTGAGAATGACAATCAAAGATCTAAAGCCAAACGCCTCGTACAGATTCTGTGTAGCTGCTGTTTGTCCTGTCGGGTTGAGCCAGTCAAGCGCTGAAAGTGAGGTATGCAAAACCCTCCCCACAAGTCCCCCGGTCAATGTAAAGAAGCACCAGGTCTCAAAGTCTAGCATTACAGTGCGTTGGGACAAACCTCAGATTGTGGGTCATAATGTTCCAATTGGAAAATACCGAGTGAAATATAGCTCTGTTGGTGACACAAATGAAGACAAAGTACAAACAAAAGAGACCGTGGGACCGAACTGCGTGTGCGCTGTTGATGGACTCCAGCCAAGTACGACCTACCGCTTTTGGGTATCAGCTCTTTGCAATGATGCGGGAAGTAGTGCTTTTTCTGAACCAATCGATGTTGCTACTAGTTCAGATAACTTAGTCATCCAGGAGTTACTAGAACACGCAGATATTATCAGGGCAGGGGCCAATGATGGAGACCCAATTATATACAGGGTACCACTGACTCCAGGGAAGATACATCCAAAAAACAAATACCAGATTTACTCATTCGGTGATGAAGCAGCAAGAAGCAATGGCCATCGTGTAATAATGGTGGTCGGGGCGACTGGTTCAGGGAAAAGCACCCTTATTAATGGAATGGTCAATTCCATTTTTAGAGTAGACTGGAAAGATCAGTTCAGATTCAAAATCATCACTGACCAAGCAGAAGATCAGTCAGGATCACAAGCTAAAAGCCAGACGCAGACCATAGTTTGCTATACTATTTACCCAAGCGCTGGTTTGCAACTGGGCTACACCCTCACAATCATTGACACGCCAGGTTTCGGGGATACGAGAGGACTAGAGCAAGACAAAGTGATCACTGATCACATTCGCGAATTTTTCACGAATTCAAGTGAACATCACATTGACCACATTGATGCTATAGGCTTTGTCGCCCAAGCATCCCAAGCAAGACTGACTTACACTCAGAGGTATGTGTTTGACTCGGTACTTTCAATATTTGGTAAGGACATTAAGGATAACATCATGATGCTGGTGACATTTGCAGATGGACAGAGACCTGCGCTTACAGATGCAATTAAAGAAGCTAAAATTCCATGCACAGACAAGATGTACAAATTCAACAACTCTGCATTGTTTGCAAACAATGGATCGCCGGGGAATTCGGTAGACAACGGGGACTCTTTTGATGCAATGTTTTGGAACATGGGAATGCAAAGCATGCAGGAATTTTTTCTCTCGTTGGACGAGGTGGAGCCAAAAAGCATCTCCCTTACAACCGAGGTTTTGAAGGAACGCAAGCAACTTGAACTTACTATAGACGGGCTTCACCGCCAGACACAGGTAGGCTGCTCTAAAATGGAAGAGTTAAGGAAAGAGCAGAAGATACTGGAAGAGCATACCGCAGAGGTTGAGAAAAACAAGGACTTTACTTATACAGTCGACGTGACGAAGCGCAAGGAGGTACGCCTAGATAAGAGGAATGCAACGAATTGTACAGCATGCCAGTTCACTTGTCATCAACCCTGTATGGCGTGGGATTGGACGGTGCGTTTATGCGAGGCCTTCAGCTGGGGTAACTGCACTGTTTGTCCCGATAAATGTTCGTCCAGCACACATTATGTCCAAGATTTCAAGCATGAATACTACACTCAAACAGAGGAAAGAAAGTACAGCGACTTGGAAAAGAAATACAACGAGGCTGCAGGGAGGAAAATGACTCATGAGGAAATAATTAGAACGCACCAGGAAGAACTCCTTGCCGTGCAACAACGTGTGCAGCAATTGATTTCCGAGTCACGCTGCAAACTCAAGCGTTTGGAGGAAATTGCGCTCAGGCCTGATCCCCTAAACACTGTAGAATATATTGATATGTTAATTAGGGCAGAAGAAAGGGAGGCTAAAGCAGGCTGGCAAGTGCGGGTGAAAGCTTTGGAGAACATACGGAAGAACGCCAATATGTTGGAAGCTCTTCAAAAGGACAGTTCCAGCGTCTTTCCGTTTGACACTGCAGATGTGTCAACCGTAAGAGAGATGGGTCAGTCGAAGGCAGTAGTAGCAAAACCAGCAGGAACGAAGCAAAGCCTGGCTGCTAGATTCAAGTCCTGGTTTTCCTAGGGATGATGCACATTTTACAAATATTCCTCCTTGATTTTTACACTTCAGAAGCTATTTTTTATAATAGTGTTTATCCTTTACCTTTGCTAAATTGATGATGACGTTCATTATAGCACATAAAAAGAAGCAGACAATTGTCATCACATGTGAGCACTTCTTTTGTGTAATGTTTTTGGTGTATCATATTTTAATTTGGTTGCCGCCTTGTTTATTGACCTGTTGTAAATATTAATACACTCCGCTGCGGTGTAAGCATGCTTTCAGCGTAGGAACATGGAGTTTGCTATTTATGTTATCGGTGAATGCCATATGCACATTTCTTAGGCAGCCATGCAATACTATAATATTGCTTATGTGGTATACTTAAGACATAATATTGCTTATGTGGTATACTTAAGATATGACATATTCTATCCATCATCTATTACAAAAAGCTGTTGGTGGATAGATCATTTAAGGGGAATATTGTATGGATATGTTATTTGCGCTATTTTATTTGTACTCTATATTAGTTATAAATACTAGCATTTCTTTAGATAACAACCCAGGATTTGTTTCAGGATTTTACGAATGGGCAAATGCTATCCAGGTAGACGCGGAAGTCAGACGATGCATATTGCACTCAGTTAACATTATAAGACATTTGTAAATGTCTGTGTATGTTTAATAAGGCCAACCAAACCAATTCAATATTAATTTATAGTACCAATGTTGTTTTTATGTACTTTTATATTGTTAATACAAATCAGAATCACGACTCGATAAAAAAATAGAGAAAAAGCTTTAGAACTAAGGAATTCATTTGATAATTATGTTTCCTCTCATTCTGGAATCAGACAAATGTATTAGGGAGCAGAATAACTGAAAAAGTTAAAAAAAAGGTAGTGATACAAAGAGAAAAACTGTATTTTATCCACAATTACTTTCAGTTTTAAGCTTCGAGAGCAGATTGCAGATAAACTTTCCTGACATTGGTAATTTGAACTTTTGTATCCATTGACATCCATTATTATATGTGAACTTTGATTAAGACAAAATGTATTGTAAGTGTAGCAATAATGTCCAACATTGATAACACAATGATATCACCGCTGAAGCTTGTACCAAATTTCAATTAAAGTGAGTTTCAAATATGTTTATGTATTTGGTGCTCTTTAACTGTCATTTGTTTTAAAGATTATATTCTACAGATTCCAACATATTTGATTACATCATACCTGGTTAATGATATATTTTAAATTTTCCTATCCAAAGTAAAGTATATTAAATTATAAGCCCTTTATAGGCAATCACTTCAGCCGTTTTTCCTAATATTTGTGAACTTCGCTCTGTTTGTGTAATATTTACTGCGTGTTTAGTACAAAGGAGTACCAACGTTCCAGGCACAGTAACTCTGCCCCCCCCCCCCCCCCCCCCCCAATGAAACCGTGAGGCAGGCAATGCACACCATCGGGGGCAGAACTCTAAACCCCAGCAACCGAAACACGGACGTCCATTTAATGTCCCCTCCATACTACATCAATCTCCTTCTGACAGAGAGGACAAATTATATAATATCCAGTTTTTCCCGCAATAGTTTTTTTGGGGGAGGGGGTGGAGGTGGGGGAGGACATGAATGGAGGAGAAAATTAATATCGAAATTTCTATATTTAAACCAAGCGTCTTATACCATTTAAAGTTGGGGTGGGTCTTTGTCAACAACTACTAAAAGGGCAAGGGGATGCCCTTCTCCCCAAATCATGCTTGTAAAATAAGTCCTCTCCTTAATCAATCTAAAATTCCTAGAAATAGAATAATATGCACAACATTTAAAAAAGAGGCTGGTTATCATATATATCGTATCAAACTACTCCAGACTGCTCCAACTTGGCCTTAGTTTTCATAATGTTACTACATCCCTCCTTTCCGTGAATTACTGTAATAAAATAAACTTACCTGTGATAATTCCCTGTGTCAGTGACATGGCGTTGATATTTGTAATGAAGGAACGATAAATGCCATAATACTTTCCGTCATGAAGTTCACACGACACTCCAACCAGGAATCCTTTTGGTGTCAATGTCAGTTACAACATACATGTTGTAAAAATAAGAGAGCACATAGAGACCACACATCACCACCATCATGATCACAGGACATGCCAAGCGCTGTATAATTGACCAGATGTCTACAGGTGTCAATAGAAATATAATTAAAACTAGACAACACTTACAAGGCGTATACTTCCAATATTATGGCCGCACGACAAACCCAGCGCTGTATAACCAAACTGGCGAGAGCCCCAAAGGTATCAATTATAGTATAGTTCAAACTAGACAGAACTTAGAGACCGCGCACCTCTGCCATTATAGCTACACGACATCTCCATGCAGCGCATCAACAGGGCCGCAACTTATTACCACAAAAAGGCATAGCTGAGTGATCCAATCCATGACGTCAGAGCTCTGTTGATTGTGCGACTTTCCCCACAAACCTTTGTAACTTTATTTCCTGCACTTTTTTCCAGTGACTTTTCCATTATACATAAAAAATGTAATTACAGCAAAGCCATACAAAGTACTTTTGCCGTTTTAAATGTAAAACTGAAGGACTGTTTCATTTACCCCTGTCTGGTTGAATGTTATTTAAAAAAAAAAATTATTAAAAAAAAAAAATATTTTAAAAAAATTAAGGAGGTAGCCGCCTCCAATTATTTTAATGCTGACATTCTTAAGCTAATCATTAACATCTTCAGAGTTTAATTTCGGTTTGAGAGCACTCGCTCTCTGTCATTATATATTATATTCTTGTGTCACCCAGGTCCGGTGTCTACCGCACCTGCAGTTCCTTGGAGTGTAATCATCCCCTTTGCTGGGTAATAACACCGAGGACAACCCCCCCACCCCAAAGACGCACTCGTCTGTGAGTGATACATAGCTTGGGGTATAGCCTTACCATTAATCCTGCAGAGAGCTCACCGTGGGTTAGGGCTCCCGTGAAAATCTCACCGCTCCTCGGCTGAGATTTGAGTTCACGACCACGTGGCTTTGACTTCTGAGCCACAGAAGCCTTATTGTATTTGTTGCGCGGGCCATAGACTTACATAAGAACAACATACCTAAAGATAATTCGTAAATTAATAAGCAACAAATAAGACAAAGGTTTATTTCATTTCGTGGTGGTTGTCTCTGTGAGAGGGTTTAAGGTCCAGATTCAGAGTGACCGACTGCTCTCTGCCGACCGACTGCTCTCTGCCGTGATAAACATTCGTTGTTGCCGTCAGGTGGCGTTGCAATCACAAATGAAAAAACTAAAGTGAAATATCTCAGGATTTAGGAACAAAATATTTGAAATGACCGCCCTTAGAACACACTTCGTATAATTCCCGACAGCTCAAGAGCAAAAACGTACATATCAGTGACACGACCATGGGCAGGGGCGGATCCAGGATTTTGCAGGGGGGGGGGGGGGCTAGTAAACACTTTGCATATATATATATATATATATATATATATATATATATATATATATATATATATATTCAAAGAATCAACCAACGTCGATAATTACATGATAAACCTTGCTTCGCAGAGGAATAATTAACTCGGCAAATAAAAACTTTTCCGGAGCAAGCAGTAAGAATGCGGAATTCAGAGCAAAAGAATAAATGATCTGGAGATTATTTTGCTTCTTTCTATCAACCGATTTATAACTAATGTTACATGTATCTGTTTGTTATGCTTGGGATATTACATAACTTGGCATGTGCTAGGCATTCTAATTCGTGTTAAGCGCAAACCCTGTGCTCTGCTATGGGAACCGCCCTGGCTGAACTCTGGCTTTTACCGTTACTGTACTCGTTGTAGTCTGGAATTTTCGGGCATGTTCATGCGGTATGGGCACGTGTGTGTTGTTGTGTTCTTTGGGATATTCTTGAATATGGAAGTTTCTTGCCTCCGGCGAACAAAAAGGTATAAATAGAGGCTATGTTTAGAGCCGGCAGACAGAAAAATACCAGCGGACACGATGAGCGTGACTCTCGTTTGTGTTTTTTTTTTTTTTTTTGGGGGGGGGGGGGGGGGTGGAGGGAACTTTCGATAATTGCAGAACTGATTTTATACAGACTTTATATACGGATTGTCTTCAGTCTGCCTTCGGGATTATTACCAGAGCTTTACTTTTGGATTACAATACATTGATTTCGGGATTGAATCGGACTATTCTCTGGGAAGATTTATTTGAACTATTTACGAGGATTATTTTTGTTAAAGGACTCTCGTTGAGCTGTGGCAGTGGTGGTATCCAGAAATAAAAGCCTAGGATCCGGTGATGTACATTTTTATTATTATTGCTATACTGTGTAATTGTATTATTTTAGTGTATTGTTATGTTAGGGCTGTTCTGAGAATAAATTATGATCATTTGTTAAAAAAAGTCTTTATTCATTCCCCTAAACATATCACGCTGCCTAGTATTGCGTAAAATCTGATTTTTGTTTATCTCCGTAACAAAATTTATGCTCGTCACGATTACGTGATCTGTTATAATTAGGTACCGTAACAATGACAATAAGACTTGGGTATTTGAATAATCTCTTTTTAAAGTATCATAGGCCTATTGAGATGAACATGACGTGAGCACAAGTTCCCAACGATGTAAACATTTTGTTCATTATTTAATCTCAAATAATTGATCAGTCATAAAATAAAGACACAACTACATATTAAAATCTTTAAGTGCATTAAACATCATTGAAAAAGGCAAACGATTAACTGAATATTATTCTCTAACTACTTTTTCGAGGTATTACTTACCAGCGTTTATTTTGAATAACTGGTATAGCTTTAATTACTTTCCATAAGTGAATTTGCTTTATTATTCTATAATTAGCTTTTAGACGTTCTAACGTCAAATGTCTTTTATATATACGTCTGAATTTTAAAATACATTTCTATTCCTAGTATAAAGAAAGGTGATTAAGGCTTGCTTTTTATTTTAATGCTTAATCATGTTCACAAGCAAGATGTCCAAGCCAAAGGACAGCTGGAACATTGCACAAGAAATGCTTGAGGGAGACACGGTTGATAGATCATGTAGATCGAAATGTTTAACGTCTAAAACCATTGTTGTAAAATGGCCAATAAATTATATAAAAATACAACAAGGACCTTGGGCCACAATGGTCCCCGGCCATTTATTTAACTATGAAAGTGTGGCATCAGTGATGGTGCGGGACGGACAGACGGATTGAAAGACAGACGGACGAAACGACGGAGGGACTGACAGACGCGGACCATTTTAGTAGACCTCTCTCCTAACGGCGGGGGAATAAAAAAATTCCTGATACTGGTGTAGACCTGCGTTTCTGGGGTTTTCAACCTTTGTTTTTCAGTTGAAAGGATGACGTGTATGATGGCAACTGGAATTAATGTAAAGACAGTCTCCTCTGATATAAAATGATAACTATGTTTCAATCTAGTTGGGGGGGGGGAGGGGGGCTTCAGCCCTCAAAGCTCCCCCTCTGGATCCGCCACTGATGGGGCAGATACATGACAAAAGTCTTGTGTGACCACCTTCAATAATAATATAGATCTATGGCAGTCATAAAGATTGATGTGGAATGGGGCCGACAGGTGGCAGAAGTGAGACGTGGATCCTAGTCTCTCCAACAGACGCCAGGTGCCGCTACTGCTCTGCACCAGTGCGTCTGTTATTGGACGCCATTTTTTTCAAGAACGGAAGTGTCGTTTGGCTTGCGCAAGGAATCCCCCCTATTATCCTACCCTTGCATAGACCAGCACAAGTGGATTATTTTTGCCACACAATTAAACATTTTGTTTACTTGTCTTCAATGGGGTCTGCCGGGTCTGTGCCCAAGAAAGGAAATTTATTTCAATTTTTCTTTATATATATAACTTTGATTTGTCCTTGACAAAAACGGTAAAATACGAAAGAGTTTGGACGAGCCCAGAAAAGACCAGAAAGTCCAAAATGAAAATACCTACATTCCGGCCTGCCAGGGTTATATCGTTAATGATATCAGGTTACACGGTTCACCAAGTGCATCATCAATTGTTAATCTTCGCCAAAGGTGTCGTACAGCGGTCATCGATGGGGAAAGCTGCCAATCATGTGCCCTGTACTAGGTCTGCAAGGTATGTCAGTTCTTTACTTGGAAAGTAGTGGTAGGAATTGGTTGTAAATTCATATTCGATAATTGAAAGATAAAATCGACTGATGATCCATTATGTTTCGATTATTGTATATACCTTCTATATTACCATGAAATCAGCAGTAGATTTGTACCTTTAATATTTAGTGAGTAAATTAAGTTTTAATTCTATATCACGCTGAATAGTTTAGGTAATTTCCGGATCGTTGACACTTGATTCTTTTATATGTTTCAGTTTTAATGCTGTTTGCTACTTTGTGCCCCATATTTCTTATGTCCCTCAAAGAATTGCAATATTTTAACCGGATATCATGACATCTTTGGAAAATTTTATGTGATTGATTATGTCAAATGCAACCAATTAAATTGATTATGAAACAAAAACGACCGATCATCAACTAAACTGATTAACTGGTACAACACCTCTGTCTAATGCTTGGGGCTGCCATGTGAACTACTGTGTTCCACGTACCCGGCATCCGATATGCAAATAGTAATGCATGGACGAAAGTTCACTTGTAAATGACGCCAAAGTAAATAACGCCGCAAGTGGCTGAATTCCTTACTGAAGGGTCGTTCGTCGTTCTTTCACATAACCTTCTACAAATTTGGCACTTAAAAATGTAAAGAAGAGTAAACTAGAAATATGCATTCTCAGGAATGCAGGCCCCCTCCACGTGGGCGGTCCTTATTGTGAGATGTTCCCCCGATCCCTTCTTGCATTCTCATATTTAGGCCATACTAACAGGATCATTCATGCAAAAGTGAGCGTACATTTGTGAATAATTCTGGAAATCTTTCTTGGACCCGGCTCATGCGATAGATCCGCACCGAAATCTAAGCGTTTCTTCCTCGGCCCCTTCCCGGAAAAACTTCATGAAATTTCGTTGTATGAGTTATTTTGTGAGGAAACACACACACAAACACGCACACGAACGGGAAGTAACGCATACCCTCCTGGCGGGGCCAAAACTAAAACTATTTGTCATTACAGGGATCAAAGCATACCCAGCTAGAGCAGATACAGTTATTCAAGTAGCCACACATTGAATGTATGCACTTGTCCCATGGCAAAAGCAACTTTGTGAAGGGTTTCAGTCCATTTTATCCTACCTGGAACCTCCCTTTTCCGGACCTGGAGACCTTGTCGTTAGTCCTCGTGGGTTAGATCCCTCCTTTTTAGCTCAGCTGACTGAAAGTCATCGGAGCTATAGCGATCACTCTTTGTCTGGCCTCCATCTGTCTGTCTGCCTGTCTCTCCGATAACCAGACACAAATCGTAACCGCTGGACCTGGAATCTTCTAACCTGACATCTAGGGAGGTTCGTGAAAAATCTTATGCCTAAAATTAGGTCTCTGTTACCCAAAACCTCTGAGCTATGGGGCTCCAAAGTACCCCCTAGAACAATGGAAAATTTGATACAACTACTCAAGTGTCTGAACAACTATTGTATTGATCACCATGATTCTTTGCATGAATATTAATCATGAAATGTTTCACTAGTGTCAGCAGTCTGGTGGCGCCACCTGTATTTTTTTCGATTTTACGACTTTCTCTCTATTTGTGAAACCTCTTAAGATGCAGTCATCTATTCATAGGGCACATATCGTAACGACTGGACCTAGAATCTTCTCTCTTGGTCTTAGGGGAGGCCCATTAAAAGTTTCCTTGGAAACCTGAAATTAGGTTTCCGTTACCCATAACCTCTGAGCTATGTGTCTCTGACGTACCCCCCCCCCCCCCCCCCAGACTAATGGAAAATTGGACACAAAAGCTCAACTATCTGAACAACTATTGCATTGATCACCATGATTCTTTGAATGGATATTGATCATGGACTGTTTCATTAGTTCTTGCAGAGTGGTGGCGCCCCCTGTATTTTTCATTTTTTTTTACGAATTGTTTTTTTTCTATTTTTGAGTCCTTAAAGGGTCATGTGGTCTTCTGTTAACAGGGCACAAATCCTAATCACTGGATCTAGAATCTTCTAACCTGACAACCAGGGAGATCAATGAAAAGTCTCATAAGAAACCTGAAATTAGGTCTCTGTTACCGATATCCTCCAAGCTATGGGGTTCAGAAGTGCCCCCAGAATGATTGAAAATTTAATACAAAAGCTACTATATCTGTACAACTAATGCATTGAACACCTTGATTCTTTGCATGCATATTGATCATGGGGTCTTCGAATAGTTCCTGCAGACTGCTGGTGCCACCTGGATATTCTTTTCGAATGTTTACGTATATTTTTCTCTATTTTTGAGACTTTCAAAGATGTGGTCATCTGTTAACAGGGCACAAATTGTAACCATTGGACTTGGAAACTTCTAACATGACATCCAGAGGGGCCATGAAAAATCCCTATGGAAACCTGAAATTAGGTCTCTGTTACTCATATCCTCTGAGCTAGGGGCTCAGAGGTTCCCCCCCCCCCCAGAATAATAAAAAATGTGATAAAAAGCTCCATTATCTGAACAACTATTGCCATTATCACCATGAATCTTTGCATGCATATAGATCATGGAGTCTTTCATAAGTTCCTGCAGGTTTTCAAAGGTTTACCAAATTTTTCTCTATTTTTTTAAACCTTCAAAGATGTGGTCATATGTTAACAGGGCACAAATTGTAACCATTGGACCTAGAAACTTCTAACTATGAAAATCTCCTTTGAGAATTACCCCCCCCCCCCCCCCCGAATAATTAAAATTGATACTTAAGCTCCAGTATCTGAACAACTTGATCACCATGGTTCTTTGCATGCATATGAGCGGTGGTGCCACGTGGATTTTAAAAATGTCTTTTATGCATTTTTTCTCTATTTTTGAGAGCTTCAAAGATGCGGTCGTCTGTTAACAGGGTACAAATTGTAACCAATCAACCTAGAACCATCTAATTTAAAATGCAGAGACGTCCATGAAAAATCTCATTGGAAATCTGAAAGTACCTTTTCTTTATTAAAATAGATGTTTAAGAAACATCGGCATAGGTATTTTGGGATAGCTACACAACTTCTTCTGACTTTCCTGTTGACCGCGCAAAACACATGGCACCCTCATCAGACACGGGTTAAACCATGGACGGTAACATTTTTACAGGATAACATGACCAATCGTTATATATTCGTTGGCTTTTCCCCCGACACTGGGTCTGATGTCGCGTGACAAGTCGCAGGAAAAAGAAACCTGTTCCTTCTTCTGCGACATGTCGCGCAACTCATGAAAACGTGGGACTAGCCCCATACACGGTGCGACTTGTCGCGGAACAAGCGTGTTCTGCAACTTGTCGCGCGACATGTCGCCTCGTGTACGATCGACTTTACAATTGCCAGTACAAAGTGATCAAGCGGTTAATTTTACCGCAAGAACAAATTGATGTATCGGTTTCTTAACCACACCAAGAAGAAACTGATGTAGCGGCAATTCTACCACTCCAAAGAACAAACCGATGTAGTGGTAATTCTACCACTCCAAGTACAAGCTGATGTAGCGGTAATTCTACCACTCCAAGTACAAACTGATGTAGCGGTAATTCTACCACTTAAAGTACAAACTGATGTAGCGGTAACTCTACCACTCAAAGTACAAACTGATGTAGCGGTAACTCTACCACTCCATGTACAAACTGATGTAGCGGTAATTCTAACAATCCAAGTACAAACTCATAGTTTAAACATTAAAACTGCTAGTACAAACTGATCAAGCGGTTATTCTACCACTCCAAGTACAAATTGATGTAGCGGTAACTCTACCACTTCAAGTACAAACTGATGTAGCGGTAACTCTACCACTCTAAGTACAAATTGATGTAGCGGTAATTCTACCACTCCAAGTACAAACTCATAGTTTAAACATTAAAACTGCTAGTACAAACTGATCAAGCGGTTATTCTACCACTACCACAGTACAAACTGATGTAGCGGTAACTCTACCACTCCAAGTACAAACTGATGTAGCGGTAACTCTACCACTCCAAGTACAAATTGATGTAGCGGTAATTCTACCACTCCAAGTACAAACTCATAGTTTAAACATTAAAACTGCTAGTACAAACTGATCAAGCGGTTATTCTACCACTCAAAGTACAAATTGATGTAGCGGTAACTCAGTCCAAGTACAAACTAATGTAGCGGTTATTTTACCATTTCAAGTTCGTTTTCTTTACATCCACATGTTTATAACAAGTGAAGTACCTGCCAATATAATCCAAACATACCAATAATAACAGGCGGCAAGTCAGATTTATCAGAATTTAGCAAAGGGTACTTTGCAACTAGTAACCTTTCTACATCCATATATATTCAACTTACCTCCTTACGTTACGTAGTTTTTTTCGTTTGTTAACATTGTTATATTTACTTACAACTTAAAATAAACAAGCTAATAAATCCACTGCAGAGGTGTTAGAATAACTTTACTGATAAGGAATAAACTATAGTTCGTTAGTATGTACAGAGAGCAAACCAGAAATCATATATTTCTATAGAAAGGGTATAACTTTAAGTTGCAGTCAGCTAAACATGAACACAGTCTGGCACAACATTGGGTCAACCGTAAGTTCGTCAAATATATTACACACTCGGGTACATAGTACTTATAAACACACTAGTAGTTAGTCAAAAGGCGTCATTCAATAATGGTAAACAACACAGAAACAGATTACACGTGGCCATTTATGCTGCACCCTATATGGGTCGGAGTAAAGAGAAGTGATGCAGATTTGTGACGAGGTTATGTGCAGGGTCAGTGTCGAGATACGGGGCGATAGGACAGGCCAGTTCGGGACTAACACAGGACCACTGTGAGTTTATATTTATATTTCTCCATATAGCATTCACTGCAGCATGCCCTACAGCAGTTGTCCTCTTTAACGCATATGTTCAATTCTATTTTGGTTTATCTCAGTGTTTTCCGGATGCAGTTTTCTTCAAATTAAAAATATGTGAGCGTTCAGAGGAAGGAACATAACTTGGCAGACTTGATACTGATTCCGCTTTAACGTTACAGACGTTTTCAGCGGAACATTTCTGGTGAGCTGTATATCTGGGTGTGAGACCAGTGTGAACGTCAAAGGCCCTGGAAACCACCATTCAGAGATCGTTTTGCTTATATACCACTTCAGTGGACGGGAATTGGCAATCCAGTACTAAAGTAGTTAAGCTATCCCTGCAATATATATATATATATATATATATATATATATATATATATATATATATATATATATATATATATATATATATATAAACACCTTAGAATTCTGCATAATATTACTAATGAATGCCCCAACCCTTATTTGCATCCCCTTATTCGGGTTATATTTCCAGATTCATTCGGGCATAAGTAACTTTACTTTGTAAATATTCCTGGATGACGATCATGTACCAAAGTCTAATAGATTATTCATTCAAGCCATAACTGAATGTGATTTAATGTGGAGTGATGCGAGAACAGCCGTTATCGATTAGGAATCAATCCTGCTCTTACAGACGTCACTAGATCGACACGTTGTAAATGACATTTTATTACTTTTTATTACAAGTTTATTACGTCAGTGGATTGCAGTGCAAAGTTACTGATCGCAGCATACCGACTTCACTGATTTGAAACCACCAGATTATAAATTGAATTTCCTGTGTATTTCAGGCTCATCAATAGTGGATTCAAAGGTATAAGTCGGGATATAAACGTACAAACATTTTATGCTGTGACTGTATGCACAGGGTTACTTCAATTCAAGGCACCCAAGCCGTCATTCTCCACACATTAGATCTGTCTATGAAAGTCCAGGATAAATTTTGTACAATAGACCTTAACCCTGCGCGGAGGTTGCCAAGCAGTGCCTGGTGCGGTCGAATGTATGGATTAGCTACGCGGGATTATACTCTTACCCTATTTAGTACCTGAAGGTCAATAAATAAAGAGCTGGTCATCGTGCATGGAGGGCAGTATCGTCAGATGTTTACGCCCAATGCTGCCACCTACTGGTCATAGTCAAAACGATAGTATGTCCAGGTTGGACACATCGGAACATCTCGCCTCATCTCGCGAGACACTCGGCCGAACTCGAATTCGGCCGAGGACTTCCGAGTGGGTTGGGCAGAGCAAGAAGTAGGTACTCCCCCTGGTGTCGTCATTGGTTAATTTAACAATCCATCTCATTGGTAGATCGTTTATAAATTCAAATAATCCACTAAACCTTGACAGGCGCCACCATTTCTCCGAAAACATTACTTGTGTTTATAAATATTTTCGTACATTTTTAACCATGCGCGAAGCGAGGGTTATTGTTTTCACTTGATTCTGTGTGTGTGTGTGTGTGTATGTCCGGACGATATCTGGAGACGGTAAAACGGATGTTATTGAACTAAATCATATAGGCTGTTTTGAAAGTGTTGATGAAGTTCAATTTTGGTCTAAATCCAAGCTTAAATAACATCAGAATCAGTGTTTTTTGGGTTTAATAGCACATTTTACCATTTGCACTTGTTGCATGTGACCATACGCTCTGTCGAGCGTGATCTGTTACGTCACAGGTGACAATGACGTCACGCCACGTGCCTTTTCCCAGAAACGGGTCCATAACCAACGTACGTCATGGAAAGGGGGGGGGGGGCATGGTTGTTGTTCGTTATGTTTATAGTCAAGTACAGCGACACCACGATGCCCAGGGCGTTTTTTTTCAAAATATTCAGTTAAAAAGTTCCCACTATAATAACACAGGTTTAAATAAAATTCCACATCACTATCTTCCGCGCAGGGTTTGCGTCGCTTTTTTAATTTTATATTAAATCACCAAATAAAGTCCATTATCCTTTATGACGTAACACACTTGGGAGTCCAACTGGCTGACAATACGTAATTTGTCATGACGGTGAGTTTCCTAACATGAGCGTTGTTTGTCAGAAACTTTCGAATCTATGTTTAGTAAAAAAAGGGTAATTCCGATTAGCCCTGTTACGGTCATCGTCTTCTTCAATCCTGCATTAAATGATCATTTCTTTTTCAAGACTTTTTAGAGCTATATTTTAACCCGAGGAATTGCAGTTAAAGGAAGCGTTTTTTTTACCTCTTGTGGTTATAAGATGGTCAATCATAAAGCTGGATTACGTGATTTGACGTCACTAAAATTGACGTCCCAAGCCTTGTGACGTTTTGTGAGAGGTAGATGTAGGTCTGAAACATAATAACGCGCGGAATGTGGGTTTCAAAACAGTTTCGTTCATCTTTTAAATGTCCATCATCTGATATTTCGAAAAACTTTATAAAAAATACACAATAAAGCAAATACATTTTCCACAATACTAGCGGTTGAAATGAGTTTAAATTTTCAATTCAGATAGAATGACCACGTGACCCGTGTCTGATGGACCAAGATGACGCATGTGCCGTGGTCCTGCATTGAAAAGTCGTTAGTGGTCGTCATAGTGTTTGTAACCCATGTGTTGACGACAGGATTCAGCGTATCGTTTGGGACCTACTACATCCCTCTCTTGGAGACCTTTGGAACCAGTAAAGCACTGACGTCATGGATTGGGTCACTCAACTATGGCGTCCTTTGCCTCTCAGGTAATTAAAGAATATGTTAGAACGTCAACATTGAGGTTATTATGACAACCTTGCATTGAACTACTCCTTATCCACACAACTGGAATACTGAGGATACGTTAGTATGACTGATATTTTGAATGCACAATAATTATTCAGTGCAAGTAGTTAAATGTACAGAAATTGAATTCGGCGTGTTAAGAAACACCATTAATGAACCTCAGATACTACAAGATTATTATATCTTCTTTCCTTTTTATCATCAGTTATATTTGTTCAAAAGTTGACACGCACACATATAACTTGTTGATTTTATTATATATTAATCTCTGGTCTCATTTTGTATTCAGTTATTGACGGGCGTAGGTACTCTCTATGTAATATCTAGCTTTACGTGTTTTTATTCATACATGAATGGTCCCATTCAGTTCCATGTGAAAGTGATGTCCAGTATTCAGTTTTTCAACAGGTGCAGATCTCTTGCTCAGTTTGGTTTTACAGTGCTGGGAATGTGATGCAGACGTGATGACGGAAGTGTGCATTCCTACATTAAGCCCAATTTTCACCGTGTCTGTTGTTCAGCCTCAGTTCCCCTTGTCGTCTTGTTTGCAGAGTGTTGGGGCGTTCTGCTGCAATGGTTGAGGAGGTATGCGCTCTCTAAGTGCTGTCTAGTTTTAACTATATCGTATGATACCTGAAGGCCCTCTGTTTAGTTTTTTAGCTCAGCTGATTCTAAGTCAATTGAGCTATAGCGATCACTCTTTGTCCGTCGTCCGTCCGGCCATCTGGCCATCCGGCAATCTGGCCGTCTGTCCGTTAACAAGGCACAAATCGTAACCACTGGACCTGGAATCTTCTTACTTTACATCCGGAGAGGTCCATAAAAAATCTCCTTGGAAACCTGGAATTAGGTCTCTGTTACATATATCCTTCGAACTATGGGGCCCCAAAGTATCCCAAAGAATAGTAAAAAATTTCATACAAAAAACTTCAATATCTCAATAACTACATCACTGATGGTCATGATTTTTGGCATACATATTGATCATTAGATGTTTCCTCAGTTTCTGCAGACTGGTGGCGCCACCTGTATTTTTTAGATTTTTTTACGAATTTTTTTTCTCTATTTTTGAGACCTTTAAAAATGTGGACATCTGTTAACAGGGCACAAATCGTAAAGACTGGACCTAGAATCTTCATTCTTGATATTCTGACAGACCTATGAAAAGTCTCCATGGAAACCAGAAATTAGGTCTCTGTTACCCATATCCTTCGAGCTATGGGGCCAAAAAGTACCCCCCAGAATAGTCAAAAATTTCATAAAAAAAACTTCAATATCTCATTAACTACATCACTGATGGTCATGATTTTTGCATACATATTGACCATGAGATGTTTCATCAGTTTCTGCAGACTAGTGGCGTCATCTGTATTTTTCAAATTTTTACAATTTCTTTTTCTTTATTTTTAAGACCTTTAAGGATGTGGTTATCTGTCAACAGGGTTCAAATTGTGACGACTAGACCTAGAATCTTCATCCTTGACACACAGGGTGACCCATGAAAAGTCTCCATGGAAACCTAAAATTAGGTCTCTGTTACCCATATCCTTTGAGCTGTGGCACTCCAAAGTATAGCTCAGAATAATGGAAAATTTGATACAAAAGCTGAAGTATCTAAACAACTAATGCAGAGATCACCATAATTGTTTGCATGGATATTGATCATGGAGAGTTTCATGAGTTTTGCAGCCTGGGTGCGCCACCTCTATTTTTTTTATTTTTTACGATTTTTTTTCTCATTTTTTGAGACCTTTAAAAATGTGGACATCTGTTAACAGGGCGCAAATCGTGAAGACTAGACCAAGAATCTTCATTCTTTACATTGTGAGAGGCCTATGAAAAGTCTCCATGGAAACCAGAAATTAGGTCTCTGTTACCCATATCCTTCGAGCTATAGGGCCCAAAAGTACCCCCCAGAATAGTAAAAAAAATCATAAAAAACTTCAATATCTCATTAACTACATCACTAATGGTCATGATTTTTGGCATACATATTGATCATGAGATGTTTCATCAGTTTCTGCAGACTGGTGGCGCCACCTGTATTTTTCAAATTTTTACAATTTCTTTTTCTTTATTTTTAAGACCTTTAAGGATGTGGTTATTTGTCAACAGGGTTCAAATTGTGACGACTAGACCTAGAATCTTCATCCTTGACACACAGGGTGACCTATGAAAAGTCTCCACGGAAACCTAAAATTAGGTCTCTGTTACCCATATCCTTTAAGCTGTGGCACTCCAAAGTATAGCTCAGAAAAATGGAAAATTTGATACAAAAGCTGAAGTATCTGAACAACTAATGCAGAGATCACCATACTTGTTTGCATGGATATTGATCATGGAGTGTTTCATGAGTTTCCGCAGCCTGGGTGCGCCACCTCTATTTTTTTTTTATTTTTTACGAATTTTTTCTCTATTTTTGAGACCTTTAAAAATGTGGACATCTGTTAACAGGGCGCAAATCGTGAAGACTGGACCTAGAATCTTCATTCTTTACATTCTGAGAGGCCTATGAAAAGTCTCCATGGAAACCAGAAATTAGGTCTCTGTTACCCATATCCTTCGAGCTATGGGGCAAAAATTCAAACAAAAACTTTAATATCTCATTAACTACATCACTGATGGTCATGATTTTTGGCATACATATTGATCATGAGATGTTTCCTCAGTTTCTGCAGACTGGTGGCGCCATCTGTATTTTTAGATTTTTTATGAATTGTTTTCTTTATTTTTGAGACCTTTAAAAAATGTGAACATTTGTTAACAGGGCACAAATCGTAAAGAAAGGACCTAGAATCTTTATTCTTGACATTCTGAGAGACCCATAAAAAGTCTCCATGGAAACCTAAAATTAGGTCTCTGTTATCCATATCCTTTGAGCTGTGGCACTCCAAAGTATAGCTCAGAATAATGGAAAATTTGATACAAAAGCTGAAGTATCTGAACAACTAATACAGAGAATACCATAATTGTTTGTATGGATATTGACCATAGAATTTTTCATCAGTTTCTGCAGCCTGGTGGCACCACATATATTTGTTCGGGCTTTTTTCGAATTTTTTTCTCTATTTTTGAGACATTTAAAGATATGAACATTTGTTAACATGGCACACATCATAACAACTGGACCTAGAATCTTCATTCTTTACACACAGGGAGACCCATTAAGAATCTCCATGGAAACCTGAAATAAGGTCTCTGTTACCCATATCCATTAATCTGTATGGCTCCAAAATACCCCCAGAATAATGAAAAATTTGATACAAAAACTCAAGTATCTCAATAACTACAACACAGATGCTCTTTGATTTTTGGCATACATATTGATCATGACATGTTCCATCAGTTTTAGCAGACTGGGTGTGCCACCTCTATTTTTTTTTCAAATTTTTACGAATTATTTTCTCTACTTTTGAGACCTTTAAAGATGTGATTATCTGTCAACAGGGTACAAATTGTAACAACTGGACCTAGAATCTTCATTCTTGTCATGCAAGGAGGCCCATGAAAAGAGTCTATGGAAACCTGAAATTAGGTCTCTGTTACCCATATCCTTCAAGCTATAGGACTCCAAAGTATCCCTCAGAATAAAGGAAAATTTGATACAAAAGCTGAAGTATCTGAACAACTAATCCAGAGACCACCATGCTTCTTTGCATGGATATTGACCATTAAGTGTTTTTATTAGTTTCTGCAGACTGGTGGAGCCACCTGTATTTTTTTTAAAAGTTTACGCATTTTTTCTCTATTTTTGAGATATATTAATACAGACACAATCTCAGCCTGTTGGTTAATCTGTTTGAAGCTTCAGTTGAATGGCTATATACTACCATTCAGATGATAAAATTTCCTTTTGCAAATCTCTTCCCAGTCAGCTGAGCGTCATGACCCATGGGTCACTTGTTTCTATACAGAGCCGGTTAGTCGTGTAACCATGGTCGCAGGGATATGCGCTTAGTGTTGTCTAGTTTTAACTATATATTAATTGATACCTGAAGGTCCTCTGGTCAGCCTGGTCATTCGGCGTTGGGGATGTCGTGTGGCCCTCATGATGGGAGGTGTAATGGCATTTATTGGCCTCGCGACAAGTTCCTTCGTCACAAATATCTACGTCATGTATCTGACTTACGGAATTATCACAGGCAAGTAACATTTAATTTAGTAATACCTAATCGATGCATATATTGGAAAATGGATTTTTTTCTTCTTTTTTTTTATCAGTAATTTGGACAAATCTAAGTGTTTATAAGGCAAGGATATTTAGAATAAAATATCACTCAAATGAGCTAACCGCTTCCGTTAAAAAATGATGGGTACATTGTTGACGTTGTTAACAGATGCTTTCATGGTTAAATGAATATTATATAGATGGTCATATGACATGTTTAATGTTATTCTCATTGGTATATATTATTGTGAAACAACTCGGCTATAATAGAGTACACTCCGAAAGAGATAATTTCAGATTTCATATATTTAAGTATCCAGTGTTAGTGTGTGCGTTTGTTTGGTCGGGGGTGTGATAGAAGGGGGGGGGGTGTCGCAGCTAAAGCCAAATTGACAAAGACGTGGAAAGATCCATGTGGCTTGAGCCGAGTTGTTGAGCCAGGATTCGATCTCGGCATATAACCATTACCATCTGTTTATTTTGAATAATGGTTTATAAGACTTTACTTTGTTGTAGGATTAGGACACGGTTTCAGCTTCACCACGTGTATTGTCACAATCACCCTTTATATTGAGAAGCACAGGGCCCTTATTATGGGACTGACGATGTCTGGAGCAAGTATCGGAGGATTTATAAACCCAATGTTAAATCAAACTTTCATGGACATTTTTAACTGGCGCGGCGCTCTTCTCTTGTACAGCGCTCTGACTCTCAACGTGTGTGCCGGATCGTTGGTCCTTGGAAGCATTGTGACACCTGGCGGCCATGACGTAAATGATGTCAAGCGGAAGTCCCTCCTGCGCAGTCGCGCTGTCTGGATCTTATTCTTTAACTGCTTCCTGTTCTGTTTCGGACTGAATATCGTATATCTACATCTCGCGCCGTACGTTGTTTTACGTAGATACGGCAATTATGTTGCAGCTGCTGCACTCTCCACTGTAGGGGTCGCGAATGTTCTTGCTCGGATATTGTTGGGATATATATCAAACAAGCCAGGCGTAAATGTGATATTATTATTCTCCGCTTCTTATGTCATCTCTGGAATATCTGTGATAACACTACCACTGTGTAATAATATGTATTTTATCATATCATGTAGCGCAGTCTTTGGGTTATTCAGTGCAGCTTACGGTCCTGTGTTATCCGAGGTCACTTGCTTACTGTTTGGGGTGTCTGATTTTTCAAGAGCCTACGGGGTTTTGATGATTGCTTTGGGAACCGGTGCCATACTTGGTCCTCCAGCCGCTGGTAAGTTAAAAGAGTGTCTTAAAAATTGCGTTCTCGGCAATATTCTTCTTATAATACCATATTCTTCTGATAAATATTTTTCTTTATTCTTATATAGATATTTAAAGGTTTTATTTTTATTTGATTATATGAAGTGCAGAACCTTATTTATCGTGACATGATTCTTTATACTCATAACAATACTACTACTACTACTACTAATAATAATAATAACAGTTTTTCTTGATTCCCAGGTTGGCTGGTTGACTCGACTGGTTACTACCCTGGCGTGTTTTATCTAAGTGGGGGTTCTGTGACTGTTGCGGGACTTTTGGTTCTTTTGTTATTATGCCGAAACCGCCGAAATAAAAACACAAGCAGAACGCTGGAGAGAGAACAGGGGCAGCTATTGGTGTAAGTCTCCATTTTCCATGACAAGCGATAAAATACTTTAAACCTTTTATATAGTGTTTTAATAAATTTTTACAGTTAAATCAATTAATATTGAATCGATAACAAGTAAATTGTCATGAAAACGATAATTTTTATCAATATTGTTTAATCAGGGATAGATATATAAATTCAACAATATGATGATGATAATAATGATAATAATAATATTATTATAAAATTATTATTATTATTATTATTATAATATAAGAGGAAGAAGAATATACATCAATGAATAATAAACGGAGAAAAACTTATTGCAATACTCAGTACTAATCCCATATTTCGTATCATTTACAGCTATGAGGACATCAGATATGTTACGTAACATCCATAAATGAACTGACGTCTTCTTCTTAGTTAAGCTTCTCTGTGATATTGTTGTCTAACCTCAGAGGACGTTCCTCTCATTCCCTATTTATCTATTAAAATCAACTGTTTAGGATGCATAAATAAGTACGCCACAATGATATAATACAGAATATATTACTTTCTCATGTGGTTGGGGAGATAATTTACTGAACAATCTGCGTAATTTAAATATGTTATTTTTACTAATATTATTAAATTTTTATCTGTGTTTGTTATTTGACTAGTTTTTTAAAGTGAACTTTATGTTTAAAGTGTTGAAGAATATATTTGTATTTGCATATGCGTTGTATTTTTTACGTGTGTTATGTGCGGCGTGTGCCAGTCTGGACCCTTCCAGTCATATGCGAGATTACATTGTCACAAGGAGTCCCACGCGAATGCAAGCGTCAACGTTAAACAGACACCCAGACATACGAAAAGAACTAAACCTTTATCAGGGCTCGTTGTCGTTTATTTATAAATAATAATTAAGATGAATATGAAATTTTGGTAAGTCCTAAAAATTAAACCGAAACGTTTGTTACATGTCGGTAATAAGGGAAACTGTGCTAACACCTAGAAATTGAAGAATTTTTTCCTTCCATCTTTCTGACTTTGTTTGTTTGTCTGTTGTCTTTTAATTTGTCTCTCACTTTCCTATTATTCTCCGATATTGAGAATATCGGTTGAAGTTCGCCATGGCCGATATTCTCTTTTGTCAGATTCGAACTCTAACTTTACCTGTCGAGTACACAGACACGCTCACCTTGAACGTGTTTCGTATGTTACTCATAACATCCCAGTGGCTCCGGTCAACTGTTTTGTCCTTCACCCAAAAGGTAAGAATAAAAATCAATTTATTAAGTCAAAGTTTGACACTAAAGTGGACAAAGAACCAACAGCTTGATATGAATGGAGAAAGTATATGTCGGGAAACATTTATATTGTACAACCACCTTGAAACGGTGTATTACATAGGTTGTAAACCTCACTTGGCCGTCATGAGGAGAATTGAAAATTTTTAATTGATAGCTTTTCTCAGATTCTTTGGACTTCCGTTTCTGTGACAGGTTGTTGAGGTATTCTTGTACATTCATGTAAGACAGAAACAGTAAGACAAAACTTGAATGTTCACGTTTAACGCAAGCTCTTGAGAAAAAAGTGAGTTGGCAGACCGTATCATTCATGCTGCCTCCCCCGCGCCTTTATGCGGGATAGTTAATCTCAGTTAATAGAGTTTTCCATTGCTAGATCTTTTAGGTAAATCATATTTTTTGCAGAACTCTTGTATCTGGTCATCAATTTAATTTTAAATCAAATATTTTTGAAAAAAAATCCCGTATGCCGCAAAGGATGATGGTAGTAGATGACGTGAGCTATCTACAAGATTGAGCATTCGTGTGCTAGAAGTTATTCACCGCTACTGTAGTGTAACAGAACCTGAAACCTTCATAGCCGGAGGAGACATGTAAATCGCAGAGATAACGTATGAGCGAGTAAAAAAGAGGAACATTTGTCAGAGATTCTAGGTAGACTTGGCAAGTTTAGAAATAATCACGATTGGTTGTTCCTCAATGCATGCAGTCTTCAGTCAACACCCACGAAACATAAAAGCATAGTAATTAAAATAATTATTAACTAAAATTATTAATTAGACTAGAACAGCATTACTTTATTTCTTTTCTGATTTTGATTCAATTTGTTTTATTTGATAGGGCTGGGTATCGCTTTCGAAACTTCTTCATATATTTTTTACCTGTAAATGAGGACACCTGAGATACCACTTTCTGTTATGAAAAGTTTATTGCATGCACTTCAATAGCATAATCATTTTGCAGGACTGCAGTATGAGCACTATGTCATTGAAGGTCTGGTTGATATTATATCGCTTTTGCCAAATATTTTAAGCAACTGATGGTAGCTCTTTCTTGGAACAAAATTCAGCTTGTATATGCGTGTATGTGTGTGTTTGTCCGAATAATATTTCCGAGAGCTCAAAGAATTTCGCTGAAATTTGATGTGGAAAGATAACCATAGACTAGAACAGCATTACAACATAGAATTATTTATAGGGCACTGACTTTATATGACTGGCTCTACAAATGCAGAAAAGCAGAACGTGTTCAATGTTTGAAATGTTGATATTGAAAATTTCGAACATTTCTCATTCGAATGAGAAATAAAGAAAACATTTTTTTGATGATGAAGTTAAAGCTTACAAAACATTCTCTTTTATCAAAGTTAGGTTTAATTTATTGATAATGTCAAATTTGAAGCACAACTGCATTCACAAGATTTAATGCATAATACCTGCTAAAGTTTTATAGGAAATATTCATAGTTTTGAGGAAATGGAAGTAAAAAACAACATTTTGAAATTGAAGATCTTACACAAAAGGACTATATGGTATCATAGTATTTTGTTTATCTGATACTTATAATATATATTATATATATGTTAACACGTACTTAATCACATATGTACCCTCATATCTATTGCTATATTGCTATATTTGTGCGATGAGTAAAGCCAAATATGTCGTACACAGATAATTGAATTATGTGAGGTAATCTTGGCCGCTTGGACCCCCTACAGGTAAACACTTATGTGAGCTTGCATATGAGCAGCAGTCTTGTGACCATATATTTGCTTCAAGCAATCGTTTATTTGTGCATGGCTGTTCACATGCAGTCTCTGTATCAGTCCTGATCGTACACCTGCAGGTAAATAAAACCGAACCTTAAAGCTCAGCAGTAATGACTGCATATCCTGTCTAGATTATTATCATCATCCTTTGTAGCTAACTGTTTGAACCTGTAAAACATGCAAATTGGCAAATCCGGTGTAATACTTCATATTCTGACCTGTTATTATAATACTAATAGTAGTACATATGTGTTGCCTTTCAGTGTACAATTCTCTACAATATCCTTTGTTCGCCCATACATACATATATATAATACAATAAGAAGGAATTGGTTTTGTTTTCTCTTCATCCAGTTATCAGAAGAGGTTAATGTACAGCACGGTATGGATACAAAAAGATGTTATAGAAACTAGTCAGCTCCATGATGAATACCTTTAGATTCTGGACAAAACCCTTGAAGGGGATTAAAGAACAGGTGGTGTTACACAATATTCTAAAGCAGAGGTAATATTACATTCGAACTAAAGCCTTTATATATATATATATATATATATATATATATATATATATATATATATATGTGTGTGTGTGTAATGTATTTATTATATATGTATATGTATATATTTGATTTAATTCAAATATCTATAATTTTCATAATAACGTTAATATTAATGTTATCCTGTTCATATTTCAAACGAATGGACATATTTTAAATGGAACTCTTTCTCTGTTTCATATGAAAACCCTTTATATAAACCCTTTGCATAGGGTATTACATGCAAAAAAAAAACCCTGTAAAAGAGTTTTATTAAGATGACACGAAAGGGTTTTTGTTAGATGCAAAAGGTTTTTTTTTGTTTTAAAATCCCCTCAAAGGTCCTCTGTACAGGACACTCAGAAAACCCTTTTTAAACCCTTAATAAACCATTTCCGTCTAACAGTGTGGTGGATAAAAAAAAATTGGTCACTACGCCCCGCCCCCACTCTTTTGTCATTATGGCGGGAGTCTGGATTTTTCTTGTGGTTGACCCCGGCTGTTCATCGGGTGGCCTATATGCCTATATGGCAATAGTCTTTGGATCGTTTGAAACTGAACACCGTTAATTTGAGTTTTACTTATTCAAGGAAGACCTTAACTCACAGGTCGACTACACGCCAATTGACATATTACATAATTCTCACCACATAAAATGTTTAAATTCGTTTATGAATAACACTGGTATCTTGCAGAAAAACCCTTTTGTGGGCAAATTATGTGACATTTTCCTATTATTATAATTATTTTTATTACTTTGCTTTATTAAGGAATAGTAGAATTCAACTGTTCTTGAATTATTTTCTGCATTGGCTGGCCTGTTTTGACATGCCTCAATGTAAATAAATGAGATGAGTATATATGGAAAACACGGATGTTTCTTCATCTTCTGACTTCTCCTTAGTCTGGAGGACCTGCCCCATCTGGAATTAAACCTCCAAAACAGCGAAGGCCTTTTAGCCTACAAATTCCTCTTCACCAACCTGCACCATTTTGTATCTACCATTTGAATCAGGCTGGACCCGTAAGACATTGTACAAAGAGGTGACTGGTCTACTTTCTTTAAATTTAAGTACATGTATAATTGAGATGTATACAAGAATCTTTTATAACATGAAAACTATACTTTTACTATACTACTCTACTGTAGTACTCTACTATTATTAATATTAATCTTGAATAAAGATATCTTTACATGATAATTTGAAGGTACAACATCTCCACGCCCACGTATAATTACAATCTCGAATAACGATCGTCCCTTCTATTGCAATTTTGTTTTATTTTTTTATCAAAAGTTTGTATTGTTGCTGAATCAGGTTGTATATTATAAGTAAGTGGTCTATTCGATGCTAATTAAGCAATTTTAAATAATTCATTATTAAGGTACCAGTGTTTGTTGCAGCATATATTTTAAATGCTTTTTTATTAACAGATGGTCATATACAAATTCACACTAAATCCAGAATGCTATCAAAGTTGTATACAAATGCAAAAATCAAATCACTTCCGAGATATTAGTGATTTTAACTCACGGCAGACAAACAGACGGACGCTGTGCAGAAATGGTTGCAGGTGGCTCCACCAGTTTTGCGTATGATAAAGAAGTGTGTGAGATCTATAAACATGCAAAATTTTTGCCCAATCGGCCAAAGGGTTCCCGAGATATGAGCTTGGATGTCTGCAGCGTAAATGTGAATGTAGGTGGCGCCACCTGTCACAAAATCAAGAAAGCTATCCAAGATGTATAAACCTGCACAATGTTAGGCAGATAAGTCAAACCACTGCCGAGATATGAGTGATTTTTTTCCCACGGCAGACGGACGCTGTGCAAAAATGGTTGCAGGTGGCGCCACCAGTTTTGCGTATTATAAAGAGCTATGTGAGATCTATACACATGCAACATTTTGGTCCAATCGGTCAAACGTTTCCCGAGATATAAGCCTGGATGTCTGTAGCGTAAACATAAATGTAAGTGGCGCCACCTGCCATAAAATCCTGTAAGCTATCCAAGATGTCTAAACCTGCAAAATTTTAGGCAGATAATACAAACCAGTCCAGAGATATGGGTGATTTTTATCCCACGGCAGACAAACAGACGGACGCTGTGCAAAAATGGTTGCAGGTGACGTCACCAGTTTTGCCTAGGATAAAGAGTTATGTGAGATCTATACACTTGCAAAATTTTGGCCAAATCGGTCAAACGGTTCCCGAGATATCAGCTTGATGTCTGCAGCGTAAACGTGAATGTAGGTGGCGTCACCTGTCATAAAATCAAGAAAGCTGTCCAGGATGTATACGCATGCAAAATTTCAGGTGGATAAGTCTATCTAATGCAGAGATAGGAGTAATTTTATCCCAAGGCAGATATATACAGATGGACGCTGTGCAAAAATGGTTGCAGGTGGCGCCACCATTTTTTATGTATGTTATAAAGCTATCAAGGGCTACATTTGTGCAAATTTTTTTCCTGATCGGTCAAACGGTTCTCCAGATATGTGGGTTAATGTGTCAAAACAGACGCACAGATGGACGCAATGGAGAGAGGATAGGTCAGAACTCAAATCAAAATCGGGGCGCAGCAGTTCACATGTGACCCGAACATAATCCCTGGTTTCGTAAAATTCAGCCCAGCGGTTACGGAGGAGTTCTCCGGACACCTACGTGGCGGCGGCGGCGCTCGGCTGAAACCATATAGTATCCGCAAAACTCGGTTTTGGCGGATACAATTAGCTGAACCAATGTTATTGTCAACCAGAGCAGAGATAACGATATATTAGACTCATAATTTTGCTATGGTGCACATTGGGCTCATATCTGGCATGGCTGTTGTACTTTGTAACTGGTAAACAGTTCACCTGGTGCGTTTCCAACGTACGGCGTACAGCAAACGTGGTAGTTTTTGTGCTTCCTGTTGGCCGATAAGCTTATGTATACGTGTGTCTATTGAAATCTGAATACTGATTTCTGACATTGCTACCCTTCACTGAAGACATATTGTACCGTTTTCTCAATGAACAGTAAACCTATGCTTGCTGTCAGGAACAGATGACACCATCTTTACAGATGTAGAGTGACCGCTTGAGATCGGGGCTAGTGTGTCCAGTTACTCAGGTACATTTCAACAGATAGTTTTAATAGTCTTGACTGAGAGGTCCACTTAAGGGTTATAAGCACATGTCCATGCTTACCTTTATGTATCAATGGGCAGGCGTGTATACATTCCATTGATTTAAGGTGCACATTTGATTTTGATAATGCAGCCTGGGATGTTGACGTTAATGTCTGGAAAATCGCCAACACATGTATAACAAACAGTTGTTATTACGACAAATGCATACATATACTTTTTCAGTACAGCAATATATGCCTAATGCTAAAACATTTTACTTTCCTCACTTTCAAGCCTCACTTCACTTTTAAACAGTGGTTAACTGATATAACCGCTAGAGTGAAATAGCGAATGACACAAAGAACAGGGATATCAGATTTCCATTCCACTTTAGCTAGAAATCTTGCATCAGAGCCGTGGTTATACTATGGGTACCGGTTTTCCAGCTGCTAGTGGGCATGCGCTGAAATCACGCGATTCTCAAGCCGTTTGAACATCCATACCACTGAGTCATATACGCCCTAGATACATGCTTCGAGAAGTGGACGGACAGATTATTACTGTGACCAATCTGAATGGCTTTCTACCTGGTCTTCTTTTTAATTAAGAAAGGTTGTATATATTTCCTTAGCCAGCATTTTCAAAACATTTATGTATTGTTTTATTAGTTGTAGTCCTGAGAGCAATTTTTAATGAATATATGGTTACGTATGTGCTAATTAGGTTTTAAATATTCGGAAATAAGTAAAGAGCTGCAAGTTGTAAATGGTTATGATGTTAAATTAATTAAATATTAAAATATATGCACAGATACAAATATATGCTGATCACATCTGTGAAACTTCACACGAAAATCCATAGCAAAAAAATTATGTATTTATAACTTTATACAGATGAAAGTGCTTTATTATTGGTGTCCAGGCACGTTTGCTCAATTACTTATTCACAGAAATCCACTGAATGAATGCACCACAACTGGCCGTTCCGTCCGTTTGATACTAGCGTGATATCTCGATCTGCACGACAAATCAATAGCATAGCATGTAAACAACTATAGCCTGAGCCGGTAATTTACAGACCATTTATTGATTCACAAAACGTATGTCGATCCACAAATAGAATATATATATATATATATATATATATATATATATATATATATATATAACACAAAAAAGTTTACAAGAGGAGATAAGGGTGCGTAGTTAGTGAGGATATCAGGATGCGTAGACCTACATGTAGTCCATACACAGGCGATTTGAAAATCCTACCTGGGCAACCATCAAACGTGTTATGCACCCTACTTGCATAATACTAAAATAAACTCAGTTTTTTTTATTCAATAAAGGAAAAACCTTTGCCAGGAACCTTTCAGATTGCCATATACAGTTATCCTTTATATGTAAATATGCAGTTATTACTCGAGATATCTGATATGGACTTTGAGAGCTGTTCTGATTACTAAAGGCTAACACATACGGGAGAGGTCATACTCAGGAAAACGTCTTAGGTTCACTCTCGCCACGTGCGGGTATATCAGGGATTATCTGTGATATTACGATCCATGCTTATGAACACAGGACATTCTAGCTTTTTTGTATGTTGAAGGTTCTCATGGTTTTTCCGGGCCTAGGGTTACCAAAGATTGATTATGTATATAATATTGGTGTATGAATGCTGAACGAATCCAACAGTGCTATATTACCAGGATGCCAAATACTGATACACATAATAAAATATGAAAATGGTTATTTACACGTGTTCTCTTGCTATATACTTCATGTTACGAGCGCGATAGCATGAAAACATATGTTAATATGAACTATCATTTAAGGGTCAAACTACTGGGAAGTGAATGAGGCGTGATGTTAATCAAGGCGACGGTACCATTACCTAATCAAATTATAAACAGAGATCCATTCACAGCAGTGCAGTCACTGACCTTCCATTCTTTTTGGACTTTGTTAATGGAAAACGTTTAATACGACTTAGATGATATATCAAACTTAACTTTCAGTAACATCCGTGAAACTAAGGTCATTTGTCTTGTTGGCATTTCCTCTGGCATTAATGACATTGTCATTATTTTCAGGTTTGCATTAATGATATTGTCATTATTTTCAGGTTTGCATTAATGATATTGTCATTATTTTCTGGTTTGCATTAATGATATTGTCATTATTTTCAGGTTTGCGGTTTCGCCTCTCATACTCTAACTGAAGAAGAATACTGACGTCTCTCACAAGTAAGGAAATTTTCATTTTGTGCAGGATGAGTGATGTTTGAAAAAATATATATAACAAAAAGATCTGATTACATGCCCAGACAGAAGGAACTAACCCAGACAGTATTTAAACATCTGAACAACGATGTTAAGGTCTGAATCAGTTATAATCATGTATAAAGATATAGGTCATCTCGAGCAACAGAGACAAAACTACATTTGATGTATTAAACTGTATGAAAGGCCAGCATATAAATCAGTACATATAGAACTGTGACCATGTCCTTTGACCATAAGAAGTAGAAATAAATATGCCTCTTGTCCTATTGTTAGGTGATCCATAGGAGAAAGATTAAAGATACGTATAAAAATATATTCACAAGCTTTTTTTTTATAAAAAAATAGGGTCTAGTAACCTTGACCTCTGATCTGGGGACCTCTAAATCCAAAGAGGTCTCCCACTTTGGGCAGGTTTGCCAAATGTAAAGATGGAAGGCTTTGGGATGAAAAGTTTGGTATATAATGGATCCACAACCTTTTTATAGATGTGGATCATGTGACCTTCACCTGTAACCTCCTGACCCCGAAATAGAATGAATTCTACTTAATTCTTATAAATATCCCACGTTTTGATGTTCAAACACAAGCAACTTTCATTGTTACGTTTTTGACGGGGGAATCACATGCAACTTTCAAACAAATTATATAACTTTCCCTGTCCATGAATTCTTGAAACATTGCTGAAGGAGGTGCTTTTCTGGAAAAATGTAGACTTGTTTTAGTTTGCAATTCAGAGATTTTAAACACAGATAATATATGATTATATATATATAATATATAGATATTTATATATATATATATATATATATATATTTGTTGCTATGTGTTTAATTTACTTACTAATCGAATCATTTGCTTTACTATAACCCACTCTATGCTTAATATGGTAATACAACAAGCTTATACCTTTAATATGCGTGAAGTTCAAAATAACTGAAAATAATATATTACTGAAAACAATGAATATCTAGGCAAATTGTGTAAGCTTGTCAAACATCTGGTCACTTTTGTAGTCACATTATTTTATTTTTCACAGAATAATGGCGGATGAAAAAACAATAGAAATTCCAACGCTTGGAAGACCTATGCAACTTGGGATGCTGTATGACTGCTGTAGTGACACACTTATTCCTGGAATAACACTCTGGGACCCGGACGTGCTGCAGCGTGACCAAGATGTGCGCTCTAAACATGAAACCCAGTTTGATATCATCTCCTCCGACTCGATCGAGACAAAATCAAATGTTTTGAATGTGGAAGCTTCCATAAAAGCCAGTTTTTTTGTGTGGACTTGTTGAAGTGAAAGGTTCTGCCAAGTATTTACTCGATAAAAAGACGTCTTCCAGACAATCACGACTTTTCTTACAGTACAAAACAACAAGAAGGTTTGAACAGCTGACAATGAAACAGTTTGGTAGACACAATGTCCAGCACCCGCATGTGTTTGAACAAGGGACAGCTACTCATGTGGTCACGGGTATATTGTATGGGGCCCAGGCCTTCTTTGTCTTTGACAGGAGTATTAGTAAAGATGAAAAATGCGAAGAAATACAGGGATATCTTAAGGTTCTTATAGAAAAGATCCCACTCTTTAGCGTTCAAGGGGAAGGCAACCTCAAGCTGAATGAAGAAGAGAAAAAGGAAGTAGACATGATGCAGTGCAAGTTTTATGGCGACTACGCCCTGGAGAAAAATCCGACAAACTATACAGAGGCAGTGAAAGTTTATGGAGATCTACCCTCCTTACTTGGGGAAAACGGAGAACATACAGTTCCAATGACAGTTTGGTTGTACCCCCTCTCCAAATTAGATTCAAAAGCAGCCCAATTATTTAGAGAAATAAGTGTTAACCTTATCAGTCAAACGCAGGGAATTCTGGAAGGACTAAACCAGTGTCAAATTAGAAGTGAAGACATGAAAAGTAATTCCCTCTGTCAAGTGCTTCCGCAGTTTTCAGAAAAACTGAACTTATTCAATAAGTTGATAACAGAATATCGTTTGATATTACAACAAAGGGTGGCTCACGTTCTGCCCCAGATTCGGGGAGGCGGGTGAGGGGAAACGGTATTGGCCAGTGTTCTCACAGAATATGAACAGTCTCCGTATTGTTTCCACAATCTTGACTCCTGGCTAAAATTAAAGGAGAAGGAAATGAATGTTGTCAAAGCCTATTTAAAAAGATTTCAAGATGTACCTGTCATTGGAGCTAGGGAAACCCTTGACGAGTTAACCTTGGATCCAATCAAGGAAAACGTAGTTTGTTTTTCTTTTCCACTGATCGGGAAGGATGACATCTATATGGATCAACTGTCCCATTATTCCAAAACATTGTCTGGAAGTACACAGGTTGTGCTGAAAGGGTGGTTTGACGAAGTTTCCACCTCAAAGAAAATGAGAGTCCGAGCAAAACAATTCATGGATTTTGTAGATGCGAATGCGCAATCTGAAGGGACAACTTTTGCAGTGGTTGGTCTAGACGACGGGGACGAAAAGGCAACTGAAGGTGGAACTATCTTCCTCTATGAACAGGGCATTCTGACAACCAAAGATTACGAACCACCTGGGATACCAGGAACACCAGTTCTCTTGGAATCTTTGCACGATTCCGCATCTCTCAAGTGGGACTCTCCCAAAGAAGGCATGTCTGGTGTCGAAGCTTACTTGATAAATTACAGGGAGACTGAGAAGGGTGATAATGAATGGACCGAATTCAGATCCGAAACCATCGAACTAGCAGCTATCATTACCGGGCTGAGGCCTAATGTATCCTATCAATTCCGGGTAGCAGCGGTCTCCAGGATCGGTGTAAGTAAATTTAGTGTGATCAGTGCTGCCTACAGCACTCTTCCGGCAAGTCAACCGTTACGACTGAAACAATATCAAATCACAACATCCAGTGTAACGGTGGTATGGGAACCACCTGTGTCAATAGGAGAGAATACAGCAGTTGAAAAATACAAAATAAAATACAAATCCTTGAATGATCCTAACCAACCAAAGTCTTTCATCAAAGAAACAGAGGAGTCAACCTGTCTCTTTACAATTGCAGACCTTAAGTCCAGTGCGTCTTACAAAATAAAGGTGTCCGCCCTGTGCGGTAGCGCTGGCTTAGGTGCATTCTCGGAAGAGATTAATGTTTCTACCAGTTCTGAGAACTATGTGTCTAAACATCTTATAACATCGGAGAACCTTTTGAGAAGTGGGGATCCAGCTCAAGGAGAACCATCGATATACCGACTGCCGCTTTCAGCAGCTTCATCAGAGTCTGAAAATAAATATCGTATTTACCATTTCGGAAATCCGGAAAACGTAGGAAGGCAGCATCGAGTCATTATGCTTGTAGGGGCGACCGGTGCGGGTAAAAGCACCTTGATCAATGGTATGATTAACTACATCTTTCGGGTCGACTGGGGGAATGCGTTCCGTTTCAAAATTATCGCAGCAGAGGGTGAAAACCAATCAGGCTCCCAGGCTGAAAGTCAGACTCAGTATATAACCTCCTACACCATTCATCAGAGTGAGCGCTTGCAACTGAGACATACTTTGACAATTATTGACACTCCAGGTTTTGGCGACACAAGAGGTATAGAGCAAGATAAAGCCATCATTGAACAAATAAGGGCATTTTTCTCAAACTCTGCCCAGCATCACATAGATCATATAAATGCCATTGGTTTTGTTGCCCAAGTATCTCAAGCAAGACTTACTCATACCCAGCGGTATTTGTTTGACTCTATTCTATCAATATTTGGAAAGGATATAGAAGAGAACATCATGTTGCTTGTTACCTTTGCTGATGAACAAAAGCCTCCATTTACAGATGCAATTAAAGCTGCCAATATTCCATGTTCAGGTAACATATTCAAATTCAACAATTCGGCTCTGTTTGCCAATAATACTGATCTGACAGAAGAATCAGCAACACGGAACAGTTTCAGAGCGGAAGAACAAGAAGACAACTTTGACAAAATGTTTTGGCGGATGGGCATACAGAGCATGGGAAAGTTTTTCTCCGCATTGGATAAAGGAGAACCAAAAAGCCTGACACTAACAAGAGAAGTATTGCTTGAACGGAAACGTTTGGAAGCAGCTGTAGAAGGTCTCCAACCTCAAATCCGAATTGGCTGTTGCAAGCTTGAAGAGCTTCGGAGGGAGCAACAAATTCTGGAGCAACACGAGAGAGAAATCGAAGCAAACAAAGACTTCTTCTACGAAGTTGAAGTCCCAAAGAGTAGGAAAATCGACATTACAGGAGAATACATAACCAACTGTATGAAATGTCACTTTTCATGCCACTACCCATGCTCCATTGTAGATGACAACAAAAGAGAAGATTGTACCGCTATAGATGTATATACTGGAAAATGCCTTGTATGCCCTGGGAAGTGCATGTGGAATGTGCACTTTAACCAGGCGTATAAATTTGAATACTACACTGACAAAGAGAAGCGTACATACAGTGAGTTGGAAGAGAGGTACAACGACGCAACAGGAAGGAAGCTGACAGTTGAACAGGTTATCCAAAAGCACTTAGAAGAATTTCTCAATGTGCAACAATGTGTCTTCCTCCTTATATCCGAGTCCCACAACTGTATTCAGCGTTTGGAAGAAATCGCACTGAAACCGAATCCCCTCAGCGCTGTGGATTATGTGGACTTGCTGATTCAGTCTGAACGGAGAGAAGCAAAGCCCGGATGGATGGAACGTGTTCAGGCTTTAGAGGATATTCGGAAAGAGGCAGACATTCTTGGGAAAATACGACAATCAGACTACAACCCTTTCGAAAAATATACTGAGGAATTCGAAGGAAAGAAAAAGAAAGGAAAATCCATTTGGGATAAGCTTAAGTTTTGGAAAAGGTGAAATTTGACGAGGCAAATGTAAGTTTACACTGAGTTTTGGTGCTAATGATATGCACTGTACAAATAATATAAAAAAATAAAGGAATCTGCCTTTCAGTTCACAAAGGATATATACTAAACAACCCTCTACTCACGGTCGACTGGGTGTTATACTGGGTCATTTTAAACAAATTTTAAGTTACAATGTTTTCAGGTATTCGCAGTGTTTGATAAACTATTTGTGTATTTATTCTAAGCTATAAGTGGCAAAACTGTGATCGTGTATACCTGCATTTTCAAGTATATTGTCACCCGGAAATTGCCATACCAATTAAACTTAAGGACTTTTTTTTATATATATATATATAGAAGGTAGAGTTACTCTCCGTTGTAAAGTGCTCTATGGCCTACAGACTAGTCCAGAGCGGTATAACTCGGAAGAAAAACAACTCTGAAAATTCGCAACAGTCCGACTCGCATCACGTGAAACAGACCGTTTTTAATTTACAGTGTTGTTTATCTTCAGAGTTTTATATATATATATATATATATATATATATATATTTATATTAATACCCTTGGTAAGTGATATATCTATATGCCTCACATAGTAAAATTTAAGAATGTTGTTTTTTATGTGAATAATTTTGTTTTGTTTTTTATGTATGCAACATTATATATAAATATCTGTAATATCAGTAACTTTTTTCGCCTATCATATTCTGCTATTTATAAACATTAGAACGTTTTGAAACCCATATTTACATTAGTAATGCAGGTTAATTTGCCTACAAGAAAGACTTATTAGTTAATCATTCAGTAGTTTTATGTCATACTACAGTGCCATTATATCATATGTACATACTTATTTAATAATGAGAGATTTTTCTATCTACTTTGGGGAATTTAAAGTTAAATAAATATCAAACACTCGAGAACGCTATCAAGATAGTTCAGCAGGAAACAATAAGTAATTTCTCACTGAGAAGAAAATGGTATTAAAATGATTTTAAGAAATTACTGTGTTTGTTTCTCGTTTCTGCCTGGCATGCATGTGCAATTGTTTAACCTCTGCTTCTCCTGGGTGTGTAAACGATAACGTAGTGGATTGTTTTGTCAGGAAACATGGGCCTACACCTACATGGTGTATAGTCATTTGCTTATATTTAGAAAGACCACATTCAGCGTTCATCACATTTGAATATAGAGAGGGTTTCATTGAGGCAAAGATAAACATTTTTTTATGCGATACTATTCTCTATTGGGGATAAAGCTGGGTATGATTATTACGATGAAAAAAGAGATTTGCAATGACCGTTTTACCTTATTCATATATCATTCCTCCTAACATCGATGCAAGTGAAATCCTAGGTGCCACACAATAATCAGACGATAATAGAACGAAAGGCGAGGAGGGGCTTTTGAATAAACATTCCCCTTAATTTGCGCAGTACTTATAAAAAAGAACCCTAAAAAAACAAAGAAAACAACAAATATTCCTAAACATCCTGAGCACTGTATGGCCGTATTTATTGACTTGTGTTATAATGAAAGTGCCAAGGAAGTGTCAACAGGTGAATCGTGTCATGTGACAGTTTGTCCGATTATGTTTAATAAAGGCATCTTTTACGTGGGAAGAGAGTCGGTTTATCGAACATTGTCATTGTTTCGTAAGACAATACGGGAAATCAATAAGGGTCACCCGTTGTTACGGGTCGACATATGCCGTTGTAATGTCGCGCGTTCTGGCTGGTGGCACTGAGCAATAATATGGTTCCGAGCCTATCAAAAACCATACCATCTCTAGTTCACCATATTAAACCAAAGGTTACCCGGTCCGTCACTTGGTAAACACAGCCTTTCTCCTGGGGCACCAGACAGGGGCAGCCTTTATCGGATGACAGGAATTTTCTGGATAAAATTATTATCATAATATATAATATTTACGATCTTTTCGGAAATTAGGTCATTGCAACCTATATCCTTCTGGTTATGGGGCTTCTCCTGCACCATCGTATAATTAAAATGTTTTTATACAAAAGCTCCAGTATCTTATTAATAAAACATTGATTACCATGATCCCTACTTTGCTTGTTGAGTATGGAGAGTTCCTTCAGCTGGTAAAATCTGGTATTTTTTTCAACCTTTACGCATTTATATATGCGAGACTGTTAAATGACAATTTATATCCGTTAGTCAGTTGTGGTTTCATGTGGTGTTCTAAACCCTCGAATATATTTTGATCAAGACGATCTATATAAGTTCATAAGGCCTGGTGGTGCCAGCTTTGTATTTTCTATTTTTATGATTTTTTACACTGACCAGCGTCGTAATTTTCTTGTTTCCAAACGAAGTACGGACGCTGGCCTTCACTACCTGACATCACAAGTTCAATAGAAAGTTTTGCATAAAATGTCAAGTTTAACTTATAATGTTGAAAGCGTCTTTAAGATAAATATTTCACAAGTTGGAAGTGTAGTACATTTTGTTGCCTCTTTTATCCGGAGGCCAATGTTTCCCTATATGGTTATGTATACTTTATATAAATAATAATCTATAGTCAGCGATTTGAGTATATTATGGGAAATTACCAAGAGAGCTTATTTTAGCGTTTTTGAATAATTTAATAGTTTTCATGGATACCAATTATGAAAATCCGTGAATTTATAACTAATTAATGTAACCATCACCATGTACTTTGGTCAAATCAGCTCTCGTCGGTCAATCAGAAAATCTGAGTTTAGTGTGGCTGTAACATTCCGCGCGTATGATTATATGATTAAATGCTTACCTAATATATATATATATATATATATATATGTGTGTGTGTGTGTGTATGTGTGTGTATGTTATAATTTATTTGAGCGCGGAAAAGTCATGGAAAAAGTCGGTTAATTGTGATTTTTAAAAAATATGATAAAAGATCAAGAGTGATTTGAGGATCTGCAAAGTCCGTTATCTGCCAAACAAATTATTTTTATATTAAATTTACATATATTCAGATCTGATTTCAACACACGCAGAATGACAGAATGCAGCTACCATTTTGATGCTTGCTCGGATATTAATGACATACATTTTTGCATCGTGAAAATGAATAAACCGTGTCACAAATTAATTTTTGGAATATGGAATATTTTCCTGTATTTATTGTTACTAATGTGGAAGTATATTCACTGGAATTACCTTAGAGTTCATATCTTCTGTTACATACCAGTTAAAAGATCGTCCGCAAAAGTCTCTCCGATCTTAGGTATGGATAGAAATAATAATTAATCAAATTATAACTTATTAATGTGAAAGAACACATCTGATTAAAATAAGCGCACTGTATTATCATAATGATCTTCCACACTGCAATTCTTTTGCTCTCTTCAGCCAATCAGAAACTCCGAATATAGCGTGAAGTAGTCTATAATCAATACCTCTGGTCTGTGGCATTACGTGTTTTTAATATTGCGTCATTTGTTTGGACTTTAGCTATTCCGGGATTTCCCCACTCCAAGCTGTACTTGGAAAAGAGAAAGAAGTATGGTGCATTCACTGCTCATAACTTTGGAAGATACTAATTGATGTGTCAGCGTATCAGATCGGCATGTAAGTAAAGTTGGATGTTTCTTGAAGGCACATTGCCAGACCATTGCAAACATAATATGTATGCCCACGAGATATGCTCCATAGCAATATGAGATACTGTAATCTTGTGCTGTAACTATCCCGATACACAATATCAATCGATGTGATAATAAGCTACGCGAAATAATGGTAGATCAAAGCACCGTATTCACGGGAAACCTAAAGGGCATTCAAATGAAGATATATGCTGTATATCAGATATATTAATAGAGAATTGATGCGAAGAACGCAGGTGTAAATGAGTTCAAGAGCACAAGTAATTTTTTTTTTTTATAAATCTGCTATATCTGGAAAATAAGATTTATTATTAACAATGTTTTGATATGAACACTGGATGCTTGCTCAGTATTTCGGTCACGGAGTAAAGGTCAATGATATAGGCGTACTGATGTAGCTCTCTCTATCAGTCTCTGCCTGTCTGTCTGTCTGTCTGTCTCTCTCTCTCTATATATATATACATGAACATTTATATATATATATATATATATATATATATCACAAGTCATATTTTTATAGAAACTACATCTGTAATCAGGTTAATTATTAACAAAGTAGTCATATATTAACTAGTTTGCTTACTCAATATTAACACCTGGTAGCCCATTATCATTAAACAGGGACCAATTGATAACAAATACATTACCCCAAATGACATTGACATTTTCTTTATATAATCGACATTACTGTATTAAACGTGACACGAGTGATCTTCATGCAAACTTGATTATCAAAGCTTTTAACGTCGTGGTGAAAGGCATAATAAATTCTATTTCATTACGAAATAGTTTCAAAGCTACGACTATTACACTAGGCATGCAGCTTCCTCCCCAACTTAAGCATATTCTAACCATCCATGCTGACGTGAACTGCCCTTAATGGCGATATCATATTCAACACTGCCTACTGCACTATTATGTCGAGGCTCAAAAGTCACGTGGTCATGTTATATGTCCAGATGGTATTTGGGTAATTGGGCCATTTTTCAATGGCGTTTCAAGCGTTCGATTAAGGCGTTTTAATAGCAAACTTTATAAACAACAAACTTATTTTATACGTACATCGTTAATCACCAGTTCAGGACGTTTCTTTTTATGGGATACCTCCTTACAATTTATTGAAAATCTTAACTGGAGCTCTTCAGCCTGTACACAGAAACATAGTTATGGTGTTACAAATATCTTTCCTTCCTTGTTCATAAGAAACAAGTTAAACGTAAACAAAAACGGCCATTTAGAGTTATGAAGTCCATCAGAGGTTTCAGGCTCATTCGTTAGTATATAAAAATCACCTGCTCTATTTACTTTCAATATAGAAAGGAAAAACCCAGAAAATATTGAGACCAATTAAGAATAATCGTTCACAAATGGCAGCTAAAAGAAGAAGAATTGACCAAAAGTCCGCCGTAAGCAATTTGAAAGGTAGGTATAATTGAATTTGGCGATACGAAATACGTTCCAGAAACGATGATAAATGAAATGTCCTTAACGTCATGCATCATTTATTCCGATAAAACGCCACATTTAGCAATACTTATTTTTTTCAGTGAATCTTTGGAAATGTAGCCAATATTGTAAAGTTTCATTCGTGTGATATCTCACAGTAATAAGTAGAATTACATTTAATGTAATGTCAAAAACATACCTGCTGGTGGTATATATCCTTTACTTTCTCTTATTTCAAGAGCATACGGAAGACACGGAACAACCCCACGGGGAAAAAATAAGGAACCACAGAGTTTTCCTAGTCCGAAATATTGATTTAGATAACACAGTAATTCTTGACCAGTTATTGCAAGATGAGGTACTGTCACAAGAACAGTTTGAAAAAATTAAGGTGAGAGTTCACAGGTATCACCCTTTTTTATAGGCTACAATATTGCAACGTCTTCTGACGTTGGTTATCTAAAGAAAATGACACCTCTCAATGATAAATTCTAGCAACATATTATTTTTCATTCCTTACAACTACTTACCACAGAAACTTGAACTAGTACTGTTGGTCATGAATATTATCTTTATTTATTGTTTTCAGTTTAGTGGACTAGTATTCTTATGCAAGGCAATTTTTAGGTTTCTGTTGAAAACGTATTTATCAGCATGTAACCGCACAGAGAGCATAAGGCAGATATGACGTGGACAGATGTCAGGGTATTAATATCTGTGAAGCGCTCATCGCATTAGACACTTTATTGTACCTTTTTTATTTGAACACCTTAACATGAGTCTGAAACCTTGTCATTGTCTCTTGGGTATTTTGGGGGAAACCAGTAGTGAGAAAAGGGCCATACATTTCGCGTTCATCAGTCTTAAGACTAACATTATCATAAAGAGCACAAGTCTTCCTCCTGTCCGGTGTCTCAAGCCAGCAAGTGATGAGAGCTACCTGCGTCCAAGTTCCAAGGATACACTTGATTCATAGACAGTTTCGGGTAGCTGTCCTGAATAAAGGCACGGCGATTACGATTCCCGGAGTGCTGAGAACCAGGTCTGGCCCCTGGATGTCCATTGATTCATACGTTAATCAGCAAGCCAGGCCTAATACGGCAAGCCCTGAAAGGTTTGCTCGCCATCCTCTCGGCATTTCTCCTCGGCACTGAGGACTGTCCATTTCTTCACAGGCTACGTACCTGATTTCTCTCTCGCTGAATTGTTGAGTATCGTCGCTTATGCATACCGTGTAGTGACCTCAGCGCCATAACTGCATCTTAACTGAACAAGTCCGGATCCATGCTGCCATTATTATAGAAAAACTATTAAAGACACCCATTCACCTACCTTTGATAAAGAATTTAGCTGATTTCTGGGTTACTCTCTGTCTATATGAATGATCTAAGGGTAATTCCTGTTAAGGAAAGTTCTCATTAAGCATTTGTAATGAAAAATATATGGACTTGTTTATCAACAACCTGTTTGTAAAAACAACAAAGTTGACCAACGGAAAACGAAAGATGCCACCTACTAAGGTAGTTTGCATATATGGTGAGGTTGAAATGTTACCTGTTGCAAGACGCCAGTTGCCACCTGACTTAATGCTGATGTTTTGTGGAATGTCTTTTTGAATTTTTTGGCGGGGCCCCACTAATTATAAGCACGCTCATATAAAAAAACAAACAACTTGTATATAAACGGGGGGGGGGGGGGGGGGTTCAGCATTGGTATGAAGCAAACTTTTGCACGGTGACCTCTTTGTTTTCATTTCGGTTCAGCTGCCAGTGTTTATCCATATGCGAATTATGTTTCCCGTCTGCTACCTTCTGCTTACTGGAATATGGTCTTTGGATCAATTTGAAAATTTTTAAGGAAATAATCAGGACGTGTTGGGTTATCTCTTGTGCTGTGGATTAAACATATTGATCCGTCAATGCTTTACGTGTTGTATATTCATACTTAAGAATTTTACATTCAGAAATAAAAATAAAAAGGCATTGTCCGCACGTACAATCTTGACAAAAAATAAGGTGAAATACCTACATAGCCATTTCTCTGGCATATTGCATTTATTGGTGCAACTTATATGCCGATGGTATTTTTGATTTCACGTTTCTCTATAGAGTTTCAATAAAATAAGTGCTTCGTGGCTTATAAAATGAAGTTAACCTTGAGATATATATTATATGGCACTGTATAGCATATAAATTCCTTATCCACAGTGTGGCATTTAAATGAGAGACTTTCCTCTCCGAATATCGGCTCGAAGAAAACGTAAATATATTTGAACGTTATTGTGCAGGCTACAGCAATGCCACTTAACATATTGTGTGATATACTCTCTGTTTGACATATTCAGGGTGGTCAGACAAACAATAAAATGGTGTCTGATTTGATGGATCAGCTCACACGTAAGTCTAAAAAAGATTGGTCCATATTTCTGGAATGTCTAGAAAAACATGACCATGCTCATGTTGTACAACATCTCAAACGTGGTAAGTACAATAGAATATATATGCAACCATGGTAACGGCTGCCAGATAACTAATTTGATCATAAAACGAGACAGCTTTTTGACAAAAGGATTAGTATTTTAGGCTCTTAATGAAATTAATCGGTTGAGTGACTGATCCAACGAACATTTACTAAATAAGGGACTCTTTGGGTTTAATGTTGTATTTGGTTTTCTGTTTAACAGAATCTTTTCATACCAGATAGCCCTCTCAGTTCAATGTTCCTTGATATTCAATATAATACTGGGTTAAATTTTTATGTATTTGAACAAGATATTTAATCTAACTGACAAATATTACCAGTACAAGTATACACAAATTTAAAAATTTATTTTCAGACAATGGATCCAGAGGAAACGTGAGTATTTTACGGCAACTGTCCAGGAAAGTCATAAGTATTTGATCCATGAAAATGCATATTATGCAGTTTCATATATAAATTCTGTTCAAAGTAATGCATTTACCTTAAGGAGGAATATTTTCATGCATCATACGCCTCTCTCATAATCTACGAAATATTGTATGAAAACATATTACCAGCATCGAGTAGGGCGGCATCCAAGGTGCTACATCCAGTGGATAGGACAAAGTAGACTAACAGGACAACAAAAATAATGTGATCCATATTAAACATATAACGGAACATGTAACTGATCGTTCCCTCGGAAACAAATCCTCCCACATAAAACTGAAAATCTGTAAACGTAATGAACCTATTAAATACATCAGTGTTCTTTGCAGACTGTAGCAGCTATTGAAACACCTATGGGAAACCAATCTTCTTTCCTACCAGGTAATTCATTTGATTTATAGAAGTGCCTATGCAATTTCTGACCTTGCAACGCTTTTTATTAAATTAATAAAGCTATAAACAATATTTTATTTTATGTCTTTATTCATTTATATCCATATATAAGATCTTGCTCTCTCTCTCTCTCTCGACACTTCAGGAACTGTTATGTGAAGTATGTTTAACAAAAATTATGTCATTAAACGGCATAAATTGTTTATATACTACTGTGAAAGACAATCGTCGGTTTAACTTTAAAAATTGTAATACTTTGAAGTTACCCTGAGTGCAGGTAGCAGTTGTATATGGTCATTACTTAACCAGCAAATTATATATGCTATAGAACTGATAAATTACTTTGATATTCTACAGAGAACCAAAATAGCAACTCGGATGGCTTGCAGAGAACATCAGGCACAGATCCGTCTGAATTGGCATATGCAAGTCACGATATTGAACATGCATTACCTGTTTATGATGCAGTTGTTCTACATGCTGACAATGAACATGATGCAGAAAGAGCTATACAGTTTGCACGTTACATCGAAACGAACATCCTCCTTCAAGGAAATATAAAACCAAGATTTTATGTTAAGTCCAGAGATTACCAACTAGGACGTAGTGTAATGAATGAACTTGAATCTGTTTTTAAATATACCAACTTCACATTTATAATTTTGTCGAGAGGTTTCACGCAAGATAAATTTGCAAACATGACAAAAGATGAAGCTCTAATAGGTGCATTTACAAAGGAGGAATTGTTATGGAGCGTCATCCCGGTACACAGAAAAAAGAGAAAGATTACGAGGTACCTTATGGTCTGAATGCTGTGAATGGGATTGTGTTCTCTGAAGGTAAATCTGAACATTGTTCAAAGATCGAAAATCTTTTAAACAGTAAATTGCCATTGCGTCTCGCCAGGGAAAATAATCTTAAGGTGTGTTTTAATTTAAGGAAGAAGGCCCCCTTATTCCCAAATAATGTTAAGTTTACATAAAAATGAACACACTCCTGATTATGCAGGCAAAAATAAGGGCATTTTTGAATATGGGTTAAAATTACTGCCACCATCTAATAGCAAAGGCTTATCTACACCAGAGAAACAAAGCGCAGTATATTAGATATAATTTATAATGCCAAATAATAATTTCTATAGGAAGGTGTGGATTCAGTGACTAATTAGGATTTAGAAGGAGGTCCAACCTTGGAGGACTAACGTCTAATCCTAAAAGTGGTCCCCGTCAACAAAAGGGGGCGGGGTCTAGGCCGCATATAAAGGTCCGAAACTTTGTTGTGGCTGTTGAAAAGGGGAGGGGGGCTGGGGGGGGGGGGGGGGGTCACTTCGTCCTCTAGCTGATCAAAGTTGATTCCGTATAATGCACTTTTATCAGGTACATATGATTCCATGTTGAACATTTACAGATGTAACGTCAACAAATCTATTTTTTGTTCAGGCGAAAATAGAAAAATGTTGATCCTAGATTTGAACCCAGTTACCTTTCACACAAGTCCAGCATTCCAACCGCTCCACCAATAAAGCTAGTTTTAATGGCAAGAACGGTCAGCTTCAATACGTATCCCGGATATAGGCATACATAGTATAAAGGCGTATCTTAAAAAAAAATAATTTCATTATCTTAAAAAATAATTTTCATTTTTTTCGTATAGTGACATTTATTAACTTGCCTTTCCATTTTGTATTGTTCCATTTTGTAATAATCACGTGGTATAAAGAACGTACATTTAGGTATTTGTATCTGTGCCAGAGTTCATATGAGTAGATTTATACGGACATTTCCAGTGGATGGTCCAGAGGGCCCGGCCGCAGCGACCCTACCCCCCACCCCCGCAACCTCCCTCACTTTCAGTTGTAACAGATCTCATACTATCAAGTTCTTTTCCCATTTATTGGTAATCAATTTTCATTTCTCAGATTACTTTTTTATTCCCTAGCAAATAGATAATAATATTTATTACTTTCCAATCCATAAGTTGAGGATATTAGTGATCGGCTGTGATTTGCCCCATTGAGATAGCATCCAAATATATATTCATATATTGGGAGAGGGAGTCTTACCGTTATCACATCTACATCTACTCGGTCATAACACCAGGGAATCACCCCCCCCCCCCTCTATATCGCATTCCCATCAGCCTACAGATTTCAGCTTTGGCTTGGATGGACTTGAAAAATCTCGCGGCTCCTCGGCTGATACTCAAACTCACGCTCTGTGCTCTGCTGTCCGAGTCATGTGCGCTGCCCAGACCTCAGAAACCGGAATATTTTTCCATCAGACTTAATTGCATTAATTATTTTACCACGAGTATTACATTTAAAAGATGACATTTTGCAGGTTATAAACGTAGATGCATATTTCACTGTTTGCTTCAAATGATTTAACTTAGTTTATACCCCGGTTTTGCAGAAATATAAATATTAAACCAGGCCACACGTTAACCCTAACCCCCCCCCCCCTTAAGTTTTTATACTTCATGCAAAAAAAATCGAAGTTGAGGAACAGAAAATCCTCAAAATATTTTGTTAAAGGAGGCCTCAAAATGTCCTCTTTACACTATATATTTTAAAATTTTCTCCGTATCGGATACCCTTCCCATATCCCTGCAAATATGATATTTTTTTATAAGGATATGGTTCTAGAATTTATTAATATTTTCCATAAGGTGAAATGAATTATATAGTGACACAAGCACATTTTATATATGTATATATTGTATATATATGTATATATATACATATACATACACACACGCACACAAAACAAACAATTAAGAACTTGGTTTTCATAAAAACCATAAAGCGCCAATTCAATATAAGCGCCCTCCCCCGTTCTCGAATTTCTGCACCTACGCCTGATTTTAACATAGTTTTTTGAATATTGACGTTTATTTATGTTTATCTAGTTATAGTTTCTTTGTGTCCAATCAGAATGTTCCACTTCAATGATCATTCATTACAAAAAAAGTCATTTTATAAATAGCAATTTGCACATGATATATTACGACATGTGGTTACATTTTAACCTAGGTAAAACAGTAAAGTAAAAAAAAAAAAAAACCTGTACCTCATTCAGTAGGAGCTATTATCAGAGGTTTGGATATATCATTCTGCAATAGTTATTGCCCACATTAAATGTTTTTGTGTTATTGTCAATGTAACCGCAAAATTAGTCGGTATTTTAATGATTATTGAAAAACACAAAATCTATCAAATGACCATGTGCTTTAAGAATTGACTTACTATGTGCGATCTGAAATGTAGCAGGATCTGATAAAGTCTGTTTTAACATATTTTGTGGTATTAGTCACTGAAGAAAAATGTGTGTTTGAGACAAAAGTTAAAAATGTGTTCTTTTCAAACTTGGCAGGGAGGTCCTCATAAACTCTATCCATAAACCCCAAACAGAGACCTATAAATATAGGTAATTTGTTTCCAGTTGTAGCTCTGGTTAAATCCAAATGCGAGATATTCCGGTATAGCTGAGTTCTCCTACCATATCATTTATCTACAATATGGTGATATATTATCACAGGTTACCTATTTGTAGCATTAATCTCAGGTCAACAGCTCTGTATGGCAAAATTATTATTTATGATTGATCAAATACATTGCTCGACCGGGAGACCGGGTGAAGCCTCTATTGCCGGGTGGCGGACTCTTTTGCCATAGAGCTAACTAATATCTCGCTCTCGTACTCATTGTCCATATCAAACTTCATCAGGAAGTTAAGAAGCAATGAGTAGGTTTAACTATAACATATTTTATACTCGTCGGATTATAAGGTCATCAAGGGTTAGCTCGATAGATGGTCAACCTAACGGTTGTTGAATTTGACAGGGATCCTATGCGCGGAGGGATTTAATGGGTGTCAATTAAATATGCTTTAAACTGGGAAACACATTATGCGGTGTCTACACTTACTAGTGTGTTCGATTGGCATTACACTTGGAACAGATTATTCAGCACCAGACAAACAAACTGTTTAGATGATCCTTGAATTGATATTGAGCAGGTATTAATTGTCTATGGCTTAATATTTTTATAATTTTCATTTTCGTTATCGGTTTGTTAATTCTCACACGTTGCACAGCTAGAATTAGCCCGATTTAATCGGACTCAATATAATTATTAGTCCCTGCCAAAACACTTCTCTTGTGTGAGAAGCTGATACTAAAACTCGATGATGACAGCACAGCCGGAAAACCAAGGAAACTAAAGGATGCACACAAGACTGTCATTTAACATAACCTTTAACAGAGCACTCGTTAAATAAACACAGAAACAGACTGAAACACAATTAAATATCACAAAATACCACTACCACTTGTTTTCAATAAAGAAATGTTATACATGAATAATTCTTGTGGTATTTTACTGTGTATATATATATATCTAACGATATATATTTATTATATAAATATATTTAATAGTTTTATCAGTTTTGACAAACTGGGTTGTTGTTTTAGGTACATCCATTTGACAACCCTAACCTTGTCGATTTGACAACCCTATGTTTTCAGTGCATATTTGAGTCCTAAAGCCACACAATGGGAGTTTCTACAATTTAACATTAGCCAAGGAACATGCAACGGATGCGTTTAATCTTCTTTGTCTGCCTGTTTACTGCCGGAGACACAGAGTTACACAATTTTAACACCCATAAGCATGTGTTTCATGGTTTCGATAGCAAATGAAATTAAACTTGGATCATCATTTTTAAACATTTACTGACCTTTATTACCAGAGGCAGGTCAGTGAGTTTAGTAGGGACAGAGAAGAACAGTTGAATGGACACTTCAGGGCCTCGCTTGAAGACTCGCTTACTCGAGTGATCGAGTTTACTTACCCTTTGTTTCAACGGGCCCAGCTCTGAAGAGTGACGCACTGGAACGGGGCAATAAACACCTGTTGACACTGGTTACAAGGGCATTGTGTGGTGTGTAGTCTGAGGCGTATATTGTAGAAACTCTCACTGTATGCCTATCGGACCCAACGTGTAGGTTCTTCAATGTTGATACAATGGTAATATGTCAACGTTGAATCAACTCTTATTTTCAACTATTTTTAAACAGTGTAACAACATTGTTTTTTTATTGTTGTATCAACATTAATATGCCTACGTTGATTCAACTAACATTATCAACTATGTTTCGACTATTGAATCAACGTTTAAGAATAATGTTAATTCAACATTGATACAACGTTCCCGTGCCCACTGGGCAATTTTTTTTATTACATATACTTCTTCAAATATTCAACCGCACCGACCATCAAATAAACAGCAAACCGTGAAATAAATGTAATATTAATATGAAATCTATACCTGAATCGTTTGAAGTCTTACCTGAGTCTGAAGTTGTAATGGCAAGAGTAGGATAATTTGTGTTACGTGTGGATCACGGTGGGTAAAATATTGTATAAGGTAGGTGGAGCGGATTCACAGAATTGATGCTGGTTGACATTAGCTGATTGGTACAGAGCAAAAGCAACAGCTTTGTGATACACAGCAGTAGACAATGATTCTAATGCTGAACATAAGTCTTTAGTGAACAACAAAATCCTAAACTGTAACTCCGAGAACAAAATATGTCATAATATATTTCCGTATCTAGAGGCCAGAGCCTCTTACGTCAATCATTATTGAATAACAAAACAATCACTCTTTCTTGCTATATGTAAATACGCATCGTTCTGCAAACATATGAACCCGCACACGCACATTTATATGTATATGTATGTTTGTGTGACGGGCCCATGTCGACGGGATCCCTAGTGGTTTATATATATATATATATATATATATATATATATATATATATATATATATATATCTAGCCTTTGGCCTAAGCAAGAGTCTTGTTATATATTTTTAAGGTTCTGGTATTTTCTAGGGTAAGCACAACAGTTTAGATGTAAAGCCAACACGAACATTGGTATACATGAACTTGCTCTGACCACTGGCGGCTTATGTTATTCTCTGACCACTGGCCCTTTATTTCTTTGTCAGCAGACACCGCCTAAAATTTGATCTACCCATATCCTACTATTACGCATACTTTCTTAAGGACCTCCTTCCAAGAAAAACATCAATAGAGAAGAGAATTTTGTGTGTGCCAAAATAATTAAATAATGTGGTTTAGTGGCTATCGTTTTGTAACTTCGACTTATGATATGATATGGTAAAGAGGAGAGGAGAACAGGCTGTTTGAGACCCAATCACGCCCAGACTAAGAAATTAAATTAATGAACTAAAGGTCATATAGTCTTCTTAACAGCCGTCAAATACCAGCAAGGTATATCCCCCATCCAAGTAGAGGGTTTGAGGATCACATAATCAATACCCCCACGGCCAGCGCAAGATAAATACTAAGCAAACAGGAACCTGTCAGAATTAAACGACAGCGACGTCACCATCAACAGAAGAAAACAAAATTGTCCGGCGGATCTATATATTTTGAAAGATACTGAACAAAAAAACTAAACAAAACAAAGGTAATATCAGATATCAGGCAAGGGGGTGGGGGGGGGGATTTAGCTAAATCCAGATTATATACATTTAATTATTATCAATCCGTTAAAAAATGTATTTTTCCTTCTCCCATGACCCTCAAAATGCATCAGTTGTTATTGCTAGTTTTCGAAGAGTTTATTCGGACACACACACACATCTACACACACATACACGCATTCACACGTACAAACAAGCAGACAAGGCCAATCACACAAGCCCTGCCACTTTGATAATGGCAGACTCGGGCGTCTGGCTTGGAAACTGCAGGCATTAACACTGCAGGGACCCAGAACTACCAATTTCCACATAATATTTCTCATGCTTTTTGCAGGCTGGGTTTTCCAGAGATCAGTTTTGGGACGAAACAGGCTGTTCTAAGCAACGTTGTGTCGGCAGAATGGGTGGTAATTTTGTGGTTATATTTTGAATCCAGGTTCATTATCCTATATTGGTAATGAATGCAGAAGTGTGTATATAAAATCTCTATATCTGATTAATTTATCATTAAAATATATATGACATAATTTTGATAATAAGCTTTATCATTTATGTATATTTATGTATATACAGTGGAACCCCGCCTTGCGACCACCCGGCCAGTGCGACCATCCCCACAAGTACGACCACCTTTCTTGGTCCCGAATATACGATCCAGATAACTTCGAGTTTCACAAATACGACCCGCCCCAAATTACGACCGCTTTGGTCAGTCCCAAAGATGGTTGTAATTGTGGGCTTCTAATATATATATATATATATATATATATATATATATATATATATATATATATATATATATATATATTTCTTATGAAGGAACTCGGTCAACCTTTGCTCACAATGTTATCTGAAACCGCGCTGCGTGCAACACTTTACCATTCCTGCTTGTTTTATGATTTGTTTGGAGGTTTCCACCGAAAACAGCCGAACTGCCTTCGGCAAAGGCAGGATTGCCTGTGCATTGTGGTCCAATGTAGCGCAGGATTAACAAATATTGTGCAAATGACTAAACCAATGCGTTCAGTAAGGGATTTAAGCATGATTGCCCTGACATTTGACCCAGTCTCTGACCAACGCGTGCGTGGTCAGTGAATGTGAAAAACTCATGACTCTCGCTTTAGGAAAAAGTCTTCAACTCAGGGGATTAATGACATAAGCTTATACAAAGTCCCAATTTCCTCATAAGGGGTGAGGTTGGGGTGGTGGCTGGGGTTCAAGACCTCAAAATTGGTCTGGTACGTTTAAAAAACCGTTTCGACTTTACTTGGGCCCACTTCTGCTAGTAACAAGGCATGGATATTTCCATATCCCTCTTCAGGAATAGTTTACTTCGATCCTGAAAACATACATTAAATTCATCTTTCGTGTCTTCCTCACATCATCCTATTCCTTATACGTCAAACAATAGTAGACAGTCAAACATCATCGAAAACCAAAATGCCTCCCGTGTCCCATTCCGGTTTGCAAATGTAAACATCATCACTCACCAGGTCTTCAAGATAAACATACCGGTATATGAATTTCTTGCCACGAGCAAAGTGCCACATAATAAATGCAAAAAAATATTTGTACCTATCTTATTGAAATCTTTATTTTTTTTTAAACTTTTATAAAAAAAAGAGCCACAATCCTGATACTTTTTAATTCCTCTCCCCAACTCTGGTAAAAAGCATTGTATAGCGGTATTATCAACTGGTATATATATATATATATATATTTATATTTATATATATATATATATATATATATGTATATAAATATATGTATATATATATATATATATATATAAATCTGAAACATTGTATGTCATTCCTAAATGAGGTAATTATGTTGCGTTCTTCTTTCACTGAACTGTTCTTTGATATGATCCTTAGTACATCTTTGTCTATATAGTTTGGTCCTCTCAATCTTTTACAATGGCAGACCTGTTTCATTCCTTATTCAGGTAATTTTATTACGTTCTTATTTTATTATACGGTTGTTCAATTACATGAATGGTAATCTTTTAGTATGGAGTTTGATCTAAATCCCCTACATTCTCACATTTGCTCAAGCATATGTCATTCTTAATAAGGTAATAATGTTGCGTTCTTATTTTATCATACCTTTAAATAATAATTTTTTTTTAAATCTTAGTCTTATGAGTTCGGTTTTTCTTTTCTCTCTCTAACTCATGCACATACACGCACATATACTCGCACACCTGCACACTCACGCACGTTTTATGATTTGTTGCGTTACTCATTCACTCGAGAAGATTTTTTTTTATTATATTATTTGCATTGCACAAACATTGACACCATCACTTTTATTCGTATTGGGGTTTCATTCTATTCTAATATTGTTTAATACTTAGGCTTCTGAGAGAAAGTGAACAATGATAAATATCGGGAAAGAATACGTATCATAAAAAATAAGGTATTATGTGAAGGCTATAGGTTACTTCTAAACCAGGTTTAGACATTTAGTATGAGTACCCACAGATAGTAAACCAAAGTATTTTTCTAATTATTAATATATTTCATTTCCAATGGGTAAAGATCATTCTGCGAAAAGCAGGGGGTGATACCATTTGACATCCCTCCTTCCTAAAAGGCGGGGGGGGGAGGGGGCGGGGGTATATACCCCCTCTAGCGACACCCTTGGTTAACACACTTATGTTTCTTACATAAGCGGAGAATGAATCACTGTTGCCATTAAACAGCTAATGTAGGCTTCAGGCAACACGTCTGGAAGATAGCCAGCGGCATTTCCCAAAATAATCAACAAGGAGTAATATAGAGTAACAAAGAAAAACATTTACATCAGACAACGGGCTTATGAAATGGAGTTTTGACGAATCAGCCAGAATTCTTATATAGAGAATTTTATGTTACGACAGGCTTACGTTCTGTGATTCCATTTCGTTACAATCAGCTGTTCAAATGAAATAATATCTGACGCAATATATAATCAGCTGTACATGAGGGCACTAGATAGCAGTCAGTAAGCGCATACATCCGTCACCATTTTTCCTGATTGACGCGCCTAAAATTATATACAGCCCAAAAGCTACCAATGCATGGTAATAATATGAAATTCATGGATAAAACATCAAACTATATCTACAACAAACTTGATTTTTTCTTGTACAAATGTCCTAGGAAACTCATTAATAAGGTTTTGGGATTTTTTCTTTAAATAATGAATCTGTAGGGTGGCTATTACTTTGTGCAGATATGAACGAATGATGGTAAATGCCGTCACGTCACGGAAGAATCGGCTGGGGGTGGTCTGAGGCCGGCCTAATTAAAATATAAGTTGGAGTACAACGTTTAGGGTAAACGAGGCCATCCAAAAAGCAGCAACGCCAACCACCAACAAAACCTAGTCAAGAAGAGCGAGAGGAGGTTACAGTGGCCTCACAATCCCGCTACTCCCTCCAAAGTCATGGCAAAATGCATTTCCCAAACAGCAGATTGTCACCACCACGAAACGTTATGATATATATTATGACGTCTTTGTCATTTGCCATATATTTGAACTTCAATTATGACCAAGATGAAGTTAAATAGTTTGATAATTAAGCTAAACGATATCTCCTAAAAGGTGTTCTCAACTGATTTTTATTAAATTTTGAGGAACGCGCACAATGGAAGGGGTGCTTAAATCTTTAGGCGTATGGATATATTTAAAAAAAAAGAAAACCCAGACAAGACAGCAAGTATCCAGATCCAAATTTCAACTTTATAGTTATAGACAAAATTTCAAATTTGTAAGAAATGGATCTGACTGACACGCACAAACAAATCCATGCCGATCATATAATCCCTTAATAATACGTGTTTTCTCAAGGAAACTGCAGGATTTATCGATGTGCGAGGCTGTGATTAACCAGACTATTTCATCATAATGATTATCTTTGCTAGGATGGGATTTCCATAGCTCAGCATAGTGAATGCAGAAATTTTCTGCAATGAACCACTGGTGTAGTATGCAAACAAAATAACATTGTTTCCCGGAATCAGCCTCTCAAAGTCATTTTGTTGATAAGCAAGCACAATATTAAAAAAAAATTATTATCATGTTAACTTAAGGTAAAAACCTTAAGGCCTATACGAAGTGTAAGTATAATGCAAATAATTGAAATAATGTGTGCATTGCCCCCTTGCCGACAACGATATTAGAAAAATATTAGGGTCTGGCTTGCTTATTTCCCAATTATAAATCTAACAAAAACTTATAAAAAACGAATAAAATGTTCATATCAATATACAGGAAACCTAAAAATTATGTACTTACTAATCCATTCAGTATATTTAATATAAACTTTATTTATTTTACACTACTTATAATACCTAATACGAGGCGCTCTCCATGGCTCGGATGTTGGCGCTCAATAGTTGGTAAAGGTGGAGGGAACCGGAGGACCCGGAGAAAAGCATGCACCGACCATGGACGGGCCGCAACAACAACAACAATATATATATATATATATATATATATATATATATATATATATATATATATATACAACGAAAAAATAAAGCAACACAATATATTATTAAAACGTAATATATATATATATATATATTTATTTATATGCATATATATATATTATGCTTAATCATTTTATTGTGTTGTTTGATTGTATCGTGTTGCATCCAGCCGGCACCAAGTAATAATTTAAACAGTGAGCAAGTGCCTCATTTGTAAAATGTGGTGTTTCCGAATGAGTTTCACGTCGCGCTTCTCTGGTGGTTATTTGCACGGTTATACTGGATCTTTTTAACAGTCTTCCTCGAACCACGGGATTTCCATCCAGGGTACCTCTCGAAACATTTCATCAGCGACTTCTGTGTTGGGATTTACACAAATGATGAAGCTCGCGGGTGATGCGGAGTGTGGTCTATATTAACCGGGCCTGCGCAGATCGCCTCACTTGCAAGCATGTAACAGCAGAGAATCATCGATTGGAGCAGGACTTGCAGAAGCTTGACGCAGGAAGGTTCATACGGTAAGTCTGTATTGATTGTTTTTACATCTGTTTCTCCGTCCACCTGTCGTGTTGTTAGTTGACGGAGGTTATGTGTTCATCTGAGATTTTATAACTGTCTGTCGGCTCAAGTTTATCCTCACTCTTCACCTGAAAATGTTCCAGTTGAATTCCAATAAAATGTTGTTAAGAATGGTATATTCATTCTTATCGGTATCTAACTTGATTTGTTTAAGAACAGAACGTATAAAATATTGAAATGTGGCTGCAATTGTATTTTATGGTGAGGTAGAAAGGATGTAAACACATTTATATTTGCTTGTAGGTTATATAATGTACACCTTAGAAAAACGTTTCAGACATTTCCGTAACTTAATCTGGAGAGAGGTGAATCCTGATTCAGTATGACCGTGACCCTAGCCAGCACATAGCCAAACATTACTATTGCTACCAAAAACATTATTATTACTACCGATTCGGCGAGTAAAACGACCTGTTTTTAATTTAGTTTGTTCGATGGTTTGGGTTATTTTAGTCACAAATATGTACGAATAATGAATAAAATACAAAGGAATGTAAATATCGAGAAGTACCAATAATCTCTCGCGGTCTATATTGTTTTATATCGAACTCTCTTTAGCTTACCTGAAACTGGTAATCAGAAACTACCTTTGGCCCCCTTTTTGTGATTGTACGTCTTTCTTTCCACCCTTGTGCACTCTAAGCACGAAAGGTTCTTTATGGAACCTCAGGTGTTCTCTGGGTTGTCCAAAATGAGGACCCCTACGGGGCCTTTACAAGAACCCTTATCAGAGATTCTTTTAAAGAACCTAGGGGGTTCCTAGGGGTTCTTTCAAGTACCTTTGTATTTCAATCATAGGTCTCTTGGTGGTTCTTTAAACGGTTCTCTTGGGTTCTTTATAGGGTTTTCAAATGGTTTGTTTTGGTTCTTTATAATGATTTATTGGGTTCTTTTAATGGTTCTTTTAGGGTCATTGTATGGTTATTGTGGTGTTTTTCATGTGTCTCAGGTGGCTTTATATGAATTCTTGTAGTTTCCATGAAATAAAGCAAAATACCAACATAACAAGGGGAAAGTATTCTGTTCAAGGGTCTTTTTTCATTTAGTTTCTGAAAAAGCAAATACGATTTATACAAAAATATATATTTTAAGAAATGCGACTAATTGTCTTCATGCTTTTTATAGTTCGTGAAATAAATATTGCATCATCAAAGTACTCCTTCCAATGAAAATAACTGATACAAAATACAGGAGTGATTCAAATGACTGAACCATCTTACAGTCAAGCAATTCCTGTTCGTAACAAAAACTTCTAACATGTTTGCTTATATAGAGTATTAATATAAACAGAGCTATAGCATAGTCTGTTTATGTGAATAATCACAATTTTATTATAAAAAAAAACAACAGTATGAAAGAGACTTCTGGTTAAGGAGCTTCTATTATGTCTCTCTATAATATAACAAAAATCGAAAAGAATTTACATAAATTTGTGAAGAGATCATGTGTCATGCATTGAGGCACACATTGCTAAGTGATTATGCATCCTGATGAAAGCAACGGACGTTTTTTTTCTTTAGAACCTGAGATAGTATATATATATAAAATATTCGAGGAACTTGTTCACATATACGTAGTGCTTGCAGGCTGCAGAGTAAGGACATGGCATAACTGATATCGGTGTTTGTTTCTTCCACAATGAGAACTCCGTCCATGGCCGAGGATGATTTCTTGGATTTAAGCGGGTTTTCTTCTTCTCGTTTTAGAAAAATAGTTGCCATACAATTGTCTACCTCCTACAAATATAAAATTAATATATATATATATATATATATATATATATATATATGAAATACAAAAGCCACAATTGTAATGGTTTTTTGTCACATTATAAAGACTAAGTTTGATTAATCCTCTAGGTATGAATTTTATATTGCAGCTGTTCTCTGAGATTTTACTCCAAATATATATTTACTTTCACACTTTGCATTTTTATTCATTAAATTAAAATAAAAAACTTTGTTTCTAATGTGACAATAATGCCTTTAACCTGAATAGTTTAAAATCAATGGTTGATGATATCAACCTATAATGGATTAAAAATAATTATACTTACATATCTATGGTTGTGTTTCGACAGCACTTGTGTTTTATTTAAGGAATGCTTCTCTTCAGTTGGTTGTCTACAAGTTTGTTCTTAAGGTTGTGATGTATAATGAACAGAAATGCATGAGTACACACATGCCTGCTTTCGATGTTTTAACTTTGACAAAAGCTAAAGTAGCATACTGCAGAATGAGCAAGCAGCAATATATTTGACACAGATAGCTAACTTTAAATGTAACTGTCAACGGGGAGTAACTTACAGCCAGTCACTGAACGGAAAGGTCCGCCTGGTCTGACTGACCTCACTAAGATGGACGGCAATCTCAGCTGGTCACCCTTGTGTCACGTTCATGATAGGGCTTGCAAAATTGTCAGAAAGGTCATTAGAACATGTGGGTATTTAATGTATAAATTGTTTCGGTACATGTTTTCAATTCCATCACATTGCTTCAGCAACTATAAATTATATCTCTATTTCAGACATGACCCTTGGTCAATACCAAGAAAAATTAACAGTTTATTTTTATGATTTATTTCTTGTTGCTTAATATTTTATCATTCACAGTGTTTGTCTTTAAATAAATGGTTAGAAGTATGCTGTATTTGTGGATGTGCAAACAAATTATCATCAGTGGTAATATATTAAATATTTTAGCTTAACCACTTTAAACCTCTTATGCTTTCACTGAGAATCAACTGAGAAAAATACCAAAATTCCCCAAACTGAATATATATATATAATATATATGGTGCATGAATAAACCATGTCCACAACTGACCAATATAATCAAAGCAAAAAATGAGAATTTGTCATGCAAATACATCTAAAAATGACCATAAAATTTAAAAGATAACATGGTTTTTAGCTCAGCTGACTTTCAGTCATGCTGGGCTTTAGCGATGGGTCTTTGTCCGGCGTCCTTCCGTCTGTCTGTCCGGCCGTCCGTCCGGCCGTCCGGCCGGCCGTCCGGCCGTTAGCAGGGCACAAATCGTAACCATAGGGCCTAGGGCCATGAATCCTATGCGGTCTTAGAGGTTCTAAAAAGATCTCCTTGCAAACCTGAAATTAAGTCACTGCGACCTATATTCTCGAAGTTATGGGGTGCGTTTGCACCCCCCAGAAATAATTCTTTTAGCCAAAATTTTCATCCCAAACCTTCCATCTTTCACATACAGCTCACCTACCAACAGGGGAAGAACCATAATAATTTTGAGGTCACAAGGTCAAAGGTCAAGGTCACAGAACCAACTTCTTTGAAAAGCCTCAGGATGCATTTTAAGCCAAACCTTTCATCCCAATTCTTTGATCTTTCACATATAGCTCACCTACTAAGTGGGGGAAGAATCCAATAGAGGTTGAGGTCACAAGGTCAAAGGTCAGGGTCACAGGATCCACTTCTTTGAAAAGGTTGTGGATACATTTCAAGCTAGACCTTTCATTCCAAACCTTTCAGCACTGATATCGCTTCTCTGCCAACAGGGGAAAAGACCTGTTGATTTTGAGGTCAAAGGTCAAGTTCACCGCACCCTCTTCTTGCGTGGAGTCATTTTCAGCAAACTTTTCAATCTTTACTTTCCATCTGTCATATATGGCTTACCTACCAATAGGAGAAGAAGCCTATTGATGTTGAGTTCAAAAGGTCAAAGGTCAAGGTCACAATATTGTTTTAAATGCTTGTGAACATATTTCAAGTGAAACTGTTCAACCTAAACCTTCAGTCTTTCACATATGCCACATCTATGCATCACTGAATTTGATTCAAACTTCATATTTATGGGTCTTTTTGCATGAAGAAATAACTAATTGATTTTGAGGTCAGCTGGTCAGGAGGTTAAAGGTTGCAGGTCTAAGTTATTCACTCATTGGTTGCCAAGTAATTACACCCGGCCAGATGTAAGTGGTTAGTAGTTACCCACCATTTAGAAAGAATCCAGTTGATATGTTGGCAAAAGGCCAAGGTCATAGGTCAGGGATGTTCACAATAACTTATTTTGTAGACCATCTCTATTTTTCTTGTTTTCTTGTATATATAACCATATGGTACTCACAACTGGTACATCTCACTATGTGCCGAAAATTGTCAGTGACACTTGTGATATATGACTCCCTCTTGTATCAGCTCATGGAGTGATAAGGATATATCATTAGTGCATAACAAAAACACTGTTGCCGGAATGCTTTGGCCAGGCATTAAGACTATGAGAGTTAAGTGTTAAGTTTAGCTACTGATTTTATAGCAATAAACTTAGTTTTCTAGATATCTGAATATTATTATAGAAATCATCAGATATACCAGCAAGTGTTTGTTCTGATAATATGTGGGTCTGTACCTGGATTTAGGATGGCTTTATTTGATTACAAGACTCTTAGTGATGCTTTCTGCATTTCTTTTCTTTTAGGTTTTGCAGTTTACCTACCCTGCTGACCCCATTGAATAGCAAGCTGATAATTAAAACAAATTGGACTTGCACTTTTTACATTTGCATGTTCATAAATCTAATATGAGAGCTCTCTAACCTGATCATGACTTTTGAATTGTTTTGGACATTCATAACTGTTACATTCTTTGAAGCAATTGCTACAAGTTTAGTGTCTTATTGGAGGATGTGTGACTTGTCAGAAAACCATTATGTCTGCCAGGTAGCCATTTTAGAAATCCTTTTGCCAGGACAGTTTCTGTGATTTTTTTATGATGTTTGGTCCCTTTTAGAGGATGTTTGTTGTTCAATTTCCGACCTGTCAGAAATCCAATATGGCCACCAGGACGCCATCTTTAAATTCCTTTAGAACATATTATCTCAAGAACTATTAAAGTGAATGCAGTGGGATGTATATTAATGTAATCTTGCATTGGGTCAAAGATTTCTTAATAAATATGACCATCATTTATAAAAGCTCAGTACAGTTGGCTTTTATTGAATAAAAATTAATATGGAAGCACCCGTTTCACAATAATTCTTGCATGGATTTCCTTGATCTTTTGCTATATTTTGATCTTATATGTGGCCTGTGAAGTATTCCTTTTGAGACTGACAGGTATCGAGCAAGCTGTGGGATTAGTTCCTGATAGCTCAACAACCATACATTTTGCCTCAGACCATCATTCACTATCTTTTAACCAGACAGTTTAAACAAAATTGCCATATAGGTTCTGCAACAATTTTACTAGAAGTTGTGAATTGCAGCCCATGATGTCGCAGGTCATGCTTGGCAGCTGAGCGTCATGACCCATGGGTCACTTGTTAGCAAACTTAGCCATAATTTCCTCTTGGGTGGGACTTTTGTAGTGTATGGCTCTGTTTTAGCTCTTAGGGTCAATACACAGTCTCAGATATCCTGCTTATTTTTTCTCCCGACTGCACAGTCGGTCGGCTCCGTTACTCTAGTTATGACTCCAGCTTCCTCCATATGTTTAAGTTCTGCCTTGACTTCTCCATGGAGGGAAAAATATTTTGCGACAAGTTCGTATGACATTTTGACTATATGGATCCATTTGTATTTTGTGTGTGCCAGGTAGGCATACTTGGCCCTTAAAATATCAGCAAACTTTGATATGGCATTGGACCTTAAATGTACTGAGTTACCATGAGTAGCATTATTGTCTGTTGCTGTACTTTGCTGAGGCTTGCACTATATGATTCATATCTTTCTATTATGTTATCAAGTTTCCATTCATCACCCGCAGTGTCCCAAGTGAAGGTATTATAAAGTTCCAACGCTTCTTTACCCATGAACATAAGAAACAGGGAGGGTTGAACTTTTCATCATTGTCCAGTCCATGCGCTTTCAATGCAAAATATTCTACCCTCCCTGGTCGAAAATATCCCAATTCTCGTTCAGGTTGCTTTCAAGGCTCAGTGGGTTGGGAGCTCAATGTGATTCATTCTGTGAACATGTTTTGATAGACGATGGCCGATTAAATCACAATTACATATCTAGCCACGTGTTTTTATCCGACAACACATAAGAAGTGTATATACTGCCCCCTGGTGCCCAAACTACTTACTATTAAACAAGTTACCGTCTTTTAAAGCTTACCGTTTTATGATGTGTGATTATTACAAATCATTTGAATTTTAATGTATATAGTTCAAGTCATTGTGATAAGATATATCATACTGACCATTTTGAGGTTATAAAATTCTAAGATTCTATGTTCAAAAAGCGTTTGACTGTAAAAATTAACAAAACGTCTTGAGAAAAAAGTGACACGATGTTTGTGTAAGGGTTTGGGTACAAGAATTACAAAAAAACGCAGAATGTACACTTTTTTTCGAAAAAAAGTGTTGGTGACACACCTTCAGACATAACACGAAGAACACTATCAATATCAGTAATATTCCCATCCGTAAATCCAATCTTTTTGCATTGCGTTCGGCACGGTAGGCTTACTTTCTGCATTTAACTGCTCAGACAATATGCAAAATGAAATAGACATAAAAAATGAATCTCATCTTCAAATTTGTTAACATTGCAAATATTGACAAATTCTTTCGTTAGTTGTAAACTTTCGTAATTATGAAGAGTAAAACTATAAATTAAAAAAATGCATCCCGATACAGATAGGTTTACAATTGTCTTTTTAAACCGTTATAGTTATCATACATGCGGATTTCTAAGGGTAATTCCATAGTTTTGGCGCATCCACTGAAAAAGAACGATCACCATATATCCTCGTATGACCGATGCTGGTCACTAGAGTGTAAACTACGTGGTGGCTGGTATGGCTGCACGAGCGCAGCAAGGTAGCTTTGAGCACTACCCTACCAACATCTGTGCATGAGACAAAGCGCTTTGAAGCTTATCCTCTGTGGCACAGGCAAATAATGGAGTTGCTGTAGGATGTCTGAGATGCTGTATCGTTTACTTTTCTTTTTACAATTCTTGCTGCAGTGTTGAGCACTCGCTGAAGCTTCTGCGTAACTGATGCCGGTATGTTAATGCAGAAGACCATAGGGAAGTACCAAGTCTCGCTGCCAGATCAACAAACCATGGTCGAAAAACAAACACAGTAACACTCAGTCTTTTAGGAGATGATTTTTGGTTATTCTGGGTAGCATGAGCATAATGTAAGCATGTCACAGCATATTTTTATTATAACCTAACAGGTTCAACATAACAGGGCAAGGCCATCATTCCGTTCATAATAAGTTTAACTGTGTAAATTGAAAACGTTGTCTTCAATTACAAAATCTTCGGATCTGAAACAATCTTTAAGGGCTGTGAATTTTTTAAAAAAGTTATATACCACTGGGATAAACGTTATTTAAATATTCAATTTAGAGTTTAATTTAACCAAGATGGTTTCAGGATACTCTCACTGAAAAATACCTTTAAAGGAATCACTCTACCAGCTTGCCCTAGCCTTTGTATACCTAGCCTTAGTTAAGGACTTCTGAGGGATGCTGCTCCCCTGCCTGCATCATTCCATTCTAAATGCTGCCTAAAACCTGTTTTCGGTGGAACAGTTGGAACTAGGTTAAACCTTTGGTTAGAATCTCACTGCCCAAAACTTACCTACTCCAATTATTCTAATATAAGTTAATTGTAATGATCTTAATTTCCTACCTGGACGAAGCTTGGGACACGATCAAATTGGAAACACGGAGTCATAAAAAATATTCGAAACTGACAAGCAAAGAAAGAAATGCCTTTGGAAAGGAACTGAATAAAGATATTATTTTTCTTACTTACTGCGCAGACCCAGATCCTACCGACCAAGAGAAATATTAAAATTTAAATGAAAGTCGAATCAAATATACCACACACAAACAATGGAGGTATTTAATAGCACGGAAGACAGTTTGCACAACATTTTTTTTTCAGAAATAATGGAATTATAGAGACAACACTAACAAATTAATGAAACAGGGTAAAATAGTATAGGGCTGAAATTGTGCATGTCCATAGACCTAGACTTGTGGCGCCATCTAATATCGTATTTATGTGGCATCTATCCGTACGTTTGCTTTGGGTAAAAATCTCTAATATCTCAGGAGTGGTTCACTGTATAAGTCTGAAATTTGTCTTGTGCATCCATCTTGGAGAGGTTTTATGTAGACCAGACGGGTAGCACTACCTATATTCCCGTTTTCGAAGTATACACTGAAGCCCTTTCCTCATCAGTGGTTTGCCACATTGGCCTAAAATTTTGCATGTCTATAGATCGTGGTCACAGGGTGTTAATTCGTCGAATTAGGCCGCCTTATCTTCGGCTAGTGTGACTTAAGCAGTGTATGCATAAAAGAGTAGTAGCCTTATTTGTATACATTCGTCCTAAACAAACCTAAACTAAATTTCGTATAATAATGTTCATGCAGTCAGTGAAACATATATGTTGTTTCTTTATTTGATTGTTATTACAGATGGTTTTAACGATACAAACAACTAAAATTATTGTTTATGGATAGTTAAAGCTGAGAATCTAAGATTTCTAAAGGAAATCCCTGCTTTATAGAATATGGAGGAGCCCACAACGGCTAAACATTATAGATAATAGACAAATTGAATTTTCCAAAAACGCCTACTTTATAGAGGTGCCAATATTTTAAGTGGCCCCTAAGAGCGGTTCGACTCTAATAATTAACAGTGCTTTGAGAGCTACTCCTCTTTGCTGTCTTGAATCGGGTAAAAGCTGGCAGCTTGTGCTAGATTGCGTAGTGGTCGATTGCATAGCAGGGTGCACATTTCTATGTCACAACCTTTCCTAAATTTTCTCCGATGAATAACCATGGCGAACTATATCCCCAACTCATGTGGTTACTTACCACTTAAGTTATATTCGCCTCAAAAGTGTACCACCTGCAAAATTATAATAAACCTTCACAACAACGATTCTAGATAAATGACACTTGGTATTTCAACAGTGTGTTCAATGAATTTCAATAATTGCATTCGTGATTTTGCTTTCAGTATAAGTACAACTTTTACTTCTTTCCAGTGATCCCGGACTGAGTATTCTAAGAACTTGAAACGTTTTGTAAGTATACATTTTTGTTTTTTTATTGACGTGATGTACACATAGTTGAAATAATTATACAAAATTATGGTACATTTTTACATTTTCTGGTGTTCTGTCATTTTGGCCAGTATCTGGCATTACCAATTCTATGCACAGTGAGCCACAGGTCCATTAATAAAGAAAGACAGAGTCATAAATCTAAACCAATTAGATGCTTTCGACACACATTTAAAATTTTTAAAGAAAGCATACGTTGATTGTAATATGCTCTGGTCTAACAACAATTTGCACTGGGCAGCAGCGACCAATAGCGACTAATCTGATAATATAATTTTTGTGACTAACATAGCTACATAATTTCAAAGAAAACAACATAAGAGCCCCCCCCCCCCCCCCCAGGCCAGGCGTGCGATATGTATGTATGCTTTTCTCAAAATTAGCAGTTGCATAGGTAAACCTCTTCACCATGAATTTCTCTTATGTCTTGAATAATAGAGTGGAAGTGAGGCCTCTGCGTTAACCGATTGTTATCACAGATCTGACCAACTGTCTTTCTCCGTCTATCAACATGTGACCTGAATATTTTATTCTGTATTCAAATGGCTTCTTCAGGCATATACAGGGGTGTGCATAGTTAATGGTAAATTTAGTACCAAACATTCCTGCAACAGCAGGTGATGTTACCTTAAGTTGGCTTATTACCTGGAGACTACCATGTATAACAACTGAAATGTTTTATTTTGTTACCCATTGTCATGCACTTTATGTTAAGTCAGAATATGACCTGAACCTTTCCTCGCTTGTTCAAATACCTGTAGCTTACAAATCCATCCCCCAAAAACTACCAGTTCTACAGACTCATCTGGAAAACTAAAAAGTAAATTATATTCTTTTAAAATATACTCTCTATTTTGCATTTATTTCAAATCAAAATAAAAAGTTTCTGGGTCCGAGGTATCATTTGATTCTATGTTTTGGGACATGGCAATGAAAAGTTTGGCAGATTTCTTTGATTTTTTTTATGCTGTCTCCAGGATCAAATAAGAGTAAGTTTCTATAAGAGAGAACAGTTGAAGACAGAAGAGAAGATAATTGAGGAATACAAAGACGATGTGGAGAAAAACAAGAACCATATCAAGAAGCTATCAGAAAGAAGATGTCACATGAAGAAATTGTAAAACAGCATAAAGATGAATTGCTTTAGGTAGAATTGCGTGTTGCGCAATTGATTGGCGAGTCCAGAAGCATTCTGAGTCGTTTGAAGGAAATTGCTCTCAGCCAAGATCCCTTGAATGCTGTTGACTATATTGATTTGCTGATTCAGACAGAAAAGAATGAAGCGCGACCCGAATGGCAATTACGGGTGAAAGCTTTGCAGGAAATAAGGGAGAACGCCGAACTGTTGCAAGTTGTTCAACAGGACAAGTCCAGCGAAGAAGCACAAGAAAAGGGAACTGAAAAGGTACAGGAAGGTACATTTGACTTATTGAAGGGGTGGCTGTCTCGGAAGTGGAACAACTTTTACTCTGGTTCTCCTACTTTAGCTCCCACTAATATTTGATAATCTGCTTGGCTGAACCTTTTATAAATGTATTTTAAAATCATAGGCATATGATGAACCTAAATTATTCATTGTGTAACCTTGTTACTAACTTAGGTTTCATACCTCACGTGTACAGCTATCTGGTATCATCCCGGGCGAATGTGAATTCGAATCTCAGCCAGGGATTGGTGATAATTTTAACGGTCGATCAGACTAAGGATATGCTCTCCGCAGGCTTCATCAGGCTGTGTTTCAGAAACAAAATAATTCGTCGGGGGGGGGGGGGGGGGGGGGGGGGCTACTCGATGTTACACACCAAGGACCCACAGGGGCGTTTATCTCCAAACACCAAATCTAATATATTAACATTTTAGATTTTACCGCACATTTAATTAATTCGTAGGGAAATAAGAATTAATTGGTGGTGATTGGGTCCCCCTTTTTTTTTTTTTTTTTTACAAAATTGCATATTCATGAGACTTTCAGATTTTCTTACCATTAATTTCATTTGTATGAAGTGTTTGTATCAGTGTTGGGGAGAGTACAAGTACTCGTACTCGTAATCGTACTTCAATACATTTCTCCCTGTACTTCTGTTCTTACTCGTATTTAGCTTTAAAATTTTCAAAGTTCTTGTACATATACATGTACTCAGGTACTGGCCCAAAGTACTCAAGTACTCATTATTACATTTTAAGTATTTCCCAAAATTGTTGCAGCTTTAACTTGTAGTAAAGAATCCTTAAATACAGTATTAATTTGCAAATGCACACTTACAAAAGCAAATTTATGCATTTGAAATCTTTTTTGGCTACTTATTATTCACCTGGTATGAACTAATTATATAAGCCTAATTCAAAATAAAGGAATTTGTGTATATTGTAACTTGAATGAATGAGGACTGGCTGCTGAAGTCAGGTTTGGCGGAGCAATTATTTAAATATTATTATCTGCTTCTTGAATTAAACTTTAAAATATCGTATCCTCAGAACTACGTTAACAGAGTTAGTATTTACTTAAGATGAGCATATTCTCAGAGCTCCAAATTCTCTAAATAATTATACAATGATACATCAAAAGTGGATGTATTAAAAAATGCTTGGACTTATGCAAGAGTTTATTTTGCTTTTATGGTCAGAAAATACAGTTTAGATAATATTTGATGAATAATAAGAATTATGTACATTTTGTTTTAATACAGAAAAAAAATATAAGTAATTGGCAATAAAATTTTAAGCCTTCGAGCGCTCACCTTCGGTGGGAGCCGAACGTGAAAAATCTTACCGCCTCGGTTGAAATTCGAACTCACGATCTCCCGGCTTGGAGTCCTGAGCTCTGCCCCTGAGTTCGGGGACTGCTTGATATTAATGTCATATCATTGCATTTAATTATTCTGTTAAAGTAATCAGCCATTGAGGGGGGATTATTACTCTTTGTGTCATACGCCTAAAGAGGCGCATATTTCATTCAGTTATTATTTTAAAATATTTTCGTGAATAGATTAATTTATGCATATACCTTGTCACAGTTATGAAAAGACCATGTATTCATTTTATACCTTGTGTTTGATATTATCGAGCCAAACCCTACACATTCGGTATATATCTGACCAATCTTAAAGCTTGAATTTATTTTTGCTTAAAAAACATATTTTTAAAGTGACATATTTTAGGTAGAATGCACTCTTATAATAAAACTCCTATTAAGTGTAATCAGTGATTACATATTGTATTTGAAAATTTTAATAATACATATTTGTAAAATGTAGCAGGTGTAGACTGTGGTTGATTCGAGCCATGTTGAACGTCAGCTGAAATGGCTATTTAATTTTATATGTTTATTTCAATGTTTCTCAATGTGTGCAAATGTTGACTGTAATACCATTGTCTCATGTTAGGAATAAAAGGTGGACTTAACCTGTAATCCATGGCAGGGAACAAATCATAATTATAAGACAACGAAGATTAAACATTCAAAAAATATGTAAAAATATTATTGAAACACGACAAAAGTCACTGTAGATCACTGAACCTGCATTTATGTGCTCTGGCTTATTGTAAAATCTCAACCTCAGCTGAGCGTTAAGCTCTAAGAGCGACTAATTACGTTTATATTTGAGGACTGTTGTTCTAAATATTAATATAATATCACGTCATATTATTTTCGTAAAAAGTAAGCAGCTATTCAATGGGTTATCATACTCTGTTCCAAACAACAAAAGCGGCAAATATTTCTATTGTACACAGAATTTACTTATTGTATATGTATATTTTTTATATTGCATATGGGTAATGTAGCAGGTGGAACAAATTTTAACATTTATAAACCTTTCGGGAGATGTATCTCATACTGAACTTATGCTTAGAAGATAAACAATTACAGGGGCGTAGCCAGTAGGTTTAGCATGGCGACATACCCCCTTTCCCCCATTTCCCCTAACCACTAACTCTCTACCATCTGACTCTGCATGTTTTTAAGACACAAAATATCTAATGTAAAAATTATCTATTGGAAAACCAAGAAACTGAGCAGAATGGATCATGCATTCCAAAAAAAAAGATAAATAAGTGAATTTGTTTCTCTTGTTTGAATCTTCGCAATTCCAGGCTGATTCTTATATACATATATACAAATACATATATATATATATATATATATATATATATATATATATATATATATATATATAATAACCGCACACGTGCATACCCCATCCCGAACCCCCGCCACTCGCTTCCTTAAATCTCTGACTACAACCCTGAGTCAGGTTATTTTTAATTTGCAATTCATATATAATCAAAAAGTACCAGGTATAACATATTTGGAGTACACAACAATAAACTTAATGAGATATTACGTACGAGAGTATCCTAGACAGGTAGTGATAGACCACTGGGATGTGTTTACTCTCATTACCAAAATATTTGACAAATTTGACATATGTTAAAAAAAAAGAAAAATGTAAATGTATATATATCATCTAGATGGAAGAAGTACACGAACATCTCTGGTGATGAGAGTAATTTGATATCTGATAACATGTATGTTTTAATTACGCAAGGGAAATTTCCTAGACCGTGGAAAGCGGTATATAAATATGAGCTGAGACTAGATTTTTTTTCTAGTAATGTACTTGTTCTGTGCCTTTGGCAGGATGAAAGAAAAAAAAAGCAGGGTGATATGCGCAAATACTATGATAAGGCTTCCAGTGATCAAATAGATATAAAAACTATACGCCTCGTATAGAACAAACACAAGACTTTAATTTTGAAATAAGGGATTTATTTATCAATGTTCACTGTAAACTCAATACAAAAATCTAAGCCTTTCATATTATCATATGTGTGACATTCTTAAATGTGACATTTTCCATGCATTCTTTCTCGATTTTGTTTTATATGCCTTTCCTGATAACTTACTGTGTACACAAGGGATGATTAGTACTCTATATATTTTACGCATATTATAGAACAAATTATATATAAACATGTTTGATTATTATTTCTCTCCTGGAAACGTGGATTTTCCAGGGGTGTAACTACTGATATTTATTTTAGACCGTAATCTAATTTTCAGGTTACATAATCTATCCGAGCTCACACTGTTACTGTGCACTTGTGGGTAATCGGCTGGATGGGGAGTGGAGCACTGGGGGGGGGGGGGGGGGGAGGGGGGGGGGGGGGCAGGGAAGGCTCTCTGGCAGGTCCAGGCATTTAGTTTTGAACATTGCTTTTGCACTTCCAGATCATATAAACTCTTTCGTCACGATCAGTGTTTCGCTCAAGCTCACACTAATTGCTCTGCTTACAAACCTATCGACTGTACCTTTCCTAATAAAAGTGAAAGCGTGTATACCGTAAACATTACCCCCCCCCCCCGCCGGGCGGTGCCTGAGATCCATACTTTTTATTTTCGTTGGCCTAATGAGTAGATATCCATGTACCCAATAGCATACAGACAAATTTATATAAGGTATAAATTTAAATGTCCTACGATTAATTTATTTTTATTATATTTATATATTTATATTATTATTGACTTTCCCGTCAAACTTATGTATATTTATATGTCTGATTTAAATATATATATATATATATATATATATATATATATATATAAATGTATATATATATATATATATATATATATTTGCCTCTTGTTGACCTCTTGTAATGTCTACTAAAGCCTACACAATACTTATATTAATTTATTGTTTATCTGACTATTGATGGTCATGATCAAGAGCATATAACAACCATGTTGTTTTTATTAATGGCCGCTTTTATAAATTTATTAAGTGTACCTGGATTTTGATATTTTTACCTATCTCCATATATGAACATGTACATAGTTGATCTTTGTCCAATGCGCTTGTCAGAGCAGGTTGATACATCTTTTCTTGATCCACTGGTTTAAGAGCGTTGTAACCCGACTGATAGTAACTCGGATTTGTACTTTGAAGGTGGCTGCTGCGACTTCTAGTTGAAATTTAGATGCCCTATCTGCCTGAAAACAAGCCTGAAGACCGCTGATAAGTACCTTAAACAAAAATATACAACAAACGATTCCTGTTAATAAAAGCAGCAGTGCTGCAGCCCAAATCTGATAGATCACCGATCGTGGGAGGTTTACACAAAATAGAGTTAATTGAAGAGAGATACTGATACCAACACTAATAATTGAACAACAGTAAATCACCATAGTTATTCACGTGACCACCTGTTCCTCCCTTAGATACAAGTATTAAACAAAACTTCAACGATCATCATTCTACAGCGTTTTTAGAACAGTTGACTATAAGTCATCTAAGCTATAGTCGTTGTACATTGTCCGCCGTCCGTCGGCCTGTCCGTCCGTCGTGCCATCCGTCTATCCGTTAGAATAGCACGTTTTGACACCATTGGACCTAGACACCTATAACTGAACATCCAGATAGATCCATAAAAATCCATGAGTAGATGGATGCCCTATTGTAATCACCTTGTGTCTATCTGTCCGTCTGTCTGTTCGTCTTTCTGTACGTTGGTCATTTTGTTTCCTGGTGATAACTCCGGTTTGGATTGACATACGGATTTCAAACTTAACCTATATATGGCCCATCTCTATCGCAAGAAATCTATAGATTTTGGGGTCATAAGGTCAAAGGTTAAGGTCACCCAACCCACTTATTTAGAAAGATTTTGGATGCATTTTAAGCCAAACATTTCATTCCAAACCTTCCATCTTCCTATCCCTTATTGCAAAATTAAAGTCATGTGTTTGTTCTCCTTAACCACAGAAAAAAGTTAAAGCAAACACGTGCAGAATCGGCCATGGCGTTTACAAACTTGGAAATATGACTAATAATATTGCCATCAGGTAAGTTTTGAAAAATCATCCATATTGGAGATGGGGACTCTGCTTAAGAGTATAAGAATATGAAGATCTGGCCAAAGCAAAAAATAAATACCAGGTGCAAGTATGTCACCTAGGTCTGAAATCGTGCCAATATGTACGTTTTTGAAAATCTGCCACATCGGGGGTCAGACACAACCAGGAACATAAGGATGGAAGAAATAGATATCTGTAATTCTGCCAATAATTCTTACCTGGAATTCTGCCGATGTACATACTTATGTTAACTAGTATCGGAAAAGGTGGAAATGCATTCTGTTTTTCCATGTATGTTTCCCATTTTTCTTTCTTTTTTATTTTATTTCATCGGTCAACCTATTCAGATACAATACATATTGTAATAAATTTAAAGCGATACACGATACACGTCGATCTTGTTTTATTGTCACTGCTCCATATCCTCTACCCCATCTCTTCCCTTCTTCCTTTGTTTGAGTTAAGGCAGGGGTAAGGTTGCATGGGGTGCCTGGCTGTACTTCAAGCAGAGGCCATTTTGTCACACTGTTAACGTTTGCACAAATTGATAAGAATTTTGATTAAACCGGATTGTAATTTTATTGATTGTTGCCCATATTATAACGTTCGGTGTTATACTAATTATTAGAGCTGATCATCGCTTTACGTTTCGTTTTACAATATATAGTGATATTTGGTAGCGTGTTGCGATGAGTATTGCATATTTTCAGAATATTAATTGAAGAAAATATGTAAGTGTTTAACAATAAAAGTATATTTTAGTTCTTCTTCAATAACCTAACCTTAAAATATACGGTATGTTTTATATTACAAAAAAAGGCTATTTCTTGTCAAAATAAGGAACACTTAATGTCAATCGTCGATGACAGGTGTCGTATGTGTGATGGGAAACGACTATATCTGACCAGCGTTAATGAATTAAATGAATAAATTTAATCAACTGAATCCATAATGTTTCCGCATTCCACATCAACTTGAGAAATCCAGCGTTTGGTCTTTCCAGTGATTTTTCTAAGAGCCATTTTGTCATCAGTCTTTGTACCCCTTCTTCTGGGTACTTATACCCCCCCCCCCCCCCACACTCTAAATATACAGGATAACATTTCATAATAAATACAGACAATTTGATCATACTTGTAAAATTACGGACAGAAATAATACTCATTGACCAGAGATATCGGGCAGTGTGTAAAACACGAACCCCCTGGACCCGGACCCCAGGAAATAATTCCAGATATAAATTTCACTATTTATGCGCAAAGCGGAATTATCCAATGGAACCACCAGCTGTAGTATCAATCTGTATAATCATTAAATGTTAAACGTTCCTGAAAGTTTGAATATAGAGTATATATAAAACATAAAGTAAGAGAAAAAATAAAATATCTGCATACTATAAATAATTCACATAAATGTGCTGACAAAATCTGACGTTCATAACATGTACTAGCGATGTAGTGAAACACAGATCGAGTACAAAGGCAACTTTGAGGATGTCTGATGTTCAAAAATATACATTCCGTGATTTTGACGGCGTCCATTTTGAAAAACAGTGTCAAAATACAATTTCCCAATTGTTGACTTTGGTTGAATTTTTTTGGGGTTAAAAAACATCGTTATAGGGAGTCTTGCACCAAAACTTGGTTGTTATGGCAAATGTCCGGGTCCTTTACAATTTCTACTGGCCTAATGGGTAATTAAGAGAATATAGTACAATCGGTTTAAGCCGATAGGTTATAACCAAAAAGTAGGCTATATTTACATTATCTGAGGAACTACTTAGACGTAATATTCAGCTTGTGTTTATTGTATTCAGCAGATAGATTAATCAGATTTGTCAGTATATACAAATGACAAATTATATAAGCATTTGTCAAATCACTCCTATAATTTACTTAGGACATGGTTGACTATTGCAATTTCGGACGTACTGTTTGGTTATTTTAACCAGATTGTACTATTATAACTATTTTGTAAGCACAAATATTATTTGCTCAATATAATAACGATAAGGCGGCAGCAATACGACAAAAACTTTTTCTCATAGATTCATCGCTTTTGCTGTATGCGTGGCACGTGAACGCTTGTTTTGCTTATAGATACAATCAATTAAGATCAAATAATTACATTTGCTATATATATTCAGTCTAATTATATTTGCTTTATTTTCCCAGGAATCTATGATAGAGTCTGAAGTTTGGTTCTGAGAACTTCCTGCTAAATTGTGAGTGAACATATTTGTTTTATCGATTGGCTTTAACAAATATGAAGCAAATGTGATGCATGCTTAAACTTAGCACAGGTACAGCTGTTCTGAGTGTTATTTTTGCAATCGGTAACATTTTCTATAAACAATTAGTCTTGAACAATTTGTTTGAAGAGACTTCCATGTATAAACAGCACAGTCAGAGATCTATAAGCTTTAGCAAATGTTTATTAATAGGCTATGGAGCTAAATCCTTTCTAAATAAATAAGAGATAAGCTGTGGGGTAGTATGTAGGCAGTACCAAAGGAGAACCCTTTTTCATCTGTTTCATCTTTATTTTCTCACCTTTCTTTCTTGGCATTTAGCTAGTGTCTTTTCTGTCCATCTTGAATAAAAGTATAAAAGTGGTTGTCTGTCCGATATTTCGGACCTTGCTCGCTATTAAGTGTCTTGCGAACGGTAATGGAAAGGGATTAGGCGGTAGTGTAATTTATGTCCAAAAATGACATTCTTAATTATATATCTGCCTCGATCACCGTTATCAGAAGGATAAGTTAGGGGGTACCGTACTTGTAAATAAGTGGAAAGTGATATACTTTACTAGAGTCACTAGCTTCCGCATATAAGTTATAAATCTATAAGCCATCTGATCATTACGAAATTGTAATAGGGTTGGATTTCTTGCACTTTTACCTTGCATAACCAACAGTTATCGTACAGTTTAATGCAAAATAAGATTACTTGACGAATAGTTTATCCCTATTCCGGTCATTAAAGTGGTAATTAGTATAAATCAAGCAAGGAAAGTAAATACACATTCATGTATATCCCATGAACATTTCCCCAATATACATGCTGTAATGAACAGTCTTATGTATTGTGCAATTTCAAAGGTATACTTCATAAAACTGTCCAAGCAAAACACTAATCTCTATTAAAGACTTCTAAGGGGATCAGCTATCATACACTTGAGTTTATATCCACTCATATTCAAGATCTTGTCAATAATCAAGCGAATTATCCGTGTCAGTACTCACCCTGAACGTCTCAATGAAATCTCAGCAGCAGTTTAGATGTCCCTTGTTAAACTTTAATTATCTGGAGTACAAAATGTCAGGCATTATTTGAAAAAAATGTGATTAATACGAAAAACATTTATTTTCTTTAATTGCTTTTATGGTTGACTGATTTATATTTATTATTTTTCTTTCGACTCAACTTACTAAGCTCGAGAAAATATATCTATGTTCTGCAAAATATCACGTATTCTATAGTTGACATATCACCAATGACAAAAACAATGAAGAGAAATTTTAAAATGTACCTCACCAATAATGTCACTGAGCATACTAGTATATTTTGGGACCACACAAATACTGGCCGAGGTTCACTTGCATAACGTCCCCGAACTTTCTCTGTAAAGCTGCCACAAAGCTGAACATGCTTGTACTAAAATAATAACGCTTAGTACGATTGTTAGCCCTCATAAGGCTTCCAGTTGCCGCTAAAATACATGCCCTACCGCCGACTTACACAAAGTGTTGAGACTGCATGATTTCGGAAAAGTCACAAAAGAAACATTTGTTGCCCCCCCCCGTCACACCACGGACACAAGTATATGAACCTGATTTTAAATTTAATCCATGACAACAGCTTTGTAAATTCACAGCGGGTGCCCCCATCGTCATGAGACCAATTGTAGTCTAGATAAGCGAGTAAAGAAGTACAGTCATTTACGGGACACCCCTTAAGAAATGTTTTCTGCCACTTCAGGTATCCCTTCAATTGACTTGTACACCCAGTCCATTTTGTGCTACTCCGCTTGCTCAAATCTAAACAGAAAAAAAAGATCAGCTTCTAGGAAACAAACAGTAAGACATATATAAGACCTGTCATCTAAAATAAAAAAAGTAAGACTTGTGAAGGACTTATATTTGCAAAATAAAAAGTTAATCTATGTAAGAATTTGTAAGACCGCGCACGAACCCAGTTGCATTAGCCACGTAGAGTTAATTTTCCAGCCCAGAGACATAATTTTTAGAATCAGTAATGTAAATGATACATTTACGGACAATATGTTGCGAGGAAGAATGATTAATATGTTATGACTAACTCACGGAATAACATTATTTATTGGGAAATTATTTTAAAATATAAACAATACTGAATCGTATCAGCGTCATTTTGACACTGATGCTACATGCTGCAAATATTTCATGATTGCCTCTGATGATACTTAGTAAATCGATATCATTCTGCCATATTCAGATGTTCATATATAACCAGCATCCACCCTACGTTAATTGCTTTATAATAATAATTATAACTGAGAGATATGTCCAAGCGAGATGCTGCATATATAGAAATATAGTGCTTTGCGATTAGATATTGTTAATGTTTATCCCTTTTCCTCTCAAATAAAACGTAAAATGTGCATGACAAATTATATAAGGAACCAACTGCTCTTTACATATACTTATCAAACAGAACAATTTGCAAAACAAATGCTGATTCAGTATCTTAAAATACCAGCTGCTGTTTACTTGTTTATGTAAAATTGAAGTTTCTTCAGAGAACATTCATAATATAATAACTTTCATCTTTTTTATCTTTGCAGATCATATTATACGCTTTTTTAAATAGATGTGAGGCAAACTCACCCAATGGCAATATATCTTTTTGTTCGTTTTTTTTTTCATTTTAATAGAAAGGAACATGACAGACGCAGAGGAAAAACTCATAGAAATGCCTACGCTCGGTCGCCCCATGCAGCTTGGGATGCTCTATGACTGCCGCAGTGACACACTCATCCAAGGACTCACACTATGGGACCCGGATGTAATGCTGAGTGAGCGCCAAGTAGGTTCGAAATGTGAAACCCGCTTCGACATAATCTCAAATGATAGCATAGGCGCCAAATCTGCTGCTCTTGGGATAGAGGATTCCTTAAAAGCCAGCATCTTAGGTGGGACTGTTGAGGTAAGCGGTTCAGGCAAGTATCTGAACGACAGAAAAACATCAAGTAAGCAATCACGCTTGGTTCTGCAGTATAAAACATCAACTAGATTTGAACAACTAAAACTGAAAAACTTGGGGAGGTACAACGTTCTGCATCCAAATGTATTTCGAAAAGGGAAAGCCACCCATGTTGTCACGGGTGTCCTGTATGGGGCACAGGCATTCTTTGTATTTGATCGACATCTGGATAAAATCGAACAGATGAAAGAGATAGAACGTGAAATGATGGTCATGATAGAGAAAATTTCAAACCTTTCTGTTGAGAGAACATTGGAAATGGAAGACGCGAAACCAAAGGATGGGGATATCACACACTGCAGCTATTACGGCGATATCTGTCTGAAGAATAACCCGAAAAACTACAACGAGGCTTTGAAAGTATTTGAGGAATTGCCGTCTTTATTTGAAGAACTCAAGGAACATGCAGTACCACTGGCTGTAAGTCTCTACCCTTTAACGAAACTTGATTCAGATGCAGCAAAGCTGTCCCAGGAAATCAGTGTTAGTATGATCGATTGTGCCCAGGAAATCCTTGAAGGACTGACACAGAGCCAAGTAAGAGCTAATGGTCTGAAAAGCGATGACCTCTGCAAATACTTCCCACACTTTATTGAGAAGCTGGACTTGTTCATTAAGCATATATCAGACTATAGATTGGTATTCCAACAAACGCTTGCGAAAATGCTGAAACAAATTCGAGGTGGGGAAGACGAAATAGAGTCTTTGTCTGGGTTTCTTGCAAACTGCGGAAAGTCGCCTTTTTGCTTAGGTAAACTTGATTTGTGGCTGAAAAGCAAGGAGAAAGAGATGAACATAGTTAAAGGCTACATGAAAGGTTTTAAGTCTTTACCAGTAATGTGTGGCCGCAAAAACCTTGAAGAGTTGGTTTATGATCCTAGTTTCCAGAACATAGTTTGCTTTATGTTTCCACATATTTCACAAGAAGACAATATTCTGACTCGCATGTCTCAATATATACAGACAGGAACACTCATATCGCTTCCGGCCAGGAAAAGATGGTTTGAAGATGTTTCTCTTTCAGGAAAGATGAGAATAAGAGCAAAGCAATTCAGAGAATTTGCTAGCGCAAATCTTGGTTCTGAGGAAACAATATTTATAGTTATGGGTTTAGACGACGGCGACGATGAGACTACAGAGGGTGGAACCATCTTCTTGTATGAACAAGGATTCCTGAAAACAAAGGATTATGAACCACCAGGACAACCTGGGATGCCCGTTGTTTTAGAAACAACACATGACAGCGTGTCCCTGGTATGGGATGCTCCTAAAGTAGGTGAATCAGCAGTCCAATCTTATATTGTAAGATACAGAGACACAGCCTCTTAGGAGTGGAAAGAAACCAATACGTTACTGAATCAGTTAGAACGATCATTCTGATCTAGATCCATGGGCCTCATATGAGTTTTCGGTTGCTGCACGTTGCGACATCGGAGTTGGCATGTTCAGTGTCTTATCAAAACCATGTATTACATTGCCAGCAAGCCCCCCATCGCGCTTAAGGAAGTGCGAAGTGTCAAAAAGTAACATTACTGTAGAATGGGACGAGCCTTTGTCAATTAGCAACAATGTGCAAGTAGAGAAATATCAGGTTCGTTACAAAGCACTCCACGATAGAAAATCAGATGAGTTCCATCTTATGAATATCGAAGGATCTGTTCACATTGCTTCAATAGACAACGTTACAGAAAGTACCATTTACAGGATTGATATATGTGCTATTTGTGGCACAGCTGGTGCATCTACTTTTTCTGACCCACTTGACATCTCTACGAGCCCTGCAAATACTGCGGCGCAACAAGTAAAAGAGCAATCAAAAGTGTTCAAAGAAGATTTTGCCTGCCAAGACGAACTTCCAGTTTATGAAGTACCTCTTTCCTCAGCCGAGCTTCATTCTGGGGACATGTATCGCATGTACGAGTTTGGTGACGGATTATCAATAGGAAAAGAACATCGTGTCATCATGGTTGTGGGTGCAACTGGTGCTGGGAAAAGCACCCTGATCAATGGCATGATCAATTACATTCTTGGAGTGGAATGGAATGATACATTCCGTTTCAAAATAATTGCCGAAGAAGGAGAAAATAAATCGGGAACACAAGCAGAAAGCCAGACGCAATATATCACGTCCTACACGATCCATCATAAGGAATGGCTAAACATAAGGTACTCATTGACCATTATAGATACACCAGGATTCGGAGACACAAGAGGAATTGATCGGGATAAATTGATTATTGATCAAATTCGGAGTTTTTTCTCAAATTCCACCAAATACAACATTGACCACCTTGATGCAATAGGTTTTGTTGCACAAGCGTCACTATCAAGGTTAACGCATACCCAGAAGTACGTGTTTGATTCTATTCTGTCGGTATTTGGCAAAGATATCGCCGATAACATCATGTTGCTAGTAACCTTTGCAGATGGAAAGAAACCTCCCGTGTCTGATGCAATCAAGGCAGCTGGTATTCCATGTTCCAGCAATACATTCAAATTTAACAATTCTGCTCTGTTCGCCAATAATTCGAATGATTCACAATTTAATGACGAAAGACAAGTATCGAAAGAAAAAACCGACAATTTTGACCAAATGTTTTGGAAGATGAATCTACAGAGCATGAAGAAATTCTTCCATGCTTTGAATAAAGTAGACGTAAAGAGTCTTACTCTTACCAAAGAAGTTCTTAAAGAACGTGAGCATCTTGAAACTGCGGTTGCCAATCTCAAAATGCAAATCAAATTGGGTGTCTCCAAACTGGAAGAACTAAGGAAAGAACATCAGATCCTAGGGCAGAACGAAGTAGAAATACAAGCAAACAAAGAATTTACGTATGAAATTGAAGTGCAGAAAAGCAGAAAGATTGAAATTGAAAATGAATATATAACTAACTGTTCGAAATGCAATTATAGCTGCCATTACCCATGCAAAATTGAAAACGACGATCAGAAATACAAATGTGCCGCCATGGGTTTAAGCAGGCTTGTATTTTGGGAAGACGCCTGGTGCATCGCATGTCCCGGGAAATGTATTTGGAATGTACATTTCAATCACCCATACAAATTTGAATACTACCCGGAGATGGAAACAAAGAAGTATAGTGACTTAGAGGATAGGTATAACAAGGCAGCAGGTAAGAAACTATCGGTAGAGCAAGTCATCAAGAAGCACCTGGATGAGTTTCTTACTGTGCAGAAGTGTGTTTTCCACTTGATTTCTCAGGCACACGAGAGAATCAAGCGTCTTGAGGAAATAGCCCTGAAGCCAAGTCCCCTGAGCGTGGTTGAATATGTAGATCTATTAATTGAAACGGAAACGCAAGAGGCCAAGCCTGGATGGAAAGATCGTATAAGAAGCTTGTATAATATACGCAAAGAAGCCGATATCATGGGGCAAGTTCAGAGTACAAGTTATGATCCATTTGAAAGCTACAGAAAAGATTTCCTCCAGGAGCTGAAACAAGGAGAATGGGACGGCCTGTGTATCCGTTTGTGTGAAAATCATGAGAAGTACAAAGAGAAGTCAAAAAAGGAAAAGGTATCTTAAAAAAAGGGAAAATCATGAAACGTACAGTTGCAGAATTAAATAAATGTGATTCATAACCAGGGTAAACTGGGTAAACTGCTGTTGATTTTATAGAATAAATTCAAATGAGTGTAAGGCCCATCCTTTCTTCTTTCTAGACGGAACAAAATGAATTTTACAAATCACTTCAATCATTCATTTCCCTCCACTGCTGAATCATGAACATAAGATACTTCAAATACTCCAATGAAATCAACTTATGCTACATTCACTCAAGGTGATGTTGAATACAAGTTTGTAAAAAATCATGAACACGCCACTATATTTATGAATATGTTACAGTGGGCATGTTTGTACAAGGGGCTGTTCGTATTCTTTTCTACGAGTTTCAAGAGCACTTTTGGTGACAGATATAAATATCTTACGTCATGCTTACGTGCTTGCATCACTACAGAGACGTCACTTCGCTGGATTCAATAAAGTATAGTGGCAGAAATAAAATTTCGACTTTGTCTAATCATTCGGACAACTGTTTATCGATAAATTTTACATAGTTGGCCACGTCCTGTAGACTGTTCATATACTTTTCGGTACGTTTAATTTTGATAAAATTAATTAATATACGTTGCATGTTTATATAGTTAAACAACCTTTAGTTCAATGAAATACTGTACAAAAGGGATGATATACACCCAATAAAAAAAATGAATTTGATGACCTCTCTTTTTATTGATATATTGTATATATTTGTATAGGAATAAGGTCATATTTACTTCAAATCAAGCGATAATATTGTATTGTGAACGTGATGAATTTTCATGCAAGTCAAATAATTAAGCAATTGTCGCTACCCTTGCCATACATATTGTGTATATTATCTGCACTTTTTGTGAACGTGATAATTGTATGGCATGTGATTATCCCGTAGGAGGCCCTTATTACTTATATTAAACAGTAATCAAATGCTGTTCATTTTCGATCAGATCGCTTAAGAGAGTACTTGTGGACAGGGGATGTTTAACATGTGTTATATGCCATTCTGTTAATACTTACTAGTATATAATGCCTATGTGTATATCATAGAAGTGACTGTTCATATTCTATCAACATTCCCTCTATACACGGGTTTGTTGGCTGTAATAACTGAATAATTGAATGCCATGAATACTTAACTAGTGGGATGCCCATCTGTTTATCATTATATTGTTCATATTTGTACAAAAGTATGAATATATTCTTCTTAATTCATTTTAAAGCCTGTTAAGTGAAACGATACATGTGTGTCAAATACTTCTTTGATCTTATTCCATTCTGATATGTTGTACCTAGGGTTTTATTTGCAGTATTAGTTACCTGCGCCAAGCCAGGCGGCGGGGGTCATGCTTTTGTCAGCGTATATTTCTCTGATACCCTAGAAAGGGGATAGTCATATACTAATTAACTTATTTTGAGTCCAGTGACCATCATAAATATATGTCACGTGTCAATGTAGATTAACACACCTTTTGTTTATTTCCTCCTAATTATATTTCCGAACGTATGAAATATGGATATATAGTAATTTAAGTTAAAATATTGGATGAGTTTGAAACCTGGTGACCTTGACAGGGTCAGATCTGACATCGTGCTTCATTGGTATAACCTATATGCAAACGGGGGGGGGGGGGACATCTATTTTTGCTAGTGCGAAAACAAGCCATTCCAGTTCATTTTGTTTTTGTCAACTTCTAATACTTTCTTTATGATGGTATATTGTGTCATGTTATTTTATGTTTCGATGGAAAATCATAATACATGTACAGGTTAATTCAATAATAAACAATTTATTGAAACGATACTTTCAGTATCAGAGGAGCGCTGGAGTGTAATATTGTAAATACTTTTCTAAAATAATTTTGGTAAATGCGGTCATGCAACTAATTATTGTGCAGCGGATTCATGTATTGGAGGTAAAAAAATGCCCTGGGCTCAAGAACCTTCTGAGTTCTAAACCACATTTCTTTCCCTCGGTGAATTACGATATCCATGTTGATTCATTAAGTGGTTTTCTAATTTTGCAAACCTGTAACTCCCTGCACACCAGTGAAGGTCTTACACCTAAATATTAAGATGTGCAAAAGAAATTCTACGAGCTTGATTATCTATTAAAAATCTGTTTGCATAGTTGTACTTGTATCGCATTTTCTATAATTAAATTTGTCCTTTTAATTTGCGGATAAAGTTCAGGTTTTTCATCCCAGGTGCGGGAGAAATAAACATGTAAAATAACCCTGAGCATTTTATAACCATTTTCTGTTTCTTATCATGGAGATAATAAATAAAAGTCTGATTTCAAACATAATTTCTTCCCTCTCTGTGTATGGATGCTTGTGTGCACATAAGATTGCCAGTGTATGTTTACAAGGACTGTAAAACACATAATAGTATCTGAGAAACAACACGTGTGAAGCTTTCTTCACATTGGGCTGATGAAGAGAGTTCCTTTCAATCAGCGGTATCGCAGTGTATGTTTTTAGCTAGATATTGTATCTGTATTACAATAAGAAATATTATGTGAATTTCCGAATTCATGATTTGTCAAATAAAAAGGAAACGACTGGCAGTATGTAAAAAAAATAAAGGTTTTAAAAAGGTTTCAGATTTCACTGATGGTGTCATATCCTCGATAAAGTTTGATAGAATCGACACGAAGACCGCCATTTTTATAACACTGCTAAACTCTAAAATTAAAAATAAATATAAGAAAATAATAAGAACGTTTCAAATACATTTGTTATAATCTTGATATAACAATAATATTTATTAAAATGTTATTTGTACGATAAAATTGTTTTTATTGAAATATTAACGAGCGTAATTGCTACTTTTATCTTTGTTTCTTTTTCATATTTTATATTTTAATTTTACTTTTCATGAAGAATATTTGAGTTTTCTCATAGAATGTATATCCACGGGTATTTTTTTCACGGTAATTACCTCTGTTTTGTCTCAAGCTTTCTGTTCGTACTCTCTTCCGGCAAGTCCAGTATAATCTGAAGAATAAGAACTAACAGTCCACCAAGGATCACCGTATTTTCACGGAAATAAAACACAGCAGGGTAGTGAGCGGTCAGGTTTACTACCCAGTCTAGAAAATTAAAACCAAAGAGCGGCTGGAGGACACATTTTTGTAAGTTTCAAACCCCGATATTAGGAAAGTGTATTGTTGCCACATGGTAAAAGAAAAAAATTATTATTTATCTCGTGCGTACGACACACTAACTCGTACGCACATATTATCGAGATATTACGGATCTGATACACATACTAAACTGTTAAATAATGCGTGTTCTCACACGAACTATACAACATCTCCACCTCCATGCAAACTGACCGAACGCCCTTTAAAGTAACACACACACATACATTTATTTATTTATTACCTCCGACAAGCCTAGGGGCGGAGGTTATGTTTTTGGCAGCTGCTGTGTGTCTGTTTATCGGTTTGTCTGTAAGCACGATAACACAAAAATTTCTCAACGTAATTTGATGGAATTTTCAGGATACCAGGAACAATTGATTAATTTTTGGGGTGACCCAATCGTAAATAACCAATCGTAAATTGGGTATTTCTACAGAAAACGTCACATTTCAAGGGTTTTCCTGGGGATTTTTTTTTATATCTTGATTTTGATATAACAAAACATAATTTGTAGAAAAATATTGTTAGAAATGTAAAATAATGCAAGTAGTGCACTTTTCAATTTCCTTTTTTTTATAAATAGTCCAGGTAAGGGGAAAATATGAACCTTTTTCTCGACACCGTGACACGCAGTAAAATCTCACTTGCCCATTTCAGAAATTGTTTGAACTAGATTTTTTTGTGATTTTCGATAAATTTAAAATTAATAGCCTTTGATAAATCAAAAAATAAATTTCAGTTATTAATTTAACAAAAAAAAGTGTGTAAAAAAGAACATATTTTCTTCTTTTAAATTAACTTTTGAAAACAAAAATTGTCTTTATTCCTATTTTTGCTTTCAGAGGGGTGCATTTGCAGGGATTTACCGGACAAAGTACTTTGGTACATCTACCTTCCGAATTTGAGTCGAAATACCGTGTTAATTTTTTGAATGCACAGAAAATAAGATTTAAACATGGTTTTAAATCCTCTAAATAACGGTGTTGAGCATAGGTAACGGAGTCGAGCTTCTGAAGTAAAAATAACCGTAGTGACTACTTGAATACCAGTATTTTGTATTGAAACAAGCAAATGCCTGTTTGAATAGAAGAAACGCAAATGTTTAAAATATTTAGCCCAAAATATGTTTAAATTCTATTTCAATAATTTGGATTTAATACCAGGTTCTCGACACCGTTACCTTGCTCTCGACACCGTTATTTTTCATGCAGGTAACGGTTTCGGGTGGTAACGGTGCTGAGATTTTTTTCATCTATACGTCAAATGCAGGACAAAAATATTCGTTCGAATATTTTTTAAACATTATCTTACAATTAAAATAGTAATAATTGGTTGTGACGAAACAGAGAGATGTAAAAACGCTACTTAAGTTCTGACAATGCACGTGACATGTGATACAGCCAGGCATTCAATATACTATATAACCCAGTTCTAAAAATAAGTGAAGCAACGGACATTTCATAATTTTAGTAAGAGTACATAAACTTTAACATGACATGGTCACAATATTTTTGTTAATGTCCTGATAACAGATGGTAGTGGGTTTCAAGTTCTGACTTTAATTTTCAAGAAATTGTTGTGCATGATATTGTTATGCAAAAATCAATGAAATATATATTTACAGGTATGTCTGCTGCATTTAAGTGATACTTTATTTATAGGACAGCAGTTTGTCTCCATATTCCTACTGGTTCATAACAAATAGACTTCTTCATATTTTATGAATAATCGGGACATTTTCTCCTCTTATGTATAGCCTTTTCACGAGAAGACGAAGCATGTCCTGTCAAATTTAAAAGTAAAGCAAAACACTGTTTCGTTCAGGTTCTCACGGTTGCATGGTTGTCAAGTACTCAATACAAGTCTTCGCCTGGGATTCGAGGGCTCATTTATGTCATTTTCTTCAGTGGTATCGTGTTAGTCTGAAGTTATTTTCTGCTTTACCTGTTATTAGCCATCTATCTTTTAATACTGATATAAACCTCATCCGCTATGACCTCAACGTAGAGTTTTTTTTAATTGAGAAGTTGTCTCACTGTTGATCTTAAATATATTATAATCAGTACCAGTATATCGATAGGAATGTTCCGTTCTCACAAAACACAAATCTCTTGATCATGCTGTCTCATCACCCCAAAGACAAAATTACGAGGGGCTATCGTTTCCCTGTTCGTGTTATGTGGCACATATACATATTACAAACTTCAAAGTCTTTTAAAAAAATAAGTTTGTAACATAATTTGATCAATTACACTGACAAACACTGATGCACGGACCTCACGGACCCCTTTTGCTTATATTTTAACATCACGCTCAGGCATAACACTATTTATTCCATATGTCTAAATCGTTGAAAAAAATATGATATCTAAGTAAATTTAGGTTAACTTTGACTTATGCTGGTACATTTTATTATACTTGTCAAATTATCTGGTTAGTTATTTAACTTAAATAAACATTATGAAAGGAAACTTGAATTGTTATAACTGATCATTCTCAAATAAAAAAAAATTGCATTTATAAAAATGTTGCTTTTCTGATAATACCATATAAGCTGCCTTAGCGGAGGTCAGCGCTCTCTGACTGCTTTTCTCGTTTATTTATTTATTTATGTATAATATAAATTTAAATGCTATTCGAATAGCCTGATTTTAAGTAATTGAGAATGGATATTTGGGGTGCAGGTTTCTAGTATTCTAAATTGATCTAAGAACTAGATTAATGACATAACGCACAGTGTAGTAGATCGTTAGAAATATTTAATGCATATATAGCTATTGATATGATTGGAGGGTAGCTGAACAGTCAGCAATCCATTTTACGGGGCACGTATAATTTCTATTTTGAACTTAATATAAAAAAAACTAAAAAAAAATATCACTAATTGGAGTGCTATTAATCTGTGACAGAAGAATACGAACTTCTAATACAAGTCTTTCCTCATATGTCAGGCTGAAGTGGTGGTAAAATCTACCTCTCAGATAGGTCTGATTTGCGTGTAAGTATAAGATCTTATATGTACGTGTAACCCGCCTAACTGTAAACCGCATGAAGTTCAAGTATGGTATCAAGCACTTCGTTTCATAATATATGAATCAGGAACCTCTCCTTACCAGCCATCTCTGTATTGCAGAACCTCTACAAGGTTCATATTAATACTTAAGGTTCATATTCATTGTAATAATACGTGTATCGTCTCACGTTATTAATTCATTTTGACTGAATACGAAACTTGTAAAAAAAAATCCATACCCACACGCGGGATTAATATCGCCTGTTCACCAGTTTTATACGTTATTATGGTTCTGTGTGTGAGTAAACACAGTGTACCTGTGTCTGTTTACCATAACAAGACCGCGTAACCAGAAGCAAGATCTTAGTCGAGCACATGCGACAATTATAAAAAAAGGGAGGAAACATGAAAAACCTTTATTTGGGAAGTTTGACTGAACCACCACCAGGTGGCGTGAGCGCTGTGATTGTCTTTCGTGATTTGTTTTTTGCGCCCAAGGCAAGCTATTTTCCACTTGTTTACAGGAGTAAACAAACGGATTTAGAAAGAAATATTAAAATATACCGTAATATTTTAAGAGACTACACTGTATTTCATGTATACTTAATATACATGGTAAGTAAAATGTAAAAAAGTCCACTTTTCGTTTAAACTCTCTGCTATACAATTGGCTCTTTTCTCTCTCTCTCTCTCTCTCTCTCTCTCTCTCTCTATATATATATATATATATATATATGTGTGTGTGTGTGTGTAATGGTGTGTGTGTGTGATGGTGTGTGTGTAAAAAGATTAAAAGCCTTGGGATATATTGCTAGCACTGTTCGAATGGCATCGCGGGTGGATACTTTTAATGTCATTAGTAATACGTGTAATGTCTATCAGAGGTTCTTGTTTGACCAGACAAAATATCCCGACATGTGCAAGGGACACAGCTATGTTATTATTACTTGCATTGGATTCCTACGCTTATATACAGCAATTTTAATATAGAAAAAAATAGAAGCGAGACCGTGCACAAGTGCCAGTCTTTATCTATTTCAGATATGAGGAAACAACTGTCCTAGATAATAACATCAAACATGAACACTTCTAGAAATAAACTCGCTTTTATCAAAACACACACATATAAGATCAGAGTGGGAAAGCGACCAGCGCCGCTGATTTCCCGCCTTATATCGGGAATTCTACCTCACAGTTTTACATTCCCGGTCGGGAATTTGGTCAGGCATTTAAAATTCCCTTCATCTGAATAAAATTCCTCAGAAAACCGGGAATTAAAACATTTCGACCCCTGATGTTTTCTCCACTTGAATTACAATGTGGTTACCGGTATCAGCGCATTCGAACTTGTCCTGGATATGAGCAGATAATTGTTGTTTTTGAAAGAATTTTCCATATCTTATGAGTTATGGGGATTTTACTGTAGAAAATATCAAGGCATTTTAACAACACACGGCGGGTCAGCGAGGCCACAGTGCTATCTGGCTCGAATGTGTATTGGGGAATTCCTATTCAAATTAAATCATGTGACAAGTGTACCTATTAGTGACAAAGGAGGTCATAGAATTGAGCGTTGTGAATACAAAATTTTTATCTTAACATTGCTGGAAGCAGGAGGTTTATTTAAGGCTGTTGTGGGTGGTATTTCTGTGCAAAGACAGAGGGATATTTGATCCTCTCCAAAGGATAATAAAGAATCTAATATGTTAAGAACGTCGATCCAATCAAAAGCGGATCCAAGGCGGGCCGACGCAACTTTGTAAAGGGTTTCAGAAAAATTGTCGCGGCCTCGTCACCCACTTTTCCGGACCTGTTGACATTTTTAGGCTTCGTCATTGGATCTCCTATGTAGGACCCCCCTTTGTTTCCTTCATGGCGGGCTCTACTGCAGTGGCGATAAGAACCAAGCATTAGATACTTTAACTCATTCAGGTCACCCGATCAGCATGGCTACCTGCAGGGTCTGCTTTCACGGACATAGCCAGTCATTGTAATATATCTTATTATATTAGATTAAAAAGCTTGACGCAGATATATTGAAAACTGGCCTTAACTTTCAAGCTTGACAGGGAGAAATGAAAGCGTCACGTCACGCCACGTTATATTCATTAGGGAGAAAAGTGAGGTTAGGGTAGCTCATCCAAAATCCGTGTGTGAGGGGAGTGCGCTTATTACGTTGTGTAGGGGTATATATATATATATATATATATATATATATATATATATATATATGAATATGACGTAGCGAACTGTGCGGATTGATCGATTAAAACGATGATTGGTCGTTTTCTTTCAAAATCGATTTAATGGATTACATGTTGGCATAATAATATAAAAAGGATTATGTATGCACATCCAAAGAATCTAAAGAACATGTCAGAGATATACGGACAAAACGTAACGAACAGCATCAAAACGGAACCTTGCATGCGCAGCCAACAATCGTCCGACGGCAAGTCGACTTTAGTTGCGGGTGGATTCGTGATTGCATTATGAATACTGGTGTATATGTCAAACTATTTACTGGAGGCTAAGTTTAAGGTACTAACTTACAGCAGATTTCAAGGGTAATATAGAAAGTTCATTATATATATATATATATATATATATATATATATATATATATATATATATATATATGAACTTTAGAGTGGTGCTTTGAGTCCGGGACAAGCAGTTTAACGGTCGAGATTCTGTGTATCTGTGTATAACTAACCCCTCCCATAATAACCCTGCGCTCGATAACCCGGATAAAGTCAGCGTTACGGTGACCTTGGACTGGGATGACGCTTTAATGAAGAGGTGCAGTCATCTTCCGGGTAGTCAGGTCTCATTTCCGTGAGATCTGTGTATTTTTAAACAGATTTCTTTGTATCATTTTAAACATTTTTATTTGTAATAGATAACGGTGGTATCATAGAAATATATAGTTCCTACGTTTCATACTTACATATAAAACAATATATCTGTTGATATACTTTATTTGCTTTGCGTTCTCAGTGTTTATACATCTATCGCTTGAGATACGTAAAACACAGAGTAGTCTATAACTGAATAGTCTTAATATGGATAGACAGAATCCTTGCTTAATTATTATGATCAATAATAATTACTAGTGCAGGCTATTGTTTTAAAGACATTTACGAAATGAACCATATTTTGCGGAGCCTGGGGCTTCTCAGGAGATCAGAGACGTAGGCAACAAATCAGAAGTGTTTTTTTGTATGTGGGTGTGTCATTATAAGGCTCTTTGCAGCAGTCGGCAGTACCCATATATAAATCCGGCACTGAAATCAATCGAATCTTTGTATGCCAAATCTATAACCATCATATCTATAACATGTTCACACATAGTTGACATTTCGAACGTCGGTCTGTCTTTCCGACGCTCCGGTGGTGTCAACTGGTGGCAGGATACTTAACAGTTTGTCGAAATCATATCCCATTTGCTTTGAAATGCAGGTGTGACGATTGGTCGATAAATGTATGACTGTCATTTGTGGGTCGTGGTTCATCAGATTTATTTTTCATAACATTTTATATAGGAATATGCATAATCAGCAGATAACTTCAGCATTTCTATTTTTAAATAAGTCCCATTAATCATTTTATCTATCGCAGGATATAACTACTTAAAGATAAGCTCGCGGACGTGTGATGGTTTCCAGGCCGATTTTTGGCCGGATGTTGTGGGTTTAGCGTCCCACTAGAACCACCCTAAGATCTCTGGCCAAGGTTTTTTCCATGAAGGTGAATCATGAAAGATTACTGGCCAGACATATCAGGCAAACTAGAACGAATATACGCCTTGTGTAGTCACCGGAGTGGTATGCTCCTGAGAAACGCTACACCATTGGTCAGGCCACAAACGATCAGAAAGTCCAAAGTTAAACAAGGCCGAGTTCATCGTTAGATTAAAATAAGACAAAGAACATATCTTCTATCCTAATAAACCTATCCTTAATTCCTCTTGGGAAAGAATTTAACAAAATAATCTGTACAAAAGCTCAGGAACAAGAATGACATCGTGGTATCGTGGTCCGTGTATACTATAGCTTTGTTATTAATCGGGCCCAATCACCTATCTGACCTTTATAAACTAAAGATAATCCCTTGGAGCTTTTATAAAAAAAGGCCAGAAAACATGGATATCACCACACACAGGCTGTTTGTTTTGTTTATACCAACGTGTTTATAATATGTGGGGGCCCGCCAAAACAAAATATAAACAAATTCAACAAGGGCATCTGGAGGAAAGTCTGATTAGCCAGTGCTTTACAAATGGCGTTTTGCAACCAGTGACCTTTCTACCTCCGCATTATTGCAACCTACCACCTTATGTTTTTCCCGTTTGTCACCATTGCTGTTTTACAAACGTATTTTTTTAATAACAAGATCATACTTTCTTCACGGAGGCCTTATAAGAACTTTTCATAACCAGAATAATCTTTAGATCATTAAGATATACAGAGAGGAAGCCAAAAATCACATACGGTCTTTTCCAGAGGGAGGTGAATGGGTACTTTAACATTGAGACAATCAATTTCCCCGTCTGGAAATTGGTACACTTCAGTGTCAGGGGCTGACTTGTTGACTCTGGAGAGAATGCATATTTTCTGTATGAAATAGTCATACATTTAAACTTCCTTTAAGAACTGATATTGCTTAGAACTATTTGGGTATGCCAAGTATTAAGTTATTTATTGATCATCGATTGAATTATTACTTTCGATAGATTTTCATATTTGAAATATGAATCTATATTATTACGTAAACAGTTTGATCAGGTAAGAATATTGGACCGATCCCGGGATTAGAACCCATGGTGGTGGCGCTCGTGTTGGCCAGGCAGTCCAGCTTGATGGTTTATAAATAATATGCGTAATTTTTGTATGTTTTTGTGATGATACTTTAACCGGTTCGTCGTAATATCACTGACGATATTATTGGTGATGGGAATAAATCTTCGTCACCCAACTCCTTTGTGGCTTGACCTCGGAAATGTCTGTATTTGCCCATGAAATGTCGGGAGCGATACATGTATGTCCTAAATTGTGTCATGTATTTATTAAAAAAAGGATCCTTAGATAATTTCATGATTGATTTATCACAGCGCAACCTAGCGGGAACTAAGCCGATGAATTACACTACAGGGTGAAAAGTCTCGGGTGAACACTTCCGAAGTCGCAACAGAAACATTATGTTGCAGACATTTAGTTGTAAACATAGGCATAAATGTTGCAAACTTGGTTAGAATTTTAATGTATTTAGTGTTCTTTTGGTCTTAAAACTCGTCTGCCTTCAAAGTTCTCATATATATATATATATATATATATATATATATATATATATATATATATATATTATCTTTTAAAAGCATCTTGGTATCATTCCTAAGTAGCCCGTACTATCTTTTCGCATCAAAGTTGAGAAAACCGATGCCCTCAATCAAGCGAGTTTTGGTTGGACATCACTTGGATTTTACCAGACAAGAAGTTGCACTTATCATCTAAATTTATAAATGACCTTGTATAATACACTGACTTTTCAATAGAAAAACATGCAAAATAGAAAAATTCGAATGTTTGTCTGATATTACGTACAGTCTCAGCCTTCTTTAAACATTGACTTCCATTTTTTGCCCCCTCATTCCTGTAAAGCTATTACCAGGTGCCTGAGGATATATATATATATATATATATATATATATATATATATATATATATATATATATATATATATATATATAAATGAATTACCTGGTTTGCCGGCAGTCGTCCAGCTACCGGCTTTGTGGGAAGTACCATTTCTGCTGAGAATATTTAAACCAAAAATAAATATAATTACTCCCACACACTCTGGCTACCTATATATAACTTTAAAATTTTATTTCAATCAGTGGTAAAATATATATAAAACGTCCCACAGATTATGGGCAGTTGACCTTTGACCCATGACCTCTTCCCACAAGGATATATATATATATATATATATATATATATATATATATATATAAAATAAATATTTATAGCAATGAACCTCGGTTTGTTATTTATTGATTTTAAAAATTCATAGCCAGAAGATTTGTCTAGATACACCTAACAACTTGATTCTCTGGGATATTGGTTCATCAGGGCACGTGTCGCGCTCATGAAGAGGGCTATTACCAGGCTATTATCCACTTTGCGCTTTGAAGCATTGGCAACAGGTAAGGCATGTCAACCGGGGTCAAGAGATGAACGAACAGTCACTTTCCGAAATGTACTGCATAGCCATCTGTTGGCCACAATGAGTACTACTAGTATTATCATTTTGTGGAGACCTCGGCCCTTTGCGATCTCGTCAGACATCAAGTCGGACCACATACTACAACCGCGGACCACAGGGCCAACGATCTCGGATCACATTCCTCACCATTTCGGACCACTATGTCTTACTGCTTCAGACCGTGTTCGGACCAATAATATCATTATCAAATATATATGTTTTGTCTACAAATCATATAGAGGCAAATAGTTTTAACGAGTCTGGAATTAATAATATTTCCCTATATGGGACGTTTTATTTTTATTTGGTTATTGAACCACCTCTTATATGATAATCAACCAGAAGTGGAAAAATTAAATTTAGTCTATGCTTTAGTACGGGCACGAGTGTCAATTTATGTTTCCACTCCCAGCACCACTTGAATTTAGAACATAGAACTTGGTCAGAACAGTCAATGTTTAGCTCTGCACATAGTGCAAGTAAATACGTTAGGAATTGATTGAATAAGATCTGCACCAAAGAATGCATTCAGCTAGAACCAAAGTTGGTTTAGATGTCTTGACATAGGTAAACTGTGTTCTGTGATGTCTGAAATCCACTTAACCTTACTTTATGCTAAGTTTTATTTCTTATAGTGGTTGTTAATCGTAAAGATCGTTAAAATCATAACATTTACTTTATTTTGATTTCCAGGAAACAATTACCACAATCTGTGGTTAACTTCCTTTGATGATGATCTAACATTATGCACGGCTAAGGGCCGTTCTTTTGATCTTCTGAAGGAATAAAGCACGTCTTTGGTCCCAACCAAAAATATAGATCACAACTATTTTCATCAGGTCTACTGCAATTTAATGAGAGGTCGAACATTTCTCGATATGAAGCAGGAGCTTTACGTCTAAAAGCTACAAAGTGTGCTGTGCTGAGGGATGAATAAATGTCATTTTCAAAAATACATAAGATGAAAAATATGAAAACATTAAAGGGGCGCCACCAATCTTCAGGAGCAGTTAAACTTTTTCAGTAATTAGTGTGCAGATCAAGTTTCATGAAAATACACATAGCCAATCCCGAAAAATTTGATCCTGTATAAATTTACTATATTTTACTGATATATACTAAAAAGTTTTCACCATAACTAAACGCCTGCCGTGCATGAAAGTTACTAGAGCCCTGAACGGGCCGGAATATAAAGCCGGCACCCCCTCAGCACATTTACCTTTCAGCCCGCACCCGCCCCGCCCAACATTATTACCAAAAGTCAACCCGCATTCAACCCGCAAATAATCATAAGGGACAACCATAAAGGTAGCCAACTGAATAAAAAATGATTTATTCTCATATATTTGTCATAAATGACCATCTTCTGTATGTAGATCGCGGTATAAGGCAAAAAAAAAAAATTAAAGGTTTGGTTCACAGGCACCTTGCGCATCAATTTTAACACCCCGCATCAATTTTTTTTATTTTTATTTTCAATAGGAACCTAACAATGTTAGGCTCCAGCCGCTCGAACATTTCTTTCGAGAATATAAAATAATACAAGCTTGAGGACAGTACTTGCTCACCACGGTTCACACCTTTATTGGACCAAGAGATTAATCCTGTTCAGTGATGATCAGCTAATTAGCTGAAAGGGGAAGGCTGTGGAACTGCAGAGGGAGTCAGCTCTAGGTCATGGTTGTGTAGTATGTGTTCACAAGAATTGATATCAAATGAGCGCCCTGCTTGTTATCTCATTCTGCTTTGCCAATGCAGCCCTCTAAACTAGCCAGTTCTATTAGACTCATCCATGAGTAGCACACCTCAGTCTGTGTGAGTTACGTATGTAAAGCTGTATCCAGCTGGTGACAGGGCCAGATGCATCCCATGCAGTGGTAATAATTAGATCACAGTCCTTATGTTATTACTATTTCAGTGCACCTTACCTAGTTATCTGTGTTGAATGGGACAACAATGCACATTACAGTAAGACTGACTGGGTCAAAGAAGGCTTCCAAGCTGATGTTTTTCTTAGCCATAAGGCTCTGATAAGGAACTTTATCTAAATTCAGTTATTAAATCCAGTTATTATTTTCTTTCCAATCCAATCACATGTAAACAGTGATATAAATATGTTAATATGTGGGAGGATATGGTATAATACACAACTTAATAATTTGGAATTAATATATAAAGACGAAAAGTTTTAAGAAAAGTCCATATCATATTGCCCATAAAACCCACATGTGGGTTTTAAGACTTGTTGCCCAACATCGGTAATAAGTTGTATTACACGCCCAGGTTTACCCGCATGTGTATTACCCGACCAACCATGCCCATTATGTCTTGAGTAAACAATGACGTGTTTTCGTTATTTATACAGCTATATTGTAAAAGGGAAAACGTAAGTCTGTGATACCGACGGAAAGAGCGTTAAGTGAATACTTCGTGTTAACACAGAACCAGACCTTAAAGGAAGATTTACAAGGTCATTGCATGTGTAAATATGTAATAGCTTCTGCGATTGTAAGTTTTTAATGTATATTTAAAATTAATATAACCTCGACAGTCCCCGTCCCAACTTTAAAAATGAAAGCATTTTAGCTTGACTGAAATGCGGTACGAGAAGAAGAGCTTTTTTCTCGTTGTTTTATCATCAACCACTGACTTGGTTCATAGTTTACTATATGCTGAATATGGAATGAGGCACATGGGAAAAGACATTTTCAATGGCGAATCAACCCGCATATCGCATATCAAATATAAACTAAATAAACGGATTTTAAATAATACATTTGTTATTTCGGAAAATGTTGATACATGATAAAGCATTGGTTTTGGAATACATTTGTCAGAAAAGAAATTTTTATTTGCATTATTCTCAGTAGGGGGCGCTGAAGACGTGTCCTGTTCCTCTGAGATGTGGGAGATTACGGTGGTATGTAAAAGTCTGCTAGTCTGTCTCTGTAACTTGTATGTGCAAAATTTGCAAAAGAATTCCAAAAGAATATAATGAAATTTTATGATTTTTTTGGATATTCAGCAATAAGATAAGAATAAATGCAAAAATATTAAGACGGATTGTTAAATTAGTAAATTCAATACCTCTGTGTGTTGTCCTTTTTTTTCATCATACCCCACTTTTATCATACCCATTTTCGCCCCAGCTTTCATTTAATTATGAAAAAAGAATGAAATTATTATTATCAAAAGAATCGCATATTCTTAATATCAGGAGACAGATTTAACAAAGAGGCCATAAGTCAGTTGGTATACAAAATGAAGTTGGTAGCCGTTATAATAAGTTAAAATCATTTTATGAGTAACTATTTTATTCTGTAGCGATATCTTGCAACCGATTTATATAATGCGCATGGCAGTGATGATGTCATAATAGACATGACGCACAAAAGAGGCACCCACATTCACGGGACCAATAATAAAGAGCTGCCGACCCCTGTTTATAGGCAGGCTTGTATTCTCCCCGTGCACGCGCTTCACTGTTACGTCACATTACTTTCTATACGGACATATATGATACAAGGAAACCGGGCCATAAAGTGAATAATATTAATATCATAAGCAGGTAGGATACCAACAATTACGCATTTTCCTCTTTCGGCCATTGGTGCAAATTTTGTTTGGCAAGTTTGTCTTGTGCGGAGATAATCGCGAAAACTCAGGTGGACAGGGGTGCTGGAATGGACTACAGCATAATAGGCGTTTTTCCTACCGCAACGGGCTTTGAATGAACCCAGTTAGAACCTGGCAAGGTTTTCCATGTGAAGAACTCGATATATTGCAGTAGTTTCGGGTAGATGGCGCTGTAATCAGACTACTCGCGAAGGACTATAGAATTCGTCATGAAACACGGAAATTTTTGTGTTATTTCACCGGAATGACAGCTGATCAGCGCCAGAAATATAGCCCTGCAGTGTTACATCTCGTGGCAGCTATCTTTATCAAATTAGTACAGACATGTAGTATTATAAATGATTTAATACAGAGAATTTTCTGTGTCGGGCAAAGTTCTGAACTAGGTTAACACTTCCATGTTCTATTGTTACCTACGCTTAAGTTAATATCAATAAGATTTTGACCTAAGTGTGTGTTCACTTCAGTTCTTACTATTTAGTTCGTGTTTCCCCCCATCAGTCAGTCAACATTGATCTGTATTTGGCATCACATGGTTAAATATTATTCTTCAAAACTGAAAAAGAGATTATATTTTCTGTTACATATTATTTCACCGAAATGACAGAGGAACATGCAGTACCGGAAATGTAACCATTTATAGGTACATCCAGGGCGTAGGGTTCTTTGAACGTCTAAAAAAAGTAGTGTCTGTAAAAATATCATGTTAACACTGTGGGTAAAGTACAATGCTATTTTCCGTCTACAAATGTTAGTAACACTGGGAACAAAAAGAGCTTTTTATTGATACGCAGGGTGTCGTCGGAAAACTTGCGCCTAAAAATTATTGAGTATTTTTCACGTGACGTATGACTGTTCTAATATGACCAAACACCGTGGCAGGGATCTTCTCAAGGATAATTCAATGCCCTCCCCCCCCCCCCCCCAAAAAAAATTGCATCAGGTTCGAATGATTGCAGTAGCCTCTACCTCAGTCATTTTAAACTAGTTAAGGGATTAGTCGTAAATTATGTTTTAGGTTACATTCCGGTTACTTCCTTTAAAGTTTATCGCAGCAATCGGTTAATGGACAATACCATTAAAAACATATTATTTTCATACTCCTTGATTTACTTTGAAATATACACTTATGTTATAATCTAATTTATTGAATCAAATCCAAACACTAGGTCTTAAATTAAATATATATAATTGTTGTCATGGGACCGTCGAATTACATTAACGTCATGGTAACTTGTTGCACAGAATAGAGAGCAAGCCCCCTCGAACGATAATAACAGAAAAACACCTCAAATAACTGACAATGTACATTAATTAAGTTCACAAATGGTTTATGGATGTTTATTCCAACGGTTTCAGACAAAAATGTGGTTTTCTCGACTTATTTCTTCCTAAACTCACTGTATTATTTATCTGTTTGTCGACTAAGGCTTTCAAACCACCGTGCGACCTTCTGACCATGTATGCATATAATGAAGCAGTACGGCCTTTTCACACTAGGCGGCGTGCGCGTAGCCAATAGTCAGCTTCGGCCTAAAAGTGCGTGTTTATCTAATACTTATAAAAGGAATTCAGTTCACGTTTGTTCGCTATGTTCTCTAAAACCGCGTTGTGTACAATATTGTGCCATACATCATTTTAAAGGTTATTATCCCCACAGTGATATAGGCGATATGAAAATAAATAATTTTTAATATACATATAATTTACAGCGATTTTTCTTTTTTTTTTTACCGAGCACAGCCGAACTGCCTTCGGCAGTCACCGGAATGCGTGCATCGTGGTCACTTAACCTCTAACACTAAGGACTATTGTTCATATGAATAACCCTTTTCAATGAGGGATTGGACCCACGTGCGTGGTCAGTAAAAGAAAAAAACATGTTTCTCGCTTTGTGAAAGGAGAGTTCAACCCAGGGGGATTAATGACAAAATCTAATTCAAGGTCCCAATTTCAGAAACAGGGCTGGGGTGGTGTCGGCAGTTTCAGGCCTCAAAATTTGTCTGATACTATGAAGAAAAGGTTGCGGTGGTTGAAAATGGGATAAGGGCCCACTGCATGGAGTCCCGCTGGGTCCGCTTCTGCTACTCACGATGTATGCATATTTCTGTTTCCTTCTTCAGAAACAGTTCCCTTGCAACGTATATTTAATTAATCTTTCATGTGTTCCTCACATCAACATATTCTTTATACGTCCAACGATAGAAACCAGTCAAATATCAACGAAACACTGTATGCCTCCGCGTCTCATTCCGGTTCGCAATGTAAACTATAACTGACCAGGTCTTCAAGGTAAACATACCGGGATATGATTTTTGCCACGAGCACAGCGCCTCAAAATAACAGTAAAAAAGTATTTGTTCATATCGTATTCCGAGAGTATCCCACTAAAAATCTATATTTTCTTTTAACTTTTATAATAAAAAATGAGCCCACATTTTATATCTCAGTAAATATATCTCCCAAACCGCGGTAAAAAGCCCTGTATACCGGGTTTATTAGCTAGTCTTAAATATGTATAATTTTTTATCATGGCAAGTTTTCAATGAACTGTTTTTTAGGCTATAACAAGCTGTTATCAGTTAGATCGCTTTATTCACGATTTACGGCAATGATCTGACATTTGTTTATTATCTGGAAAGAGACCCTGGCCAATTGGAAAACGGCTTCCAGGGATAATGGCGAACAGAAGGATCTAGATCCCGGAAGCCTATTCTAGGTTGTAAAATTAGACTGTAAAGCGTTTCAGATACCGTGGCAAGTATTATTTTCTACCCAAACTTGATAAAAAATACCCACAGAAGAAAAATGATGTATCATTTATTCCGTGTTGTCACTTTTTCATCGGATATTTTGGTCGCGCAAAATAATTTTGCGCGACGGGTATTTTGCACCACGAAAAATGAATGCTTTTTCCAAGACTGAAGTGGCCTAGCAATTCAATCTTAATCGAGACTAATATAATTGAATATTTTACTGCCTGATCGAAAACTCCTGAAGTATTTTTTTATATCTTTTAATATTTTAAAATAACCTGTTTTTGCGTCGGAGCACCCCAAGGGTCGAGTCATCACCGATATTGTGTCTTTCATGTAATCATGACTGGGTGTTCTCCCCTGATGATTGTCTCTGAAGATTGACACATCAATACACGGAGGGGAAAATGTTTCCCTAATATTTAGCCAGGAGGGATGGGGTGATCATTTATTTCACTCCGCCTGCTATTCAGCTTATTTATAGGGAATATAATATATCCATAATTAGAACGACATACATTGGTTCCACATCTGCCTTTTTGTTTTATGGACCAGCATTAACGGGTGGGTCATAATTTTTTTTTAATGTCCTCCAACATATTTGATATATTGTACGCATGCATCAATTTATACCATTAATAGCCCACACCCGCCCACGAAAACAAGTGTTCAGCCCGCAAATGCCACGCTCGGTAGCTTGGAAAACCCGCCCCGGATCTCCATTCATCTATGAAGAAAATAATGACCAGACCCACCATGCACACTCAGCTTACAACCTGCATTCGCTGCAATCGCTCCGACCTACATTTTTACCAAAATTCAAAACCCACAATAAAAAATAAAGGGAAAAATCTAAAAAAAATATGATTTATTTATATATTGTACAAAATGACAATCTCTTATGAGGTTTTGGTGGTAAGGACAGAGTGTGAGTGTGAATTACCCCTAACCAAATGTAATTATTTACTACAATACAAGTGGAAATGTCAGAAACTTTCACACACTATTCAAATACTGCCTCTTTGTCTCTGGTTATGATTAGGAATCTCTCTTAAAAGAAATATTAGTGCATTACATTTAAGTAAATATGTTTATCCCACTCTTCACTATAACTATGTTTTCGGGTCCGCAGAAACTCCCACAAAATATCATGTAACCCTCCCCCCCCCCCCCCATTGACACAGCTTTTAGCCCGATTTGACCCGACGGCCAGGTAATAATTTATCTCCGCTCCGACCCGCCAAATCATGAAAAAGTCACCCGCAAGGGGGGAGGGGAGGAATCAATCCCCCCCCCCCAGTGCTTTTGATCTACTTTTGCTACTAAAAAGGACTAGTATGCATATTCCGGTTTTTTCTTTAGGTACCACTTCTTTGCCTTAAACATATTTTGATACTTTAACATTTAACATAAACATATTTAATACTTTATTCATCTTTCATATCTTCCTTACATCAATCCATCCTTTTTAGTCTAACAACAATAATATATGCAACCAGTCAAAGATCTTCGAAAATCTGAATGCCCCGCGTTCAATTCCGGTTGACAATTTTAAACATCATCACAGACCAGGTCTTTAAGATAAACATACCAATATATGAATTTCCACGGTCACAGCGCAAAAAAAAATAAATGTAAAAAATATGTTTACATGTCTTATTTTTACAGTTTATCTCTGAAAATTTTTATTTCATTTGAACTTATAAAATAAAATAAAAATGAGCCGACAATCCTTATCTCATTTAATACCCCCACCTCCGACCCCAATAAAAAGTCCGGTTACTGCGTTTTGTCAGCTGGTGATTTCGTATATCGAAAGGGAACCGATTGTGCAACCTGTCCAGACTGCAAGAAAAATAGGAATAGGTCCTTAGTCTGTCAGCAAGAATCACATTAATTTATTTCATACTGCCAAACTTAATGAGGGTTTCACCTCAGTTGGTTTACAACAGAGAGAAGATGGACCATATAAATCGCCTTCCCAATCGTATGGTTTCACATTGAAATGATAATTGTCAGCGCAGCGTTTTCACAGACTAAATGGTTTGAGACAGACGACAATATTTAGTGACTGTTACAAGGGCACTGTGTGATCCTCTCGGTCCTATAGAGTGTCAAAAAATCCATGCCCCCCATCGGACGCTTTGACCTCAAAAAGATTTGGAGCATCACAGGCGCTTACCCCGTCCTTCCTGAAAGCCCTTTAAATACAGCTCGCTTACTAAAGTGATACAAAAACTACCAGATTGTAAATGATTATATTAAGTCTATATTTGAAAAGAATTCGGTGGGATCGTTCTTGGGATCAAAGTTGCGAGTACTGCTGTCAGGTTTAGTATCAGAGTTTGGGTAAACATTTTGAACTGACCAGACAAGAAGGCACTCTCTTATAAATAAATAAATGACAGTGTTTGACACTATCCGTTCAGATGACGGGAAAAAATAAAGCAATATAGAATCAATATAAAATGTAATCTTTGGAACACTTGTCTGGTATTTCGCGTGATATAATTCCCAAACCTACTCTGAACTTTGACTCCAGGCTTTTTAGCCGGTTCATTTTTGTAGTTATTCTCAGGCGTTTGATACTCTAATAACCCCAGCTGCCGTATAAAAGCGACAGGTGGTTATTCTTTTCACATTAGTCTGCCGCCAGTTACCTGTCTGATTTTCTTCTGGGTGGATATATACATATAGTATTAATAATACTTTGATGGTCAGGGGTTATGTGGAGGCCGTGTACATTAATGAATTCTAAACATATCTATACATTATAAGGCACAATCTCTCCGTCTCATTACACATACACATGATGGCGTCAAAATCCTTTACCCCATTAGCTGGTCCTTTCTTTCTTTCTTTCTCGCTCTCTCTCTCTCTCTCTCTCTCTCTCTCTCTCTCTCTCTCAAAACTGTGTCAAGACGCATAATCGCCCGACAGGTTGAGTCGCTGGGATACTAACATATCAGTCACGTGTCGCACTCTTGAAGACAGATATCACCAGGCAGGTTATCCACTAAGCGCTTTGAAGCATTGACAAATAGATAAGCATGTCAACAGGGGTCAAGAGTAGCAGAACAAAACCAACACTGACACGCGGAGTAATACTATAGTCCCATATGTTCGCCACATTTCGAACTATTATCTCTGGTGTCAGTTTGCCTTTATTTAAGCCCCTTTTCACATAGAGGTACTCAAAACATCCACTTCAGAAATGTGGGGAAATTCGTGGTTATTTCGTATGATTTACAGGTATATTTTGCGACATAACATATTAACATATAAACCTTGTTGTGTCGTGCACAGATTTCTCGACGTCATGCCCATTTCACAGGACTGTTAGGCCCCACGACATACTTTGACTGTGCTACGAAAGATATACGGATTTTTTGGGTAAACGCAACTTTCAAATCCACATCACTTATACCCACATCAGTTCGTCACTTTGTAGACTACTTAAAATGTACCAGCAAAATCAAGATCCATTATACGACTGAAAGTTACTCTGTGTTTCCAAAGAAACGAAACAGAATACGGCGACAACAAGTAAGACAGAATAAAAGAAGAGTTTCCTCTTCTACGGACAGAGGCAAAGTGCAATATACGACGAATCAAAACTCTGCGTCTTTTACAAGTGAAAATGCTCCTATTTTATCATATGTGTCGACAGAGGAATCCCAATTGCATCATGTTCAATTGGTGTGTGGGTATATTGATATAAACAAATATATAGTATGTAAAAGTATATCCTTACAAATCTCATAAATAAATTAATACATATTTTAAAATCATCTTTATATTTCTGGACTCCACCACTTCAGCTGGATAACAACGGCTTTACGGCTGCAAAAATTGAATCACATTAACCGGATCCTTAAAGATTTGTATTCGTACGTATCCATAGTTTTTTGTCTGCTCACTTAATCAAAATTATCAATACAACTGGGCAATCATCTGACTTGGTGGAGATTTAATTTGACAACAGACAAATGAATTTGAAAGTGAAAAAATTGGAGTGTCTTGAGGAATTAAGCGTAAGATGAGAAATCCGCTCTCCGCAAATGCGTGTATATTTTATTTCTATTTTGAAACCATTGGTAGGGACAAATATAAGAATTTTAGGGACGCAGAAAGCGGACTCTTGGAAAAAAAGGATATTGAATGTCGCACACATTATTTGAAGTATTGTTTATATGTATAATTATAGGCATCCTTCTGAGTGGAATTAATTGAGATAACCTGTAAAACGGGTATCATTCCATGTATATTGAAACCATTTATATTATAAAACAATTCAAACTTCTCAATGTACCAATCAGAGATATCTCACTGGATGTATATATCACTGATCAATAATGGGTTTTATGTATACTCTGTGCTTTCAGCCCAGGTCACATTGTCAAAGATGTAGATCAGTTCTTTATGACACACAGGCGGCCATAAAAAAATATTGAAATTTGTTTATCTCGGTAATAGAATATACAGTCGAACCTCTCTTAGTGGGCAACTCCATAAAGTGGGCACCTCTATAAAGTAGGCACCTTTGGGTAGTCCCATTTTTCTCCTCTTTATTATGTTTAGCTATTGTGGGCACTTCTATATTCTGTAAAATGGGCACTTTTCCCAAGCTAATGTAGGCACTTCATTGATTTTTCCAGTTAAAGTATCTTACTGTTTAAACTTTCAGAGCTTTATTTATTGTAAATTTGTAATTATTATCAAGCAGAATAACTGTTAATTATAAAATATTTATATATCTAACCATCAACGATTAAGGATCAAACGTATGTACAAAGGTCAGAGGTGTATTATTGTCTAATTGCAAAATCATAATAATAGCCTTCTTGGCTCAAGTCTAAGCATTGGATACATACATACTAATTAGACGTCTTTAATGTGCCTATACATGCCCCAGATTAGCTGTTCTGGAGATGGTTTATAGCCAGCAGTGAATGCATCACTCAGTAGCCATTCATATTGGACTGACAGCCAAACTTTGATATGACAGTCACTAGACTTTCTTAAATGTAAGAGAAGCAAAGAAACTGCTTTAGTTAATACTCATTCGCGCAGGCACTTGACACTCTGAGATGCGTAACAGAGTAAGGTTCCTCTGGCCCAGTGCAATGTTTACTTAGCAGTTCAACTTAATGATTAACATCAAACACTGATCATTTGCGTGCATTCTGTGTAATATTCACTGTCACTGTCCCCTTATAAAATGTCAGCCCAAACTTAAATATAAAGGTTCAGCATAGCCCTGAAAGTGTACCTGTTCAAAGAATCTGAGAGTTGCTTGTCTTAAAGGAAGTTTGTAAAACAGTATGGTATATATAAGGATGCATTGGGTAACTTTTCAAACTACTAATAAGGTTTAAATAACAGAATCAATGCTTGCAGGTTATATCTATCGATAAGTTATCACACAAATATATATATATATATATATATATATATATATATATATATATAAACAATTATAAATTTTTACTTATTAACTTTCAAAACAGGGAGAAAATACATGCATTTAGCTGATGAAGTACTCTTAAAAAATGAGTAACTATAGTAATATGTCAAACAGGTGGAAGCACTGAGAGTGGCAGCTATTACCTCCATATAGTGGGCACCTCTATAAAGTGGGCACTTTGGCCCAGCCCCAAGGGTGCCTGCATTATAGAGGTTCGACTGTATAATGGTAATAAGCCTAATAGTCCTATCCGCTATAAACATCATTGGTTGGTACAGGCGTCTGGAGATAAATCGTCTGGCAAATTGTGAAATAAGTATTACCCTGGATACTTCGTGAGCCAAATTCCTTTTTAACTTAAAACTGTTTAACAATCAACACCCCAGATGTCGCCACCAAAGTTGTGCAATTTGTTGCGTTTACTACAGGGTCTTTCAAGGGCGCACTGGTTATAGCGGTAGCTGCACCTGGCGTCTGTTGGACAGACTAAACTTACCATAGAACGGTCCCAGGTGTCACCACTTGCGCCAATCTAGCGTTGTGTTGTGTTAAACAAAGAAACATGCCACATGTCATCACTGGCAAATGTTGTGTGATTTGTGGGATGTACAATGACGGTACAATAGTACCTCTCCTACTATAGCAATTCTAATTCCATGGGCATAGAAGATGTATGTTATTTTTTCTAATTAAGACTCTGTACATCCTAAACTATTAACTATTAATATTTATCTTGTTGCCGCTAATGTTGCACGGGCTTTATCAATGGAACCGTGTACATGATATAATGCACTTGAAAAACTGGAGAATCCCATTACTGGTACCACAAAGAAAAATATGCAATTATTCATGTAATCATGTTCAGAGATCGACATCAGCAGAAAATAAAAAAAAAACTTGCCATGAGGACAAATCGAGCAAGAATTCTCTAAAAAATCACACAGAAAGCAAGTGTTCTCGTTCTAAAACTACATTTCCATTATTCATTCTAAGTAAAGTCACCATAAATGAAAGCAGACTACGACAAATGGAATATATGCTATATTATGCAAGATACCAAGTCACGATCGTGATTATAATCAGATATGTCGTTTTGGTTTGGACATTTTAAACTTTGCTATCTGAAAAGGGAGTTTCAGATACAAAGCTCGATGGATCCTGTTTTCGCCCACTACAACTCACTGTTATGATTTACCATGCGACCTCATGGGGAAAAGGTAACACAGCAATTCGTGAGATATATTATACATTAGCCTCGGTTTGTTTGTCAGAAGATTTAGGCAAAAAGTGCTGAACAGAGGAATATCACAAATATAGGCTAATTGTCCGCTTTGCACTTTGAATCATTAGCAACAGATACGGCAGCTCAACAGGGGTCAAGAGTTGGAGAACAACACCAACACTTACTCACCGAAATATACAGCAGTGCCAGCTGTTGGCCACTACTGTTATATCTGCCGTCAAGTATGCTTTTATATGAGCGGCTTTCCACATTCAAATTTACAAACCATCCACAAGAGAAATATGCTGAAATTCATGGGACAACCAAGCGTGTTTTATACAAATTTCACAAAACACTGACGTTCCACCCACGATGAGCACGCTTATTTCATATCTGCCTCAGTACCTGAAGGGCTATGTGTAACAGTGTGGAATAATATATGCACACCATAACATTACCAACAATAGGTAACATAGGTCAACATAGGTCAGTAGCATTATGTTTTGTTTATATTTTGGCATATCCATATAAAATGGAAATGATATGCTAGTTTAAATGTTCATCGTCATCCGATTAAGACTTGATCCTATTGATACATGAATGCTAGGAATTTGAATAATTTTTTTCTCAATCATTTGAGTGATTAATATACAATGTACCTGGAATTGGGAGAGGGCAGGGTGCTGAGGATTTTTATCACTTGCTAATTTTTTTGACGTGTTGTTAACCTAAGAACTACGCCAGATGTCACAAATGTCGAAAATTGTACGATTTGTCTTACCAAAAACTAGCACAATACCCCCAGATATTGCTGAGTGTTTGTTCTCATTTGAATAATGTGTACATGATGTCACTTAGAAGGGCGACAAAAGGGACTCTTACATGTTATTTTTACCACACATACTGGAGGCAAAAGCGAGGCTTTTAGGGAAAAACAAACACAGGTGCTCGCTTAGCAAAGCAGTAATACACGTACTGATTCTAATAGGCTCATTCATGTCACAACCATCCTGTTCATTATTGCCACTCATTTAATAATAGGGCATCAGATGTAAGTTGTCATTCCTTTCCAAGTGACTCAGCCAAAAGAAACAGTGCATACTACTAAAGAATACATCTAGAAGAGTGACTCTATCTTTAACCAATGTATTTGTATGGATTCCATAGTTTCCTGGTTTTGTGGGCTGTTTGTTATTTGTTTTCGCGAAAACAGGTAAATGAATAAATTTTAGAATAATGATTTTTTTTATTTATCTGTATCATTTAAAACTACCCATATAAAAAAAATTTATACATAGTCAGTGGTTGGGGTTTGTCCGATCTTTGCTATATATATATGTAAAAATATAGATAAGTAAGATTAATTTTAATTCTGCACGTTATTTTACATAATCTGTCTCCGTAGATATATGCCATTAATTATATTTATAAAAATAAATATATTTTTTTTTTAATTGTTCATGATCAATGATCATGTCTTTACTGGTTACAGGAGCTCACATTTATATAACTACAGTCTAAAATTTAAAAGTCATCTCCTTTTTTTTCGGTTACTTGAGGTTCTCTGGGATAACATCCATGGATAGCCCTTAGATTACATTGATTCAACACATACAGATATATATAGACCTACTGCACATGATTAAAACCCGAGGGGAAAAACATGCACCTTGTGTAAGAACAACTCAGCTGAAGATGAAAATCATCAACAACTTAAAAAATATGTTTCTAACAGTGAAACCGAGTTGTAAGGATTATTTCCTTTAAGTCAATTTATATCCTGACTTAAAATTTGTGTTTAAGAAGTCAGCAGCTATGTAGACAAACTATAACAGAAGTAGACATGTTTCCCCTTAGCTTTCTTTGTCTTCATTAAGTTTATAAATTGCTAATGGCAAGATCCCCATTAATTTTAGTTACTTCTGCCCCAGCATACTTTGTGTCACCCTGTGCCTACCAGCAACAAGAAACTTAATATGAACGTTTACAGTCTGAGGGACGACAAGGGATATCAAACTGTACTGTCTGAAATAGGCATCAGTCAGCACCTGTATGTAAACACTGGGGACATCTTACTAGGTAAATTGACCATGGGCAATTGCCAGCATCCCGTGGTTTGCTTAACAGATAACATAGACTTCATAACCAACTTAATAATTTCGGAACAGTAAATGCGAGCATGTCAGCAGATTCCTTTGGACTTATATTACTCTCCAGATGCTTTAAACAAACTTTCTGTGTAAGCATCTACAAGTTTGAGGCCATTCAATGGAACAACTGACAGATCTTGATTGCTATACACAACCGTGGTAAGTGAGCACGTGTTCAATGTTATTCCCTATAAGCCTCGGTTTTGCTAGCTGATTAATTATTCATGAGGAATATTAAAAAGCTCCTATGCCCAGCATGGTTGATTCCTTTGAGAGTTTCATGTGGTGTGTTGTACAGTATTATATTAATATATAACATGCAGTACATATTACTTTTAATACTATTATTAAATAAGAAACCTCAGACTCAGTATTATCAATATGTAACCGTTTATATGCTGCATGAGCTATTTCAACTTAATAATTAGTTTGCACTGGATGGATATTTTTCTATAGGTTAACTTTGTGTAACTTTTTAAGTAATGCCTCCGCCATGCGGGTCTCTTTTGTTTGCTGCCTCAATATCCGTGTTCGAAATCACTTACTTGGCCCATATTGCAATATTCATTAGTACGTGTCACTAGAGTTGTGAATATTTCTTCATGACGTTCAAAAATCCGGACCATTTGCTGAATGCACCTTAAATCTAAATGATTCTTCTTTGGTCAAAACCAAATATGGCATGAAATTTTATGAGATTCTGTTCATGGTTGCGTAAGTTATGTTCTGAACAACACACGAACTTGGTTGAAAGTATACCCTCCTGACGGAAGCAATAACGGAGCCTACAAAGATGAGTGCTTAGATCGGTTTCTCAGATATGTGTATCGCATTACATATATACTCATATACTCATATAAACCAACTGTTATCTCAGGGTCGCATGCGGATCTAAACAAGCCATAAAATACACGGTAATAACTTACATGATCATTCGCAGTCGTTCGTCGTCATATACTGATTGGCAATGGAAGGTAACACGCGTACTCTGAGCATAAATTGTATCACTGTGTCAGCGAGTAAACATATAAAGATAACATGGAGCAGCTGTGTAATTTGTTTGAAGACAAATTATGTTTGAAGGTTGTGGTACAACTTTAAAATTTTGTGAATCGGGTTGACTGAGTTAACGTATCGGTACTCTCTGTCGTTTCAAGTATATGTGTGAAGCAGGAAGACATGCAAAAAATATTTTAATATACTAATTCACCCTTTACTCTTCTGATATACATGCACTCGATTGATAGTTGTCGTGTTCCCTACAATATATATATATATATATATATATATATATATATATATATATATATATAGAGAGAGAGAGAGAGAGAGAGAGAGATAGATAGATAAGATATATATATATATATATATATATATATATATATATAAATATAGGCTATTTTTTGGTTATTTATAAATAGTTGATACAACCTAAGAAATAATCTAAACCTCAATCCATACTCATTCGCAATTAAGGCCGTTCTGCAAATCTTTCCTTAAGATATTATTATTAATTCCTCACTGATTATCTGTTAATGCCATTATTCAGCTGAGATAAGTGACTGGGATCGGATGACATTGTACTTGGTCGTTATATTCTTTATCATATAAACTCATTTAAGTGTTTTAGGTAAAGCGCTGATATGGCACTGATATACTCTACTCCTGAGTCATACTAAAGTACCGCTTTTATATGAAGATCCCGTATATTTATTAAGGTTATATCTTATGCGATGTGTGTAGTCGAATAGACGTTAGGATAAACACGCCGTTAGCTATGAAAACATTTATGTGATCATAATTACAAGGATTCACGTCGGACTCTAACAAAGCAGCCCTCTAATAAAACTGATTAACACATCAGTTCTACTCGTTAAATATTACGAGAGGCGTCCGACAAGGATGTCTTAGTTCTCCCTTGTGTCTCAGGTGTGCAATTATTAGCTAGATCAATAGGAAATTCTGATCAAATAAAAGATTTTGGAAGCAAAGAATGACTATATTTTCAAAAAAGTCAGTATGCACGACTTTATATGTGAAAGGCATATATATATATATATATATATATATATATATATATATATATATATATATATATATATTTTTATGGAACCTAATATAAACAGATCACGTATGAGTGATGAACACAAATTCTGTAACGGAGATAAAAACAAAATCAGATTCTGTAACACTAGGCAGCGTGAAATGTCTACGGGAATTAATAAAGAAGTCAGTGTTTTTTTGTTAACAAATAACTATAATTTATTCTTAAATCAACCCTAACATTACAATACACTAAACCAATACAATTATACAGTAAAACAGCGGTATAACAACAAATCAATACAATCACAAAGAAAAATAAACAATGCGCACACTACCTGGATAATAACACCGCCACAACGATAAGTTCTTTAAATGTATACTCGCGGAGAATGACAGTCCAGTGCAAAGCTCTTGTAACAATTCAGAAAGTAAACTGAGGTCCAAATGCACAATATTCAGGAGAAACTCTGAAGAAAATCTATAATTGCCGCACACGTCGGATAAAGTCCCAGAAACTGACACACGCTTCTGCGTCCGCTTGAAATCTTCTCTGCTCTCTTCTTTCGGCTCTAAAACACGGCCCCTTTATATACCTTCACATCCCAAGCCGAGAATTTTCCACTTCATGAACATTCTATAAGATCTTACACAACACAGTAAACGCTCTCCACAGGAATCATCTAGAAGAACATCGCTGTGTGTCTCCACACACCATGGTGTACACGTGACTCACGACCAGGCAAGAAATCCCCTAGCTAGCATGAAAACGAGAGTTCAACCAGTACGGATTAAACATAGAATGCAACAAACGGCCCGGCGAGGGTGTCACAACACGAGTTATGCCTGTGTCACAAAACAAAAAGAGCACCTGTAACACTCCCCCTCCTGAAAGAAAAAAGAAAGTTTTCATTGAAAACTTTCTTTTTGCGATCACAATCACTAAATTTTTACAACATCTCAAAAATCATCTTATTTACAACATTACATAAACATCTTGTTTACAACATTTCATAAACATCTCAATAAGCAATCAGCAAGTACATTGTCTTTCTGTTTAATGTGTACGATATCAAGATTGTAATCCTGTAAGAACAAACTCCATCTCAACATATCTGGAGCTACCGACTCTATCAATACAATCATCGATCTTCGGAGTCAGGAACGTGTCTTGGTGACAGAGTTCACTTTTTGATAATTTGGCACATACGGTAACTTCCATCAGGTTTTGGCACAAGAATACATGGTCCAGCAAATACTGAATCATATCCTGTAGATACGTTTGCTTTCTGGATTAGTCAATATGGATGCTGCTTGACTTCGCTTGCCTCGCCAACATCGACGTCATGGCACAACATGTTAGTTCGCGTTTGAAGTCACTAAACAAATGTTCATAATTCCGCAGCAGGTTCTTGACGTCTTGTTGTTGTTGTGCGGTAAGCTGTGACAGTTTGGCATCCAAGTTGTTAAGCACGCCTGAGTTTTTTAATGGTACTGTACCACACTGAATGTCTACATCACACTTACAATCGGTATCTACTTTAACTGGGTCAGGGTCAGTGTTTACACAATTTACAGCAGTAACATTATGTACAACATCTGATGTACTATTTCTGTGATAATATGGTTTCAACATGTTAACATGGCACAGTTGTTTCTTCTTACGTCTATCTGGTGTCAACAGTATGTAATTTAAACTTGACCAAAAATTTGATTTTCTTGTCAACAATGTAAGGACCAAAAAACCTAGCTTGCAGAGGTCTACCAGGGATTGGAAGTAAGGCAAGGACCTTTTCACCAGTCTCAAATGTCCTACTTTCATTTTATCTTGTTCAGATTTTAGATTTGACTTTGTAATCTAACAAGCATTGTGTAGTTTAGTGCGAAAGTCTGAGACATACCGAAGTAAACTAAGAGAATCAGGATTTTCACACAAGAGTTTTTCTTTAAGCAATTTCAATGGTCCGCGAACGGAGTGTCCAAGACTAGTTCAAAGGGACTGAAACCCAAGGACTCTTGAAAGGATTCTCTGACTGCAAACAACAAAAGGTGGATTCCTTCATCCCAGTCTTTCTGTATGTCACAGCAATAAGTCCTGATGTCTGGTGAAAACGCTTGTGGGCGCCCTGACTTTCAGGATGGTATGGCAAAGAGCTGTACTGTTTTATACCTAGCATCCCGGACGAGCCCCAAATTTTATGTTACGGCCCGGCGAGGGTGTCACGACACGAGTTACGACTGTCTGTGTCACACAATAAAAAGAGCACCTGTAACAATACATATACATATATATATATATATGTATATATATATATATATATACACATATATATATGTATGTATATATATATATATATATATACCTTTTATACCTAGCATCCCGGACGAGCCCCCAATTTTATGTTACGGCCCGGCGAGGGTGTCACGACACGAGTTACGACTGTCTGTGTCACACAATAAAAAGAGCACCTGTAACAATATATATACATATATATATGTGTGTATATATATATACACATATATATATATATGTATATATATATATATATATATATATATATATATATATATATATATATACTTACACTGTGCTTGTCATACTTTGTTTTCCTTTCTTTATCTTTATTATTAAACATTATCTTTGTAACGATAATTTAAATTGTAATGGTGATTGTATTTATTTTCTTTATATACTACGTCGATATTTAATCTTTTATTCTGCAGATCTCTTTCAGGAGCTCATTTGTTTATTAATCTTTACCAAATACAATGTTAACTTTTCTTTGTGTACCTTTCAGTCGAATGCAGCGAGGATGTTTAATGATAGAAAGGGCCAATTCTTAATTTTTCTAGTGCAAGTTCATGTCGAATAATTTACTACTTATTCATGGAAATTTCTTTGTACTCCTTAATCTGACATACCTTCAGCACCATCGGATGATGTTATTTATTATACTCAATATCAATTCAGAAATTTAGCTGGCGACTCCAAGGACCTGAATTGTTTGAAGGGGCATTTAAAATGTATCCGTGATTATAAATCATGATTTGTGGTTCCAGACGAGACACCCTCGCATAAATCAAGTTAGACAATCCAATCAAAATGTATTTCTATAGGACTCTGTCAACGTAACTATATGATAAACGTGTTGCTCACTAATCACTTATCATAAAGACAAATGTAAGTACAGTTTTGGGATGTTGAAATGTTTTGCCAACTTAACGGACGAACCCATTTGAACCAATAGGATATTTAAAAGCTTCCGTGTAATTGTAAAAAAATCTGTTATGATGCCAGGTATCACTTCCCGAAAGTGGATAACTAGATTGTTATGATTATAATCCTGTCGCGAATCAAATGTACGAAATTTGGCAGATTTCCTATGCCATAAGGATGAATCTTGCTTATAGATAAATGTACCTCATATCACGCCGAAATTTCAGTTCTCGACAGAGCTTGCACACAGAGCACACAAACGCCAGATCAGCTGTACAGTAAGTGTATATGTTTGCCTTTTTTTCTTTATTGGATCAGTTGTTCTCAATGCCGATGTATATCTTAATATTTCGAGGAGTTGCGTACTCCTGAGCGGGTGCGCCGTGTATTTTATATAAATTATTTAGTTCTGCCAGAACTTTAATACTCCGAGAGCAAACATATCACAACCGTATGATTTCTGAAAACAGAAAATGTATTGTACTTACATTCAGTCATCTAAAAGATTAGTGAAATTTATACAATAAATAAGACATTGAAAGTAGTCGAAGTGAATTTTTTGTATTAAGTAAAACGCATATAGATTTTAGGGACTTATGAATTGCTCCAGGCCAACAGATCCCATTAGCAGAAGAAACCACTACCCCCGATAATGTCAGTAAATAATTGTATATTTGTGTGGACACTAGCGGCTTACTGGTGTCTCTACTGGTACCGACTCATTTTTATCTTTATTTAAAGTAGGTAGAAAAGGCCGGTTTCAAAGAACTTCCGGAGACAAGCTCAAGGAAACAAACGCCAAGCGGATCGGGCCTAACCGCTTAACGGGTTGTGGCTCAGCTTTACATACGTTTCAGCTTGCTGCCAGATGAAACGGTAATATTGTAACATAAAGATAACATTATCAATACGTATTCTTTTTCTTTTTTATGCGGTGTGTCATCCCGGTCTCATTTGGGCAACGACCAGCTAGTCTTTGCGTTGCAAAGCACGTCCCATAAACCATGAGCATATATATTTTTTTTTATCAAACTTGATCAATGATTATTGATTATACCTTTGCATAATTTTGATTCCAGTGATTCAAACTCTAGAATGACGTATTGATAAAACTACAAATCTGGCAACAAACAACCTGTGCAATTCTTGGACTTCCACGGCAGATCACACGACACTTTTTGTTTTCATTACATTTAGTCTCTTACACAGACAAGCCATGGCGTCACCTCAATTATATGATGGGGTACCAGTCTAGATTCAAATTCACACAAGTTAGCCGCTAAACTAGTGCCCACCAGCTGCAAATTATGCTATTCAAGAAATCACAAAAATGAATACGTTATGGGAAAGACGTGAACATGTATGGGGTGTACGAGTTTTTTATGTGAATTTTTCCAGATAAACAATATGGATACGACAATCCCGGCGTGATAGTGTTTATAATGTGTACATTTGAACACTTGACATATACGAAGATTCTTGGGTAGGTTTTAGCCTCCAACCACATAATCTTGTTTGTTAATGGAAAAATCATTGGTTTAACATGAACTTTTAACAAGCTTCTTATTTTCGACGTCCCTGAAGATTGCGGATTACACAAAATATATACAGGCATTTAGATCTGCTATCCTCTGTGTACGAATTCGTTTTAATTCAAACGTATTCTCGATCCAGTCAGGATCTTTTGGCTCTATTGAATTGTCACTACGCTAATCTTGTGTAATTACTTCAGTAAATTGTTGGGAAATACTTCAACGCTTATATGACAACGCTTACCTGTATAAGAGTTACGAACCGGTACATATACATTCAGCACCAGGAGCTGATCCATGATTTAGAAAAAGGAGGGGCCCAACAAAGGAATAATGAAAAATAAATAAAAATGGTTCATACGTCCAGAAATGGGGGGATCAAGGCCGCAAAGTTGGTTTCAAACCCTCAAAAAAAGGTTGCGGTGGCTAAACAAAGGCGGGGCGAGGGTGGGGGGGGGGGGGGGGGGCAGGTCGGCTCCCTTTGACCCCCGCCTAGATCCGCTTCTGGGCAACCGTTTCCTGTTTGATATCATCTTTACCCTAACCTTTGACTTGATGACCCAAAATCATGAAGGCTCTTGCTTTCCTGATGGGCCATACAAAAGTCGATTTTGAAATTCATATATCAATCCAAACGACGGACAGACAGTCGCTATGATGAACGGACAGATGAATAGAGAGATTACTAGAGGGGATCCACTTATGACCAATTAACACACCAGGTTTCAGGACACTAAATGAAGCAACAGCTGAGAAACTTATATGATTGATATCATTTTATGATCTAAACTATTGAAAAATTTGTAAATAAAAAAAATACAGGTTTCGGCACCAGTTTTTGGGAACTGACAAAACTGGTCATGTTCAATATTCATGGCAATTGTTAAGATTTTTGCTTATTAACGGCAGCCCGTACGGACGGAACACGGATGAGGCATCATACTTATACCTCAGTTGACTTTCAGTTAGCTGAACTAAAAACTTAAGATTGGGGCAATAATTTTGTTCTGTGTCTATTAAATTCAATTATACATTCCGTCCTATTTTATTATAAAAAATGATTTTCCTATTTTATCGCAAAAATAATAATAAAATAAAACCAATGGAGTTGTGTATTTCCTCCATATGTTCCCGGAAGCTGTATATAATTCATCACCGTGCTCAATCGTATTTTTACTAGGACTTTTTTTCGAAGTTCGGTTGTGACCACATGAAAGTCATATCTTTCGTCTGTCCAATAATAGATTATTCTGTTACTTCCAGACGTGCAAAGGTTAAGTGAGACCAGCTGGCTGACTGATCATTGGTGTTAGCACAGAGAACTTGTTTCTCATTAGTTTCTCGGTAGATCACGTCATGCAAGGGGACATAAATATCGTTCGTTCATACAGATTATTATATTAAAGGGCCTTTTCTAAGTACACTATGTTTAAATGTGAATCTCGATTTAATAATATGAAACGTTCAATAGTGTTATCAGTAAAACCTGTAAAGTATGGAATAAATTTTTTTACGTACTGTGGAGCCACATCTGAGTTTAGATTGGTTGGATTTGCATGCTCTAAATAAGGCAAGAACCTCTGCTTATAATTTTCAAGGGGCACTTTAGTTTTACCAAAGGTCATCAGCAAATACCAACTTTTTTCATAAATGTGTTTGAATTCACGTATTTCCACCACAGAAATTAAATAATCAAACAAAGCGAAATTTCGCGCACGTTGTCTGTGGACTAGCATTTATTTCCTTTCCAAATTGATAGGCCCTACGGTTACCGCCAGATGGTCAATGATTACATAAGGTCTATGTATTTATATAATTTGGTGGAATCGTTGTTCATCAAAGTTTCGAATACTGCTGTCGTCAGTCAGATATCTTATCAGAGTTTTGGTTGGACAGCATTTTGAATTGACCAGACAAGAAGGCTCACTCTTCATGATAAATTGACGAATGAAATTTTAATGCGGTCTCATTTCTAGAGACAGGGAAACAATAAAGAAGTAATTTAAAATGTAAAAGGTGCAATTCTTTCCTGGTATTTTCCTGGTATTACGAATGATATAATTCCTAAGCTACTTTCAAATTGGACTGCAGTGTTTTGCACCTGTACATTCTTGTAGGTATTCCCAGCCGCCTAAGGACCATAACACCCTAGCTACCGCATGGAAGCGACAGGTATTTATTGTTTCTACATTTGTCGGCCGTCAGTAACCTTATTTTATTTATTCTAGGTGGATACATGCATATAGGATTAATAATATTTGGAGTGTTCGGGGGTTATATGCAGGCCGTGCACATTTTAATTCTAGACATACCTATTCATTATATGGCATAATTTTTACTTCTGCTCTCTATCTCTCATTATTCTCTGTTTGTCGTCTGCCTGCTGTCTCCACCTCTTCTCTTTCTTTCTTTCTATCTCTCACGCTCACACATATATATTTATATATTCCATTTCTTTCTCGGACTACTTGACAGGGCAGCATCACACACTTCCACTCATTTCATATCCTGGCGTCAACCAGGCTCGTTGACTACTGCATCTGGGCCCTGGGTGCGTAATCATTCCTATTGCTGGGTCATATCACCGAGGAACCCCCGAAAGGTGCGCTCCTTTATGGCCGTTGAGCACTGCTTTCCCATTAAGCCATGCAGAGCGCTCACCCTGGGTATGAAATGTCTCGCCGCCTCGGCGGAAAGTCCAACTCACAAATTCTCCGCTTTGAGTCCTGTGCTGTAGCTTGAGCCACAGAAGACGGTTATTTATAAAAGTACGTGTTAATCAAATTACGCTACCGTGTCAATACGGTACATTTATTGTACCATCCTTGAAATAAATCGGACGGGTGATTCATATTTTTTTGCACATAAACAAGAGGGGAGACCAAACCAAGTTACTCCCAAGACTAGTCATCTTATCAAATTTTAACAAAATCGGATAATAATTTGGAAGGTTGTGACAAAGACACCACATGGTGACCGTCACACATACCAAAAATAACCTAATCTAAGCTATTCTTAAAGGTAATGTTAAACTACATTGGATAAAACGTATAATATCATTATAAATTATCACAAACCTAGGAATTTCCGAGAATGTGGGCTTCAAAAGATCAGCTTAGATTGTTCAACTCATTTGTTTTTTTTTTTTTTTGGGGGGGGGGGGGGGTCTCATTATTTCCGACCAGAAAAATCTGGGAAATACACTCCAATTCGTAATAATTTAAATATCAGATTAATAACATTGTACTTTCATACAACTACATTTAATTACCAATGACCAATCCTTAGGTAGTCATGGTATGTTGAGTTGCGCTCTAACAATTCCAGGATACCCTTATATATTTTTATATTAAACATTGATTTTTCCTGTTTATATATATTATATCCTTATGTATATTTATTTCCATAAACGTATCTGATATTCTCCTAAAGCAGCTTCATAATTGACTGTTTATTTGCTTTATATTTAATCTACAATAATAATAATTCTTATAACATGCAAATCGTACAGTTTGGAAAGGGGAGGAGTTAAACATTGGCGCCATATGAGCCTTCCTACTTTGCAATGTAGATTGTTGCATGTATGCACCCCCTCCCCGATTTGTTCTTTAACCCCCCCCCCCATAAAAACACAAACACACACACAATCTAAATTCGCCTGCTTGCTGGTTCTTGTGTCTTACATATACCATTCTTCAGACCACAGTTTTGAAGGAATCCTTTTTAAACTGGTACATGTTGTGTCTTACACTAATATCTCGTAATAAATTTTTCATTTTCTGGATATTGCCTCTAGGGGGTGCTGCACACGACCTTCCGAAATATTAAATTTTTGGCCATATCTTCAAAACTATAAACCTCAGTTACATAAACTATAGCTTATTTTCTTCCTCTGAGTCTTATCCATATCCTAGTTAAGTCATCTGGTCTAAAGCTTGTGTCACTTTGTCAGTATGTCTGTCTCTTTGTCATTTGTCGTCACCTATGTCTGCTTTCATGTTGTTTTGTGTGATATATGTCGTTCAACAGGCCTAACTTTTCACCAGTTGCTCTGAAAATCAATCAATTGTTAGAAAACCTACAGTTTGTTCTGTCTGTCCGTCTGTTTGTCATTTCAACTTCCGGCAAGCGTTCGACCTATGGTTGTCTAGTTTTAGTCATCAAAGATTCTTCAAGTTCATAAACTTTCCAAGCGCCCCCAATTGGACTGATCGCTATCCACTCGGAATAAGTTAATTTGAAAAGACTGGTTGCGGGACCCCCACTAGTTGCAATTGTGTAACATCCTATTCTGTCCGTTTTGCAATCCCAAATATAAAATTCGTCAAATATAAAATTAGTGAACCTGTGAGCTTATGCGAGTGCGCAGCGTCGTCCTTCGTCCTGCACTCTTGTCATTACGTTAACCCATGCAATCTCAGAAACTGTCGGACCAAGCCGCTTCAAAATGCATGTAAGAATCAGTCACATGTCAAACTTATTGGATTGAGCTTATTTTTTAGATATCTGCATTAACTTCAATTTTATGGGGAAAAGCTTAAAAACTTAAACATTTTTTTTTCTCCGAAACCGTCCAGCCAAATTGTCCAATATATCAAGGAAATAAACCTAGAAACATTCTCTCTCATGTTTGTACAAATGGTTCCAATTCGGTGATTTTCGGCCGAATTACAGGAAGTTGAACTTAGTCATCTGTCCAGAAAAGATAACAAATATTACCATCTCAGAAAATGCTTGGGCTATCATCACCAAATTTTATGCTAATGTTGGTCACCTGACTCAAATTGAGGAATTGGTGGCGCCACCTGCATCGGCTTTTTATGTAGGGGGGGGGGGATCATCAGTGCCCATATCATACTGAGGGCTACAAAAAATTTCTTCTGTCCAACTATGTAGCCTAATTGTTTAATATCGCACAGAAATGATCCAGGGGCAATGCTTTTTGGCCGAGTTATGGGAAGCTGAATTTAGTCGTATGGCACAACTGTCCATTTTGGCTAAGTGGCTACAAAGATCTCCTCAAAAACCACTGAGCAAAATTCTTTAATCTCAACATTAATGATCCTCAGATGTTGATAATTCAAGTTTGTTCAAATTATGTTGGTTCATTGGTTTTTGGCTGAGTTACAAGAAGCTGAACTTAGCCAGTTTGATGTATTTTCCTATATATGAGTTATAAACATGCAAAACATTTTTCGACTGACACCACTGAAGCCAATTTGTTTAATATTTTTCAAGAATAATCTCCAAAATAATTCTTTTAATTATTGACTGGTTCCACATGAATGAATTTGGCTGAATTATGGAGGCTGAATTGAATCATTTTTCCGCATATGTTAGCTGTATGAAGCAGTTACATCTAGCATTACATCAGTTTATCAGCATCTGTCCCCTCATGCCACTAGACATTTAAATTTCAGGTTATCTATGGTAAATATTGACAGGAATGATTTTTAAAACCTTGAAAAAAATTTAGAATCATGAATTAAATGATTCAGATAGATGTTACCACCCATGAGTGTTCAGCTCTCTGTGGCTAAATAAAGATGGCTGTACATGGATTATAAATAATTGGTATCCATACTCAACTTAATTCAAGATTTAGCCATCAGTGAGATGAATCTGTATTATAATTTTGCATTAATTTTGCATCTATCATAGTTTCAATATATTCATAATTTCTTTATATAAAATGTTAGTTGAATAGCATTTTGTATTGGAAAATTTATTTCAAAGTTTTTTTTTCAAGTAGGAACCACTTCTGTGTACAGATAGCAGCAGTTGTTTTGCCATTGACAGTTTGCCAAGATTTGTCAGTGCCTGGATGCTGGCCATTGGCCAAGATTATGTCAGCTCTATAAATAGCTTTGGCGCAGTGCCAGGATTGGTAGGGGCCTATGTGCTGCAGTCTGATTACTATAACAGCCTGGTGTAGTGTTTTCATGGTAAGTTCATTGTATTATTTGAAACAAGTCAAAGTTTATTTCAATTTCTTTTCAAGTCAGGAACTTTGAAATAAATACATGCTTTTTTTCAGGAATAATTAGCAGTATTGGCCTGAAATTGTGCATATCGATAGATCTTGGACTCCTCTCTTTGTACTCAAGACTGGTGGCGCCATCTGCAATCGTTTTTCCATAGCATTCATCCGTACATGTGCTTTGGGTGAAAATTGTTCAAATTTCAGGAGTGGACCAAGGTATTGGTCTGAAATTTGGCATGTTGATCCATCTTGAAATGTTTTTTCTTAACCAGACAGGTAGTGCTAGTCACACTTCCTTTTTCGTAGAACAAATTAATGCCCGTTTTGCAGGTATGATTTGCAATTTTGGCCTTTGTGCATATCCATAGTTCTCGGACTCCTTCATCATGTACTCAAGACCTGTTGGTCCCATCTACACGTTTTCCTGTGCCGTCTATTCGTACGTGTGATTTAGGTGAAATTGCTCATGTCTCAGGAGTGGGTCAAGGGTAATGGTCTAAAATTTGGCATGGCCATCTAACTTGGAAAATTTTCTTGTAAAGCAGACAGGTGGCGCCGCTTACCTTTCCGTTTTCGTAGAATAAATTAGTGCCCTTTTCTCAAGAGTGATTCACATTGGCCAGAAATAATGTTCATCCATAGATCTTTGACTCCTTCATGTAGTGTTTAAGATTAGTGGCGCCATCTGCAATAGTTTTTCCGTGGCGTCCATCCGTACATGTGCTTTATGTGAAAATTGCCCATGTCTCAGGAGTGGGTAAAGTTATTGTTCTTAAATGTGGCACGTACATTCAACCTGGAAAGTTGTCATGTAAACCAGATAGGTGGCGCCACCTACCTCCTGGTTTTCATAGAATAAATTAATGCCTTTTTCCCTGGAGTGATTTGCAGTATTGTCCTCATATTGTGCATATCCATAGATCCTGGACTCCTCCCTCTTGTACCTAAGACTGGTGGCGCCATCTACAATCATTTTCCTGTGGCGTTTATTCGTACATGTGCCTGGATTAAAATTGATCATAGCTTATCAATCTCACTCCTTTTCCCCTTACCACTCAATCCATGCCTCACTTCACCTGTACAACTTTGATTTCGGCAGATAAACGTAGTCGCTTATTTACTTCCTGTAACTAGTTGTTTCAAGCATCTGTGCAAATAGCCGAAGAGTGGTTTGAAGCCTGAAATTGTTTATGTCCATACATCTTTGATGGCTTTCTCGTATACAGGACTAGTGGGGCCACTTACATAATGTTTTTGTTGTGTTCACCTATGTCAGTATTTCAGTAGACACTTTTGTGTAATTGGTGCACGTACTCAAGTTCAAAATGTTCAGTGCTTGCATTGTACATATACTTGTCACACGTACTTGTAACGGTCCTGCATAGAAGCAGTATACCTGATGTATATCCCATTACACAGGTTCCCATTAAGCCCTTAGGCCCCCTATGAAAGTTTTGTGCTGTGTGATGTTTAACAAAAAGATACCTAGATATCGCCCATAACGAAATATGGGCGACCTGTTGCGCTCACCACAACCATTTCAGCAGCACACTGCTTATAGCGGTAGAGGCACCTTGTATCTGTTGAAGAAACTGCGCTTTCTATAGAACGATTCTAGGTGTCACTACTGGTGAAAATTTGGCGACATGTTGTGTATACCAAAGATATATACCAGATGTTGCCAGTGTCGACTCTTGGATGGTTTGTTGAATTTTCAAAAAAAGCTACACATGTTCCCCCAACAACAACTGTTGTGTGATTTGCCGTGTTATATTTTGCTTCTTTATATTCCACGTTGGTGGTATATGAGTACTCCTACTACTATAGCAATCCACAGGCGCACTTGTCGTAAGGACACTCATCTAACGTCAGTCGAGGAGACTTTTACCAAAGAACCACGCCAGATATCACCACAAAGATACAAAGCTGAGTGCGTCATTTCCTAAGGCGTGTACCTCATGTTTCACATTCTCCTATCAGCTATCAGGGTCTCATCTAGATAAAATAATACAATGTGATAAACAACATAAATCATATGATTATCTAAAGACATGCATCCCTGTGCACGGCATGTCAGTGAAACATATTACTCTTACTCTGAGCATGCGTGGACTCCTTGGGTCAGAGAGAATGAGAAAATGATAACAAGGGGCAACTGTTTATATCCCAGGCCAGGACGGATTGAGAGGAGGCACTGGGATAAAAATTCTGGGAACTAGCGCCGGAGATTATGCCTCACAATATTTTCATCTTTAATCATCCGCATATAAATCCGATGTAAGTGTGCTCGCATGTTACAGGTGTCTCTTTTATTGTTCGCTGTTGACATTTTGGTTCGTGTTAGGCTCAAGCCCTGGACGTCAATTGCTATAGCGAGTAGAGACACAGCGCTCGGTGTAATCCGTACTGGGTGAACCCTGGTGTGTAAAGAGACAGCGCTCGTGCTAATCTGGAATTTTCCGGGCTGTTCACGCTCTATGAGCTCGGGTCTTGTATTGTTCTTTACGCACGTGTGTATTATGTATTGTTGTGTTCTTTGGATTGTTCGTGAAACAGAAGTTTCTAGGCTTTGGGGTGAGAAGCTATAAATTAGGGGTTGTGTTAAGAGCCCAGGAAGGAGAGAGAAATATGACATGGAAGAGTGTAGGTCAGTTTGTGGACCTTTCCGATAATTGCAGCAGTTATAGATCTTCTCCGAAATTTGTAATGGATTTTATATAGTCTTCAGTTGCCTTTGGGATTACTACTAGAACTTCACTTTTGGATTACATTAGACTATTATTGTCTGAGAAGATTTACGTGAACTGTTCATCTGAATTTTATGTTTTAAAGGACATGTTGAGCTGTGACAGTGGCGGTATCCAGAAAAGCCTAGGATCCGGACACTCTGGTACTGTACACTTTATTTATTATACTGGGTATTTTTATAGATTTACTGTTGTTATACTGTGTAATTGTATTGATTTAGCGTATTGTAATTTTAGGATTGTTTTAAGAATAGATTATCATAATTTGTAAACAAAAACACCTTCATTATTCATTCCTCCATTTCACGCGAACTAGTGTTCGTAACAAAATTTATGCCCGTCACGACTACGTGATCTGATTTTTTTAGGTTCCGTAACATAAAATTGGGGGCTTGTCCGGTATGCTTAATAGTTTTGAAAATTTATTAGGATTTGACCTAGACACATTGTTTTCAATACATTATTTACTAGATTACGCATTGTTTACAATACATTGTTTACAAGATTTATCTTAGTGTTTTTATTTGTTATTGTTATTGCTATCTTAACATGGCAGATCTCAAACCTAAGACATTTGTTGAAGATCCCCACCCTGATCAACTTGAACAGTTGACAAAAGATCAGTTGTTGCATTTGGGACAACACTTAGGGCTAGTCGTGAAAAAAAGCTTTGAGAAAGCCTGATATAATTGCTAAAATCATGCAAGATCTGGTTAGCAAAGGTTTAACTGAAGAGAGTGAAGTGGAAACATCAAGAAATGACAGCCTTGCTGTGCAGTTAGAATTTAAAAAAAGTTAAAATGCATGAAAGGTTAGAAAGAGAAAGACTAGAAAAAGAAAAGAGAAAGAGAAACACAAGAAAAAGAAATTGAGTTAAAACGTCTGGAGTTAGAAGGACTTAAGTTAGAACATAGTCTACGTGCTGCCCCGACTCACAGTTTTGATATTACTAAATACATTAGACTTGTCCCATCTTTTTAAGAAAAAGAGGTTGATAAATATTTCTTACATTTTGAGAAGGTAGCTGAAAATTTAAAATGGCCTAAGGAAAATTGGACTATGCTATTTCAAAGTGTATTGACTAGAAAGGCCAGAGAAATGTATACAGAGCTTTCAGTAGAAGCCGCTTCTAACTATTACCAGGTTAAAGGGTTAATCCTAAAAGGTTATGGGTTAGTTCCGGAGGCTTACTGTCAGAAATTAAGAAATTGGGAAAAGCGCAAAGAACAGACCTATGTAGAATTTTCTAGGACAAAAGAGCAGTTGTTTGATCGCTGGTGTAGTTCTAAAAATGTAATGAAAGATTGTGTCAATTTGCGCCAGGTAATTTTGCTTGAAGTATTCAAGCGCTCCATTCACACAAATGTTTAAACTTTTAATGATGAGAAAGGTCCTGAAACACTTGACATTGCTGCTCAATTAGCTGATGATTATTCATTAACACCAAAATTTTTTTTACTAGCAAATCAAACCAGTCGTTCACAAACAAGAATGTAAATCAGTATCAGTCAAAAGAAGTTTCAGGCGTAGTCACCCAGAAATAGTAGTCCTGATAGTTACAAAAGTCCAAGAAAATCTGTAATTACTACAAAAAGGAAGGTCATCTAATAGCTGACTGCTGGAAACTTGCAAATAAACCAAGGAGCAAACCTACTGGTTTTGTTTCAAAATCTATGCATTGCATAGTACAAGAGCCAAGCTCTTTTCATGTAAATAAGGGGTACAACTTCTTCATTGACTCTAAAAAAGAGTTTGATGCTATGGAGGCCAACATGCCGTCTGATTCAAAAGAAGAATCCGTAGCTTGCGGGGTAAAATCCTCATTTGATTCTTGCGAGGAATTTAATAATGCTAGGTCCTTTCAAGACAAATGCGAGGAGGATCCACTTAATAAGGCTAAGTTATTTTATGACCCTTGCGAGAGTATTTCAAATGTGGCCAGGTCCTCTTATGACACACAGATGTTTGTTTCTGCTGAGGAAAATTCCTCTGTTGACTCTCATGAGAGTTTGATTGTAATAAGGAAGTAGATTCCTCTCCTGACTCTGAAATGGAGTTATTTGAGCCATTCATACATGATGGTTTTGTATCACTTGCAAGGGATGTTTCGGATTCTACCCCTGTTAGAATTTTGAGGGACACTGGTTCAGGCCAAACTATGTAAGTAAACACTTTGCCATTTTCGAATAGGTCTTTTACTGGTGCACATGCACTTGTTAATTGTGTGTTTTCAGACAAGAACACTTCAGTTCTTCTTCACAGTATTCATTTAAAGTCAGATTTGACTTCCTGGAATATTAGTGTGGGCATAAGAACTACTTTACCCTTTAAGGGAATTCATTTGCTACTAGGCAATGCTGTTGCAGTTGACAGAGTACAGGCTGTACCAATAGTGACAGAAAAGCCGTCACTCAATCAGGACATTGATCCTGAAAGTCAGGAAATTCCTGGTTTGTATCCCTCATGTGCTGTAACTAGATCTATGGCCAAGAAAAACACACAAGGGGATAGTGGTTCACATAAAAAATTCTGGGAGTCACTAATGACTCGTCTGATGAGTCGCCCGTACAGGATGCAGCATTTTCAAGGTCAGAACTTATCGCGGAACAGCATAAGGACCCTGATATTTCATGTTTGTTTCCCAGGGCAGTTTCAAAAGATGAACTGTAAAAAACCCGGTTTGTTGCATTGTTAAAAATGGAGCACTTATGCGTAAATGGCGACCACCTGATGTATGCGCTGATGATGAGTGGGCCATCAAACAACAAATAGTAATACCCAAAAGCTATCGCAATGAAATTCTAAGCATGGCACATGAGGCCATTGTCTGGCCATATAGTTATAATTAAAACTTATCAGAATAGTTATAAATAAAACTTGTCAGAAAGTAAGTATACACTTCTATTGGCCTAACCTCAGGGACTGATGGTGTACAGTATTGTAGATCATGCCATACATGCCAGATGGTAGGCAAGCCCAATTAGAATCCTCATAAAGCCCAACTTAGGCCTATTCCTGCTTTCGGGGAACCATTTAGTAGGATTATTTTTGATTGTGTTGGGAAAAATGCCAAAAACAAAATCTGGACATGAATACTTGCTGCGATTATGTGCCCATCTACCAGGTTCCCTGAGGCAATACTATTGCGCAAAATTAATGCCAAAAGTATTGTAAAGGCTCTGACCAAGTTTTTTTACATTTTTTGGATTACCAAAATACGTCAAGTCTGACCAAGGGTCTAATTTTATGCGTGGCTTATTCCAGCAAGTTATGCTTGAGCTAGGTATAAAACAGTACAACTCTTCGCCATACCATCCTGAAAGTCAGGGCGCCCTCGAGCGTTTTCACCAGACATTAAAAAAACATGTTTAGGACTTATTGTTATGACACACAGAAAGACTAGGATGAAGGAATCCGCCTATTTGCTGTTTTCTGTCAGAGAATCCTTTCAAGAGTCCTCGGGTTTCAGTCCCTTTGAACTAGTTTTCGGACAGACAGTTCGAGGTCCATTAAAACTGCTTAAAGAGAAACTCTTTTGTGAAAATCCTGATTCTCTTAGTTTATTGCAGTTTGTCTCAGACATCCGCACTAAACTACACAATGCTTGTGTGATTGCAGAGTCTAATCTAAAATCTGCAAAAAAATAAAATGAAAACAAAGTATTACAAGCACACTGTTAGAAGGACGTTTGAGCTTGGCTAGGTATTTTGGTCCTTCCATTTTTGACAAGAAAACACGATTCAAATTACATACTGTTAACACCAGATAGGTGTAAGAAAAAACAGCTGTGCCATGTTAACATGTAGAAACCATTTTATGACAGAATGTTGTACATAATATTACTGCTGTTATTTGTGTAAATACTGACTCTGACCCAGTTAAAGTAGATACTGATTGTAAGTGTGATGTAGACATTCAGTGTGGAACGGTACCACAAAAAAACCCAGACGTGCTTAACGATGCCAAACTGTCACACCTTACCGCTCAACAACAAGAAGACCTGAAGAACCTGTTGCGGAATTATGAACATTTGTTTAGTGACATTCCAACGCGAACTTACATATTTCGCCATGACGTCGATGTTGATGAGACAAGCGCAGTCAAGCAGCATTCTTATAGACTGAATCCAAATGTATCTACAAGATGAGGTTCAATATTTGCTGGACAATAATTTTATTGAACCTAGTAACAGTAACTGGAGTTCACCATGTATTCTTGTGCAAAAACCTGATGGAAGTTACCGTATGTGCACAGATTATCGAAAACTGAACTCTGTCACCAAGACTTACACGTTCCTGATTCCGAGGATTGATGATTGTATTGATAGAGTCGGTAGCTCCAGGTATATTTCCAAGTTTGACTTACTAAAAGGAATCCGCTGACAGAGCGAGTGAACGAAGTGTCCTCATTTGTGACGTTATGCCATTTGGAATGAAGAACTCGCCATCCACGTTCCAGCGCGTCACTCATATGGTTGTCAAGGACAATTAGGGCTGCGACGCATATGTTGAAGACTTATCGTGTAGAGCGACACCTGGGAGAAACATCTGCTAATTCTTTGAAAGACTCAGCGAAGCACGTAGACCGTCAACTTAGTCAAATCTGTGTTTTACAGGGTCTGTGTAGGGCAGGGTCAAGTAAACTCTGCAATGCATTTTCTCTCTAATAGAACAACGGTTTTATTAATCCTCCGGGCGCAACAGGCGAGAACATAAAGAAGGGCAACTTTCTAGTTCTCTGAATCCTCCGGGAGGGTGAGCTCCCGACGGACATACACAGAGGGGTTCCCCATCTAACAATTCCGCAAATTGCCAGCAATTAAGCAACTCTGTAGTTCTCTGAATCCTCCGGTAGAGTGAGCCGCCGCCGGTCTTACACAGAGGGGTCCCCATCTAGCAGTTCCGCAAATTGCCATCAATTTAGCAACCACGTAGTTCTCTGAATCCTCCAGCAGTGAGGGCAACCAGCGGCCATGCACAGTGGGCAATTCCTTAAATGGCCAGCAATTTAGCATCATTGCAGTTCTCGGAATCCTTCGGTAGATTGAGCTAAGGGGATCATACACAGAGGGCTCCCCATCCAGCAAGTCCGCAAATTGCCAGCAATTTAGGAACTTTGTAGTTCTCTGAATCCTCCTGTAGGTTGAGCCCCAGGCGGTCAGACACCGACGGGTCCACTTTTAGCAATTCCGCAAATTCACAATAATTTTGCAACTTTGTAGTTCTGATTCTCCGATAGGGTGAGTCCCCGGCGGTCATACAAAAGGAGGTCCACATTTAGGAAATCCGCTAATTGATAGCAATTTAGCAACAAGTAGTTCTCTGAATGCTCCGGTTGGTGAGCCCCCGGCGGTGATACGCAAATGGGGTCCTAATCTAGCAATGCCGCAAATTGTCGGCAATTTTATATTTCTCTGAATCCTCCCAACGAGTGAGCCCCGGGGATCATACAGTGAGGGGCCCCAATCAAGTAATTCCGCAAACTGCAAGCAATTTAGCAGCTTTGTAGTTCTCTGAATCCTCCGATAGGTTGAGCCCACGGTGTTCATACATCGAGGGGTCCCCTTCTAGCAATTCCTCAAATTGCCAGCAATTTATCAACTTTGTAGTCTCTGGATCTTCCGGAATGGTGAACCCCAATCGATCATTCACAGAAGGGCCCCTTTTTGGCCATTCTACAAATTGACAGCAGTTAAACAACTTTATAGTTCTTTTAATCCTCCGGGAGGGTGTGCCCCAGGCGGTCGCTCGCTGATGAGTGGCAATGTAGTCATTTCGCAAATCACAAGCAATTTAGAAACTTTGTAGTTCTTTGAATCCTCCGGTAGGGCGAGCCCACGACGGGCATACACAGAGGGGCCCCCATATAGCAATTCCTCAAATTGCCCTCAATTCAGCAACTTTGTAGTTCTCTGAATCCTCCGTTATTGTGAGCCCCAGGGCTAATACACTGAAGGGCCCCATCTAGCATTTCCGCACATTGCAAACTATGTATCAACTTTGTAGTTGTCTGAATCCTCCGTTAAGGCGTGCCCCGGGGATAATACACAGAAGGGCCCCCATCTAGCAATTCCACTAATTGCCAGCAATTTAGCAGCTTTGTAGTTCTCTAACACCTCCGTTAGGGTGAGACCCGGAGATAATACACTGAGGGCCCCCATCTAGCAATTCCACTAATTGCAAGCAATTTAGCAACTTTATAGTTGTCTAATCCTCCGATAGGGTAAGCCCGCGGTGGTCATACACAGAGATGTTCCAATTAAGCAATTATGCAAATTGCAAGCAATTTAGCAACAAATTGTTCTGTGAATGCCCCGGCTGGGTGAGCCCCCGGCGTTAATACACATAGGGGTCCCCATCTAGCAATAACGCAAATATCCGACAATTAAGCAGCTTTGTATTTTTCTGAATTCTCCGAAAGGGTGAGATCAAGGAAATATACAGTGAGTGGCCCCAATCTAGCAATTCCGCATATTGTCATCAATTTAGCAACAAATTGTTGTTCTCTGAATCCTCCGATAGGGTGAGCCCCCTGGCGTTCATACACAAAGGTGTCCCAATCTAGCAATTCCGCAAATTGCCAACAATTTATCAACTTTGTTGTTCTCTGAATCCCCCGGTTGGTTGAGATCCGGGTATGATAGAGTGAGGGCCCCCATTTAGCTATTCCGCAAACGGCCAGCATTTTAGCAGCTTTGTAGTTGTCTGAATCCTCCGGTAGGGGGAGCCCCCGGCGTTCATACACCGAGGGGTCCCCTTCTAGCAATTCCGCAAATTGACAGAACTCTGAATCCTCCGTTATGGTCAGGCCCCAGGATAATCCTAGAGGGGCCCCCATCTAGCTATTTCGCAAATTGCAAGCAATTTATAAACTCTAGAGTTCACTGATCCTCCTTTTGGGTAAGCCCCCGGAGGTCATACACAGAGAGATCCCTATTTAGCAACTTCGCAAATTGCCAGCAATTGAGAACCTTTGTAGTTCTCTAAATCCTCCGGTAGGGTGAGCCCCAGACGGTACGACACCGAGGGATCCCCATATAGGAGTGCCACAAATTGCCAGCAATTTACAAACTTTGTAGTTCCCCGAATCCTCCGGTAGGGTTAGCCCCCGGCGTTCTTACACCGAGGGGTCTCCATCTTGCGATTCATCAAATTGCCAGCAATTTAGCAACTTTGTAGTACTCTGAATCCTCCGGTAGGGGGAGCCCCCAGCAGTCATACACAGAGGGGTTCCCATATAGGAATTCCTCTAATTGACAGCAATTCAGCAATTTTGTAGTTTTCTGAATCCCACAGGAAGGTGTATATTCCTTTCTACTTTGATATACACATATTATAAATGTAAGGAACATCTGATTTATTAAAATGTTATTCTTAATTGAAATCTGTGTTCAAGGTTAATGGTGGCATTATCACTGGCGTTTTGGTTACAAAACATTATTTAAAAAATGTGTTTCTTGGTCTCTAATTTTATGAAGCAATAAGTAAATCGGTAATTATTGACTAACTTCCATTTGTTAAATGAACTATTGGTTTTTAAATTGTTATGAAGTATTTAAACTAAGAATTCCCTTGAGTATATATCCAATTAGATTTTTTGGATGGCTCCAGTTGATATTATTATCCTACATTATGTCTGAACTGTTCCAATAATGAGGGTGCGGTTAATTTTTGTTCCACCATTATATCATAAACCAGTTGATTTGTAAATGTTTTAATTATACTACTTTTTAAAAGATACATAATAAAAATAGCAGATGAAAAAATTTTGAATAAAAATTCAGATATCAACTCCTCGAAAAATTCTGCGGCCGATCAATTTTCTCAGTTATATTTCTATTTATAACACCGTGCATATAATTGATCTATATATTAATAGTTTAATGCGATTAGTGGGATTTTCCTTATCACCTCTGACACCACCGTACGATTGCCGTGAATTTCGAAATAAATATGCTTCGGGTTTGTCCTAAGAAATTTCTGATTCAAAGAGACCTTATGACGGTAATCTTGCACAACCAAGATATTTAACTATAACAAATTATTTGACATCAGAAGTAACTATTTGCTCCTAACTATGCGTAGCATGGGTAATTGCTAGTTATTCAAGATATTTCATAGAGGAATACGTTATTGAAAAGACGTGAGGCGTATAAAGTGAGTGTAAATATGGGTGGATTTTTTCTGAAAAACAACATGAGTACGACCTCTTCGCTGGTGTGATAGCAATACAATTAATATGACGATTGAATAAAGAAGTTATCTAGAGGGGAAATAGTTGAAGAATCATATGACTAAAGTAACATAAACGTTTTTAGTTGTCGGTTCAGGCATGTTAACAGGCACGTGTACCGCGAAAATATATACCTCTTTATCTGCCACTCGGAAAAGACAGGTTCAGGTAAATATATTCAAACAGTAATAAATGTTTGTCCTGAGCTTTGTTGTTTGTAATTGAATAAGGGTCTCTATTCGAAAGCTAATAGCGCACCAGATAAAAATTATGTTAACATCTTCCGGTGCTATTAGGTGGCAAAGAAATATTTCAGCCTGATTCCTTGCTTGTGTCTTTAAATAAATTAATTGCCTTGCTCTTGCAACAACAAAAAAATGAAGAGAATGAGGGCGAAACCATAAGAACAATCTATTTAAAGCTGGAATTATTTTGAATCACAAGAATACATTTTGCTTTATATACCATTACAGCAGAGAATGATTTCTTTGTCCTATTTTCGTATGTATTTATTCTTCAACTCGCCAGCTGAAGCGTGACAGTGTTTATACATGAAAAGTGTACACATGAACACATGACTGATCAGGAGATTCTGGCGGAGGTTTGTAGGCTCTGACAACAAAATCTAGTTGGAATACCTCATCGGTTATCAATCAACTTGTAACATCCGTATGCATTTCCACTCGCTAGGTGAACAAGGATTAATGAAGCGATACAACATTTATGCACGACAAGTATGGACATGAACACCTGAACGATAAGGAGATAATGGTGGCTGTTTGTAGACTCCGACCACAGAATCTGGTTTGTTTATGGAATATCTATCAGATTAAAGATGTATTGGTAATAAGTTTGTTTCATTCAACGGCTCCAAAGAAATATGTGCACCCCCTCAGTTCTTTTAGGTTGAAGTGCTTCCTTTTCGACAACTTTAAAACAATTTATAAACTGGCCGAACAATTAAAAGCTTGGTCATCATGGAAAAAAATATGAATTTATAAAAATAAACATACCTGTAACCCAAAAAAGTCTGACTGGTCTCAGTTGTCAGAGTTGACCTAAATGAAAAGGACCTTAGTCCTGTGGTCTTTGTTCAGCGCTTGAAAAAAAAAACTTTACTTCATTTGGAGGGAGCATAATTCCTTTAGAGACGTTAGTTCGGAAAATGGGAATCTTTGGGGATTATAGTTGACCAGTGATTGCGAATTGCATACACCTGTGAAGATGCACTTGTGAGGATACAAATCAAATGATCAATTATTAAATAGGAAACAAACGCTGAAAACAAAACAAATTTGTACTAGAAGGGCGCACCCAGTTTATGTATACTCATCTTTGTATCATATTTATACATCATCTTTGTAGGTTCAGCAATAAGAATGATTTTGATGAGGAGGAGAACACTCTGCCTACTTCTGTTAGCGTCGTCAATTTTACCAGTAACGAGCACGGGCTTGGAAAGAAATAACCATCACGGATCTGGATTAAGTGATAAAGCGCTTGAGAGGAACTTGGAGAAAAACCAAAAGGTATATAATGAGACTACCATCATTATTAGAAATGGAAACATAAACGTCGTGTTTGCATTTCGATATAGCAAAATAGTATGTTCGTTTTAGAGATATTGCTTCATACATAAGATTTAAAAAAAAACAATAAAAATAAATGCACCATCTTTTAAGATTATTCATGAAAATGAAAAATTTACATTAATGTCTTTTGTTTATATTAATATTTATCCTACTAGGAAGGTCTTGAGAAACGTTCGGAGATCTGGCAGTCACGTCGCCCAGGTAAGGTATAAACAAATCAGGAATGTTTCCGAAAATTATATTCGTCATCATAAACAATTATTCATTAATGTTAGCTGTCTTTGTTATAGATTTTCACGTTTATCTCCTAACAACAGAGCAGGTCGCATTACTTTTTTAACCCCCAAAAGTTTTGCCCACGACCATATGATATGGTCCATTTATTTAACTTCCACCTGATTAAATTGTTCAGTTGTTATTCTGCTTTATACACGTTTCTATTTCAAACAAACGCATACCCGAGAGACTTTAGTTAACTTCCACGTCACATGGATATGAATTTATCCTTATAAGTATTAAAGATCCAGAGAATAAACACGTGTAAATGTGTTAGCACACGATGCTCAATTGATAACACATACTGGATATAGTAGACATAAAAATAATTTAAACTGTCACATGTATCGTTAGGTCAAACCAATGGTTTATTACATTATTTGGTATTATTAACTTCTGGCACTCTGTTCAGGAGAAAATCAATGAATTCGATATTCACATTACACTGTTGGTGTTTTGCAGAAGTGAAGAAGTACACAGTCAGTTAAATCATTGTTTATAAATTGTGTACATATCTGGTCTAATCAGATAACAAAACTCTAAAAGGCCACTGGGTAGTTATTTTCACGTGCAATTGTCGATTTTTTCCAAAGATCCCAAAACATTTCCGCTAATAAAAAATGCTCTGTCAGCTATAGCTATGAGTCATAAGATTTTACACCATCTAAATTTACCCTCATTCTTTGGTGTTCTAATAGATTTTGGAGTTATCAAAATAAACAAACACAAAACTGACATTTAAGCCATATACTATTTCAATCGTTACCTGCATCCCTGTAACACGTAGTCCCGGGTGTAAGCAACCAATTAACCGGTCAGCAGATCCATTCCAAATGGTAAGACAAAATGGTGTAGAAAATGATGTCAGTTATTCCAATGAGTCTTGTAAGCATACAATATAAATATCTGACCATCTGAATCGATTAGTGACATATTTTTTTTTATTAATTGCTACAATTATATTCGTTCTGTGTAAAAAATAGATTCTTTTTTTTTTAATTTAGCCTTATACCTTGCATTATTTGTGTTTTAGAGGTGGCCTTCCAGGTTTGGTATAATGGACCTCAAATTAACTATGGGAAACATCCAATTCGAATCCCTTACAGAGTTGTACGTCTCAATAAAGGAGGTGGATACAAGGTAGGGCTACATGCGTTTATAGCTCCTGTTCGTGGGCTTTACATATTCCATGTGCATGGGCTGAGTGGTTCAAAAACAGCATGTATTCGGCTGAAGAAAAACGACGATCTGATAGAAATCGCTCATGGAGTAGGCGCTTATGATACAATGTCGCTCTCCTCCATGATCGATCTAGTCAGAGGGGACTCTGTTCAAGTGATAACATGTACAGGCTTGACTGGCAGCCTGCAAGGAAGCCACACTTACCAGTCCTTTATTGGGCACCTGCTTCGTTAGAGAGGAATACGATAAGGCAGAGATTGAACATGTACTTATATGTACATATATATATATATATATATATATATATATATAAGTAAATATAGGAAAATGAAAATTATCTGAATAAATCTGTGGTAATAAAAATTCTGGCTTATATATTATCTTTCTGAATATTATTTTAACCCCCCCCCCCCCTTACCAGCATCTTAATTCGATAAAGCACAAGTTCAACCAAAAATATTTAACGTATCATATGATGAACATTTATATTTACATTTTGAAAGCTGCTAGGAGAAATATTATAGGTAACTAAGAGTGTTTCTATAGTTAGGATCAACCTGCTTAAAACTGTCACGGGAGGGTTTGAAGAGTATCATGTGAAGGGTCAGTAACACTACGTTACTGGCCTTATCCTAAGAGGACCAGGCACGTTTTAGTGAATAACCACATAAAGCTCCTGTCACTTTTACTCCATCTCATGAATGTGTTTTCTAGCTCTGGGTACAATCGACACACGTCGTATATACATAGCACGCATTTATATGTAAGTATGCGTGTAACTATGTGATGTTGAGTGTGTTCGTGTGAAGATGCCTTTGATGCGTTGCTGTGAGTGTAAAGTACTTAGTCATTTCATAAAGAAGCGTAAGTGTATGCTACATATATTCACCTAGAAATGCTAAAGTCTAAGTTGACAATCAATTGCTGCATGACAATAATTGCTTGTTGACCGTGGAAAAACCACTTGGTCAGCATTAAACATTTGGTCGATCGGGGTATATTGAGGGATTATCGTCGCATTTCAAAAATTGCACTCCCAATGCTGTTACAACGATGACGACGTACACAGCTAGTATTTTATCATTTGGTCATGTTTGAAGAACTCACACAACGTCTACGTTGATCAACGTTCCTTTATGAAAACCCTCTGCCACGGTAGCTGACAAAAATGATAGCTCAGGGCATTTGATCAATAGTTAGCCCAAATGATATCCAAAGTCGGATTTTCAACGGTATCTTTTACAAGTACTCCTGCTGTGACCTCGACGATATTACAAAAATAATTTTTAAGTTTCACATCAATTGGGGTGAGTTTTGTGGATTTTATAACTCGTATGGAAGTTACTAAAGCCGAATTGAATTTCCTCAAAGATCGCAATGTCTGGGTACACAGACACCTCCTGACACCGAAACCACCAGCGCAAAATTAAGGACTAGTGTACATATTAATACCCCCTGCTGTCGGTGACGGATTTAAACATGTTTGATCTGACATTTTACCTAGTCACTTAGCAACGTGCACGGTTAGTAGATGCTAAAACATGCTACAATCGACCCTGAGGCACTTATGTCTTATGTCAGCAGGCAAAAACGGTAACCTGAAAAAAATCCCAAGGTCCGAAAGGGGAGAGGGTGCAGGGAACACAAATTTGTCTGAAACCCTTTAAAAAAGTTGCCTCCTCCCCCTTTAATCCGCTTTGGCTACTTAGGAGGTATACATATTCCGGTTTCTTTACTTCAGGATCAGCTTGTTTGCCTTAGAATATATATTTAATTAATCTTTCCTATCTTCCTGACATCAATCTATCCCTTTTCCGTCTAACAACAAGAATACATAGAACCAATGAAAGATCTTCGAAAATATGGATATCCCGCGTCCCATTCCGGTTTGCAACACTGACCAGGCCTTCAAATTGAAGATACCGGTACATGAATTTCCATGAGCACAGCGCCAAAAATAAATGTGAAAATATGTTTACGTATCTTATTGAGGCAGTTTATCACTTAAAATCTAAATTTCATTTATTTGCACTTATAAAATAAAATATGAACCCATATTTGTAACCTGATTGGACTTCAGCAAAATATGCTTTTCCCAAAATAAAACTTACAAATAGGATCTCAGTATGTCAGTTAGAATCACACTTATTAATATCAAACTGTCAAACTTCATGGGGGTGTTCCCTTAGCTGTTTAAAAAATATTTTAACAGAGAGGTGGGTCCATATAAATCACCTTCAAAATCGTAGGGTTTCTCATTGAAAGCTTCATTTGACATGAAAGAGCTGTTAACACACACACACACACACACATATATATATAAAAGTGTACAAATACACAGTGAGGTTGGGAATCTGTCATGGCCAAGTGGACTAAGGCAGCCGCACCGGAAATCGGAAGATCGTGGGTTCGAATCCCACTGGCAGTGAACCACTTTTCTGTGTATACCCTTTCCATATATATATATATATATATATATATATATATATATATATGCCTGCTTCCTCCTACGTAAAGTGATAGATTTTCCACCAGATAGCAATGATTGCATAACGTCTATGTTTGAAAAAAAATGGTGGTTTCGTACCTCATCAAAATGAAAACTGCTGTCGTCAGTCAAAGTTTCGGCTGGACCGAATTTTGTATTGACCACGCAAGAAGTCACACTCTTAATGATAAATTAATAAATGACCGTGTATTACACTGTCCGTTCGGGAGACAGTTAAAACTGAAGAAATAGAGAAGCAACATAAAATATAATAGGTTGGAATATGAGTCTGGTATTACGAAAAATGTAATTCTCAACCAATTTTATTCTTGGACTTCAGGGTTTTTGGGCCAGTTCATTCTTGTAGTTATTCTCAGGCGCCTGATTATCTTATAACCGTAGCTGCCGCATAAAACGACAGGTGTGGAAACTTATATATATTATCAATAATATTTAAATGTTAAAAGGTTATGTATAGGACGACCACATGTATGAATTCTAAAGATACCTATTCATAATTAGGCATAAGCACTCTTCCTTTCTCTCTCTCTCTCTCCCTCCCTTTCTCTCTCTCTCTCTCTACAAACTAGGGATCTTACAAACTGGAAAAGATGCTGAAATTCATCCTCATATTCCCCCATTATGTGGCAGCTGTGTTTATTACAGCTACCACAGATTTGGTAGTATGACGATGTTGAATCTTTCAGAGTAGTTTTCTTAGGTTTTTCATGCTTTTTCATTGCCGAAATATGTATAATTAACCAAGCTACATAAAAATGAAATGGTAATATTTCCAAAACACCGTAAATTATATTCTGTATGGAAGTAAACTGACCATAGTATATGCCTTATTTCTGTTGTGATCTATCTGTTCATAATGGTGATTTACTTTAAATATGTTGACAATAATATACACGCAATAATGATCAATAGACTAGAAGAGAGAGCATTTTCATTCGGGAAAGTATGGAGTAATGCAGCCTAAGGTCTGACGGTATGATGTCTGTCACTTATATGTTGAAACCATTTTTTCTTTGTTGGAAAATGGCCTCTAGGGGGCGCAGCACACCACAACATATATTGTTTTTGGCCATATCTCACAAACTATAAATGTTACCTACATAACTAAAGCTAAATTTGTACCTTTACACTTCATTCATAAGATTATCTAGACATAACGTCTAGATATGCCTTACGTCTTGAATGTCTTTTCAATTTGGTGTAAAACCCCTATTTTCCTATACTTGGTGCATATTGGTTTGGAATGAAGTAAAATCAGGCCAGGACCAGGTTTGTGTGTTATTTTTTTTTGGATTATGGGCAAAAACAAAACTTTTTTCTTTTATGCTTAACACATATTGGCCTGTACACCAGTTTCTAGGGCATGTGATTTTTTTAAGGATTGGAGTATAATAAAATGGTGTGTTTTTGTGCATATTGGTTGGAAATGGAATAACATCAGGACAGAAAAATGGGTGTGTGTGTTGAATTTTGCAGATACAATCTTGAAAAAGCAATATTTTCATGCGCTCAGATTATTCAATTAATTCAATTTTATCGAATACATTTTATATAAATATGATACATATGTATCTGAATGATGCACAATGTATATTTGAAGGTCTTTCTAACTTTATATATATACAATATATTAGATATGACATGTATATAAAATTTAATATATATATATATATATCTTTATTTATTTATTCAATAAATTTTATTTCATCCAATGAAATATATTTTTTGGGTATGTTCCCGGGTAATAATTAATTACATTTAATAGAGGACCAACCATCCAGCTGTTTTCTGCATCCGGATACTGTCATATGTGCAGATATGTCAAGTCCTTCAATCTTTGTTTTTTTTTTTGGGGGGGGGTGTCTATTTGTCGGCACACTCTTCCTTCAAATTGTTAGTTTCCTGACCGTCCCGGCACACTGGCAGGGTAAACTAGACACCAGCCAACCCTTTTTCTATATCCTTACTTCAAACTGGAAGGGGCTAGTTAGGCCGCTGTCATTTTTTTCATCAGTCGATCAACTGTCACAGAAGCCGACAAAATAAGGGTCTGTCTAAAAGTCATAGAATCCGTGGAGAATTTTCGGAGAGTTTTCATATACACTGTTAGAGTAAACATTAACATCACTTGAAATCTGCAAATATATTACTCTATAGACCTGGCAATGAGGGACTTTCAAACCAAACAAAAAGCAAAACCGCAGATGACGGCAGCGTACAATGATGATGACAAGGTCAAGTTCTGGAGGGGCCAACTTTACATAAACGGTGAACTGGTTCCCATACGGGACTAATACGCGATAACCGCAAACGAATGACGTAATGGGTAACTAACCAAGGAACTATTCATACAAGTGGGCCTCATGATACGCAAAGCTCCGTTAGCAACTTTAAGCAACTTCCTGTAAAGGGATTTGGAACCAAGCACCTGGCTTCAGAAGTGCGCATGCGTGAACTGTATTCTTGTGACAGCTTTATTTTATTTATTGCATGACAGGTGGCAGCACCGCCATGTGGCGCTGTCGCTTCGCGTGTTGGCGCGGCGATGGCGACCTCTGGTGGAGATTTGATCAGACGATCGAGTAAAAAGTAACGGCAAAATATAAAGTTGATGAAATGCTGTCGAGGGAAGCTGAGAAGCCCAAGCCGAGGTGACAGGCAGTGACTTATTTTCTATATTTGCCTACTATTTTTTTTACTGTGGTTTAACATTTTTTTTGTAGGAAGTGTAAAAACTGTAACTTTAGACTTTCTTATTTTTGAGTAAATAATGCTAAACTTTAAGGGAAATCTGATTTCTCATAATATCGCCCACCCAGATACACGGTTAGGTGGTCCACATGGAACGTCTTTTATACATAATAAAGACTCGTTGAACATAATGTCAGTTAATGTAAGAGGTTTAGGCATCTTTACAAAGAGGAGAGAGATTTTTTATTGGCTACAAAGAAAGAGAAATGTAGGAATTGTTTTCATGCAAGAAACTCATAGTAGTAAGGAAACAGAAGATAAATGGAGAGCAGAATGGGGACATAGAATCATATATAGCCATGGTAAAACAAATGCAAGGGGTTCAGCCATATTAATTAAGAACAATATTTCTTGTGAAATTGAAAAGCAAGTCATAGATAAAGATGTAAGATTTGTGATTTTAGACTGCTTACTAAATGATAACAAGATTACATTAGCAAATGTGTATGGACCCAATAATGATTCACCAGAATTTTATAAAAAGTTATTTTTAGAGATTGAAAATATTCCTAATGATCACAGAGTTATTGGAGGTGACTGGAATGTCATATAAGACTTAAGTTTAGACCAGTTAAACAAAAATCAGAATAACAACAGTAGAGCAAGAAAGGCAATTCTTGAATATATGGAAGAAACAGAGATGGTTGATATCTGGAGACATCATAATCCTAACTTAGTGAAGTTTACATGGGTTCGTAATAACCCTGTACCAGTAGGTAGTCGGTTAGATTATTTTTTGGTGTCATTTGGTTTATTGGGGAATGTTACAAACATAGACATTGTCCCTTCTCATAAAACTGACCATCTAAGTATATCTCTTGGACTTGATATGTTTATTCATAATAGAGGTCCAGGATACTGGAAACTTAATTGCTCTTTATTAAATAACCAAGAATATAATTATCTCATTAAAACAACCATTAAATCTGCGCAAGAAGAAAATAAAGAGAGTAACCCTGCTTTAATGTGGGATGTATTTAACATAGATTACAAACTGATCTCCAAATGTTTAGCAAATCGAATAAAAGCCATTTTGCCCAAGTTAATACATGATGATCAAACAGGTTTTGTAAAAGGCAGATATATAGGGGAGAATATAAATAAAATCATATCAGTAATTAATAGTGCAGTTGAACATAACATAGAAGGATATTTAACTACAGTAGATTATGAAAAAGCGTTTGACTGCTTAGAATGGCCCTTTATATGGAAATGTTTAGAGTATTATGGTTTTGGAGAAAATATTATAAACTGGATAAAAATCATGTATCAAGGAGCGAAAACTTGTATTATTAATAATGGATGGTGTTCACAGTTTTTCAGGGTCTCAAGGGGTGTGAGACAGGGTTGTCCCCTGTCCCCTTATCTTTTTGTTATCTGTGCAGAAATATTGGCAAGGAGAATAAGAGAAGAAAAAATATCAAAAGGGATTAATATAGATAAACACCATTATAAAATATTGCAGTATGCAGATGATACTGTACTTTTGTTTTCAGATAAGGAGAGTATCTTAGAATGTGTAAAAATCATGAAACAGTTTGAAAGTATATCTGGCCTTAAAATGAACCTTAATAAAACTGCGGTCATGCCTTTAACTAAAACACAAACCAATACAGTAATTGTAAAAACATATATAACTAGACAAGGCCTTCAATGGTCTGAAGGTCCAATAAATATCATGTTCATTTTATTTAGACCTTCACTATATAAACTAATACCTGACAATTACATTCCAAAATTGGAAATGATATAAAAAGACATACATACCTGGTCATCTCGAAATATGACACTGGTTGGTAAAATAACTATTCTTAAATGTTATGCACTCTCCCAGATCACGTACTTATTATCAGTCTTACCATCCCCTACACCACAGTATATAAGAGATTTAGAAAAAATATTATATAAATTTATATGGTCTAATAAACCAGATAAAATAAAACGTACCTCACTTATTGCACCATACGAAAAAGGGGGCCTTAAGATGATCCATCTCCCCTCCAAAATTGATGCTTTAAAATTAAGCTGGATAAATAGATTATTGAAGAAGAATAAAAATAACTCTTATAAAAATCATATACTTGATAAGTTACCTGCGGGAGAATTTATGTTTAAATGTAATTTAAAAGCAGAAGATTTGCATGAGATTTTATGTCTGATTTTATGTCTATATAAATATATATATATATATATATATATATATATATATATATATATATATATATATATATATATATATATATATATTTCAAATTTATAGCAGTGAAATCTAGTTTCTGATTAACTTATTCGCAGAAGCGAATTTGCCATAATTGGTTGCGAAACGGGGCCAAACTTTGTCAAAAGTCATGTAAGCCGGGATACGAACTGATCAGGGCACGTTTCGCAGAGGGATGTCACAAGGCAGATTATTCACTTGCGCTTTGAAGCAGGGGTCAAGAGTAGCAGAAAAAAACACAATACTGACACGCCGAAATGTACTACAGTGCCATCTGTTGCCCACCTTGCGTATTATTATCCCTGCTTTCATTTTGCCTTTATTTGATCCCCTTTTCACATGTAGCTACTCAAAACATCAACAACAGAAATGTGGGATAATTCAGGGTTGTTTCGCACTATTTTCTGTCGTGCACGTCATGCCCGTTTCATAGGTCTGTTGTGCCCCACACGAGATCCTTTGACTGTGTTACGAGGGAGATATACAGATTTGTTTAAGTAAACTCTGAGAACCATATAAATTCCCCAACAATACTCGTAAGATTGTACCGTCTTTAACCAATATTTCGCTTTTTCGCCTCCGACATTCTTGGAGTTATATTAACTAGGACTATTATTAAATCTCACTTCAGGCGCAGGGTTGTCGAAAAGGTTTGACACACTATGGTCATGCGACAATCTACGATTCTCCCCTACAACCGAGTACCACAGGAGTATCCTAAAACATGTTTTTCTTGCGACAATCGTCGAAGCCCATACAACTCCCATGGTAACATCGACGATTGTCTTTAACACCCGTCACTTAGCTTGCCTGGGGGAGCTCATCTGAAACTGCCCATGACTTCTAGATAGAAATTACGGGAACATAATTTCTTTTCTAAATAAAGAAGGTATAAATTTAATATAATCAATTTCGATCCACTTATCAATAGCAAAGGCATTGAAATCAGCAATATTTTATTCTGCGGATTGGTAACCAACATTAATATTTGAGTTAATTACATTGTAACTTTACAAAAATATTAAATAACAGTCATCACCAACAAAATGCTGTCCTCAGAATTCACTGTCGGCGATCATCACCAAACACCGACCCAGATGTCACAACCTGCGAGATTTGTGTTGTGAAATGCCATTCTCCACACGCGAGATCTCGTCTGTGAAGGTGAAGGATAGATCTCTTGCCCACCAATGTGCGCACAGTACTATTTCCAGTCGAACGCGAGCCCTATCACCTGGCAATAAAAAATTACAATGATTAAGGCAATGGAGCAAACATGGAACATTCATTTCAAGTATAACGGTTATAAAAAATTTGATTGTCTGTTTGTTTTTTAAATGTTATAAAACTCGGGGAACTACATTGCGGCGCGAAAACGGCGGCGTGGTGGTGTAAAAGTATACAAATAATAGCACGTGCCAGCCGGTTTAAACACGTGTTTGGTAAATGGGCGCGTTGTTTGGGAGACAGGTGACGTCCTGATGCATGTGGTCCGCCATAATATTATAGAGTGGTTGCCCCAGCAACCGCAGTCAATGTCAAATATTTAATTTGATATTTTTTAAAATAAAATCAAAATTGATGGGACAGTTGCTTACTGGTATAGGGAAAATCTTACTGACCGTAACTAGCGAGTACTCATTGATGGCATTTTATCAAGCAAATTTAAGATGTGTTTTGGTGTTCCCAAAGGAAGTGTAGCAGGACCAGTATTGTTTTTGTAATATTTAGTTTCCTTATATGACCTTATTCAAAAGTACCTTCCAAATGTTGGTGGTTTTGCAGATGACAATCAGCTATATTTATCATTCGGAGAAATGATATCCTGTGTTAATGCAGTAAGGGAGTGTATGCTACAACATAAATTAAAAATAAATGACAATAAAACAGAATTTATATTCTTTGGAAGTAGACAACAGCTAAGTAAACTTACTTCGAGTGAAATAAACGTTGGTGGTATCTCTATAAAAGCGGTAGACAAAGAACGTGATTTGGGTATGATCTTTGATGAAACCGTGAGTATGAAAGAATATATAAATGCTGTATGTAGTAAAGGTTTTTATCAACTATAAAGACTGAGGCAGTTTACGAAATGCATAGACATAACACTTTGTGTACATTGGTTTATGCGTTTGTGACCTCACACTTAGATTATGGGCACTGGATGTTTTGTCAATTTATCAGAAAAGCAAATAAGCAAATTGCAGCGATTACAAAACGCAGCAGCTCGTCTGATTTTGGCTAAAAGGAAATTTGATAATGCAAAAGTGTGTCTAAAGACTCTACACTGGCAACAGAAACGTGAGCGAATAGATTTTAACATTGTTCTTTTAGTGTATAAAAAAATAATCAGAAATGTTACCTTCATACACAAATGAACTGATAAAGGAGAAGACCAGTAAAAAAACTCTTCGGTCAGATTTTAGAGACCTGCTTTGCACTCTTTTAACAAACACCGAAACTTACGGTAAGCGTGATTTTACGTATGCTGCACAAACTGGTTAGAATGCACTGCCTGAATACATTGACAGCTGTCTCTATTGCCATTTTTAAAAAGATGTTCAAAACCTTTTATTTTAGACGGGTGTTTAGCAAATTTTATATGCATATTTTATATTTGTCTTTATATAACCTGTGTGAATGTTTTTAATGCTCTGTATCTTGCATGTAATGATTTATCATTGTATTAATGTTTTGTATGTAATTTTATGTATGTATTATCGATTTTTAAACCGCTGTCGAGTATTGAATTATATTTATAGGTGGTCTAAATAATCGAATAAACTGTAACTGTAACAGCAACCGCGGTCAATGTCAGTCAAGGCCGCTGAAATTTAATGCCGTGTGCACATTAGCTCGCAGGGTCTTTGGCTCAGTAAATCTTGACCCTGTACGGAAGTCTCCCCCAGATGCCGACACTAATGAAAGTTAGGTGCATTCATCATGGCATCTTCCACTGGCGCAGTGGTCGTAGCGGTAGCGGCACCGGTCGTCTGTTTGTTAGACAATGTTAACCCAGGTGTCACCTAGCGGCAGCCTGCAACCCAAGCGTCGAATTTTGATAAACTGAAGCCGTTGGCACCTATCAGTTTATTTCAGAATGCCTGCGGACCATGTTGTCATGGCTACGTGTCACCACAGCCGAACGCCCAAGGACGTGTTTTATTTTTTTTTGTACACGAAAAAAATGCCAGATGTCAACACTGTAGAGGGTTGGGTGATTTGTTGGATTAAGATAGGACCAGACCACATGTTACGCCTCTGGCAAGTGTAGTTTGATTCGCCGTGCTATATTTTGCTTTATTTGTCATCCACGTTGCTGGTGCAAGAATACTACTTGTACTATAGCAATTCAAAGTTCATGTGCATAGACTGTGCATTTTGCTATTATTATTCAGAATCAGCACATTCAACTTGCAATGGGGACCAATCAAGCAAGAAGTCTCTGAAAATCACACAGGAACCAAGTGTTCTCGTTCTAAAACTACATTTCCATTATTATTTCTAAGTAAAGTCACCATATATGAAAGCAGACTACGACAAATGGTACACACCCTGTAATTTGTAACATACCATGTCACGATCGTGATTATAAATAAGTATGTCGTTCTTGTTTGGACATCGTCAATTTTGGTAAGTATCTGAAAAGGGGGTTTCAGATACAAAGCTTGATGGATCCTGTTTTCGCTCATTCAAAATCACTTTTATGATTTACCATGCATTCTAATGCAAAAGGTGTGACACCGCCATGCGTCGAGATGTATTATACTTTACCTTCGGTCTGTCTGTCAGCATATTTAGGCAAAAAGTACTGAACATAATTGGAAACTCTTGGAACTATTTCGCCAGGGGGCGCCAGGGGCGCGCCGGTGCTTTAGGTTTGATCACACCACTGTGTGTTTGAAAACTTAAATTTCCAATTGATTTCATAATGTGGCAAGTAAAAGTAATTACGGATAATGGATTATAAAAAAATTAACGGTAGAATCACGTAAGATAAATACAAACACAATCTGGGAGAAAACAAGCGCATGTGATTTGGGTTTGTGGTCGACACCAGGAGATATTATAAATGCCTACAGCACAAGTTGAAGTACGGGGAATGCGTGATGTTTCTTACAGTCATCATGTGAAGTTTGATTTCACATTCCAGATATTACAGTACCATTCTGCCATAACCAATATAAGAACATTGTTTATTAAATTATACCTTGTTTTTTTTGTCAAAACTACGAACCCAATGAATTAAAGACAAAATCAATGTAATAAACTTAGAGTACAGTCCTCAAGATTTTCAGGATGACTACAAGTGTGTATATTCTAAAATGAATATATAATGTAAAATCAAAAGGACGCATGCAGGGCGCATTTTAGGTGGTTTCAGGACTTTTAAAGATTATTTTACATACCAAAGTAAGGGCCCTAAAATTATTAAAGTTGATTACATATTTCAGTCCCCCCCCCCCCCACACACACACACAACGTAAAAGGAAGTACTGTCACTGTCCCACTCCCACACCCTCCCCTATCAGGACACATCGGTCTCTCTCTCTCTCTCTCTCTCTCTCTCTCTCATATATGTATATATATATATGTATATATAAAACATATATATAAAACATATATATATATATATATATATATATATAACCCCTCGGTTAGTGCCTCCCCCATATGTGTGTGTGAGAGAGAGAGGGTGTGTATGTGTGTGTGTTTATCATAGTGGGTATCACGTCCTGCCTATAGATATTTAAGAATTGTATGATATGCAAGAGTGAATACAAAAAATATTTGCAGTATTCTGCAGCATAAATTTGAACAGATATTCCATTTTAGTACGTAGTAATTTTTGTATAGTTTGTCTGTTTTCTGTTACCGGTTCATTATATATGGACATTCATATTTCATGAATAAAAAGTACACATTTTTTTTCGCTTATGAGACACGTATTATCTTTTTATCTTCATTTTTTATTACATACACACGTTAATGGAATGTCAGATGTTCAAAAGTAAACACTGTTTAGTTCAGGTTCTCACAGTCACAATTGGTTTTCAGGAACGCCACAAACTGTTTAGCAAGGATCAAAAAGGTAGAATTCTCGGAGATTTGAGAGAGTTTTTGATAGATGTTTTATGCATTGATAGTTATCACTTGGAAAATTCTACCATATTACCATTTACATATTTTTTTTTCAGCTGTTGATGCACCAATTTAATCAAAGATCCCTGCATATTTTTGAGCTATCCGTGAAGTCACGCCGCTGACAATATGACACCGAGCTGTGAGTTCTCAAATTGGGTGACATTAATAACTGAAACTCATATTCACAATATTAATAATTAAAGAAATATTTATAAAATTTATAATAACTTTGGATTTTTTTATGATGTCTGTCACTATGCACATATAATGAAATTATTGTAGAATCTAAGAAAATAACTTTGCATATATTGATACTAAGATTAACATAGGTTAAACGTATTATTTTAATGCTACAATCAGCACCACTTTTAAAATATGAGAACAAAAAGGTAAAGAATATTAATGAAATCATATTATTTTTTTATTATTAACAATAAGAATTATTATAATTATGATTTTAACAGTTAATACAGTGATGGTCAAGATAAAAGAATTATCATTATCATAATTATTATTATTATTATTTTTATTATCATTATTATTCATAGTAAAATTTAAAAATCAGCTAGTAAAGAAGAATGAAAAAATATTCGGCGAGACCACAATGGTTAATAATTAGCTCTAATAAGCAAGATTATTAATTATAATCAATATAATATAAAGAACAATGGAAAAATATAGAAATAATATGGCAAATGTTTTCTGGCGATTTTAATGTTTATTTTAAACTGTCAGTGCCAAAAAAAGCCATAATAATATCTCAGAAAATTCTACGGTACCGATACTTTGGATTTAACTATTTATCTGCCATGGGTCGTTTACGTTTCATACTGTACATTAAATACATTTAAACTGCCTCGTTATATTTTATTGCAAAAAACTAATATGTCGTCTCTCGCCGGGTACAAGTCAAAAACACGTGGTAAAGCACTAAAGGTATTAAGTGGGCACGATGTCGACAGGCGACGCTGGCCACTGTGTCAGCTGCCACAGCCTTCCCGTTCGATAATCTGCTGTTTTCTGTGTTTCTGTTTTGGGAATGTATTTTTCCCTCTGTTAGAACAATGGTGGACACAAACACAGTGTCCGAGTCATGACGAAACAAGCAAAAAAGAGTTGACATCAGACAGGTAAACCGTGCCGCTTGTTGGCAGCGGGACACGTGATGCTTTAACCCGAAGTGACGAGGACCCGCCCTGCCAGTGCTGCCGCCCTGGTGGACATAATGGAACTAAGAATCTTACAGTTACCCATTTGATGAAATGTAATGGAGGATTAAGATAATGTCCAAGGAACAATCTTTTGAATTTCAAAGGTCATCAGATTCACCATAGATTCAATTGATAATGTCCTATTGTATCGTACAGTTATTTCATTATTATGGGGTCATTCATATGTGTTCCTTGTTTTTTTTTATTATTATTATTATTCTGGAGCTGGCCTGGGGCAGAGTTGATGAGCAGTGTACACCTTACAGTATTATGTGATCCGTGGTGGGGAGTTGGTCTCCGACAACATCTTGTTTTAGATTTGTTCTGAACAAAAATGTCATTGTGCGAGTTGAAACATATTATGCGAGGTAAAGCACAAGTGCACTCGCCCAGATAGACCTGTATCCGCTTCTCTCGAGTTGGCAAGTCCTAACGTCGTACCTGATACTGTTATTCTAATGTTCATACAGTATTTTATTGTCACAGCTAGGCCATCACACATTTCATGTATATGTTGATCAGTGCCCATGTAGTTCCGTCCTATCACTTGTCGAGAAAGTAATTCAATACAATCAGTGACTAATCCCGAAACTCGGTAACAGGGGGCGCTAATATTAGGTTCATGGGTATTATTAAATGTTCTGAAATTTTTTAGAAAGAGAGAGATTTTCCTTTAAATATATTTTACCATGTTTTCCTTGATGTTAATTATAAATACATGAGGAAACGTATGGGATAGTGAAATTTTGTTATATATCCAATGTAGAGAACATTTTAAGGCAGCTGTCGTATAAAATATGATTATTTTCTGCTCCTTAACCACTATTCTCTTGATAGTTTCTATGATTTTGCGTAATCTAGTCAAACTTAACGGGTTGGGGCAGTGACGAAGTCTAATCCACATCATGCGAGTCCGAGTCCAGGTTACTCGAGACCAAGTCCGAGTCTCTGTCTTTGAGAGTCGAGTTCAAGTCCACCTTCCTCGAGTCCGAGTCATTTTAAGCCCGAGTCCAAGTCCGAGTCCGATACAAATATTCAGTCAAAGCAATTAAAAATAGTAATTACAGATTGATATTTAGTGGGGACATTGTTATGTAAGTTCACACATGCTTTTTCTACAATTATTAATTATATATATATATATATATGTATATGTATATATGTATGTATATATATTTATATATAGTGTCATTATTTTTAATATTATGTAAGTAGTTCGCACATGTACACGTCTTTATAATTAATGACATATCTTTTTTTTATTATTTGACTCGAAATGAACCGGGCTGAATTCTCTAGTCCTTACCTGGAAGTTCAAGTTCGAGTCCAGGACCCTCGGGTCCATATCAGAGTCCCTAAAAAAGTGGACTCGAGTCCTACAACACGGGGTTTTTAGTGTGGTTATATTAACGTGTGGCGGGCTTTAATATATACAGTGAAACTCCTTCCCGCGGGCAACTCAGTAAGACGGACATCTCACTGATTCGAACATTAAATCTCAATCCCTTCAAATTTGCCTTTATATAATGTTTAACGTAAACTCAGTGAAGCGGACTACTCACTATCCCGGACAACGGACAAACTTGCCCGTCCCGTCTGCATGTCCAGTACATATAACGACCCTCTAATCGAAAGCGGACAGACATCACGAGTCCTGTTTTTGATTACATATCTGAAGGGAGATGGCGCTCCGAGGTCATAACCTCGTTTGACCTGCGTTGGTCACAGAGACAGCCCAAGATCAGCGTCATTCGGTGAAACATCGGGATATATGTAAATATATAGTCGAAAGTGTTGTTTGTTTCCATAAATGTGTACATTTCACAATCATTATTTAACTAAGTTTGGCCGGTCAACCAGAAAAAAATAAGCTTTCATTCGACAGTGCTTTTGTGATCGGCTTTTTTATTTGTGTCCTTTTTAAATATCCTTGAACAAATAATCACGCTGACCGGACGCTGTCATAATCAATCTTCAATATGCTTAGTCCCACCAGGGTTGAACTACCGCTTGCTCAGAAGATGACGCATGGTAATTTCAAATTAAGCGCACAGTTAATAAAAATAGGACATCAGTAACATTCAATGATGAATTAACGCAATATTTTGAACTCCTCTAAACAGTACAACTCACTAATATGGACACAATCCTCCTGTCCCCTGAGTGTCTGGCTTAGAGGAGTTTCACTGTATATATTTCTTGAAAAAGTTGGATATTATCTGGAAGTAACATGTTGATGTCTATGTTTATAACATGCATAATATCATCATATTTTAATAGTAAATCTCGTGGTAAAATTGTTAAAATGTTAAAATTATATGTCAAACGTTTTACAGGCTTCTGTGTTCTAGACATTGCAACGGACCAAGCAAAGCACAGACTGCAAGTTCGAGTGTCAGCAGTGGGGCCGTGGATTTTTTTATGGTCGACCTTTACCCAGGCTAAGCATTTTAAATATAGGCTAACGGGAAGGTCGTACCTCACTCACAGGCGTATGCAATTGGGAACGGGGGGGGGGGGGGGGGGCCTTTGTGTCAAAACCCAGCAGAGTGCAATGATGGAAAGACTACTTCCCTCTTTATAGATATATTTGGATGCTATCTTCAAACAAAGTTAATCACAAATCTGTTCATTAATAAATGCAACTTTTGAACTGGAAAGTATTAAACTGTAGATGATTTAAAAAGCTAATTGCTAGAGGATAACACAGAAATTTCAAAAATGAAAATTAATTACGAATAAATGGGAAAAGAAATACATAAAATGAGAGATGTATCAGTTCAGACCCTCTGGATCCGCCGCTATATATAACTGTTGCATGTTAAAATACAGGTCATCTCCGAAGCAAGGAGGGCTCAATTTCTTGCTCACACGGCACGTGTACTGTATAAAACTTTGTCTACAGTAATTCGGTGTATTATTTTCTCATGTTAACGGGAGGGAGCACCAGATGTCACTGCTGACGCAATTCAGGTGAGATATGTTTACGAAGTGCCTCAGATATAAACATAGACGACAGTTTGGTGATATATCGTGTTTACCTAAAAAACGACCCAGATATCACCACTTGTCGGGGGAAGGGGGAATCAGGTTATCTAAATATGTGAGCATCGCTCAGGCCCCGTCGCCACGTAAAGGTGTGCAAGCGGAGTGTGAGGGAAACACCTGGCTGCTGTTAATGTTTTGACAGAATAAGGTCTTAGACGGAGATTAGCATATTCTTGCATATTTAAATACCAAAAGCCTATTTTTGTCATTCAAATAATTTCAAATCATTATAAATTAAAAGTGAGAGTCACAACTAAAAGTAAAAACATATTTCAAACTAAGAGTCAAAGGTTACTAGTTATACCTGACAGGCACCATTGCATTAACCTTGGCGGTATGTTTGTCACTGGGCTCAAAAACGCCACGCCATTGGTCAGGTACCAAAGGATCAGGAAGTCAAATGTCGAACGAGACCGACTTCATAGTTTAATTCGGTGTATTATTTTCTCATGTTAACGGGAGGGAGCACCAGATGTCACTGCTGACGCAATTCAGGTGAGACATGTTTACGAAGTGCCTCAGATATAAACATAGACGACAGTTTGGTGATATATCGTGTTTACCTAAAAAACGACCCAGATATCAGCACTTGTCTGGGGAAGGGGGAATCAGGTTATCTAAATATGTGAGCATCGCTCAGCCCCCGTCGCCACGTAAATGTGTGCAAGCGGAGTGTGAGGGAAACACCTGGCTGCTGTTAATGTTTTGACAGAATAAGGTCTTAGACGAAGATAAGCATATCCTTGCATATTTAAATACCAAAAGCCTATTTTTGTCATTCAAATAATTTCAAATCATTATAAATTAAAAGTGAGAGTCACAACTAAAAATAAAAACATTTCAAACTAAGAGTCAAAGGTTACTAGTTATACCTGACAGGCACCATTGCATTAACCTTGGCGGTATGTTTGTCACTGGGCTCAAAAACGCCACGCTACTGGTCAGGTACCAAAGGATCAGGAAGTCAAATGTCGAACGAGACCGACTTCATAGTTTATTTCAGAAAATTAATTAATCCATCTTAAATCTTTATCAAGCCTTTAACCAAATTCCTCTTCGGAAAGCATTCGACGATATACTCAGTACAATAGCTCTAGAGCATTAATATCATCGCTGTATCCCTTAAAACCAAAGGTTCATATATCTGTCCGAGTACCTCTCAATTAACTTTGGGACTAGCAATTTCCAATCTACTTATTGAAATACTTCAGTGTCAGGGTCTAACTGGTTGGCTGTGGAGAGAATGCATCGTTTCTGAATAAAAATAGCCAGATGTTTTAACTTTTTATAAGAACTTATATTGCTTAGACCTATTTAGGTATGCCTAGTAGTGAGTTGTTTATTGATCGTTGATTAAATTATTATTTTAGTAGACTGTAATATTTGCAATATTTCGGTGGCGATTAATGTAAATTGTTACGTAACCATCAGGGGTAAATATTGGGCCGAACACAAGATTCAAACCCATGTTGGTGGCGCACATGTGCGGCGTTGGAACCGCTTCGTTAGAAAAGCAAGATATTTTAAACGGCTGTTAGGTGCACCAAGTACCAATATATAAAACGAGAGGGGGTAGAGGTAAACCAGCTACTGGGGTAACGGCTTGTGTCGCTGTCATGGTAGAGCCTGCTTCGTGTGTAATCCAAGCGACTTTGCATTAAACAGGCGAGCTAATCAAGCTTTTCCTATAAGTAGTAAGCGTTTTTTTTTGTTGTATAACAATGATAATAAATAAAATCGGTATAAAGCGTATTTTTATTTATTGTTTTAAAAGGTCTTATATATCGCCGGGCTGCTGCGCCAAATTCTGGCAAATATATTTTTATATACCGGCAATGGCGTGAAACTCGGAGTAATAACATGATGCTCCAGCGTGCTTAACGTTTAGTATATTTATATATATATATATATATATATATATATATATATATATATATATATGTAACATATCTGCTTTTCTGAGTCAGCCACAAAAGGCCAGGAAACAGGCAGTCCAAAAACCTGCATCTTTGAACTTTGACAGGTTGAGATAAGATTTTATTTTCAGCAAAGTGTAGGTGTTATGAGCAGTTTCCTATGAACATCACCTTTCTTAGTACTTTTAATGCCTAACAGGACAGACTGAATAAAATAATCCTCTGCTAGTGGATTAGGCAGGCTTTCCTCTTTATGCAAAATTCTTATAATATTAAGGTATTGTTTCACTGTACTATACTTTCTAGATCGGGTTAAATAGGTTGCATAGCAACCTTGGTTACGGCTGGTGTCAGGGACTGGCTGCAAGCCAAGTTGAAAACAAAATTTTTTGTTGCCTTTGTGCTTGTTGCGAACATGACAGAGCGGAAGGATCAAACCTCCTCGTCAAGGACTGTAGCCAGTTGCGTGCACGCTGAATCTGTGAACAAAGGTACACATAGGATTTGTTAGATTTGTTTTGGGAGGTCCCTTAATAGGGCCTGCATAGGGATATCATGCGTGTTTTGTAGTATTGTAGATAAGCGCATTAACTGTCCCTGCTGGTGTAGATGTGAAATGGAGTATCGGACATGATTTCATTTTCCTGGAATGTGGATTGGGTGAAAAATAAAGTTAAATTAAGCTGATATTGAGTAAAGCTCCCTCAAATTGAGTATAACTAAGGTATTCCTAGTAGTGCCCTTTTTAAGGATATCTACTGCACTAGAGCTGTCTGTGTGCACCACCAGATATTCAATTTGATCTCTCCACTTGGCCAACCACCGTCTAGCAGCTAACGATACCGACAATGCTTCCTCGTAGTTGATATGTAAGCTTTTTACCTTTGGCCAATCAGTAGCTCAATTTATATAAAGCCAGTCATTGTTATAGTGGGTCCCTGAAGCGACCTTTGAAGCATCTGTAAATTATAAGTTGAAGACGGTTATAGTGTTATTTTATATCAATGGTTCCTGAGGCAGCTTTGCCACCAGTGAATATCTTTGAAAACTTCGCCTGATAATTTAATGTGATACTTTTTTCTGTTTAACCATAAGGTCGAGTATGCGGCTCAAGAAAACTCTGCCAACCCGTACTACCTGGCAAGCCCAGTTGAGCTTCCCTGCTAACCTGTGGAGCTGCCGCAGCGATGCACGTTTACGTGCTTTAAATGTTTAAATTCTGTGAAAAATTCGGGTCCCATGCTGGCTCCAAAGGGACGTCTCATATCAAACATAGTTATATCATGTTCCAGACCACTACATTTCCATTTCAGGCCTGTGCCGATATAATTTGAAGGATGTAGTGGGACAGATCTGTACTCATTTTGTAGATCTATTTTGGCAAGATCGAAGTTTGTTCCTGCTAAGTCTAGGGCTTCTTGTAGTTTCTGATATTTTACTGAACTGGTGTTTTTACAATATTCATCAAGAGATGTCCCGATTTGGAGACTAAAATCATGGATAAATCTGATAATGCACTTATTATTTTTGAATGGTTGGTATAACATGTGCAGTCATGGCCCTCTCTAATGCCTTTTGTCAGTTCTGATTCTACCTTTTCTTTATTTATTTCAGCAGATTTGTGGTTGATTGTGGACGAAGTTTGTATGTGGTCCACATTATCTATGATATGAAACCCACATTATTTTGCCTATAAGAAAAGTTATCTTTATCATCATCCCCTTCTAGCTAAGTCGCCCATACCTCAGAGTATTTTGAGAGGGAGTTACTAACATGTGGGATAATTCGCAGGGCTTTATCTCTGACCCCTGTGGGTGTAGTGACCTGGGGTGGGGTTTTGCACACCCTTTTATTGAGCATATTTGAGCGTAGTTATAGTTTACATTATTCCTTCATGATACCTTATTGTAAGAGATACAATTAGTTTGGTCGTCGAGAGAGCAATGTACCTGTTTGCGTGTTAGTACGTACCTCGCCGTTGCTAATATCAGGTCGACCTTGTTGACGTCTTCGGCGTTGGCATGACTGTAATAACGACGCCAGTCAAATAACGCTTATATGTTACATATAAACCACAGTCCAATATAGCTTATATTATTATATAAGCCCACGGAAAACCGGCGTTATCTGTTGAGCGTAAGAAATTGTGCGGTGTTGCGGCGGCTGACCCACTGTTTATGATTTAATGTCCCCGCGTCCCTGCTCACCATGAGGGGTGGCTTGGCCGAGCATCGCCATTGGCTTCCCCTAAAATACCAGTCATGTAATGGACTGGTCACACATATTAGATGTGTGTAGTCGAATTACCGCTTTAAAAAACCGCCATAACCTATAAATTAAACTTTTTTTCTGATCTGTATGGGGTCATACTTAAACGGATTCACCTCGGCCTCTAAAAAGCAGTCCTCTAACAAAACTGGGTAACGCATGTAGCCTCCGCTGTTTACACACGTTTCGTTGAAACGTTGGATTAGAAGGCTGTTACTTATACATGAAGATGACGCTTTTAAAATAATAGTATAAAAATGTACCTGGAAGTGATTCATATTTTGTACATAGATAATTGAGAGATCCGTGGCCATATGGAATGAGGTAATGTATTCATAATTGACATATAATTTTCTTAATCCGTGCACATGCACGGATATATTATCCCTTTCCTTGGTTTAATTCATACATTGAAGAGGATGTGCATATCATATTTGTCAAAAAATGTACAAAGCAAGTATAGAAATACTGCAAATTTGATGTGTTTTTTTTTCATTCAGAAACTATCTGGGTGTATCCGGAATAGTTATGCAATAAATAAAGTGTTAAATAGATTTTCTGAGCACAATTGCTTTGATTAACCCTCTACATTACGGCTAGAAATAATAATTCAAAATATATTTCACATGAATATAAACTGGATAATTTGACAAGGATGAAGAAAATTACTGTAATTATGGTAATAAAACCTTTGTAAATATGTTGTTTCATAAGTATAAAAAACTGTATAGTTTTCTTTTAATCAGACGATTATGACAAACACCTTGATGGTGCTATGTATATATTGAAAATAAAAGTAAACATGACCGACAGTGGGGTGTTCACAAATGTAGGCGGTTGTCACATATTATATTTGAGTTCTGTCGATTACTGCCGAAAAACCATAATGTTCTTGAAGTGTATAAGCTATCTATGAACTGAATTGATAACTAATTTATACTTATTCCTTATTGAAACACAAAATAATAGCAAATAAGCACAGTTAGTGGTCTTTGTCCAGCAAACGAGATTTTATAATACTCTTAGAAAAAAAACTGTATGCTAAACACAATATGTTACTTTTTCGAAAAAAAGTATGGCTTTTATTGGCTACTCAACATAGTTTTAATGAGCCTTTCTATCCACAGGTTATAAACCAGGTTCCTTTTTTTGACCACACAGGATAATTTTGTCCTATTAGCTCATATATAAAGATATGTTAAGTTTTGATGCTATACAGTCCTGATTTATTTGGCTATTTCCGGTAATGAACTTTTTTTCAAACTTTCATATCATCGGCGGTTTCTTACGAAGGTAATGCGAATGACTGGTGCAACGGTGTAAATTAGATGCATTATCTTGTGATGGCCAAATTTTATTGATTGTTGTACTTACTTATATGATATATAACGTCAATATTTGTACTACATGAACTTTAATTTTACAGTTTTTTTTTTGTTTTATTAATCTATATTAAATATAATATGGCCTTATCTCTGTGTACCTTTCAGTCTAATGCAGCGCGGATGGTAAATGATAAAATGTGCCTATTATTTATCTTCGCAGTGCTCTCGTATGATTTTCAACTTATTAACTGCTATATCCTTGTACCTCTTAATCTGATCTACCATCAGGTGGTGTTATTTATTTTACGTCACCTGATGGTGTTGAATATTTCAGATTAAGGAGTACAAGGAAATTCATTGATAAAATTATTGGAATCACAGATACATTTTAATCGCCCTTCAAACACTTCATGTCCTTTTAGACCCGCTTGCGCTGTTTCCTATTGATATTATGATATTTATTATACTTAATACCAAAAGAAAAAATAAAAAATACCAAAAGAAAACTTTGCTGGCAACTCTAAGGACATGAAGTGTTTGGAGGGCCATTTAAAGTATCCGTGATTCCGATAATGATTTGTGGAACAGCACGCAACACCCTTTGAAAAGATAAGGTATGGTTTCGAACCACCCCGGGAACTGCCAAAAACCTGCTATGATGTCAGGTATCAATTCCATAAAGGGGATAACTTCATTTTTTATGATGAATAACCTGCCGTGGATCAATTGTTTTTCATACAATGTTTGGCAGATTTGTGATGCCATTATCTAGAAGGATGAATTATGCACTACATACACGTGTCTTATATCATCCTCAAATTCCAGTTCTCAACACAGCTTGCTTGCAAAGCACACAGACGCCCGATCAGCTGTGTAGTAAGTATCTATGTTTGGTTATACCTGTATTTGATCAGTTGTTCTCGATATACGTGTGTATCTAAATATTTCGAGGAGTTGCATAATATTGCGCAGTGTGCACAGTATATTAAAACAGAAATATATTGTAAATAGGTACATAATTTAAGCCATTTGAAAGGGACAGTGAATTTTATACTTTAAATAAGACAGTGGCAATGATTGAAATGAATATTAAGCATAAAGTAAAACCTCAGATGTTAGGGACTCCGAAATACTCCAGGTCAGCAGATCTCATTAGCAGAAGAGACCCTTCTAATATAATGAAATTTGAAATAAATACTAGAGGTATAGGATAAATAGATTTGAAATGAACAGGTTTGGATTGAATACCGCATAAATTAATCTTGATCTGTTCGTGTGATCTTTCCATTTGGTTCATTTACATAACTTGTGAAAGAAATCATGAGGAAACCATTCCTCCGAGAAAGTCACTTAATAATTGCAAATTATGGTACCCAAGAAATCACACAGCTGGGAAAGACGTGATCTACATCTAAATTTTGGTTGATATTTTTTTTATACAATATGGTTACGACAATGCTGGTGTGATAGCGTTTATGCATGAAACGTGTACAGATGAACAATTGACAAATACGGAGATTCTGGCCGAGGTTTGTAGCCTCCAACTACAGAATCTGATTTGTTTATGGTATTATGATCACCTTGAAGATTAACACGTAAGAAGATATCAAGACATTTATATATGCAATTCTGGGTGTACGACTTTGGTTTTAATTAAATGTATTCTCTATTCTGTGAATATCTATTAGGTCTATGGAACTGTCCCTACACCAGTCATACAAAACTACTTCAGTATTTTCTAGACATCACTTCAATATATATATGATAACACTTACCTGTATAAGAATTAAGAACTGGTATATCCATTTGGCACTGGCCTTCTGTTTGATAAATCCTTTACCTACTATATGCCCTTCCTATATCTACTCGATAAAGTACATCTATGTCATTACTTTAGTGTCTAAATTATTACATTCGCCAGTATAAGAAACACGAAAAGGAGCTCGCATCGGTTTTAATGGTCCAAGCGTCTGATGGCCGCGCTAAATTTGGGCTTTAGTACCTTAGTTTAATTTATGACCAAATACCAGTTGCCTCAAACGATCCAGTCAGTTGTGTAAACCCCCTCTGATAACTGAGGTTTACATTTTGCTGCAAGCATTTATTCAAATAATGACACAAATTCTAATTATAAAAACACGAAAAAGATTCAATTACACACCGTCTTTTAAAATTCGACACATATCGTTTCCCCTTTAGACGGTATAAATGTTGACTACAAAACAATATTTACCTCCGCGTTCCGGAATTAGCCATATAGAAACAGCCGTCCCAGAATCTTGAAATAGATAGTAATAGCCATATAATTTTATTTCATATATCTGTATAAAATATATCCGGGAGCAGCTGAAAATATACTTAGAAAGAAAAGTTGGCTTATAACGTGACAATTACTGCACAACTTTAGGCTTCCCGACAAGTTTAATGCAGGTTATTAAATCATCTAATTACCCTGTGTTACCCCAAATTTAAGACACCATGGAATTCGCATGTACAATTGAACGTTATTTATCACTCTTGTCGGTTATGATCTTTGCTTGGTAAGTATGCATGTGAACCCCGGGTGTTAACCACAGCATGAACCTAAAACTGAACGGTTTGGTATCAGTGCGTAGGTCCGATATAGAGACGGTAAATTCAGTACGATGCATTTCTAATCAGCCTCTTTGACAGTGCCATGATTAGATATATCTATATTTAAGCGATTCGTACTCATTCCAGCTTACAATTGCAATTTATGTATGCCTCCAGCTTCATTAAATGTCATGGTTTATACAGCTATACAAATAAGCCAAGGATCTGTAATGATGTTATTAAGCACGTAAATGAACATTATTAAGGAGGTACTGAACATGTTATTATCATATAATCGGATCCGACTGGCAAATAGTAGCAAGAGGCATTTTCTTTGGAGCGTATGGTCCATATAGTGGTAAACATCCCTAACTAATAGCCTAGCTATTAAACTCTCACGAAGGATTGTATTCCAGATTTAGTTGTAAGGTTTTTTAACAGGCTAATTTTTTAGGCTATTTGCTTATTTTTATATTTCCTGGTGGATTTTATCAAGCAAAGCATTTCCTGTTTTGAACCTAGTTATAACTGTAATACACCAAAGACGCAATTAAAAAGTTCTGATATCTGCAAGACCGCAGCCATATAAATATATGATAAACAATATTAAAAAATCACACAACTTACAAAAGTTACACAACTTGTTTAACACACTAGGATATACTGATAGAATCTTTAACAGTGAAAATCATGTATTTATGGTTACATGTGAAAAATGATATTAAAAAAATATAAACACTTACACAACACGTTTAACAAATGAGGATCACACAGAATAGAGAATTCAATCTTGATCAAATACAAGGCATTTATCCAAACCAATAAAACCATTTTGTACCTTCTGAATGTCAACGGTTAGTCAGTGATTTGTAAGGAAAGATGACCCTGCCGTGGGAGAATGGAGAAAGTCGCCGCGTCCCCGCTCACCAAGAGGGGTGGCTTGGCCCTGATTGGCCATGGCCACATGTGACCACAGCTAAGCAACGCCATTGGCTGCACCTAAAACACCAGTCATTTTATAGACTGGTCACATATATTAGATGTGTGTAGTCAAATAACCGCTTGGAAAAACACGCCGTAACCTAGAAATTAACCTTTTTTTCTGTTCTGTAGGGGTCATAGTTACACGGATTTACCTCGGCCTCTAAAAAAGCAGCCCTCTAACAAAACTGGGTAACGAATCTAGCCTCCGCTGTTAACACAAATGTTTTGTTGAAAATAGATTGGATTAGAAGGCTCTTACTTTAACATGAAGGAGATAGTTAAAATAATAGTCTAAAAAATGTATATGGTAGAGGATTCATATTTTGTAGATATATAATTTACCGATCCGTGGGCATATGAAATGATGTAATGCATTCATAACTGACATGAAATTTTCTTAATCCGTGATCATATACGGATATCCCTTTCCTTGGTTTAATTCATACATTGACGGGGATGTGCATATCATATTTGTCAAAAAATGTACAAAGCATTGCAAATTGAATGTGTATTTTTCATTCTGATTGTATCCAGAATAGTTATGCAATAAATAAAGTGTAAATATAGATTTTTTTAGCACAAAAAAAATTGCTTAGATCAACCCTCTACAACACGGCTAGAAATAATAATTCCAACTATTTTTCACATGAATATAAACTGGATACTTTGACAAGGATAAAGACAATTACTGTAATTATGGTAATATAACCTATGTATCTTTTTTTTCATCAGTATAAAAAACTGTATAGAGTTTTTTTAATGAATCGATTTGGACATATATATGGATATATTGTAAATGAAACTAAACATGACCGACATTGGGGTGTTCACAAAATGTGGGCGGTTGTCAAATGTTATATTTGAGTTCTGTCGATGCCTTTGTTATAAGTATGACCGATCACTTATTAACCAACTTGATTAAAGGATTGCAAAAACATATTATACTACTTCGACGATTCATAATATCTAAGATTTCATTATAATTATAGTTCAGGCAAAACAACTTTAGGACCAACTTTCTCTAATTATTTCCCAATTAATGTGAGCAACCGCAAGCCCTGCAGTTACATACACAAGAATGTATGTCGGTGCTGTAGGTGCCTGGTACTACAAAAGGAAAAATGTATCAAACATATCAAATGCCATATATATGCTGTAGTTGCTCAGTGTATCAGCGGAGTCAAGAGTTTTGCTGCAAAATGTCCCTGAAGTGTATTAATTGTCTATAAATTGAATTGATAACTTATTTATACTTATTCCTTATTGAAACACAAACTCGTAGCGAATAAGCACAGTTAGTGGTCTTTGGTATTTGTGCAGTCGAAATTTTATAATACTCTAAGAAAAATAACTGTATGCTAAACACAATATGTTACTTTTTCGAAAAAAGGTATGGCTTTTGCTTGCTACTCAACATAGTTTTAATTAGCCTTTCTATCCACAGGTTATAAACCATGTTTCTTTTTTCGACCACACAGGATAATTTTGTCCTATTAGCTCGTATATAAAGCTATGTTAAGTTTTGATGCTGTACAGTCCTGATTTATTTGCCTATTTTCGGTAATGAACTTTTTTTCAAACTTTCATATCATCGGCAGGTTGTTTGGTTTCTTACGAAAGTAATGCGCATGACTGGTGCAACAGTGTAAATCAGGTGCATTATCTTGTAATGGCAAAATTGTATTGATTGTTGTACTAAATTTTATGATATATAACGTCAACATTTGTACTACATAAACTTTTATTTTACAATTTTTTGTTTTATAAATCTATACCCAATATAATATAGCCTTATCATTGTGAACCTTTCAGTCCAATGCAGCGCGGATGGTAAATGATAAAACGTGCTTATAATTAATCTTCGTAGTGCAAAGGTCATCTCGTATGATGTTTAAATCATTAACTGCTATTTCCTTGTACTCCTTAATCTGATATACCTCCAACACCATCAGGTGTTATTATTATTTTACTTCACCTTATGGTGTTGAAGATATATCAGATTAAAGAGTACAAGGAAATTCATTGATACAATTATTGAAATCACGGATGCATTCTATCGCCCTCCAAACACTTCATGTCCTTTTAGGCTCGCCAGCGAAGTTTCCTATTTAATATTGATGTTAATTATACTTAATATCAAAAGGAAACTTTGCTGGCGACTCTGAGGACATTAAGTATTCGGAGGTCCATTTAAATGTATCCGTGATTCCAATAATGATTTGGGGAACAGCACGCACACCCTTTGGAAAGATAAGGTAGAGTTTCGGACCACTCCGGGAACTGTCAAAAACCTGCTATGATGTCAGTTATACATTCCCAATGCGGATAACTTCATTGTTATGATTAATAACCTGTCGCGGATCAACTGTTTTTCATACAATGTTTGGCAGATTTGTGATGCCATTATCTAGAAGGATGGATTATGTAGATACATGTGCCTTGTGTCATCCTGAAATACCAGTTCTCAACAGAGCTTGCATGCAAAGCACACAAACGTCCGATCAGCTGTATAGTAAGTGTATGGGTTTGGTTATATCTGTATTTGATCAGTTGTTCTCGATATACGTGTGTATCTAAATATTTCGAGGAGTTGCATTATATTGCGCAGTGTGCACAGTGTATGTAATATATAATAAATAATACTTCCAATATTTAAATAATATTTAAATAATAATTGTATTGATTGTTGTACTAAATTTTATGATATATAACGTCAACATTTGTACTACACAAGTTCAGCCATTTGAAAGGAAGAGTGAAATTTATACATGAATTTAGTCAGTGATAGTGATCGAAATGAATATTTAGAACAAAGAAAAACCTTAGATACTAGGGACTCAGAAATACTCCAGGCCAACAGATCTAATCAGCAGAAGAGACCTCATCTGATAAAATGGAATTCAAAATTAATACTAAGGGTATAGGATAAATAAATTTGTAATGAACAGGTTTGGATTGAATACTGCATAATCTAATCCTGATCTTTTCGTGTTTTCTTTTCATATAGTCATTTACATTACTTTTGAAAGAAATCACCAGGGAACCCTTCTTTTGAGAAAGTCACTGAATAATTGCCAATTATGCTACCCAAGAAATCACACAGCTGGGAAAGACGTGATCATATATAAGGTGTTCGAATTTTGGTTGAGATTTTTCTTTTTGATAAACAAAACAGTACATCATACGGCAGCAATCAAGATTTTTTTTTGTGACCACCCTTTAAACTAGGAACGCTTAGTGGTACTACTTAACAATAGCGTATACTTTTTTTTATAATAATGAGTGGTCTCCAGCGGCAGAGCAAATGTCCTTCATTCAAGTAGCACATATGCGCTGATTTGAACTGGAATGATATAATATTATACTTAACAGAGCAAAAATGCTACGTTTCGGTATATGTGCTCTAAATTTAAACCACCCGGACATATTAAGTCTCGACATGGTTTGCATAGAGAGTACATGAACGTCCAATCATCTGTAACTTGAATTTGTGTTACTTCGTTTGTCCTTTTCTTTGTTTAATTGACCGAGAAATGTCATCGATGTACATGCATGTCTATATATTTGAATAAGTGATTACTATGCGGTTAGTATGCATGGTGCATTTTGAAATATTAGACAAGTTTAGCATGCATTTGTTCATGGAAGTGGCTGATAGTTTACAATAGAGTTATTATCGCATCAGTGATAAGTTCTTTGAATAGGATTTATGTATTTTTTATCATGTTCTGTTATAGGAATTGTCTATAGGGCCCTTTTGGCAACACTCTTTCCTACCATCCACTGGCATGTCACTGACCCTATTGCGGGATTTCATGTTTTATCAAAATAGGGACAATAGATTGTATTTATTTTTTAATGAAAAAGGCAAAAATTTAAGAAATTATCATCATGATAAACAATGGTACATCTATGTGAGATGTTAGGTTAGAATTTTAATTCGATTTTCATACAACTTAGCAGGTGGCATTACTCTTTTAACCTGCAAAATGTAGCCTCAGGGAAACATCTATACAAGCGAATGATTTTGGCCCATTTATTTAACTTCCATCTGATCTAGTTGCTCAGTTGCTGTACTCCTTTATTCATTTAGTTATTTCGAATGAAAATGTGTAAATTGGTTAGCTCAATTCATGATATGTAGGAAAATATATAATACAGTTACATGTACCGTTAGGTAATGTGCATGGTTGATCATAAGAGCTTGCTACGTTATCTCCTTACACCCAAGAAAATGAGATAATAAATAGCCACACTAAAGTGATGGAACCAATGAATTCGATTTTCTCATTAAAATATAGGTATTTGGCTATACCGAATCGGATACATATGTGTTTATCAATGGTGTACATTTCTGATTTAATCATATAAAAACACTCTTAGAGGCCACGGGTAGTTAGTTGCAAGTACACTGATGATATTTCCCTAAGAAATCAAAACCCTTCCGCTAATATTAAATCCTGTCATCTAGGTATGAGTCAAAAGAATCTAGCCTCTAAATGTATCCTCATTCCTTTCTATTCTTGTACATTTTGGAGTTTTCCAGATAAACAAACATAAATCTGACATTTAATTTATATACATGTGTTTTTTTAACCGTTACCTACATAACTGTAAAATTTTTACCGCTAACGGGTCAACGGATGGATTAACTAAAGTAAGACGTAATGGTAGGTTACATATATACAAAAAGGATGTAAGTGAGTTCAATATGTCATGTGGGCATACAACAAATCATATGACCATTTAATCCGATTAGTAACTTACGTTGTTATTGTGTTATTGTGATTGAATGCTAGTACTACATTATATCTGTTTAAACAGTTTGAAAACAAAATGTTGGCATTGTCGTAGTATACATAAACTTATCTGTGTTTTAGTGGTCGCCTTCCAGGTTGCGTATCAGGGACCTAATATTGACTACGGGAAACATCCAATTCGAATCCCTTACAACGTTGTGCGTCTGAATAAAGGAGATGGATACAAGGTAGGGCTCCATGCGTTTATCGCTCCTGTTGCCGGGCTTTACATATTCCATGTACACGGGCTGAGCGGATTAAAAAGCGCATGGATTCGACTGAAGAAAAACAATGATCTGATAGAATTCGCTCATGGAAGAGGCATCTATGGCACAATGTCGATCTCCTCCATAATCGATCTAGTCAAGGGAGATTCTGTTCAAGTGACATCACAACCAGGCTCAACTGGCAGTGTGTATGGACTCGAGCCTTACCAAACCTTCTCGGGGTACCTGCTACGCTAAAAAGGAATACGATATGGCAAGCAAAAAAAATATATTTCGTAGCAAGTGACAGGTTAATTGGTAAAATGTCCACAATTAAATACGTATATATACATTTAAAAGTGACTAAAAGAAAATTGAAATTATCTGAATAAAGCATTGATAATATCAAAATTCTAGCATATGTGTTGTACATGTTAGAATGACGTGTTATCCATCAAGTTTTCAAAACAAAACTACATTTCTTACTCACACAAAGTACACATAAATTTCATATGTCATATTGAGAACCTTTAATTGTAAGCCAGTAGCTAGTACGCCTATTATAGGAACATAGAAGAGCTTCTGTAGTTAGGATGATCTTTCTGCCTAACCTGTCACGAGGCGCGTTTGATGATTCTCAAGTGAGGTGACAGTAAAACTACATTACGAGCGTTATCATAAGAGGACAGGGCGTTTTTTTAGTGAAAAATCACATTAAGTCCCTGTTGCTCTTTACTCAATCTCATGAATGAGCTTCCTACCTCTGGGTACAAACGACACATTTCAAAATATACATGACATATATATATATATATATTTTTATATAACTAAAGTAAAGTATGGGTGTAACTATTTAATGGTGTTTTTTGTATATATGCATGTGTGTGTGTGTGTGTGTGTAAGTGTGAGTGTATAGTCATTTCAGGAAAAATTGTGCTAAAGTGCTACAGACATTTAGCTACAGACTAACTTTTTTAAAGTAAACCAACAATTGCTGCCTGACAATAATTGCTTGAGTGCCGTTAATGAATGACTTGGTCGGCATTAAATTTTGGTCGATTAGTGTATGTTGAGGGGTTACCGTCGCATGTCAAAAAATGCACTCACAGGGCTGCTACAACGATGTCGACGAACACAGCTGATATTTTATTCTTGTCCTGTATGAAGAACTGGCACGGAGTAAGCTTAAATCAACGTTCTACTATGGAAACCCTCTGCCACGGTAGCTGTCCTAATTGTAGCTAAATGCATATGTTCAATAATTAGCCCGAAGTAATTTCTAAGATGCTGAGTTACAACTTAATGATTGTTCTCTTAGTGACCTCGCCGATATTAAAAAAAAAATCATTTTTAATTTAAACGTCATATTGAGCGATATTTCTTGGAGTGTTATAACTTGCGTGGAAGTTACCACAGCCGAACTGAACTTCCCCAAAGCCAGGAATGCCTGCTTTCACAGACACCTCCTGACAACGAAACCCGAAGCGAACAATTAAGGACAATGGTGCATAATAATAACCCCGCTGTCGGTGACGAGTTTAAACATGTTTGGCCTGACGTTTGACCAAGTTCACAGGACTTTGTCAGCAAGAATCACACTTATTTACTTCAAACTGTCAAACAAGCTGTTTAACAAGTATAAAAACATAGAGAAAAGGGGACCTATAAGTCACCTTCCCGATCGCGCTGTTTCTCATTGAAAGCTACCTTTGACATGAGAGTGCTGTTAACACACACACACACACATATATATACAGTGGAGCGCCGTTCATCCGAACATTTTCAGGGATAATGGTTTTGTTCGGATAAACGAACGTTCGGATGAACGGTCATGTGGAAAAATAAAATCGTGGCATCGATCATCAATCAAGCATCAATCAGTCCTGCATTACTACTCTATAGTGGCTTGGTTTCGCGGACGTTCAGAGTTTTATTTAAAAAAAGGATCAGAACGGTATAACGTTATAAATACCTGTTCACTTTCAGAGAATGGATAAATCAAATGTTCAATCAAGAAATTATCATATTTTCAATCACTTTATCAAGAAATATTTGTCATTTAAGTACGTGTACCAGTTACTCCCTCCGAATGTGTCGCGGAATGTGTTGCCGAATGTGTAGATATCCGCAAAGACGGCACTCAGTGCGGCGCACTTTTGTTCGGCCAGTAAAACTAAATGTCCTTATTAGACTGATTTATTACATGCAGCAATGTACAGATTGACAAGATATAAAAAAATTAAGAAATTTATATGATTCAAATATCACATAAAAAAGTTGTGTGAAAACTTATAAGGATTGGACTTCGAACCTTTCCTTCAGGAACCGTGGGTATACGGCCTCAGTCAAGTCTTTCCAGAATGCAGAACTTGTCTCCAAATGACAGAACATGGCGCTTGCCGGACCCGACTCCATCTGACATGAAACGTTTGTGCTACGATCGGTGTTGTCGTGTAACAGATTTGTTAAATTATGAATGAACGTCCAATTTATGATACTATAGCATAGATAGAAAACAAATTTGCTTCCAGTGTTAAACTGCTCAGATGAACACAGGTTCAAGCGTATCAGAGTCGTACATTATCAGCTCAAAATCTACTTCTGCTCATCGCCGGATGATCTACAACTTTTTCACACATACAACTACTCAAATTAGTGCCATCTAATGGTTGGCTGCGTCTGTACAACCTGGGTGTAGAACCAGTCCGCAACCGGGGATGCGTTAAATAATTAGTCGGGACCGGGAGTAAATACAAATGCGAAGATCTGTTCTTTTGATGCTATAAATATTATTTTCAGTAAGCCAAATTTTACCTTGTAAACGATAAACGATCATAATTTAGGTTCTCACATTTTAATTACGGATTAACGATTAAAAAAAACTCTGGAAATTCTCAAGAAATTCTTCGTGGGGTTTCTGACTTTTAGACTGAATAGGGCCTTAATATTGTGAAGCCTGGTTATTCTGCCTGGGATTTTGAAAAAAAAGCCCGTCACAGGGCGATTTCAGCAAGGATTGGTAACATGGGGGCATAAAGGTTCGAACCATGGTGGTGATCCATCCATCTCCTCTTCGTTTTCTCTCAAACAGCACGGTGCATTCACACACGATTGGCAGCTGAATATAGGACCTATACCTGCCGGCGAAACAGTCCGATAGATTTTACACCGTAACGTTTGCACCTCGGCCCTTCAAATTTCCCACAAACTCCAAACATGGGCCGCAAAATTCAACTAACCCCAAACACCAACAGACCCACACATATACTCAAACACTCGATTTTACCCAAAACTTGCTCCGTGTTACCAAACACATAAACACGCCTATACGACGTTTCCCCCTGCGGTCACGTGCCGACCGAGAGACTACAAAAGAAGCCCTGGCGTTCATACGGAATATTCCGCTCCCGAAAATACGCCAGACAAATTGTTCACACTCCGTAACATATCCGAGAACCACCACCGGGAAAAGCTCACAAAAAACACACAATATTTTATTAAAAAAAAATCATATTTATTTATTAAATTATTTTAGAAATCCAATATTCTGTCCGTTCGTTCGTCCGTCTGTCTGTCTGTCTTCTCTCTCTCTCTCTCTCTCTCTCTCTCTCTCTCTCTATATATATATATATATATATATATAATTCAAATTTATAACAATGAAACCCAGTTTCTAATATACTTTTTAGAAACATTGTTAGGCAATTCACGTATCAAATTTCATAAAAAAAATGAATGATTCAAAAGCTATAGCATTTATATTATAGTTTTATTTCTGCCTATATAACCTTAAAGGTTACGGTATATATCATCTTTTTTATCGAATACTTCCAAGAATTTGATACAAACATTTCAGTATCACATTTCATGAGTATGTATATAGACTGGTTAAAACTGATAGGGTTAGTCATATATTCGTATTTCTGCTGATTTGACCTTGCAGATGAAAGTCACGCTCACCGGTCTTCAAACATCTCCCAGAATTAGGGATGAAGATTTCACAAGTCAAATTCAGGAAAACCTATTGATTTGTATTATAGTTATAGTGTTCACAAGTAATTTCTATTCCGGCAGATTTTACTTTGGCGATGGTCAACGTCACCAGTTTTCAGAATATGCAGTGCTTCAGAAGTTACCACATTCACAAGAAATCGTATAAACACTGAACATTAAATCAGCTGATTTGACCTTGAAGATCCATGTCAAGGTCAAAGAATGCGGTTAAAAATTTGTGTTTCAAATTTGAGAAAATAATTATGCAATTCTTCAAAAGATTGGGGTTTACAAAATAAATATATTTCAGCATATTTGACCTTGGTTTAAACATATTTATTTCATTTGGATTGTGCAAGTAGCGCTGAAGCGCTAATATAAGTACTCTCCAAACATACAAGCAGGAGATATAATATATAAATGTCAAACAATTAAACAGAATTGTGCATATAACATAAAACCGTTATAACAGTATATCAATGAATGTCTTAATGATATGCAAATATATATAATATAATATGCATTCAATATCAATAGGTGGGGATATCAAAACCGAGAAAATCTGTTATCGATCATGCGTAATACGATGTATCCATCATATTTATAGAAGGATAAGATATGAACAATCAGCAAAGTCTTATTAATACATCTGTGATACAAGAACAAAGTTCAGTGATTAGAGGTATTAACTTGGTAGACGAGTAGAATAAATATAGATAATATAGATTATATATCACAGTTACATTACATTTCATTTTCAGCAAAAAAAAGTCCTCATGATTTAAGATAGGTGAATACATGATCAAGTATACATTGAATGACTATTAAACTGAGATCTGATGACCCATGTTATAAGATAGACTTTAATTTATCGGTTTGTCGTCGGCCTGGATTTGAATGAAAGAAGCTATTATATTAGGGATTATATTTTGTTATTGCTCCAGGAGCAGTTGTCGTGCGAGTCCGCAGTATGGACACATTAAGAAGAAGTGATCAAATGATTCAACCATTCCACAGTGTGGACATTGATTAATTTAAATGGCGAAGGTCAAGGTCACCGGATCCAAACTCTCCCCAGATGATGGTAAAAACAATTTAAATTTCAAATTTCATGAAAAAAAAATGCTGAGTGACTCAAAAGTTATCGCGTTCACAAGAAATGACACATGTGACGACAACGACAGACAAAAACAATATGTCTCCCCACGGGAGGAAAGCCATAACAAGAAGTGTTTTAAAATGGTGCAATATACGAATAAAAAATTGGCCTTCCCACTCGATAAGTGTCTTTTACAAAAAGAAATCCCTATCGGAGAAATCCCAATTGCATCATGTTTATTAGTATGTGGGTAAATTAACATGATAATGCATGATATATTTGATGTTTATATATATATATATATGTGTGTGTGTGTGTGTGTGTATATATTGTTACATGTATCTGTTATTATGCGCAGGATTTTGCGTGGCATTCTGATTCGTGTTAGGCTTAAGCACTGGGCGTTGCTATGGGAACCGTTCATGCTAAACTCTGGCTTGCAGAGACACAGTGCTCGTGGTAGTCTAGAAATTTCGGGTCCGTTCATGCGCTATGGGCGCGTGTGTGTTGTTGTGTTTGGAATGTTCGTGAAAATGTTAGTTTCTGGGCTTCGGGTGAAATAGCTATAAATAGCGCCTGTGTTTAGAGCTGGCAGAGAGAAAAATACCAGCGGACACGGAAGAGTGCGGCTCTCTCGTCAGTGTTTTTGGGCCTATTTCCGATAATTGCGGAACTTACTTATCATCTATGGACTTTTTACAGACTTTATATACAAATTGTCTTCAGTTTGCCTTTGGGACTATTACCAGAACTCCACTTTCGGATTATAACAAATAATTTTTAGATTCAATCGGACTGTTCTCTGAGAAGATTTATTCGAACTGTTTACGTGGATAAGTAGTGTTAACAGAATCTTGTTGAGCTGTGACAGTGGTGGTATCCAGAAATCAAAGCCTAGGATCTAGACTCTGATACTGTACATTTTAATTATTGTTATACTGTGTAATTGTATTGTTTTAATGTATTGTAATGTTAGGGTTGTTCTAAGAAAAAAATATAATTATTCGTTAACAAAAACTACTGACTTCTTTATTCATTCCCCTAGACATTTCAAGCTGCCTAGTGTTGCGGAATCAGATTTTGTTTTCATCGTAGCAATATTTATGCTCGTAACGATTACGTTATCTGTTATTATTAGGTTCCGTAACAATATATATATATATATATATATATATATATATATATATATATATATATATACACCACTTTTGGATTACAACAGATTGTTTTCGAGATTCAATGGGACTGTTCTCTGGGAAGAATTTTCGAACTGTTTACGTGGATTACAAAAAGAGCATGAGCGTGATAGATAACTATTTCTTTCCACGTTCCCCTTCTTTCTTTTAGATTGTGTTTATAGCGAAATTTAAATGGTTATTTTAGGCATTTGGACATCATAACTAAAAATAATACAAATAAAACAAGAGCATAAGAGTAAATGTACTTTTTCATGATAAAAAAAATTACACCTGTTGATTCAGCTGAGCGGGGTGGTGGTATAGTGCTTATTTGGATCCATCCATGGCTTCTAGAAAGAAATTAGGGGAATATGTTTTCAGTCTACGTGTTAGAACCTATCACCTGTAATTTTACAATAATACCTGAAAACAGTCAGCAAAAACAAAATGCTGCCCCTCAGAATTCAGTGTCGCCACTAACGAAAGTTGGGCGAATTCTAGCGTTCACCATATCCTCTTCCGCTGGCTCAGCGGTTGCAGCGGTATCGACCCCCGGCGTCTGTTTGGGAGACTTTGTTTCCAAAGAAAACGACTCGAGGTGTCACCTAACGGCAGCCTGCAACCCAGACGTGATTTCTGTGCGATATTTGCAATATTCGATGGTGATTAATGTATATTGTTACGTTAACATTCTGCTCAGGGCAAATATTGGACCGATCCCTTGATCTGAACCCATGTAGGTGGCCCACATGTCCGGCATTTGAACCGCTTCGTTAGAAAAACGAGACAATTCAGTCCGATATTATTTGCGGTACAATATATAATCGGGGGGGGGGGGGGAATGGGAGGGGGTGGGCAGCTGATTGGATAAAGGCGTGTGACGTCATCAAGGTAGAGCCTACTTCATTTGTCATCTAGGTTACTTTGCATTAAGCAGGCCAGCTTGATGACTTATAAATACGGTCTAACTTCTAGTTCCTCGACCCTTGTTCAGCCGCCAACCTCGCCTTCCGCCAACAAATGACAGAGTCCCGATTTCCTTACTATTTATTTACCTCGTTCATTTACTAGCCTCGCAATCCGCCATTTGCCAGGTGCTTTTTTACCAAAATGTGCCACATTCCCTTGATCATACGCCAAATTCCTGATTCCAGCTAAAGACACGCCGGAAATATTTCGTCAAGCCGGGTCGTTATCGCTTGGGCTCAGCTGACCTGTCCACGTCTGTGTTTACAACATGTCACGCCTAATTGTGTATGGATCAAATACCCGGTGCCACTTATTAATTAATGACTTATAACACCCTTGAGTTGCTTCAGGGACAGCTGTCATCAGCTGAGTGACCGGTTCTGATTTCACACCTGAAGCAAACCAGACGAGTAGTCTGGAGCAATAAACAGGGGTACGAGGTCTAGCGGCAGATACATGTCCTGTACTAACAACAGCGATTCGGGGGGAGGGGGTTGTTCTTAGTGACGCAGTTCGCTGGACGAAGCGTGCCTGGGATAAGTCTCTCCAACAGATGCCAGGTGCCGCTACCGCTCTGCACCATTACGTCTATTATTGGACGCCATTTTTTCTTAGGAACGGAAGTGTTGTTTGGCATGCGCAAGGAATCCCCCTACTATTCGACCCTTGCAATAGACAAGCAAAAGTGGATTATTTTTGCCATAAAAACAAACAATATTGTTTACTTGTCTTTATTGGGGTCTGCCGGGTCTGTGCAAGGGTGACATCCATTCTGATTCACCTCCAGATGCTAGGGGAGTTTCCTTGCGCATGCCCAACGGCTCTTCCGTTTTTCAAGATTCTTGAAAAAAAAGGCGTCCAATAACAGACGCACTTGTGCAGAGCGGTAGTGGCACCTGGCGTCTGTTGGAAAGACTAGCCTTTGATTTTGTCAGCAGCGCCACCATCGTCAAAAGTTGGAAACACACAGGATTAATACCAAGGGGTGACCAGCTATATGAAACATATCGGCACGACGGTACAGAAGCAAACAGTATCCGTCCGCTTCTACAACGAGTGACAGATTTCCTTGGGATTGACCACAGTGCACGCTTGTCTCATCATGAATTCGTCAATGCCGGTCAGAATATAGGAACAGCACAATCTTTGACCGATCCAGATATCGTGGAAACAGTGACAGACTATGATGATACAGCCCGTCCGACCTCTGAACGTGAGGAAATAGTTCCCCGATTCCGCACACATCCGCCGATATCCATCAGGCCATGAAGACCGTCTTATGATATTTCAAGAGCTCTAACTTCAGCGAATAGTCCGGTATTAACGCATTTTACAGAATTGACCAAAAGCTGGCAAAGCTGGCAAATAATGTTCCATTACGGAATTTCTAGGGGAACACTCGGATGAAAGTGAAACGACACCAGGAGAATTTTAAATTTTGAAGGGCTATATTATACATGTTTATCACTGTAAATAAATTGTACACACTGTTTTTTTCTGTAGTTATTTATAATTTTTTCTTTTTATGTGAATGCATTTATATGAATGTATAAATTGTTTTTTTAATATAGTTAAAGACGATCCTATAAAATGCATGGCAAGATTTGAGCTACATTGCCCATCAAATTTGGACCCCTCGATCAACCGCCACCCTCGCTTACTGCCAAAAATTCCTTCACTCCCAAGGTTGGCGAATGAAAGAGGTTAGACTGTAATATGCGTTATTTTCGTGTGGGTTTGTGTACAAATGACACTTTATTTATGCATGGTTCGTTGTAACATTATTGACAGTTTTGCTGATGCTAAATCGTCGTCACGCAACTTCTTTGTAGCTTCTCCTCGGAAATGTCGGTATGTGTGCATAAAATGTAGGGAGTGATGCATGTGTGTCCTAATGAGTGTCATTTTTCATTTTTCAAAAAGAAATCCTTAAAAAATTAATTCAAATTTTCGCAAAAGTGTATCGCGCGCCATCTATCAGACATTTCGCTGAATTACACTACGGGATGAATTCCATCCATTAAAAGCCTCCGATGTACACCACAAAAGTCGCGGGGAACTGTTATCACATCTCAGGGACCTGTCCCGACAGAAACAATTTGTTGCAGAAACTTTCCGAAAACTTAGACAACAATGGTTCAATCTTTGGTAGTTTTATGTTAGGGATTACGAGTATTTTATTTACTATTCTTATAAGTCACAAATGGCGCCGGGCCGAAATTTGTTTTAATTAAGCAACAAAGCATGAAATTTTAAAGTATGTGATAGATAGGAGTCATTACCGCATGACCTCTCCGCATGATAGATGCAACTTGTGTTTGGCCGAGAAACGGCAAACTTAAGCTCAAATTAAGAATTTACGGAACAAACGTTCCAAAATTGTATGCACACAACCGAGGGAAAAAGAAATGATAAAAGTCGATATCGTAGAAGTTGAATTTCAGTGGCCTGATGAACAATTGAGGCAAAACCGTTGTTAGATTCACAGACCTATAATATATTTATATTTATATAAATTTATAAGAATACTTAGGCCATGCACATTTAAGAATACATCTAAATATACCTATTCAGTGATTTAAAAGCATATTTTCTCTCTCCCTCTCGTTATATATAAATAAATTAAATAATATATATATATATATATATATATATATATATATATTACGATCCAAATTTATAACAATGATCCGAAGTATGTGTTTTACTGGGTTTTTTTTTATTCCTAGCAAAAAGCTAGTGAAATGCGACCAACAGATTGGGTCGCTGGGATACTGATTTATCAGGGCACGTGTCGGATCTCGAGGAGGAATATCACCAGGTAAATTGTTCGCTTTGAACTTTGAAGCATTTACAAAAGATAAGCCAAGTCAACAGGGTTCAAGAGATGGAGAACAAAACGTATACTGAAACGCCAAAATATACTACAGTGCCATCTGTTGGCCACTTTCCGTACTTTATCTCTGCCATCGAGTGCGATATTATTTTAGCCGCTTTTCACATACAAGTATATAAACCATCTACCACACACACACACACACACACATATATATATATATATATGCTGAAATTCATGGGATATTCGTGGTTTTTCTTACCAATTTCGCCAAACGCTGACGTTCCACCCACGATGTGCAAGCTTATTTTATGTCTGTCTCGGTGCCTGAAGGACTATGTGTAACAGTGTGTAATAATACATCCACAAAGTAACATTATTAAAGACTAATTTCGTGGGTCAGTAGTATAATGTTTCGTTTATATTATGGCATATCAGTATACGATGGAAATGATATGTCAGTTTAAATATTCATCTTCATCCGAATAAGACTTGACCTAGTTGAACTGTGAATGCTAAGAATTAGTATTGTTATGTTTTTAATCATTTGAATTCATTAATATATCTGGAATGTTTGGGGGGGGGGGTTAATGATTGTTTTCATCACTTGCTATAGGTTGGTGATTTCTTGTGTTACCTTAGAACCACACCAGGTGTCACAGATGTCGAAAGTTGTACGATTTGTTGCGGTTACCAAAGCAAAACTTGTAAATACTTGCAGATTTTGTTAAATGTTTACTCCGATTTGAATATTTAATACATTATGTCACCTATAGGGGGCGACAGAAGAGACTTGCTACGGGTCTCCTGTCAGAATCAGCATGGCTGATGCCTTGGAGAAATTTGTGTGATGTGTTGTTCAATATATATATATATATATATATATATATATATATATATATATATATATTCTTGACCTTTCTAAATGGAACGAAAAGGAACATTTTGAGGTACACTTTAAAGAAACTACGGGGATTCTCATCTAAGAACTGCCCAGCGGTTGTAATTACAAACATGCCCAATCTATGATTAGTACCTGCAAGATGGTGACATATTGACAGATTGCGCACATAAAAGTCCACGGTTTGTCATGCATTTAACGTTATCTGTGCCAAAAACATAACTGTTTTATAGCTCCTGCTTGCCCGTGTGTAGGCCTAAGGGACATAAAACATTATATAATACTGCATACGATGACAGGAAAAACAAAATGTTGCCAAGTTTTGGTAAAAATATTTAGAAAACTAGAAATATGCATTCTAGGTAATGGAAGCCTCCGCCATGTGAAAGTTCCCTATTGTGGTATGCTCCTAAAAAGTGTACGAATTCACGTATTCGGCCCATATTCCCAGGTTAATTCTTGCATGAGTGACTCTACATTAGTTAATATTCCTTGATATCGTTCCTGTATCCGGATTATATGCAGGATACACACCAAGTCTAATGGATCCCGTTTATGACTGCTTGAGTTATGTAATGAACAAACACAACGGAACACACATGTATACTAAGAGGGATGAACGCATTCCTTCCTGGCGGAAGCAATAAATGAGTGTGCAAAGCTGAGTGCTTCGCTTTCTTATAGATATGTGAACTGCATGATACATATCTCAGGGTCCATGCAGAACTAAACAAGTCACGGGATAAAGGGAAATAAATCACATGATTATCTGCAGACATTACTCCTTATATACTGTTTGCCAATGGAAGGAACTGTGAACATAAATTGCATCATTGGGTCAGAGGGCAAATGAGAGCAAGGTTTAAAGTATTAAAAGGTTGTGATGCAACTTTAAACAAAATATGTGAATGGGGTTGACTGAGTTTACATACTGACACTTTTTGCCGCACAGTGTATATGATTGAACAAGGAAGATAAGACAAAAATAGTCTGGTATGTGCTTCATGATGCAGGTGAATCTGCTCATATACTGATTCACCATATATTGTTCTGCTATACATGTACTAGGCTGAAAGGTGCCGTGCTCCGTTAAAGAATAATCTTTGTATTAATAATAATTATAATAATAAACTTCACATCACATATATTCATACATATTTATGACCTCTCTGGAAACATTTTGTTAAGCTATACATTAACGGTAATTGGGTGTCATATCAAATTCTGGGTGTTCAACTCTTTAGCCAAATCAGTGCTCAATATATTGGAAAATATGAGAGAGAGAGAGAGAGAGAGAGAGAGAGAGAAAGAGAGAAAGAGAGAGAGAACAAAGCATAAAGCTATTAGAACGATGGTTAGGCTGACCTTGTCCAGTGTTCAAGAACTAAATTGGATGTTTAAAATGTTTTGCTTTTTTTAAAAGTTTTTTCTCATGTTTTGTTTTCCAACATGTGTTTTTTTTTCTGCGGAGGTCGCTATAGTAAGAAATTGAAGAATTATTCTAAGCCGATGCGTCATTCTTTTAGCTTTACTGATTATCTGTTGCTGCATTCATTTAAATGAGATAGGTGATCGGGATAGGATGACAGTTTTTGCAATGAATATAATTGATATATTTATACATCTGTATATATATATATATATATATATATATATTTATATATATATATATATATATATGTATATATACAGATGTAGAAAAGTCATGCTGGTTCATTATATCTAAATGGAAATGGTATACACAGAAAAGTCGCTTCACTGACGGTAGGAATCGAACCAACAATCTTCCGATTTCCGGTCGGGTGCCAGACTACCTCCCCCTGTGTGTAGGTAATCTGGCACCCGTGGAGGGTTAAAATGATGTCCAACAAACAGTCCTTCATTTAATGGTTATCTGATTCAAACTGGATTGTCTTTATTTAAAAAAATTTACTGTCCCAATACATTATGCTGTTTCATAATAATGTGGCCATTGGTAAGTTTCACTTTGTGTTACAAAATGAGGTTGGCCTGGGATGTAGTTATTGACCTGAAAAAAAATCACCAACCTATATAATGTGAGATTTAAAGTTCAACTTCACTTTCTTACACGGATTTTTTTTTCTCCTTGTCGTGTCTTAATGTCAAACCCTGTTATAGTAATCCTAATTTTATTGCAGTGCTCTACTCTATTTGTATATGAATCTTAAATCTATGTTGCAACACATTATATACTTAAGAAGTATATGAATATTTTTTAAACATTCCGCATCCTGGGAGTAAAGATTTACAAATTTTCTTATAAAAAGTGTAAAATCATGCTGTTATAAATAACTGCACTGTGACGCGTTAAAATATCCCCACACAATATTGCCCATCAATACACTTGGGTGCGATGACTGTTTTACTGTCCTGGTTCAGTGAGCGCTCATTGTAATTTGGCAAACCGGGGCCGAGCGCTCGGGTCAATAAGTTTATAGGCCACCAGTTCAGACGTGAAGGGGCACGCCTGTGTAAAAGGCTTAGCTAGCATGTCGAAGCTAATGAATATTCATCGAGCTACCAAGCACTTTGCTTATTGAAAGTTTTTTGTAATTCATGCATCTCATGAAATGTCAGTAACTTTCAGTGGAGTCCATTATAAAGGGGCTCAATTCCTGTGTCCATATTGCAGTTCAACTGAAGCCGCTAACAAGGAGAGACCGCCAGCAGGACAGAAGCCGCAGATCTTAGAATGACGTCGAAAGGTTGGGGTTGAAGACCCGCAAGTTGTTCTCATTTGTCTCTTTCTTATAAAGGTAGTACTTAGACTTTTGACTTTTATGTCGCAGTATGAATACAGATTGTGAAAACTAAAAAACTCTTTTAAAGGAGGGTTCGTTCAAGGCTTCATTTAAAAATACTTAGCTCGAGAGTTCGAGAAGTAAGCGTATTTGTAATCCAAAGTGCACAGTAGCGTATAATTTTAGTGGTAAATTTTTTTCAAAGCCAAAGGCAGCTTAATTGTTTAGTGCACAGTTTTAGTCGGGACTGTCGGTCTCTCCATGTGTAAGTTATAATTGAGGGAAATACGGGGTTTTCGCATATGTGATGTATCAGAAGGATTGTTAATAATGCCACCCCACTGTTAGGACATCACAGGTAACACTGCAAATGTTTTTTCGTTTGGTGCGTGCAGCGCTGATGATACATTACGTAATTAAGAAACTTAAATATTCGACTTTTAAGTGTGTAACGGGCATAAGCCCAGCGGTATTATGTAAGGTTTCCTATAGGAACCTTTTTAGGCAGCAGACCCTCATGGCATGCGTGCCGGGGTATTTGAAATGACCATAAGAGTTATGAGTATTTTCTGTATTTTTCTTACAGCTTTTAACCCCAGATGAGACCACTACGGTGAGGCCGAGAGTGCAGGAGATGCAGACAGTGGGTGTACCGTCTAGCTGATGGACAAGCGGACATCCAGGGAGGATTGAAGTCTGGTGAGGCGCAGCGACGCAGACCAACACCGCACGGTCGACGCAGGGTTCATTCTCGAGGCCGAGAGAGGGCGCTCGAGGAGTGACGTTCGTCAGAATCGTGACGAAAGGTATCTAGATACGTCTGGTCAGGACTGGGGCGCACGAATCCAGCACAGAAGACCTGGGTCTGGGTAAAAACGTCAGAGTGCAGCGGATCGTGTGAGCGTCCAAAGATTTACAACAGATCTTGTACATTTGCTAAGAGTAGATATGATTGATGTATCAGAAAATGAATGCTGGTCTCTGTTATTAATGCGAGTCTTGAGTGAGTGTGTGTACAGGAGCGCGAAGATCAGACGGACAGACGACGTCACGTGCACCAATTCTCGCATTTGCATCTACCCTTTCCATAAACCAAGGAAGTTTACCTAAAAGTTGGTGGAAATTGCAATGACCGGGCATTGGGTTTCGCATTTCGGTCAGAAAGATCTCTCGCTTCTAGATTAAATAACCATGTTACAAATATCCGACGGCAGTATTGATAAGCATGTCTAAGGCTGACAGGTGCAATACTTATTTGGTCAGCTCCGAGAATCATATTAAGTTTCCCATGATACTCCCCAGGCTCTGCTCTGTTTGACACACAAACATGACATAACTACGCATGTTTCGCATAAGTCGTTGTAAAAAAACTACAATTAATTAAATCTCCCGACAGATACAGGGTTGTCTTGAAGATAACGTATGCTCGATCATATCAGTATCGTCTTACAGCTTAGCTTGAACATACTGTGGTCTTGTGGCAATCTGCTGTTCCTTATGACAACCGAGCACTATCGGACTGTAGTAAGATAATTATGTTTTAAATTTTGTTTTGTCTTGCAACAATCGACGACTTTTCGCGGGGGTTACTTATCCCCCATTACATGTGCAACAGATACCCGAGCAAAACCTCGAAATTACGACCAAAAACGAGACGACGATTAGGTGGATACATTTTTGGGAGTGTCGTCCGAGCAATGTCTGATATAGAGTAAAAAGAATTGGGACCTCGAAAAAGTGGTTGCAATTATGGATGGTCGCCACCGAGGTTGTCGTGTTTCTTTTTTTTACTGTATTTTATATGTTAACGCTACAATGTAACTTTTAGATCGACCTCTCCCTAACTTGCGTCAGTCCTCCTTGTTGCAGTCCTTCCCAAAGTGTACTGCAGATATGTGAAAGGGCCTTAATCTGTATTTCCACTTGTTTAATAGATTTATTTCAAGGATGTTTCAATAACTGTACAGTAATAGACCTGTGGCGTAATTTGATTAATGCGAACTGTTAAAAATGTTCCCTCTGTCCGCGGATTATATAAAGAGATTTTTTTTTCAAACAGCATCAAGTAACATTTATTATGAAAAACGGAGGTGCGCTACAATATTATAATAGTTATAACAGTTACTTAATTATCTTACTGAAAGAATCATTTATCCCTTTTTAACACATCCTTAAGGCTTGTACTCTCCTGAGAAAGTCTGGCCAAAGTTTACTTTCCAAGGAATGGTTATTACTCTGAACTTGTATTCTTGAAATAACATTGCCCAACGCATAATGCGTTTGTTAAGGACTTTTTATCTATGTATATAAGTGAGTGCTTTGTCACATAGATAAATGAGTGATTTGTGAATGTTTCTATTACAATCTTCTTTCCGAACAGGTAACTTGCAGATAGCCAACACGATTGCTGAAGCGTCCCGCTCTATGACAGAATAACTCTGTTCGTTCGGAGAGAGTGTACCTCTAGCGTACGCCACTGGATACAACATCTCATCATGCTATCGCAAGTACCGCCCTTATTCCCTTGTCAGATGCATCGGTCCTGAAGAAGAAGCCCATTTAAGGGTTTGGTAACTGGAGGATTGGGGTGGGGTAACAACATCCATTTTAGCGTCTCAAATAACCTTTCCTGAGCCGCGGTCCAAACAACCTTGTTCCTGTGCCCTTTTCTCACAATATGGCCGAGAAAACCTTGATCAGCATATCCCAACTAGCACTTAAATAGCCAGATTAGCCTGGCTCAGGATCTGGAACACCTTTTCCAGTAACTGCAAATGGCTAGACCAAGTTACGCTGCGGCAAAGTACATCATCAATGTAGCATGTGGGATCCGGCACATTACCAACAACTTGCGCATTATGCTCGTACTACCAGACCAAATGACATAAAACTGAAGTGATAAAGGGCTTCGGGTGTCACGAAAGCTGTTAGGTCTTTACAATGTTGAGACACGGACCTGCCAATACCCGTTCGATAGGTCGATCTTTTTAGAAATATACACTGCCATGTAGCTCAGCAAAGATACTCTCGGGGTTTGGCATAGGTTATGGGTCAAACATAAGTATGCGATTTAGTTTTTGGAAATCTACACAAAATCGGATTGATCCATCCCATTTCTTTGCCATGACAACGGGCGATGCAAATTCAGAATTTGACCTTTCAATAACCCCCAGTGAGAACATATCCTGCATCTCGGCTCTCATAGTCTCTTTCATTACATGGTAATAGGGGTATGACTTTGACCTTATAGGCCGATCTGAAACAATTTGTAAATCACATTCAATAACCTTTGACCTTTATGAGACATCAGCGAAGACTGATTCATAAGTACCTATCAATTTGCTTGTGTCGGTTCCTTGTTCTACAGACAATTGGTCACAGGGATTTACATCTTTATGTCACTGAGATTACATGGCGCTTGACATTGTGATGATTGATTTAGTGGTTACAGTGCATACCTTATTCTCTCCCTCATTACCCATCTTTTCCAGTAAACCCGCTATGTGAACATCTATCTGATCACAGTCTGTATCGACTGAATCAAAAATATGGTCAAGGAGTTTACGCATGTGCATTCTCTCCTACGAAGAAACATGGGTAGTTTACGGCTACATGAGTTCATTAATTGTTCTCTGAGCAGTAAGCCAAAAATACCTTCAAAGGAATGATCTGACAATTTAATCGAATTATTAAGGTAACCACTAATCCTTGATGTGAACAGAGAAGGGGATTCTGTTTTTTTTTTTTGCCTACTAGAACGATATTTCGTTCAAGGGCATACTATGGAGGTACTTGAAAATAAACCTCGAGAGCTCTACCTTTCCATAGCGCACTAGGATTGCTCAGCCTGTTTGGACCCATTTTGACCTGTAGCAAACCTCTCAAACCTTTCCAATGATGCATCTAGGTTATCTCTACTTTCCTCAAAAGCTGGCATTTTTAGGGCTGTCTCCTGATCTAATTGTTACCCCAGTGTTTGGGGAAGGATTAATGGCTATTTGATTCCTTAACCTAAGCACTTCCAGCTAATGTTCATGGTCACGCTCACGTGCCTTTTCATCCCTTTCTATAGCCCTGTCTTTGCATTGTCTATGAAGCTTTTGTATTTCATGACCTACGAACGACTGTAGATGTTCCCCGGAAAACATAACCTCTCAAATTTCCTTATCTTTCTAGATCCTCCAAACTAATATAGGGTGCACTAACCAAATATGAATCTAGCAACCTATACTGTAAAACAAACAACTCACTTACAAACTCACTTACAACTAGAGTGAGTGACCTTCATGATAAAAAAAGGTCAATGAGTCGAAAGCAGCAAAGCACAATCTTCTGCCATAGCAAGAAAAGGCTGAACATGCAACTAAAAATTAGCGGAATACGTCTCTAATAGTAGGATGCAGTTAGAGGACCTAGATTCAAGGAAACTACTTTTCTTATTCTCTCATTTGTGTACATAAACACTGGACACTGTCCATCCTGGCACGCTTACCAAATGTCTAGGTCATAACCAGGACCACACCCCAGATTCGGCAGAATGGTGAAATATATTCTCGGATGCACACAAAAGAAAACACCAGACCGACAAATCCATGAAAATATTTAGTTATGAACTATATACATTAGTGACTTAAAGACGTGCAATGGATTTATTCAAATTGTGCCCCCTCTAAAATCATATCCATTCTTCAGTTGCCTAATATCTACGTCAGCCTACAGGTGACCTTGAAGTTGGTACATCAGCCCACAAGATTCTAAAAATGTAGAATGATAAAGAAAGACCTATGACTCAATCTGCTTGTGACAAATAGGAAAAACAAAACAATAAGGACTTTGAGTAAAATATATTGAGATATATGCCATCGGCTACATACATTTACCATGCAATGTTCTTTTAATTACAATGAATGCACAATGAATGCAACAGCCTTAAGCTGATTCTAATTGCTGATATACAATAAGCACATTAGTAATGTAGAAGTCTTCATCTTTCTCTGCAAGAGAGACACGACAAAATTACTAACCAGGATGACTCAGTGTTCCATAGGACTATTTGTTTTACTCGTTACAGAGTTGGTCAAGGTTTACTGTAAATTCAGGAGGCTACAAAACATTTTCAACTATTACTAAGAAGGACTCGCAAAAAGGCTAACCATCAGGTGCCTGGTACGGTTTTAATGTTTGTAATGGTTGGTAGTGGACCCTGCTGGAATGGTTGTAGTGTTGGTAGTGGCCCCTGCTGAACCGGTTGTAGTAATAATCTAGTAGCTTTAGCCCATGTGAGTGTTAACCTTGTGGTAATGACCCATGTGCTCGCAAACCAGATCCAAAGACAATGCCAATAAAGAAGAAACAATATTTTTTATCCTTCAGAGTTGGCTCAAACATGGAACTAATATCCCGGCTATAGGGCCCTATATATTCGCCATTAGATATGGCTCTTGGCTCAACAACAGCAAAGCCGTCTTTTGGCCAAAGTATGGGAATAGGTTCCCCAGCTCACAGGCCCCTGCGCTGAACCTTAGTTACGCTCTCAGGTCCATGGTCAGATGGTCAGATATCTGTATTTTACCCCCTCAAGGGTCTGCTGCCACAGACTAAATACCACATGGCCAATAATGCCTCTCTCTGGCTCTCATGGTAACATGGGAAGGAAACGTTTGTAGCCTGTTCCTCTAAAGATTTGATTTTTTAAAAGACAAACAAAAACCTCTTCCAGAAGGATTCCTTTTAAAATATGGGAGCTCTCCATGGTTAACTGAACATTACGTTTTTCTTTGACTACAGCAAAGAGACCACTGCTTGGAAGAATTGAGGGGAACATAATTAAAAGCAGTCACAAATGTTATTAAATGGCAAAGAAACAAGTTTAATTGTCCTTTGAATCTGAGTGCAAACTGGGAGTAAAACAAAAATCAAAACAAAACATCTCTACTCATGTCAACGTTGTGACAGTAAAGTAAAATCTATTAATAATTTAGGCAGGGGTAGGGAGCAAATATGAAATCCAATCCAAATTATTAATTTTTTGTTAATATATAATTCGCAGAATCCGTATTAAACAACCATGTCTGTTATATTGGACAATTCAAGCCTTTCAAGGTCAGGCTTTGTAAGCAGGATGATACCGATCAGCACTAATGGGATTTATGTATACCATGTGAATTCCAGCCTGGAGTGTCAAAGTTTGAGCGCTTGATATGTCTGACACAGTCCGGTTAATAAAGAGATCCATTTGATTTTTTTTTCGCTGTAACAGAATTTAAAATCTACACTTGCCAGGTCAATTCGACGTACTGACCATTTGTTAGTAATGACTTCTGCTCAAAAATCGTTTGTGTGAGTTTGTAAAATAAATGTGACTTTGGATTTTTTTAGCCTTTTTTCCCTTTAAGTCATTTGAAATATAGCTTAATTATGAATTAATATAGGAGATTATAAAGAAAATACAGCCTCCACTAAAGATTATGTTAAGACTAGATGGAAATGACGGGAATAAATTTTTAGTCTTGTTACTTATTTTCTGTTGTACCTAGATTTTCATGGGGCATTAATGTTACTTTAATCAATTATAACTAGCAACATTATCTAAAGCAGCAAAATTTTATTTTGCGGACTGTTAACCAAGATTTTATGCTGAATTTGAGTCATATACGAATACCACCTTTGCACGTAATACTTGTAAACAGTCTGCAACCCAAACCTACATCCTTGTGCACTGCATGCCAGTGGAACATATCACTCTTACTCTGAGCATGCGTTGACTCCTTGGGTCAGACAGAAAGAAATAATGATATCATGGGACATTGTGAATATGCCCGGCCAAATGTACAGAGAGGGATTAAGAGGGGACGCAGAGGACGCGCGCTCCTTCTAAATTGGAATGAAAAAGCAGCGCATGAATATGCATCACCCGCAGTTTTCGACTCTTAACTTCAAAGTAAGTGCCCTAGCACCCAAGGCAATAGCGCCTACCTGAACTAGGTTGATGGCCCTCTCCTTAAAACAAATTACAAATGGATGTATAGGTGAATCGGTATGAATGCAAACGTTCCATATGGGCACTCCCTGCCGTACTTTAGAGGACCTTTAATATATACCAAATAACATATATGTTTATATACTATATATATATATATAAATATATATATATAATATACACATTAATGTACCCAATAACATTCTCGCTCCTTTTTACACACACCGGACGTGCTGCGCCCGTGGAATGTAAGGTTATCATTTTCCTGTCTGACAATCTAGTGTTAGGACACAAGTAATCCACCATAATAGATAAGTGCCGACACACCCATCCTTTCAGCTCATAAACTGTGTTCTTATCAGGCTCATTATTGATTTGCCTTGCATTTGTTTCTTACTTCCTCATGGCATGAGTCATACGCCTCCTACAGAAAAGATGTTATTTATTGTGTCCTGTCAGCTCCGTTAGTCGGTTTATTAAGTTAGAAGAATGGGGTAGGGGTATCTTTTGTGTATCTAGTTAAAATAAAGCGACTGGGACTCTGCATCCTAAAATAAAATATTGCTGATTCTACTCCCTGAAATAAACATTACATTTGAAAAGTCTGTTAAAAACAGCAGCTGTAATATTTGTAAACGTTGTTATTTGAAGAGGTAAAGTATGGAACTGACTTCTCTATTAACCCTTATTATCCCTCTCGTTGTATATATATATATATATATATATATATATATATACACATATATGGTAAAGAGAAAGAGTGACGCCTTTTAGATAGACTAATTTGTTAATTCACACACGAGCTTTTGAATCGCATAGGCTTCTTTGTCAGATGGTAAGTGGGAACGGATACAGAGGTGTTTATATATGGTGGAATAACAATGTATAGAGATCATGATGGACTCTTAACAATTATTTGATTTGTCAACATAATATACAACTGTTTCTGATACTACTGTTCTATCATATACAGTAACTTAACTTAATAATTGATACGACGTAATAAACAAGTTACACACATAGGAAATCTACCACAATCTCCTCATGCTGCTGCATTTGTAAAATCCTGGCCTAAATTTAATATATTTATTACAAAATTTGTACTGCACGCTCTCTATAGTTTCTGATTTTAAAGCCCCATAATTCGCACCTATATATCAATACTGGCACTACCATTTGATCAAAAAGATAAAAAGAAGTGTATTGTGCTAACATATTTACACATTGATTTGAAATATACTTACTGCTTGTTTGCTTGCAAAGCTTGTTTAAGAGAAAAGATAATTTTGTAGAGAGAGTAAAAACAAGATATTTATAGTATGGAGCCACCACTAACTCTTAACCATTTAAAAACCATCTTTCAACTTTTCGTACTGGACCTCCTTTCCTGAAAACCATAATTTTAGTATGATCTTTGTTAATTTTAAAACCATATTTCACACAAATAATGCAAGATATAAAGCTGTTGCGCTATGTCTACCTGCAGGATCTACATAATTAATAAGTAACTAAGTCATTGAATTTGAAACCTTACCATTAACATTGCCCTTGACAATTGTTTCTATGTAACATATTACAATACTCATTTGTAAATAAACAAGATGATAATAGACTTGCTATGGTGCCTAATGAGCATAAGAAATAACCTGTAGGTCCACCATCAGTTAATATACAAGACTGCATTTAAGAATTCATCGATTTTATGACCTTTTTTGTCACCTACCTTGTTTCAATAAGACATACCACAATCAGTTATTTTGCACACAAAGCTTCTGCAAAATTAATATATAAACAGTAAAACCTTCCTTTTACTTTAACTAAGTATTTCTGAACTGAAGCATGCAAAAGAAATTAATAGCATTATACCCCTTTGTATAACCATCTTGAGACTCGGATAAAATATTCATTACATTCACATGCTGAGAACGTCTATAATTCAAAGCTTTACTGAATGTTTTCCCGTTACATTCAATAATGTTATCCCTCTTTAATTTCTTATCGTTCCGGTGACCCTTCTTGTGTAGAGGAAATATTATTTCCTAACTCCTTTCACTAGGAAATGATCATTTATTGAAAATATTGTTAAACAAATTATCTAATAGTCAAAAATTTTATACCACTTGCCAGGAGATATACCACGTAGCATCTTATCAACTTAAGTCTTATCTCGAATACTGATATACTGATCCGTAAATATAATTTTATTTTTATTCAGTAAAATCCTACAATATTTGAACTACTCATTTGGAATATGATAATCACAATTTTCTTTCCTATGTTACTTTTTAATACAGACCCATAAATCATTGATAATTTAAATTTTTGATAAGGGTATTATTGCATACTGTTGTTTGGATTTCATTTTATTATCAAAAAGTTTTAAAATGTTGTCTTTGCATTTGTTACATATTCACATTATATAACTTACTAAATCCCCTACATTTATCAAGTGCTGATAATTTCATTAGTTGTGCTTGTGTACTTTCCTCATCCTACCAAACTCGTATTGATCAAATATATTTTCTCTTGTACAATTCAGGAAAAGTAAAGATATTAACCAACCTTGTTGATCATAAGGTGCAAAATAACGTGTATATTCATTATATAAATAATCAATCAATAATCTTTGATTTCAGTTTTGTACTTTATCCATAGAGTCATGAACACAGAATTTTCTGGAACTTTTTTTTCATATTAACATATTTTAGTATATTCCACTGGATAATGATCTGATATACCTAACCTTAAAACGGAAAATGATTCACTTAACATATAGTGTTACATGTGTATTCACCTAAAACGAAAGATCTGGTGGAAATCTACCATTCAGTATATAAATATTAAAGGCACAACACAACTGTTGTTTTGAAAAAAAACTAAATTTGTCAGTCCTACCAATTTGAATTTCTACACATTTTAAAATTCATCTGCAGGATACGCTTCATTTTAACCAACAAATCCTAAATGATCATTTTTATGCAAACACACATTCTACCAACACAAGCAATCTAATCATTCATTAAAAATCACGTGTAAATCTCCATATTTGGGTAAAATATATACCATAATATTTTCTGGCCTTATTATTATATCACTTTTATCTTAAGTTTCATATAGCACTAAAAAGCTGCATTATCCAAGATTAAAACAAGTATACCTGTATATCTTTCAATTTTCTTAAAATTGCAATTCTTTTTTACACAAACATTGATCCCTCCTCTGCTAACTTTATCTCTAAAACGTGGCAAGTACTGGAATTGTTCTAAGTAATAGTCAAACTCTTCTTCATAAGATGCCCAAATTCCATAATATATAAATACACAACATATCAGAATCATTTATAAAATTATTTTGGTAAATATATCTTGTTTTTCAGACTCCAAGCATTCCCTGAAATAAATTTTAAAGTATCATAATCAGCATTACATTAGCTAAGATGTTTATTTAATGTGCATGGATTTGTATGTGGACATTTGCTTACCTGTTTGTCAGATGCATGTGTGGTCTCAGTGTTAGTACAGTGTTTGTATGGGGAAATAAGTCCATCAACATCTCATTCATCCTGTTGTTCCCCATCTGAAACTGGTATCAATAGATATTTCACAAGTGCTTTGGAAGCTTTCATATATTCAGATGTTCAAAAAACCTGGCTTACTCGTTATATATCATTCCTCGTTTTCCCTACCATCACGTTTGAGTTTGAATCAAAAACCAATTTTAACATTTGTCCCTCAAAGAAAGTTTATCAAGAGATACAATAGCTTCCTCTTTTATCTTGCCTAGCCTGTATCAGAAAGGAAACAAGATTACGCCTTGCGAGAAATCATACAATACTCTGATAGCTGAACCTGTCAACGTTTACCTAGGCTGTTTCATGACACTTTCTTTCTGTTATGGTATGCGAATTTTACAATTACAGGTCTTGGCGTTCTATCCCTAGATTTAACAGGTAACCGATGTGCTCTTTCAATACTTATTTCAGTATCTGCAGTATCTGAATTAATCCCCATTTAAGCATTACTGATTTTTTTCTTTTTAATCAAATTCTTCCCAGAGTCCCGGTCAATTACTTTCCGGAAAAGAATGGAACAACAAGTTGTGCTTTCACGTCGAATGCTTTCCGGGAAACCATTGCACATCAAGTTGTTCCGCCTAGACTGATTTTCTTATTTACACATTTATAACAAAGTTCTGTATTTTCTGCTTCTGCCTGAGATAATCTGATTTAGCTTTGCTCAGTTGATGTTGTACAGAAAAAGGCAGCTTGTTCAACACATAACCCTTCATTTTAGACCCTCTAGCGTGTCATGGTCATGCTGTGCCATCGGGCGGGTCTGGGGACCGGTGTACTCTGCTAATGGAGGTGGGACGTCCTGACCCATCCTGAACTGGCTTAGTGTCGCACCCTGCAGTGCTTCCCCTCTGTTTATTACTAAGTTAAGGTCTCCACTCTCTGACCTGTCTAACCTGGCCTGTGTTGGCCGTAGGATCCTCTGTTTGGCTGGGGCGCTAACATCAATCGTCTTGGCCGGGGAACCAATCGAGTTAGGGCCTGATTTCACCTCCACATCTCCATAATAAACAAGCAGGAGGGCGATAATGAAGACCAATTTCACACACCTACGTACCTTCGTGCCATATTTGAGTAGTAACAGCACCGGGAGTATCCGTTGTGGTTGCCTTCATGGTCTAAGTCCGTACAAGCCTGTGCGGACTCGATATGCCTCGCACCTAACACCATTAATTGCTTATTATACAATATATCTTTCAGTAATAGGTTGAATATAGGTGATGCTTTTTTAATAGAGTAAAATAACTTTAGTCGTCAGAGCGAAGAACTCCACGCCACGTCACCTCACCGCTAGATGGCGCCTTTAATATAAGTGATACATTCAGATAAATGTTACTTGCCAAACAATAATTCCTTTGGTTTTGCTTAGTTCCGCAGTTGTAGGGTTGGCTGTGTTTTCGACGTTGTAGGGCAAAAGAAATATATACACGCATAAATGATGTACCTTAGGGTTATTTTATTACTGGGGCTTAGCTTCATATGTTGAAAAGGGATATTACGAGTAACTGGCAATAAAAAGGCAGTTTGATTTATGAAGAAATTAAATTTAATCTTTATGTGAATTATTGTCTTTTACAGTTTTTAATAAACTAAATATATATTCCCCGAACCATAAATGTTTGTTAAAAAGATAAAACATGCTTGTAAATAATATGAGCAAAAGTGTGTATCCAAACCATAAAAGTTTATCTCATTAACTTATCTTTTTAACCTAATTGGACATGGGAAATAAGATCTATCTTATACATTCTGCATGAGTATATGGAAAATGAATATCTGAGAATATATATATATATATATATATATATATATATATATATATATATATGTATATATATATATGTCTCAAGTTAACTAAAATTGCGAGAATATTGAGAAATGTCCAAAACTGCCTAATGCATAATTCCTGCAGAGCATAATATATTATCAAGTACCTCACTGAACCTGCTACCGTCGGTTTCACGCCTTTGGCGAATAGCAGGGAGACTGAGGCTTGAGTGGTCTGGTAGGGTGAGACTGGTCATTGTCATGGCACCGGAGCCGGCCCACAAAACACACTAGAACAAGACAACGTCCCCTCCCACTACACGAAACAACTCGCGGGTAAGACTGCCTGACGCAAAAGGTATGCCACCGACGATGGCAGGTTCCGTAAGGCACATGATTTTATATATATATATATATATATATATATATATATATATATATATTATGCAATGCCACAATGCCCATCGGGTCAGTCGATCTAGGTCACATGTACAGATCAACTTTATGTTATTTTTATTTCCTCTGTCGAGCGGGCGAGCCGATTCACGAAAGCATGAAAAAAACCACAAAGGAACCCACTAATGTCCATGTCATATTCTCCTAATTTCTACGAAAGGGAAAGTATATAGCACGCACATTAATATCTAATAACCCCTGCATTGAAATTTCAAAGAAATGTCTTAGTTTAGGGGTCCGAAAGGAACAGTGCTGGAACGTCAACCATTAATTTGGAATTTATACAAAGAATCAGTACTCAAGGAGTGCATTTGGTGCAGTAAAAGGATATATTTAAAGTACTTCTAGTAAAATATCTACAAGGAATTTATATTGGAAAATGTATACAGTGATAAAGAGGAAGAAAGGATATACATGTATTAAATAAAGTATACTAGTGCCTCAGTTCACGTTTTCATGGACAGAGGTTCTAAATTATAGCGTTGTGTACAAACATTTAGGGTATATGTGCTTTCGCAAATGGGTAACTGAGAAAGCTGTTTGCGACTTGACTGAGAACGTTGCTATAATGGCAGGTATTTCAGGATCCTGTTTAATAAAGATTAGAAGTCGTTATCTTTATGACATAAATTTTAAATTGCAAGGGCTTTACCAGAATGAACCTAAACACTGATGTACTAATATCATATATTTCCTTCTCTACATCTCTCGGTCATATTTTAATATTTTCGGCCCAATGTTATCCTAAATATTACTTCATTTATAGGAATTTGGATTTTATCTTAGGGTTTCTCTGATGATCGGTCTATAGTTCAAAGTCTACGCGTCTTGATAACAATACTTCCGTGGAAATTTCCACCTAATCCTTGGGCCTCATTCGTCTCTATGGGGCCAATATGAGCACCAGGGAAGTGAGCACATGGATATTTAGTACAACTGTCACCTGTTACATTTAAATTATTGTAAGAATTGAACAGGTATAAGGGGTATATTTGTTGAGCGTGCCAAGGGTATAAGGATACGTGAAAGACCTACGGGTCACGAACATACAGTTCATCATCTGATCCGTTATACCAAGGTAGGTGATCAACAAGTAATGACATCATAAATTCGTTTTTTTTAAACAGAGACACAAACTGAATATAGTGATACCATATACTTAAAAACAAGAAATGAAGAAGCAGAAGCAAGTAGCATATAAGAGTTAAAGAATGGTTATGTATTATTTAAATGTTATATTTCTGTTCTCAATATTGTAACACGCATTTTAATTAAGAGGGATGATTAACGAAACGGCTAGGTGACTTCCTGTTCGTCTTGAGTTTTGTTTGGTCGTATATGAGTTGTTTAAGGTAGTTGTTGCCTTTGAGGAATTGTGGTATAAAAAACAGTATGGTATGTCTGAGAGAAGAGTTCCATGGTTGAGACAATATTTGTTCATGAAATCCTTTATCTAAGACTGCAATTGAAGATTAACCCGGACACAACACAAACAACCTGAGATTGGTCAATCAGAGTTTAGTCCAAAAAAAGTCTCGATCGGGGACTTGTCCCTTTCTAATTCCGAGCACCATTGGATCTTGATTATGCCTGAAGAAAATAATTTTATGAGTTTCTGGTCCAGAAAAAATCTTGACTTTTTACAGATCTGACCAGTTGAAACATCACTTGTATATATAGTTCTAACAATGATTTGAATCAGATTCAAGAGACAGAGGATTTCTTTAACATATGCATTTGATTGAAGTAAGTTTTCACCTAATTATTTCAGAATACTCATATCTGATCATAAGTTCTTTTTTGTCCACACATAAACCACACTGAAAGCCCTGCAATGCAATATTTCTAAAATGAAAATTGATATATTCTTTTAATGAGAATCTATGGTTTACATTATTCATAACAAAGAACCCTAGTTAGAACCGTTACATGACAAGTAACTCAGTCGTCACAGAAGTAGAACTGGAGTTATCGCTGTAAAAAGATACAAGGATACAAATAAGAGAAAACGACGGGTTGATTGACTGTGTTTATTAAGAGATCAGAATAGATCACACGTGTAGAGGTTTAAATATTCATTAGCAGGACCAGAAGGGAATAATTACAACGCTAATATTGAATGTGCTCACGTTGCCATCTGTTGGACATCCCATGTACCTGTTGTAATTTGTTACCCCTTTATGAGATTTGGAGCCCTGAATATGTACAAAATTGCTTTCAAATCCTCGATTTCGTTTATGCATTTGTACGGGCCTGAGTTGGGTGATACTTCTTTTGATACGGCGCCACATTGATTCACCGGAAATTAATGCCATAAAATTGACGCTGCGGGGACTGCTGTCATTTCTTAGTTCATGCTATCAATAGAAAGAAATATTACTTATACAGACATACATGGCGCTATAATTGCAGCTACTTCTTTAATCCCCTGTTCCATAGAAGCTGGGAATATACCAACCGAACTCGTCCGTCTATCCCCACCTCTGTCCAGTAAATTAAGTCTCTTGTACAAAACATTGGAACGTAATTAAGATGGCAGATGCATTTTATTGGTGTCTTCATCTTATTGTGCTTTTTGAAACATGATTTGGATTTAAATTTATAAAGCATTCGCCATGTTGTTTAAAATCAAATCCCACAATATAAAAAGCAGGTATAAACTCGTTACGGTTTGTAAGTGACAGAAGTTTAAGAAAATCGAAAATTTGCTGTGATGCCCTCAATATTAACACCACTTCCATATTTCTCACATTTTAAGAATAAATAAAGAAACCGTTTTGGTAAAACAAGTGTTTTCTTGCTGGATGCCAATAACGTTTAGCTTTTAACTTGAATAACTTCAATGAATCATTCTCCATTAAAAAATGCAAGTTTACTAACTCTTAAATAAATCTTATTTCCTCCATATCTCGTATTCAAACTACAAAAACACCCAGAGAGCGCACTCCTCCGCCAAGGCAGCTCATTACCCAATTATGCATTATCAGAAAAACAGCATTTTTCCTGTACAAAATCCTGGATCCGGATCGCCCAAAATATGTTTTCAATTGTTTCTTGTAATAATGCCTAGCTCTCCTATAACTATTATAAGAAACCGATAATATTTGTATGTCATATTGCTATTAGACAAACAAACTTGCCAACGCCAGCAAAAACATTACCCCGCCCCTTGGCGCAGGCGATAAGGCATATTATGATGTAATTTTATTTTGATATGTTGACCGAGTGTGTCAAATAACATGACCAGTGAAAAAATTGTACCTCGCATCTTTGACTTTGAAGTGTGAGATGGCATGATCCTGGGATTTGTGTTTTGCAAAAATGGAACATACCTATCGAAATACTGGAACTGTTTGTATTACATTTTAGATCAACAGGGAGACGATTTCTCAATAACACTACCCACGGCTTAAATGAAAACTGGTAAAGCCGAAAATTTGCAGACTTTTATGTGACTACTGAAAAAATACTGACATAAAATAGCTCTAGAAGCCCAGACGAAGGCGAATAAAAATATATGTAGCCTCCTTGACAACTAGCTGTCACAATCTGAACGAAAAAGTGTTTTGTTTACTTTTGTAAATCTAGCAGTCCATTCTATGTGTCAATGTGAGGTTACTACGGCTACTCATAAGTAAAAAAATTGTTTTTTGTACCGTATATCCGACGGTTCAAGAAGAAGTCCATTTGTAATGAGCCTGTAAAAATACCCAGGCAAACTGTTGTACTCTTATGCAGTATCAGTAAAATGCAGCAAAATTGCAGACTTTCCTGCAAATATGAATTTTATTTACTCTTGCAAATCTACTTCATCATGCGCAACAAATTCTGAATATTGTAAAGGCAGAACTAGATACTCACTACAACCAATTTTTAGGATACTATAAAAATGATGTAACCATGTCTTGTGAAAATTTATGTATTTATATTAATATTATGAAAATTCCGTTGCCTCACTTATTTTATGTGAGGTTATGGGCTGATGCCTGGCTGTGTTAAATGTCACGTGCATTGTCAAAATTTGCATTTTGACATCAACTTGTTTTGTTGAAACAAAAGATATGACCACTTATTTAGGCCTATTTAATATTTTTATTGTAAGATGATGTTTACAAAGCAGTTGAACGAATATGCTAATAACTGTACTCTGTTTATACTCCGCAAGAAAATAATAAAATCTTTGAAGGTGTACGTGAGTTTGAAAGGCGTCACTCGTCCACCAACAGGTGGCATTGAAAAAGTGGATTTCCAGGACTTAAGCCCTCCTATGCTAAAACAACGTTACCGCTTAAACCTTTAATGTCAGGCTTGCAAAAGTCATTTTTCTTTGGGGTCTCTCTCCCACGCGGTGGCGGGGGCTAGAGTCATTTACATTCTTATTGCAACAAGGCCAGGGACAATTTATAAACACAACTCACAAAACCATATCCGCATGTTCTACGTCAATAAACTGACACCTTTCAGTGAAACTGGGCTCGCACGTCGAGTTACGTCATTGTTCCCTCTGATATCACAACCTACTCTCGACGGATGGCCATATTCTCACATGTTACGTCCCGTGTAAACAAAAGTGTTACAAAATAATTCATATAAATATAAACCTGTCGAGCAAAGAGCATGATATATTGAGGAATTTGATAGCTATGATTCACTTCTGCCGGATTTGCCTCATCGGTTCATTTGGTGACTGATATTCAAATCGGATTTTATAATTTCCTTTTTGCACGGTTGGATGTACTTGGTCCAAAGCAACAGATGGATACAATTTCGGACATTCTTTTGTTTGGAGCTTGGGATTGCCAGTTTCACAAGTTGCACTTATTTAAAGAGGTCATCAATGTATTTGACTAATAGATTATACACCAGGTGATGGTGAACCTTCATGGCTTCTCTTTTATGATCCGTACATGTTTCGCAACCTCTGTTTCTTCTTGCCAGCTCTGAGTGGGTCATGTGTTTGTGGTTTTCATGCTTTATGTGAATGCGCTTCCAGTCATGTCAATTTTCGTATTGACTGAACTCTAGTTGAGCACGTCAGTTTGGTAGAAAGTCAACGATGCTATGCATTTACCATTGAGAAGGAAATCAGTTTTTTCACAGCATTCGAATGGCCCTAGTTTTTTTATGGCTTATATTCTTTATTTTTTGCCTCCCAGGTAATATTATAATGTTGGGGTCTTAGACTATTCGTTTAATGTTCTAAGATGCAACTAAAGATTATTTTGTAATGGAAATTTATAGAATGTGTGATTTTTTTAAAGTTTGGCGACACGTTTCAAAAAGATTTGGAAGACGTTTGTCTTTACTATCACACAGTACGGTGTTTAAACCAAATTATGTTTCTGGCTAGGAACATAACAAATCAACATCATCCTACAAATTTAAAACAAATTTGCGTTTATATACAATCTTTGCAGATGATGGAATGAGTGAAAGTGATAACACTACTGTAAAATTAATTTTTCAATGTTAAAACATAAAATATAATTTTTGTTTTCAATTCCAAGATATTAAGAAATATTAGCTTTTCAATGTAAACAGAAATATATTGTTGAAATAAAAGAGTACTGTTAAGGGCTGACAAGTACAATTATTACGATTAATTCAATTTTAAATGTAATGAAATATATCAAAATAACAACCTAAAGTCAGGGGAATATAGCGTTATTATATTGTAGATTTACCTTTTGATTAATGTGATATATGTAATGCGGTTTCTTAAGATGAAATAGGTACCGGACGTGCCGGTCCCTCGGGATGTAAGGTTATCGCAAATTACATTTTCCTGTCACACAGTCTAGTGCTGTGTATACAACTGCCAAGCTGGAACATAATTCAAAATGAATGATTGCACATACACGCAATCTCTCGGCTCAAAGACTGCATGCTCTTCTTTATCTTAACACCGAATAGCTTTGCGTCCGTTTCCTTCCCCTACTTGCTCTCTTAGCTTAAAGTGTCATTTATGGCTTCCTGTCAGCTGTGTGATTCATTGTTTTTGTTAAGTCAGAGTAATCTGCTGAGATCTAATGTGTACCTGTTATAAACTGAGGGACTGTGCTTCTCGATAAACGATTTCTCCTTCCGTAAACTCCTTCTGAAGTCTGATCTAACCGGTACAGTTTCAAACATATCAACTGAAAAGGTAGATTTTGACAGGATTATAATCCGAAAAGATTTGTGTCCGATTAAAAGTTTATACTTTGTCACACTGTGTGGTACTCTACACTTGCGTGCAAACATATAAATGGAAGAAGAGAGGGAAAGATGGATTCAACAACTTCAACGGATTATTTTAAACTAACATGAATTATGAATAAAATGTTTAACACCCTAATCGAACTTCTTTATTCCATTTGATAGGCTGTTCGTCAATAAATAAGATAGGACAGATTCATGCATTTTAAATAAAATAATTTTTGCTAATTTTTGCAACTTTTCAACTGAAGATAGTTATATAAATTGATTTAAGACAGGGCAGCCGCATGCAGACCTCTCTCAAATAACATACTTTCGGACTAGCAGCTTATATCTAATGGTATCATAATGTTTGTAAAAGACATAGCTAAGCATAAGCAATGTTCACAGGATGAAGTAAGTAATGAGTTAACCAAGAGAAAGTGATCAGAATTGTACAGGAAACTTCATTGTTTTGACACCAGTAAAAACCGTTTCCAATTAAAGGTATTGTTGCTACATGTTAAAGAGCTTCCACTTTGGATATTCCATACGAAAATCTTTATTATTTCTATTAACTTATAGGAAATGACTGAAAAAGTACCACATTTGAAAGTAAATAAATCTTTCAGATGCTGATTCCATACTGGTTCAAGCAAATGACTCTCGAATCTATTAGCTGGTGATAAGGTCACTGTGAAACAACTCTGCAGCATTTATTTGCAGAGAACAACTGGAAGACTATATGCCGAGGATTTATATAATAGATTTTGAGGTATATGTCATAAATTTGAAAAAAAAATATGAAAAAATTGTCCAATGAAAGTATGCTATTATTTAATAAAAAAATCGCCGTCCGCCTTTTATAGGTCTTTTCTTATATCGACCTAGTTATCCAAAAAATACAGTTCTCTTTTTGTGAATATTTTTAGACTCTATCAGGTATAAATATAACTTCTTGCGGTCGTAATATTTTCTCACTGTTCATGCATTAGTGTACAGACCGTGTAGAATCTGGTTTTAATGCATTTCTATAGGCTAATTACATCACAGAAATATATTAGAAAGCCAATGTAAATGTTTAAATTCCACATTTGTAATTTTTTGGTCTTGTAATGTACGGGTTTTCTTCCACACCAGCAACCTCACTTCAGCGCTACAGTTAACAGACTTTGATCGACTGAAATTGACTACTGAAAACCGCTGATATATTGTAATCTATAAGATGACTGGCCATGAACAAAATCATGGCAACATTATTACTTAGTTCAGCAATTTTTCTTTATATTTGTATTTCTCACGCCCCTGGGGAAACATCATGAATGCTTGTTTGCACTTACAATATTTTCAGATTGGCAATTCCATCTGAAAGACAAACCACGATAAACATAACTTCTTATGATATGAAAGACAGACTGTCACACACGTTAACTGATTTGTGTGCAGGTAAAAATAACCAGTATTGTTACCATGAAATACGTATGTTTATCATATCTCGATAAACTTAGAAGTTACATTTAGAAATCCTTGAACGGAGGTTACACCTTTAAACATGCAACAGATTTTTACCACATTGTATAACATTACAGCACACATTATCACGATTTAAAATGTTATCTAAGGTTACGTTATGCTTATTCTCCGGCACCTGATATGTCGCGCATGTACATTTTCGTATATCAACTGGAAAACCCATATTAAGGTAAACCGCCGCTGAATGCCCGTAGGGTGGAATACCTTGAAAAGAGATAATTTATCACTTTTTGACCATAAACTGTAATAGTGGGAGATATATAAGTGGCTAGAACTATGGATCATTGCTCTGAATGTAGATCTAGTCTTTGGCAGTGCAGAAATTTATATGGAATATTGTTTATGATGTATTATGAATTCATAAACTTAACCGGCACATTAAGTGACCAAGCTATTCATTGCGACTAAAATAACCCAGCACGATAATGTAAGGCACTATAACATTTTTCATAACAATATGATATTTTAACGCTTTTTGTAAAGATAACACTTATGCTTCTTCTGTCCTTTAAAACAAAAAGTCGTTAGTGTTCTAATGAGAGATAGTTATCGTTTTCATTCATTTTTATACAAGGCACAAAGGTTATTGTATGATTATCGGACGAACGCAGTTTCATTTATCCAGACTGAAATATCCTCTTTTCTTCCTGAAAACCTAATTGCATTGGAATAATAATTAGAGAGAATAAGAGTTTGAAATAAATGAAATAATTTAAACAGTTATTTCGGTTTCCTAGTTTTATATAACCAATATCTATGAACAAATTACACTAAAGTAGCATTTCAGGGGATAATATATCCCTGCATCACGACTATATCTATTTATCATGACTGTTTGTTTTAGCTAGGACGCAGCCGGACAAAAAAGCTGCAACTGTATCTCCATAGATATCAGAACCAGGGAAATAGGGGGTATATGGTTTAGGTAAATGGCCACCCCTACCCATAAACTTTGTCATCGTATCTCTAAAATCAGCAAGAACCGCAGGATATATCCAAATCTTCTGTGTATTCCGGTCATCGTTACTGTAAAAACTGGTCATCCATCTGTTTCAGGCAAAAGGTATGCAGAGGCTTATGGTAGAATTGTAAATCCATAGAATAATACAAATCTTATAAATAATTGCTTCAATGCAATAATCAACTGATGTATATATTCTTGTAATGGTTCATGTGTTGATTGTTATTCAACTGTCTAAGTTTTGCCTGATTTCACTCAGTTTTAAGTGTAACTTAATGAATGGTCTACTGAATGTTTTCCATACATTTTGTCCAATCTCGCCAAAGGAATAATGACAGGTTAAAAGATGAAAAACTGACAAATACGTGGTAGGAAATCATTTTTCGGTTAAAACTATCAAAAATATGTAAATTCATAGTATGGGTCATCCAAGACCCCATTGTTTGCCTTAACGTTAAAGGTAACTAATTCTGTGGTCTTATTATGGATGACATTTAAGAATGTATTTAATTGAGGCAAAATGAACGAATGAACGAATGAAATACTTAACTCATTAAAGTGACATACCCAATAATACAAAGTTCACATGCATATATATGAACATCCAAGACTAACAGGAGTTCATATGACGCTCACTACAAATAAATCAAGTTAGCGTTCAGAAGTAGAAACAACTTTTCCCATGCATTGGCCCCTAGTGTCTGCAACTCTGTTATGGATTTTATGGAATTAGCGTGAATACATGGAATATGTAGAGCACGAAAAAAAAATTTTATATGTTGAATGAAAAAATATCAGAAACTCATCAAATCGATTGACGAATTGTTCAAGTTACACATTGAAGACGAGCTTAAATGTATTTCCAGATGTTAATTAATCGTGCTTTATTCATGTATACTGATACTATTGACCATGTCTGATTCAAAAGGAAAGCTACGCATAGGTAGATTACGATAGTATTGTCGCTATTAGGTTAAGTGTAAATTAATCATATTGATCTATCACATAGGGTCTGGAATATTTCATGCTGTATCGGGTATTATGCGGCATTGTTTAAAGCCGAGAGGAGGTGCTCATATTATATGTATTGTATATTAGATGCACACAGACTTATCAATATGTGTCATATCAAAGTTAAAATATCAAAGTATTCTATATTCTACACCAGTTTTAGCAGAAGTGTTTAATGTCTGGTAATCATTCAATTAATAGTTAAGATCATGGTTACACCTGATAGATTGGACACTATTTGAAGCTTCTGTATTATTTAAAATACTTTTTGATTGATTGACCCACAAGTGATTGACCCACCGTGAACCTTATCTAGGACGTGTATGTTGAACTGTAGTTTCTGTATCTTAGAGCGTGTGTTGTGTTGGACATAATGTTGCTGTACTTGTGGTTACTACAGAATTTGAAATATGTGACACGAGAGTAGGTGCAAAAGGCATTCAAAATATAATATTATTCTTTGCAGTATAGCCATGGAATGAATATCAGGAATCCCATTCTCAGTTTCTATATGTTGTGATTTATGGGATCGTGTTTAATAATCCATTTTCACGTGTGAGGTTAATCAAGCTTGTTCCAGTTATCTAATCTGACAGTCTATTTAGGTCACTTAGGTATCAATATACCCTACTTTGATATCCTTTGTACGTTTCCGATATTTCTGTCCCTTAATAGTATTTTACCAGTCTATCGACATTCTGTGCTTCATTTTTTTTGCCCATATTCCCAGGTTCATTCGTGCGAAAATTGACCGTACATTTATAATTATTTATTTATTGTGCTCCAAACTCCGGAGAAGATACTTGATTAACACCAAAATATAATCGATTCTTCCTTTTATTTATTGCAAACTCTTACCAGGGAAACCAAACGGTGTGGAAAACATAACTGAAAGAAACAATACACAAACCTTTATGTATATGTCCGTATAAATTTCCTTTCCTTTCTGCATTCACAAAGTTGATGTCCGTAAAAATGACAATAAATTATTAGGTCAAAATATTCTCATTTTCTGATATATATATATATATATATATATATATATATATATATATATATATATATATATTTATGATTATGAACAGGGACTGCTTATATCAAAATCGACCAGGTATTGTAAAGATACCAAAAAAAATAAATGCAAACAGTTTAAACATGTAAATGAACCAGTCTTAAAAGTGCGTACATATTTGAATGCTTTATGGTTGCCCCGGACATACCTTATAGTAAACAGATCTATCCAACATGGTTGAAAATCTTGAGGGGGTTTTAAAACGAGGCCCTGTGTCAGCATTATGAAACAAATCACTTGTAACTGTGTATGATATTTCGGCACGTTGACACTGTTCTGGATTGGACATAAATAGAGGAAGTGCAGCCAACATTTCATGTCATATTTTAACACCTTATAGGTAGCCATTGTGACAACTAATGTACACAATGACTAATATATATGTTCCGCTATTTAGGAATAAGAACAGGTAGAACAGATTTTAATCAGCGAGGTTTGTTCACCAGTTCCATGTTAATGTAGACATATAAAAGGGTTTAGCTAAGTGAAGAGCCGAGTGTGAAGGTGCTACCTTGTCTAACAACATGACTCCGGTCGTTAAGTAGACAAATTTCAACAAGGCTTGATTGATCATCATGATCAAAGGCCCGTAACAGGAAATCCAAATGTATGTTAGATGACTTAATTGTATTAAAATATTTAGATTCAGAAAAAGAATGACTCTCCGAACACAATCTCATTAATTATTTAGCATTTATAACTAGTCCATATATTTTATGATAACTGCAGAAAGATCATATTTCGAGTAAACAATATTGTTGATCAATAATGACAGACGTGCAATGTGGTACAACGGTTGTGGTAGTGCACACCATATGTCCCTCACTGTACCAAACCACAGAGCAGAATATATTAAAGCCATGTCAATTGCACATGTAAGATATAAAGAACATTTTCATTTAAAATATTCTTGTTAGTACTAAAACAGTAAACAATTTGATTTCCTTACACTTATGTTGTCAGTACATTATATCCAACATGGTTATAAATTAATTCCTTTTTTAATTTAAATACCAAAATACGCGTATTTCCTATAAATTATACAATGCACCTTTCGCAATTCACATCAATGCCAAGAAAACCTGTAAATATTTTATACAGAATTCAATAACTATCAACCAGACATTGGAATATTCTACATTCATTTTCGCGACATCACAGTCAAAATTACAAATGGGACCCTACAAACCTTTATATACAGCAAAACGACTGGCAGGTAACCAGTATTCACCCAACAATATGGGGTAGAACCAGGAAAGAGTAGAAAAGTAAAAAGAAAAGGCCACTACAGTTATACGTAATACTCTTCTTGCTAAAAAAAAACTAAAACAGAAACAAACTTCGCACACCGTTAGGCATCAAATATTATCTATGTATACCGCAATCTCAAAATAGAATTGTTTATGATTGTAACCAATATGAGATGTAACCTTAGAACAACTCTTTCACAACATATCAATTTTCAAACAGTCTACCAGGCTAAACATTAATAGAATAGTATTTAATAACAATAGTAAAAAAATCAAATCTGTAATTATTATCTATGACGGGACATTCCCATGTCAACTGTAGCCGCTCTGACGCACGTCCACTCATTACACATAACGGAACATCAGTTATCCATGGTATTAAATACATAATTCTGGAACATTTTGTTTGCACCAGTAAAGGTGTAATATATGCTACTTTATAGAAACCGTCTGGAGATACTATTTACATAGCAACACGTGGGAGAATTAATGAATCTCGCCGTACAATGCTTAGCTTAAGTAATATGCTTACAGGCATAGGTTTATCCCTTCTAGTGCTTGTTCGCTGCGAGTATTTAATTGATAATTTAATAAACAGAGAAGAACCAGCTGTTCCCATAGAGTATGCCTGAGAACCACTTACAGGCAAACTTGAATATCATACAAAACAGTGCGGCGAATCTTTCACAAATCACCCACACCATACAAAAGTAACATTATTAACAAATTACTCTTCTTAGGATATGTAAAACGGATAAAGAATGTAATTTCACGTTGAGAAGGGCAAACATATATATTGATCTGTAATGAGATGTACAATTATAACCGGTATATGGTAGAAATGGAATTTATTTTATGCTTAAAAGTAAAAATAATAATTATTATTTAAGAAAATGGTGAAGGCATCGCTAACCAATCATGAAATGCCTATTGATTCTTATGTTAATCAGTAAAGTCCATGTTAAGAAAAAATAATATGTTTTTGGAATGTTTGCTTTTTGTCTGTCATTTGTACACCACAAAATGTATAACATTTGATTTTTTACACATGCATTTACCAAGTGAACAACATAAACAAATGTTTTGATGAAAAAGATATATGATATACAGGACCTCAACTAAATTTATGAAAAATTATACAAAAAATATACTTTGATAATTTAACTTTTGCAGCATTTGTCTAATTTTAAGTGAAATATATATAAAGTGAAGGCTTGATCTACAGTTGAACCATAACGTGAACATCAAAAAAATTATTACTTTTAGCTAATTTTTCTCTATATCAATAATCCTAATTTCAAATGATATAAATATGAAAGTCATGTATATAACCAGCAACATATACAATTTGGCAAATTTTAACAAATTATCCAGTTGTAACCGTAAGCAGTACCAACATGGAAGACAAATATAATGTCATATTCACTAATTCCCTTTACAAAGAAAAATAATCGATCGACCAAAAAAGTATGACCAATCTTTGAGAATACTTTTTATCTTCATTTCCATTTGCCTTTTGGAGCTTGAACGCTTTCTACTTCTTTACATTCCCATGTGTAATCTGAAGTACAAGTAAATATCTAATTAACATATGTACGTAAAATAGCAACAAAGCAAACAGGAAATTTACAATTGCATGGCATAGTACAAATATGTATTTAATGGTACGTTTAGATACAAAAAAGTATAATGCTAAACCCCTATCAATACGAATCCTAACCAACTTCAGAACATCTACTATCAAAATTTTAACTAAACAAATATAAACATCACTGATAATCAACGGCACACTGAAATTGATATATATGTTGGCACACCAAACAGCTGAAATATGACTTATTAACAAATTAGGAACGCAAGATTTTAACATTCATTTATAAGGAAAGACAATAACACAGTTTTGTTGTAAGACCCATTTGTGACCACATATAAAAATCGTACCCGTTTAAACTATAGCTCTTTCATTTTGTCAAATATTGACCTTTTACCTAAATGAAAAATCGTTGAAATTTATTTTTTTGCATATTGTAGCATTTTATTGGTTTACGATTTTTTCTATTCATGTTTCCGGATCTGGCCATCAGGCGTGCTGTACAACAATTTTACTCAATTTTATTAATCATTTACTTCATTAATGACCAAGAGGCTCATACTTTGAAGTAATTGCTTCAAAACTGATACGATATCTGTTAAATAGAAATATCTCGAAATGAATTTTCCATTTTTGGAATATAACCACCAGGGGATGCTGCGATTCAACCACTTCAACATATGATTTTTGCCCTATAGCTTCAAAAGTATAAATTATATTGTAATTTTAATTTCAGAATCTACAGAAACTACAATCAATGGGCTTATTGCTGGTGCACTTGACCTCATTCTACTGTAACCATGTTAACCTATTTAAACTTAAATTCTGAGCAATTTACCTAAGCCTTTGTAACTTTGTCAATTGCAAAGCTAGAAAGGTCTATATTTTGCATGAAGTAGAGTTTAATTAGGAATGCAAGATTTTGTTTCAGGTTTCAGGAAATGGCCACCAGAAGGTGCTGTAAGACACTGTTGCTTGATTGTCTGAATGACGCCCCTGAGGCCGCAGTTTGGAATTATGTCTTCAAAACTCATACATCATATATTTAATAGAAATATTTCGAAAGGATGTCATTTTTTAAATAAATCCACCAGTTGGCTTGCAGTGCCAAACACTTCAGAATAATATTTTGGTCTCATAGATTCAAAACTATTAAAAAGGTCTCAACTTATAACTAAGGTCAATTGGCATATTCCTGGGTATACTTGACCTCGTTCTGCGGTTACCATGGTCACCTGTTTTGTAGTAGAATGGCATTTACGTTAGCTTTTTTAACTTTGCCATTTTTAGAGCTACAGAGGGTTAAATTTTAGCATCACGTAGAGTTCAAATAGTGTTACAAGATCATAAAATAAGTTTTGTCCATTTACCTCCAGGAGGCGCTGCAGTATTTGCAATATATCACTTAATGATGATTGACATGCCTCAATTTCACAGCAATCATTTTGAAACTAATATTTTCATGTTTAATATTATTATCTGAAAAATGATTTAACATTTTTGGTTTAGGACCGCCAGGGGGTGCTGCACTCGAAAAACAACACAAATCACTACTGTGTCATATCTCAAAAGCTGTAAAAGATATTATTATTTTCATTCCTGCATCTGAAACTAGAAATGATGGTCTTTTTCCTGTGGGAACTTAGCAGTATTCTGACATAATCAGGTTGACCTTATTTAGAATAAAACTTCTTGAAGTTGGAAATATTTAGATATCTATCTCTGCCACAGGCCCTTAGGTGCTGTTCTCGCTTTTAACCGTATACTGTTGATACACATCTTTTATTACATTGCACCCGCTTCTTTTGTTAAGATCGGTCAAGTATCATGGTCATAATATCTTTTTCTCCATGTCAGACATTCCCCTATCCACATAAACTGTAGCTAAGCTTTTCATCTCTCCAATCCCCATAACATGAGAGAATTATCAGACCTTGACTGTCTTTCTGTATGTTTATTTAAGTATTCAATTTCCGGCAAACGTTCGACCATATTTTTTTCTGTCAGCGACATTAGTCAAAGGGGTATTGACAGATTCTGATTAAATTTCAGGATAGCTTGGCAATGGTCCTAGGAAAGTTGATTGAATTTTGATGCTGCATCGACGGAGGTCTGCGCTCTACGAGTGCTTTTATAGTAAATACTATATGCTTTATAATACGGATAAGATATCTCTAATGTTTCAAACGGGTGACATTTTACTCCTGATATTTGATGTGATTTGATGTCAGTGGTTATTACAAGGTAATACTTTACGATTCATAACGGGTTTGATATTTACCACCTGCAAATTAAAGAATATTAGGAAAAATTTAAGATTCGGAGGTCATGAAGTTTAGGCAACACGTATACAACGGACTGACACATTGGAAATATTACGTTGTCATCAGCATTATTCTGATAAAATACCCTGTATTTAAAAGATAAGGATACCCTAAATAGCTGCAGGTTTAGAAAGAGCTGTGTAGCCTACGTGCCAATCGGAATATAGTGTGTACACAACCACGTTATAACCACTGACTTACGCTTAAGAACAAATGCGATTAACTCACCTGATATCTAGACATTGGTCTAGATGACACAAACGACCACGAATTGCAATTCCAAACACTTGAGAAGAAGTCACGTCCATGTGACCAGAAAAAAAAACTTGAAGGATATGGCGTAAAAAATAGAGCAAACACCATGTTTACCTCACCAGTGCATTTTCAATGTATATGTCAGGTATATAAATTTTCAATAAAAAACATTGTTCAAGTCTGAATACCTTAGAAGTACTAAGCTATCAAACACTGAGTTATGTAGGTACATAAATTGCATCGAGCAAGCACCCATTTCGTCTTTTCTTGTATTTAAATCAAATATGGATTGCCTTAGGATTAGTTAACCGAGTATAAAACACATCTTTTTTAGAATGCTATGGTTTTAAAAGTCCCTTTTCGGATTAAGATGAAAAGAGAACTACATACCCAACGTAAAATCATTTTGAACACAATTGTATAACCATGAAAAGATTCACATGTTACTAGTTTGAGATATATAATAATTATTCTGTTTGCGTTATACCACAAGACCAACCTTTCGGCTATTAGAACTCACTCAAAACAACAAGGGACATGTGGATAAAGCAGAAGCATGTTCCGAATATCTTAGCATGTTTTCCATTTTATTGGACACAAATTTCATTTGTAAGTATAACTGTTTCATCATATAACGCATCACGCGAAATACATCATCTTTCTTGATAATTAATAACAGATCCCAGTATGAATGTGTGCGTCTTTACATATATGTTTTCGTATACATATAATAATACTTCTATAATATATGCAACATGGAGTTAATTACGTTTTGGATTGAAAATGTGAATAGTTGGTTAAAACAATAAGTAAACCAGAACCTAACTAACCATCTGTTATTCAGGCCATGTGTCAGATGTCCACAGCGTAAAACGGCTGTCACTCTTACTGGTGACCATGAAAATATAAAAGTGAACTGAGAATATTAAATGTTTCTATTCAAAGACTTTCACAATGGTCTTCGAAACAAACAAAACATTCTCTTACTGTAAACAGTTATTTCAATATTTGTGTCCCCACTCTGGTTAGTTTAGTTAACTGATCCACTGTTCGGTTAATCAAATGATCCCCTAATCAGTTTGTTTCAAATTCCCTTTGTACATACGCCGCAACCTATCCCCTGCAAAACGAATCAAAGTATAGGTTACAGTCATATATGGAATGACTACATTATTTCTAACTAGTGACCAATCCTTCGTCCGAAATAATATGAATAAGATTCATTTGTGACATATATTTGTAATTTTCCTGAAAATATGTATTTTCCTTAAAGGTTGACAAAATTTATTGTTTATGAGGATTAGTATAAGATTCAGAGAGCTGTGACAAATATAAAGAGGCAAAAATAGGAGAATCACCCCACTAACATACAACATTGATTTAAAAATGCCCGTATACTTTCATATGTTATATTTGAATGTAACTTGTTTCCATAAACTATAAGTCGATGTGTAAATCACCCTATGCTTGATTACTTCATGTAGGCGTGGATTCTTGTTTTATACGATCACAGTAAACAAATGATAAGTATCTACATGATAGCTTTAACTATGACCTCGTGGCTGAACTATCTAATAATCATTTGAAGTGAAATACAGGTTTAAATATATGTAATTTCTGATGCTTTTAGTCACGAATGTGGAAATATTGATATTCCATAAAATATGTTGATATATAATCGATAGGAGTTGAGTTAGATATTTGTTTTTCCCCCCAAAATGATGCCTGGTTAGGTGCGCCAATACAGTGCTGCCACCTTCCGTGTATGAAATACACTCGTATAATGAAACACCATACAATCCCGGTGTTGTTTAAATCCACTTAAGTTTATTGAGGCTGTTCATTATTGTCGATCACTACTATGTCAATAACATGTTCGTGATCTGTAAAGTAAAACCATCCATGAGATGTTCCGAATAAATGAGGTTTTTAGTATTTGTCAGAAGGCAGAGAATTATTTCGCAATGATATCGAACGATCGACAGTTGTTCATTGAAGACTATGTTTAAACAAAATGTATATTATATATGATTACAACACATTAAAAAATTGCAGCTGCACTCAAAATATAGCCTACCTGTAACCAATAAGATCAGCAGGTACACGTTTTCAAATTTTGAAATCATTTTGTATTTACAGCAGTTTTTTATTCAATGCGAACTGTGCCTACTTTGAATTAATTACGATATAACTAAAATATTAAGAATATACAGAATAAGATTCCTCGTAATACTCTCATTTTATGAATGGTTTTAAATAATGAAATCAAAGAACGGCTCAGATAAGGAATTGACGGTCTGAGTGGTGTGTGAGTCATGTATTTGAGGAGTCTGGACTGTAAAATATAATTTCGCGCAAAGTGACTTCAAAAGTGATTTTCTATTAGCAAAAGTTGTTTATCCATAAGCACATCATAAACGTTCCATTAAAATGATAACTAATCCCGAAATAATTTAAACCTTATGTGAAATATTGCGAATCCGGACTAATATGTATGTCTAAAATTTGTGAAAGGATAGATAACTAGCTGGTTCAGAAGCCATGTGGTTAAGTGCGCCTACTATTCAGTGCTGCCAACTTCTGTGTATGGGCGCCTGCTTATTTGATGAAAATATCTTACAACCCTTTCATGATTTATCATCGTCATTAAGGGTGTTCACTTTCTCATATAAATGTTGTGTTGATATAGTAATTATGAGCTATATATGAACGCAAACGATCATTTAATTACTACGAAATAAGGTCTTTGATATCAAATTAAAGTAATTAGGCACAATGAAGACAACATTTAACCAACATGAGTGTAACATATAAGTTTAAATTTGAAACGGCAAATAGTTAATAAAAAAAAAACAACTATATTGTTTTACATCAGCTATAAATATGATGCCAACCCTTCACATAGCGGCACTTAATATATCTCCATGATGCATCTGTAAACTTTGTTCTCCTTCCTGGCGGGGATTAGTTGTGTTACAAATAAGTTGAAATGTAACACTTTAACTCTCTAATTAATAGAAACGTTTGAACAAGGAAATTGAAGAGATCTATTTTTTTTTACATTTACGGTTCCTTTAAATGTTTGTTGCGTTTTCATACATTAAAAATGTCTTTTCTCTGTCAAGACGGGATTAAATAGTTGGCAACATCTTTAAAGCACCAAATAGATGATTGGATTCGTCATTGTATGACAAGGTTGTGTATGGTGCTCCCCCATTTCTAGGCTAAAAATTTAAACAAGATTGTTCTCCCTGATAAATCTCTTCTTAAAATTCATTATTTGGGTAAACAAAAATTAAAAATCCAGGATTTTTTTCGTAACGTGTTTTCTAGTTATTGTTTCGGAGCAGATCTTTGTACTGTGTCGGAAATGGGCTATGTCGTATCAAGAAAATATTCCTTTTCACAGAGGCCGGGTCCTGATACTGTTGCGACTTACGTGGTATACCCTTTCCAACTATATAGCAAGGGTATTCATACATCTACTTATATATATATATATATATATAAATATATATATATATATATGCATGTATATACCGACCCACCCATGTGACAATGTACCGCCGTCTCTATGAATAAATTAATAATTCTGTCCATAGAAGACATATAAAAAAACAAATTCGAATTCTTTAACTCTAGTTGGATTATAATGTTATAAAATATGTTTGGCCCAGATTGGACAGCCTAAAACACTTGTCCATTTAAACTTCAATGCAACCTGACGGAGTGGAGGACCGGACGACTGTAACCGGTGCATAATAAATTGCTGACAAGACCGGACCTGTTAATCGAAATTCCGGCCCGACCATCCCTGGACCATCCCAAAATTATGGTGGTGGTAACTGAGATCATCTTTACCAGAATATAATGCCCAGATCTGTTCATGTTCCTTCGATTATTCCATTTTCTGGAGAGAGTTTACTGTATATAAAAGGGTTGAGCTCATGAAAATTTAGTTGGTAATTTTGTAGACAGATTTGAGTTTGCAGGCCCCTCTGAACATGAAGTTGTACAAATGTACCTGGCCATAATGTTGTATGCTTAGACTGTTCAGTACCATCGGCTTATACTCGTGGTCAATCTCACATATTACATAATATGGCCCAGAGTAGAGCACCAGCATGATAACCTGTGACCTAATATACGCTATTATAGAGGCTGCATGGCTTTGTCATCAGCTGGATATAGCTTTACATAACAGCACAAAGCCTGAGGTGTTCTCCTCTTGTATCAGCAAAACACAATGGCACTGCATGGCCGAAAACCGCATGCAAGAAAGAAGCCATGCTCTTTTGATCTCTATCTCTGTGTATACCTTCTAGATAAGAGCTGGAATCCCTCTGTTGTTCCCTGGAGAATGTAATTCTATCTCCATGGAAGTACCATACCCTTCCCCCTTTTCACCTAAATAGCTTAGCATTACTTAACAGGATTAACCTGTCCACTGAAAATATCTTTGTCAAATATAAGCTATGAAATGTTTTCAGCCAATACTATCCCCCAGCTAGAGCAGCTAGTGGCTCTCGGCATACACACTTAATAGAAATGGACCCTTTATCCTCGAGTCTTGTTTTATATTTCAGTAAAGATGCATGTACATGGAAGACATAGGGTCCCGTCTGTTTATTTCCCCCATTAAAATGTTAAATCTGACCGTTACAAGGTATGATATGTTGTTTTATGCATTTAAGTCATTTAAGTTACTGAACATGTTAGTCAGTGTGGTCAAGATGTTATAAAAAGGTGTTTCTTTATGGTGTAGACATGGCCAAGTATTACATAACATACAATGAACAACCGAGGCTCTCCTTGCTGTACGCTGATATACCGACACCTTTCAGGGAAACGGCACATACACGTACTCTGTGACGTCAAATATAGCACCCAAATATGGCCATATCCTCACCTGCGTAAACAAATATGCTATGAACTCCCCTTCAAACACTAGAATACAGTCTGTGGTTATTTACGCGTTGATCGCCCGAAAATGTAATCAATTATACATGGTATCATTGCCGAGCTATCCTAAAAAAATTTCAACAAACTAGGATAGCTCGGCAATGATACCATGTACAATTGATTACATTTTTGTTTGTTCAACAAACTATGTTGAGGAGTTTTACTCATATCCTGCTGACAGACAAACAAATTCACAGATTAACAAACAAATATGCGCTGCCAATAACATAACCCTCGCTGCTAGGCTAGGCAGAGGTACAGATCGGGCAAACAAATGCGGGGTCATCTCGGTTGGTGTAAATGAAAAATACCATATATGACGTAATGAGCGCAACGGATGCTTTCAAAGTTGATTTATAAACTATCTTTTGCAACAACAACTCGATTCGCCAGTATTTGAGATTATAGAAGCACAGAACACCCTACTGGAATAATGGCAAAATTGTGAGAATATTTTAATTTAGTATGTAACGTGAATATTTATCATATTAAATTTAATTTTTTATTTTTTTATTAATAATAAGAAATAAAAAAAATATAGCAACTTCACAACCAGCAGGCAATATATTCTAGATGAACTAAGCTGAGTATTACAACATCGGAATGGCCTGTACTTCAACCTTTTGCCATCCATTTCCAAATTATTCCCATTTTTTCACTCACATTGGCACTCACTGGCTTAGAAGCAATATCAGTTTCATATCATGTTTCATTTCAACATTTCAAATTTTAGGTGTTACCCATGTTACGGGGTGACATAAAAGCGGACCGAACTGTCTCGTTAGTGAAGCTTGCTTTTCTAGCATTGCGGATAAAACGCCGAACATGTGGGCCACCGACATTGATTCGAATCCCGAATCGGGCCAAAATGTTCCCATCAGCAATTTGTCTTCATAACAAACTGGAGCTCGTCCAAAACGACGCCAAACTTTGTGGCCTTGAGGATGGTGGTATGAAGTAATTCGGCAATTACCGCCACCTAGTTCACCACCTAGTTCACCAAGGTGAACTAGGTGGTGAAATGATCCCGTTTCGTTATATAACAGTTCTTCATTACCTATCTATAGTTTAGCACTATTTACATAAAAACAGTTGTTTTCTGTATTTTTTTTTTCTGCAGAGACAAGGATCAACGCACCTGAATGCAACTTTAATACACTGGTACCTATTAAAGCTCCATATAGTGTACCTGTTTACAAGTACCGTTTTCGTTGTCCACAGATGTAAGGTTAAGCACCTCAATGTTTATCATTATGAAAAATCGACCAGGGTAAATGGTGTAAGTGAATATTATATATATATATAAATATATATATATATATATATATATTTATTTATATATATATATATATATATATATATATATATATATATTTATATTTCAAATATGTAACTCTCATATCAATGGTAGCGTATGACCCAGACAAATTCTTTTGTAAAAAAAAATGACAAGATATGATTAATTCGTTACATTTAAACATTATTTACTATAATTACAGTATACAACAAAACTATTATATTCAGTCTCCAGTTATTAGAAAATCACAAACAAATCCCTGATACTCCCTGTATTATTCAGAGTAAATACCGATTTAAATCGGCGACAACTCTTGAAAAGTCTGTTTTAAAATAGATATCCAGGGCAAACAGAGGTTTACCTAAACCAGTTAATATAAATTTGACTTAACATAGATCAAAGAACTGGGTGTTAATAATTGACCCTGCCTGATATAGCTTCATTCTAACAATCCAGGTACCCTTAAGCGAAATGGAATATAAAATGAAAATAAAACTTTCATTACGTATTGAAGAATGGAAATTATAAATAGCGCATATATATATATATATATATATATATATATATATATATATATATATAAATATAAGTAGAACATGAATATGCGGCCTTATAATATATGTAAAAAAATTGGGCTTATTACTGCGGGGACATCTGGGTGGGTGTATATGAATAATACCGTTTATGACCTAATGATACACCCCGGGTGCTTTCAAAGTTGATATATGCAATATTTTTGTGCAACAACCCCCTCCCCCTCCCTGCTGTTCTAGATATGACTTTTTTTAGGACTGTGGAGTAGACCACGAATATGCGGCCTTTCAATATATGTAAAAAAAAGATTGGGCTTATGACTGCGGGGACATCTGGGTGGGTGTATATGAATAATACCGTGTATGACCTAATGATACATCCCGGGTGCTTTCAAAGTTGATTTATGCAATATTTTTGTGCAACAACCCCCTCCCCCTTCCTGCTGTTCTAGATATGACATTTTTTTAGGAGTTTTGGAGTAGACCACGAATATGCGGCCTTTCAATATATGTAAAAAAGATTGGGCTTATGACCGCGGGGACACCTGGGTGGGTGTATATGAATAATACCGTGTATGATCTAATGATACACCACGGGTGCTTTCAAAGTTGATTCATGCAATATTTTTGTGCAACCGAAAATTTCCCTTCCTTACCCAAAATGTATAGGCTTTAGACACCCTCACATATTTTTCCCAAGTTCAATACTAGAAAAATAACGGTGACCGTGTTGCCATTTTTTTGGAGCGGGGGATGAGAATATATATATATATATATATATGTGTGTGTGTGTGTGTGTATAAGGTAATGAAGTGTAAGTTCATGTATTGCAAGTGGAAATTTGTATCCGATGATTCTATACATGCAATGACGTATGGATGTACATAATATTTATATATTATTACTAAATATTTGCTTTCATATTTTATATATTTATATATTATTACTATATATTTGCTTTCATATTTTGTATAAATGATATATATAAAACAATATATCCATTGTCAGAATACAACAAGATATTTGCACATACAATTTAGTATGCAAGTGAAAGTGACATAAGATATGAATTCAGTGTATGCTATTATGAAGTACTTCTGGAGACATTCATAGGAACACTGGAGTCAGCTATAAATGTGAATGTAGGAAAAAAAATAAATTTCAATGTATAACTAATTGAATCATGATCATGGTCATATTATATTTAAAAAAAAAGGTTTATTACCGGGTTACAAACGTTTAAACATAGTTTACCTTGTTTTGAAGTACTTGGGAAATTATCAATTGAAATACCGATATGCATTGTATTTTATATGTTATATTTCAAAATAATTGATTATTTTCTTATAGATACAAATATAATAAAATGAAATTGAATTTCTTGAAATAAAAAAATTTAAAACTGTGCGTATTCTGGATATATATATATATATATATATATATATATATATATATATATATATAATTAAATCATATTAATGATTCTGCATTATCAAATGTTACTTTGATGATGTGTTTCATTCCCTGTGGCGTTCTGTCATCAAGCTAGTCTAAACATGTTTCTGTCCTTAAATCTAGACCATCAAATAAATAATTATACAAAAACACATATCTTTACTGCCTTAGATTGTGTTGATCAAGTTTTTGAGCAAATAAGAAAACAGTAAAATATTTAACTGGCATAATTTACTTAGGGAGAGACTGTTCTATATAATTTATATAGTTATTAAGTATATTGATTGCCCTATATATAACTATTGTATATCTAATTATCAGATTAAAAGATAAATATTAACACCCTTCAGTGCATTTAGATCAATTAAGCCACGAATATTTGATTCTTCAACCAAGTTACTTATATTATTATCATCCAATAATCCTCCACTATATGCTAATGAATTCTAACCAATGTTTTTCTACATTTGACCCAGCCTTCTGGGTGGAGCAATATATGCGCGAGCGTGACCTCTTGCCAGTCAATATTTGCCTCTTGATATTAGGTCACGTAGTTAACATAAATGAATCGGGGTGACACTAAATACTGCATAGGAGTGAGTTTACCTTCGCTTCCTGTGATCACACCCTGACAAACATGGCACATAGGTCAGTCGAACTCGAATCCGTTATTCAGCTATGAGGTAAGAACCAAAATAATAATTTTATGCTAAATGTTTTGTGTTGGTTCATGTGAACGCGTCTTTAATGTTTTGGACCTTACCTTAAAGGTAAATTTATCTAAAAAATATAAATATATTTAGATTGCTCAAAAAACAATCATAGGTGCTGCAGACATAGTTCTATTTAAATATAATTATTTTTGAGTGTCAACCTAGACGAATAACATTTGATGTTTGATATCAGTGATTTTGATATTAAACGAATAAGCGTTTGTAGGCTGAGTAGATTTTTATAACAGTTATAGGCTTGTACAAATATGGCTTTTAGGCGAATAGACAAATTATGAATAGGCTTACCGTGTCCACTCGGACATGACAACTAAGAACACACAAAGCGTGCTTTTTAGGTAAACAAAAGCGTCGTTAATTTTCTGTTTCATCTAATTTATGTTGATGCTCCTTTTAATTGAAACTATGGAGTCTTCAGTTCCTAGAGTGATTCTTTGGCATTAACTAGAAATAAAAAAAAGTCAAACGTCATAATCCATACAATCAATTCTTTGTCAATAAAATCCTGATATTTTGATACCACAAAAGTGTGATATATTACGGATGCATAGAGTAATTAAGTGAATCTTAAACTTCCCATCTTTGAAGGAAAACATATAACACGAGAAAGAATAAGTTACACAAAGATAATACTGATTGACTAATATTTTAAAACACATTAATATTTTCACCAATGCTGAATAACAAAATCGATTCACTACCTGGGAGGGTGGTTTACAACCGTTTGAGAAATATTTACAATAATTAAAATACACAAGTTTAACATATTTAAATGCCCTGATATTAAAAAAAAACTGTAAAAAAATCATATTAAGCTAATCTCTCTCCCAAGATGAATCAATACATCTTAAGCTAGATTATAACTCATTCTAACTACATGCCGTTGGTTGTTATTTCTTTCAAATTTCTAATTAATCAAACTTTTTTTTCGAAAAAAAAAAAATACCCAGGCAAAAGGTTCAATTTATTTTCAAAGAGAATAAATAATTGCCGACAGAAAATCAACATCATAGATTTTTCTGCTGAAGTCAGTGATTTCTTTGTCACTCTGATGGCATTGATACGAATTCAATGATTTTTTATACTTTATACTCAATACAGTATGAGCTAACTTAACATATAGAAATATTACCTATCATATATCCTGTTCCAAAATTTTCTTACTGCCCTTCACAGAATGAATAAATAATTAATTTTGAATAACCTGTAAAGGTTTAAATTTCGCGGAAATAACGGATAGCAATGCAGTGAGTCATATACAAAGAAAATGCCAAGGTTTCATTTTTTTTTTCAAATTAATTTGACATAAAGGCGATGCATGCATTAATGAATGATTTTTCATATGGATATTTAATTATTATTAAGTCTTTAATTCTAATAGTTATCCTTTGGTATTTTCTAAGTTAAAAAAAAATCAAAATCCATTCAGTCAATAATGTGTGACTAAAACTGCAAATCTCAGAACGTTACAATATATCTTTATAATCAGAGCCTGTGTTAAGCAGATTTTAACAGATCATAAACACCCTGTTTTTTTATACCAACAAAGGTATAACACATAACAGCTGTATAGAGTAATTAAATGAATCTTTGAAGTATAAACTCACATCTTTGAAGGAAAAATTTAATATAAGAAAATATGAATAATTGGAAAAATATTATACCAACTGAATAAAATTTTCAAATACAGGAAAATTTTTACTCATGCTGAATAACAAAATAAAAACCACCAATTCGGAGGGCGGTTCACGTCCGTTTGAGAAATATGTTAAATATATACTGTTAAATATATATATATATATATATACAATGTTAAATATATTCTATTTTTATATATTTTAAATATATACTGATATTCTATAAGCCTAATAAAATCATATTATGTTAATATCTGTCCCCAAAACGATTCAATACATTCGGTACATCTTTAGCTATATTCTAACTTATTCTAACTACATGAATGTGATTGCTATTTTGATTGAATCTCTGATTTTAAAACGTTTTCTAAAGATACCCAAGCCAAATATACATTTTATTTGAAGCTAGAATAAATATATCCAAACAGAAAATCAACATCATATGTTTTCCTTCCGAAGTCAATGATATACAATCGTTAACTTGATTGTATTGAGATATGTATATATAATGATATCATGACAGCGGATATCAGACTGCATCATTGTTAATTGAACTCAATTTCGATTGAGCGTGTCACAGAGTTTACTTTGGATATGAACTACCGTTACTGAGTATAGCCTCTTCATAGCCCGAACGTTCAAATTCCATTCATGAATTAGAATTGGAGTCCGAATACCTGTAGTGTAGAGTTTTCCTTTAATTCGACACAACCCCAAAAGGTTACCCTACCCGAATTAGAAAGGGGATCTATTCAAATTACCTAATAATACTTGATGTGATTATCTCATAGATCCCCATGACGTCGTTTGAGAATTGACATTCCTTAACCTTCCAAGCATGGCTTGACAGGCTGTAAACAAGTCTGTGACCGGACCTTTGTTACAATGACATCACAAAGGTAAGAATTACCTTTTGGGTGTGCCAGGTCACCAAAAAATATCCAAATAGCTGGAGCCAATGCTTTGACCTACCTCAATTAATCAGAATCTACATGCACATATGTTCGTGGGAAGTATATTTATGACCAAGTGAAAAAAATGCAGGGATATATTACTAAAAAGAATAAAAAAATACAATTCTATCGAAAAATCGATCCGTTTCTGACTCAAAGCAAATGCAGAGTTAATACTAGTGACACTACATTCAAATCATAATTGATCTTATATTTGCGGGTGCACTTCGCCAGTGTAAATTAAGCATACATATATTTTTGAATATTATTAGTGCCATAACCAGCATATCTGTATTCCAAACTAGGCTTTCGCAAAACATGGGCGTGTAAATGGTAGCTATTTTAATATTTGTAAATTCATCACTTGCAGCCCAGTGCTAAGAACCACATTCTTAATCGAAAGAAAAAAGTGGCAGTAACAGCATTTTCTGATGCCTACCAAAGGTCTATTTTGTACAGCTAAGCCCAACGGTGATATATCTATCTCAGTGTTATAACCCACAACCAAATTCTTTTTTATAAACAACAAAAGAGTCCCTCAATTTTCAGATGCAACATACGTATTAATTGCTTTTCTTATGATAATCAGTTACATAATACATCCTAAAAAAACTTATCTTGGCATGCTTTCCAGGTAAATACGTACATCTGACTTCATTGTGCTTGTTTATTTTGACTTTTAAAATGATCGAATCTATTATCTCAAGTTTACCAGATAAAGCAGCTGGAAATTATATTCTTTAACCAAATAACCGTTACTGTTTTAAACATGTAATACTGTGTCCTTCTACTTACGTATATGAATGAAACCCACTAATATTGTTCAAAAATATTTTCAACATACATTTAAAGCACCTTACAGTAATAACAAAAATTACCAGCACCTTTAAACCTTTTAGACTCATGACATTACAAACGCTTATGATGTCTCCGTAACTGTTACTGTAGCACTTAGGGACATCTTGAATTGAGATTCAAGACCAAAATTATGCAATTTATTTTTAATATTTCTGGACAAGTTTTTCTCATTTTCATTTGAGCAGAGATACGTTAAGCTTACCGTTATCTCTAAGGTGACAATATGTCTTGTTTCTCTCTCTCTCTCTCATTTTTTTCTTTCTCTCTCATTTTCTCATCTTTATCTCTCTCACTCTCTCTCTCTGTATGTAACAACTTCCTGTATGATCAGTTAAGATTTCCGGTAATTCAGGAAATGATCGAGTCAAAGCTTAGTCATTACATAAAATGTTTAAATGATAACATACAACGGTAGAATAAAACAGTGCATTTATTTTATGCTGCCGACATGTGATATTTAATCTTTATTATAAAGTATATGTAAAGATTTGTAAATATTATCAAAAATTTAAGCTTAGTACTTGTATATTCAAATTGAATAAAGCCCAAGTTTAGTCATAACTTGTTAAAAACACCAGATTACCTTTCTTACAACGGTGATAGAAATGATTTAATAAATACATGTTGGACGGCATGTTTACCCACACGTTCTGTCCTTATCCCTCATATTTGTTGGGATGTGTGAAACCTAGTCTAAACTATGTTTGTTATAAACTTATACAGGCGAACCTCCAAGTAAATACCTCTTGAATGGTGATGTGGATGGATATATGAACATTATCGGTTGTTTACCACGATATCAACACAGTCAAATCTATTGACTTTACATTGCATTTTCCCGTATCCGGGTTCACAGCTTAGGTAGGCGTACCAGTCAAATATAACTTCGCACGGATATTTGTGTTCACGGGCTAAACCTAAATTCATATAGCTTTGGCAAGAGTCATAGCAAAGTGTCAAATGTCACATGAGACACTCCCTTTGGAATCAGTGCTGGCTTAGCGCTTGTGCATTTACCCGCTTCTATGTTGAGGACTTGTAGCTGTTTAGTGTAACATATTGCTCTAGACCGGTCCTACTACAATATATGTAATACCTAACCGAATTTTAGAGAGCATCCAAAATCCATTAGGTTTCATGATTGGTTGTTATCCACTTTTCCTGAGGACAAAGGGATTCTTTTTTAACCAAATTATCATGCATTTCTGCCCGAAAAGGTCAAATCGCACTAAAATCAGGAGGATCTTAATGGGTATAAGTTAATGCGTATATGCAAAAATGCATCTGAGAATAATTGACATATTTATAATGCATCAACCTCCTACGATTGTCATTTTCTCCATTGCGGTGTAAATTATTATCACATTCATCAAATGGATTACCTATAATTATCAACATTATCATTGTACTCAGCCAAGATTTTCCCAATTATAATTTAGTAGTCATTTAAAATGTGATGTATTATACTAATATTACAGTGAAACCTGTCTCATGAGACCACCCGCTGGACTGTCCAAGCATGGTCTAAATTCACAGGTGGTCTTAATAGATAGGTCAGTTATAACTTATGTGATGCTCTCGGTAAACTTAAGGATAGTCCTAATACACAGGTGGTCTTATTTGAGAGATGGTCCTTTAAAACAGGCTCCAATCACCTCATTCGGAAACAAAAAATTACTTGGTACTATATTAAAGTTTTTTTTTGCTGCTAATGTCAGTTATGAAACACAACTTGCGCTATGTTCATAGAGCAGTTTTTATCATTTTATTTTTACCAGTGAAAAAAAAATTAAAGTTTTTTAAGTATCTCCACTGCACGCAGATGGAATAATATTTAAGCATCACATTGAATTAATATTGAGGTGTATTGACGAAATGGTATGTCATTTTTAAATGGTTTTAAATGGTTAAATGTATTGTGGATAAATGACGTGTACATGTATTTCGATCCAAACTGTCATGTTTTTTGGATGACCGTGCTTATGTACATATACGACATGTATTTAAACCATAAATTTGATACTCTGTTCATGGTCATGTTTCATTTTCGAATTGAATTAAGTTAGTACATTTAATGTATGGGCTGCTGATTTAATTTTCTGTGTGCATTTATACCTTGGAAGTTGCATCTACATGGTATTATTGTGATATTTGCTGTTTAAGATATAAATGTTAGCTGTAACAACAATAGAAAATATTTGAATTTTGTACATTATTGTATAATTCCGTTGACAGCTGAACACAGATTTAAGGATGATTAAAGGTATGAGTGGTTATTGTTATCCTGGATAGTTTTTGGTCGGCTGTCGGATTTTAATAACCAATAACCATTATTATATTTTTAACTAATGATATATATTTACATTGTCATGGGTGGTCAATATGTTTAAACAGGTTATGCGAATAGTATGTCACGATTTGTTACTTTATATATCATTTTAGATGGTCGTATTGACAGCCACTCAAGCCATAAGTGTTACATAGGTTATTAGTTGCAGCTTGCAAAAAGCTGCACAGTGGTAAATTGGGTAGTGAATTAATTAAACGAATATCATTTGCCCCATCAAAATATAAAACAAAGAAAATAAAAGCACAAATAAAATAATTCCGAATGCATGAAACTTGATATTTGGTTTCGCCACAGTTCACAGCTTCAATAAAGGTCAACAGTTACATTGGTCATCGTCTTTACAGTATAAACATAAACATTGTCTTCTTTTCAGCATTCTCAGTGCGCTGATCCCTGGAACTTGGAGCTAATTTGTGAGTACAGATTCTTGTAAACAATCTTTAATGACACCTATAAGTAAAACTATTAGCACGTTCTGAGTATTCTTTCGGATATCTTTGAAATTCCAACCTTCTATTCACCGGTCTATTCCTAATAACAGCTTTATGTGATAGCAGAAAAGCCACGAACCCGTTATTAATGAAGCGTATTGCCACTCATCCTTAAATAAAAGAAAAAAATGTTACTGCTTTTTCACATGTCAACGAAAGTTAGACTTTGTGAAGCTACGGTACGACCAACAGGAGATACATTGCAAATAAACAAAAACAGATAAGCCAAATAGGTTCGCTCGCTGGATATGTTTTTTATTATATTATTTCATCATTAGATCATAGTTTCACCATGCAGTAAGAAACAGTTATATGGCTAGCACCTTGTAGCCAATAAGGTATGTATTTACACAATATTATAACGCCACCGAAACTGTTGTTCTAAGGAAAATCACAAACTGCGATTCCGGGAATCTGTCGGTTCCTTGATGCATATTTTTATATTTTCGGTGTTCTCAACAAAAGAGAGGTACCTATACATATTTACACTGTTGCAAATGTGTAGAGATATATAAAGATGTCTCTAAAAAGACCATATATAATTTCATGTTGCAAAACAAGACCTATGTATTCCGAAATTTTGTATTTTTCTACAGAAATATATGAACACAGTGTGCAAGTGGTAGCTTCCCTTTTAAAATTCGTTATGATGGGCAATCATGAGCTCATCTCAGGTGTTGAAGGAGATTTACCCAAGACCCGTAATATAAAGACAGATGGTTCTAGGTCCAACCATTGTAATATGCGACCCTGTGACTTTTATAGTAGTACAGTTATGTGTTCACTATAATTCATAGATTTTATGGCAATGTGACCTATTTTTTTTATTTCAGAGGAGATTTACCCAGCATTTTCTTCAATTTTGCGTTCAAAGGTTTTAAATCCACCAATTATGAGTCGTTCCTATCAGACTTTCACAGGACTATAATGTTTAAATTTTTTTTCCTATAGCCCGCAGAATATAGTCAAAGTGACCTAATTTCATGTGTTTCATGACTCCCTAAATATAAAAGATTCCTAGCCTAAATGATACAATTTGTGCCTCGTCTTATCGTCTAATAGCTAAAAGTCATGTTTTCAGTGCATAACGCACATGATATACGTTATAATGAGCTAATTTCAGGTTTTAACAAATAAAATAGCTCCCAGGATGTTGCGTTAGGAGTTTCTAGGACAAACGGTTTCAATATTTGCCCTCATACATTCAGGGTGCTGAAGTGATGTATTTTCCTATAACTTACAGGATACAGGTATCTGTGACCTTAAGTCTTGTTTAAAAGAACATTTGCCTAGAACATAGCTGTTAGTCTAGAAGATTCTACGCCTAATCAATACAATTTATGCCCTGTTTGACTCTCTGGGAGTTCAGTCTCATGTTTCCGATCCTGAGCTCTTAGAACATAGGTCAACATGGCCTAATTTCAGATGTCGAAGAAGATTTACCCAGGACTCTTTGGATGTACAGTAAGAAATGTTTTAGGTGTAACGGGTACTAATTGTGCCCTGTTCACGGACGCCCGACCAGACGGTCCTAGAACGGGACGGTCGATTGACAACGGACAGAGGGTGATCGCTAAAGCTGACCTACAGTTCACTGAGCTAATAAAAGTTGAATATTCAGACCTATATTAGTTACCTCAGGGGTGCAAAGAGGCTGATTTTTATAGTTTAGTTTTACATATCCACTATATTTCAATACAAGATAAACAAAAATGTAAAATTGCACACATATACAAATGTACAACATGTTGTGACAGTTGAAGTGGCAAAGGAAACCTTGGGTTGTCCTCGTTGTGGCTGTCCACAAGTTTTATAGATAGGTTTCCGAGAGGTGATACAGTTTTTTGCTGACGTTTGCTTTGTAACTCATTCGTGCTTTCTATGCGTCGGTCCATGATGGTTTGACGGGAACATGCTTGTAAACTTTAGTGATCTTTTGTTGTTCCAATCGAAGATGGTATTACAGTTTTCGTTTTTTATGGTGTATATTGTTTGAGGCACTGCCGAAATTGTCACAATAACAGACAATATCAGGTAGCTAGACTGACGTCTGGCAACGGCAGTCAAAACAAAGAGTAAACATCGTATTGACACAATGACAGTCTACCGCGATGGACACTAGATCGGGGAGTTGGTAGTCGGCATGATAATCGTATTTGTGTACTCACTAATTAGTTTCGTTTGGTCAAGACCAATTAACAGACATAAGCCTGTGCAAGTCGCTCAGCTCTTACTTCGACTGTAAGCGCGTCATTGGCTACACTGCTGTCAATGAATCGAGTGTGTGGCGGGGCCTGCCCTACCAGCATGGACTGCCACTGTTAGTACACATCCGCCTTGGACGTGTGTTGTGTTGGTAATTAATTTATCAAGTTTAAGTTAGGAATTAATTTTGTTACCGGATTCACCTTTTCACCATAATATTGAAAAGGAAATGACCTAAAAATACCCCCGTTTAAAAAACTGATTATTTTAGGGTTTACAAATCACGTTAGGAACTTAAGTAACCATGTGAGCTATGATATGCATACAATTAAATTGCAAATGTACACCTGATAAATCACATTCGTATTTCTGTAGTCAAAGTCCATGTATACATTCTCCCTTTAAAAATAAAACAAAAGGCGACCATGACCCGAATGACCTATCCAATCACTTCTCATGAATATTTAAAAAAAAGCTGATACATGACCGCCACTTGACGATTTGCAAACATTTCTGTGAATTATCCACAAGTCTCAGCTCGCTAAGTATCTATCATTTAAACCTACAGGGTGAGCAGTAATATTTGTGGTAGGTTTATCACTAAAATGTGGAACTTTTATTATTAATTTACCTTCGGATGGCATTTCATGTCATGGATATAATGCTGTTTAAATAAATGAAGTATGATCATTTACTGCAAAGTTATTGCATAATTCTTCTTTAAGAGAAGAGGCATACTTGACCCATCTTTTCATGAAAAAAATATGACCACTGGCCAGCACCAGGCGTGGCCTGGCAGGCTGCCATCTACTTTTGGGGCGTCCTCATATGTCACGGCTTAATGGTGGTTCACATACACAACTATCACCACAGTCGTTATCACTTCCAACTCTGAGGCATTATGAATGTTAAACTCACAATTTCACATTGGGTGATATAAGGAACAAGGAAAGTCATATAAAATTAAAATACAAATTGATTTTTAATAAGTATGTTATTAGAAATTATTCTTAAAAATTTGAATATAAAAATATATGTTGTTTTGATTTCACACAATAGTATTATTTTTATGCACGCATGGTTATATTTTAAATGATAATGCAAACTAATCAATACTATAAAACCAGAGTGAAACACATCTGGTTGCTGAAAACTGCAGCCACTACATTACACTTGGGATAAGAAAAATAAATAATATATCAAGGCAGCCTTTTGTACATGTGCCAAAGGGTTAGGCGAGAGGTGTAGTCATGTGGCTGTACTCCTACACGGGCAGCTTACAGACTACAAGACTACAATATATATATATATATATATATATATATATATATATATATATATATGAGGGAGGGTATTGAAAATGTTTAAATTCATTTTTAAAATACATACATTTTGCTATACATTCCAGGCCAATGACCCAAACAAAATGTTTCAGGAAAAATATTAATATTTTGGTTTATTTTACACAATTCAAATTTAAGAGTTGAAAAATAAAACAAATAAAACTTAATCATTGCCCCATGTGCATCCCCCATTTTTTATGCTGATGCCCCCCCCCCCCCCCGGGTTTTTAAAGCTTATGCAACAAATGCACACATTGCACAGTATTAAGGTGATCAAACAACTCTATAATTGTGACTGTACAATTAATATCAGGTAAAAGGCTTCAAACTCAAGCAATGAGGGATGGCCCGAAAGAAGAGACTAAAGCCGCAGCAGGATAAATTAAACCCTGCAACACACTGTCAACAGTTTGCCGTGTATCACTGTTGGAAGTCCATGGGCATGTTGGTTACATACCAGCCCTGATTGCAAAATGTACATGCAGAGCAGAATTCCTTTTTTTTTGTAAACTTTACATAAAAAATCTAAGGCTCATGTCTGTTCTGGAGGTTAGTTTGTTTGTTTGTCCTTCTCAGCTAGATGTTTGTTCTGTTCACTGACAGCCTCTGATGTGTCATTTGGCTTATGTGCCAGGCAATGAAGATGTCTTAACATGGGTGGTTCTCTTCCTTTGGAATGTATCGGAAATGACAAGGACCACTTGCAACATTTATATATATATATATATATATATATATATATATATATATATATATATATATATATATATTTAACTCCAACACATCATGTTAACAAACTGAAGTCCTCTGTGCTGTTTTCCAGTCTTAATCTTTATTATGATTAATGGTGGCACCACACACCTTTTGTCATGCATTTCCTCTATCGCAACACCTAGGAAAAACCTATATTTTATGTTATGACTTGTTAACTATGAGGAACTATTTAAAGTGTGTCCTAAGGGGGCATTTTCCCCCTAAATCAAACCAAATTAACATTACTTCAAAATGTACTTCTTGCAGTACAACTTGTCAGGAACTACATAAACAAAATTGTTTAAAGGTATAGTAATAATTACAATAATAAAAATAATAATAATAATTATAGACTTCTTATAACTGTCATACCACAGTCACTGATCTCCACCTATCCTCCAACCCCATAATTTTCCACTGTTAGGTCTTTCCAACTACCTACTTTTCCCTTCTCCGCGCATAAATGGGTATTCCACTAATCTGTTAATGTCACAAAGAGACGCACATCTTCCCCTTGAAAACACATCCTTCGACCTTTAAAGCCCCATTTTTTTCACGTTTCTCTGTTGCAATAAATTTTGCTGAATAATGTAGATATATAATAATAATAATAATAATAATAATAATAAAGAGCGTGTTGGCAGATAAGTTTTTAATTGGTATTGCTTATCCATGTCTAACTGTTAGGAAAGAACTATAGATCTGTAACTTAATTGTGGGGTGTATCGGGTATGTTAATTACGTTTGAATTTGATAGGGGTCAGGATTGGAGTTTTATGGAGATCGGATTTCAGAGCTTTTGGGCTATGAATCTATCAATGATGCCATTTATTGGGTCTATATTGTAACATTTGAATCTCTCCCTGGTCTCAAAGTTTTGATAATACAACCACCAAAACCATTTTTTAATGACTAGGAACATACACTTTAAAAATGGTCTTGAGATACATCATTGGTTACAGGTAATTGTTGCAACTGATATTTCAGAATACATGCTGATAAAAAAAATATATTGTCAAGCGGCAATCGGTAGCTTTTCTTGAAATTTGGCATGGCTCTGGCTTCTGGGCAAATACGGTTGGTGTAGCTATGCGTCTTACATGTAGTTTCATTTTCTATTAAATCAGAAATATTCAAAGAAAAATATACATGTATGTTGGACTTTAGTACAATCATTCCAGTGCATATGACTAAATAGTTTACATTGCTAATACTATTTACCAAGAATAAATATTAATTTTAGAGATCAGAACAACTCATATTGCCATATTATGACATAATTGCTTATTTTAACATAACATTAAAATTCAAATATACAAATAGTTGAAGAGGAATTTATATATATTTCGGAGTCCATACTTTATTTAAAGCAACTGATTGGAATTTTTTATTATAAATATTTATAGGGAAAACTATATAAATATGATAGATAGAAATGAACAAAATCTTATAAAATTGATATTTTTTATGCAGGAGTTAAGTATATATATATAAATAAATATATATGTTTGACTTATAAACAACAATAAACGCGTATATTTTACAAAAACAAATGTGAATCTAGTTTTTTTTAAATATTCTGATTTCAGAAAGATCTCAGCTGATCACGATTTTTACAAGTTAACTGTGCGGGGCCATCTTAGACTCAGGGGAGGCTATTAATTGCTGTAGCAGACCGATTTAGCCCTCAGTCTTTGCATTCATCTACACAGATGACTGTTTTATAAATTCAAATTATTTAAGTGCATTTTATTATCTTGCCTTAAATATTTTTGGTGTTGTGGTGCAGACATTGTTGACAACTGTGGTTGACTTTAACGGCAAACTCATACACGATTACTTTAAAAAGCGCCTCTTTGTAAATTGTCCTTTCATTTGTTAAATTTATCGTTCTTTTCTAGATAATAACTTATTGGTAAAGGTGTGCTTTGAGGTGAAGTAACAAAAAAGCTGCGACTGCCAAAGCAAAAAAAAAAACAAAAAAAAACACTTAACATATAATGTTTGCATTCATCCCGGGATTGACAAGTGACAGTAAAACGCAGAGCTTTTTAAGCGCCCCTTCGTCCTGTCGAATACGAATATTGACGATCCAAGCTTTCCTATTGGCGAGTTTGGTAGGAAATCTATGGTTGACCTTTTTTTCCGTTTTTTTCTGTTCGTGCACCACTGTTATGCTGTTATATACCTAAATAATCGCTTCTTTTCTTTATTTCGGGAAAATATTACAATAAGCATGCGTTTCCAGGCGACCCTGTGCTATTCGTTCATTTTGACATACGAGTTTGTTCGCGCGGTGTCACGCTTCCCTCCCTTTGAATTTATTAAGTCGTGGTATGCATAAATTTTGAATGACGTCTATTAAAAGACACTTAACAAAGGATAATAGGTGGCGCCAATAGTTTTTCGGCACATGATAGCGCTATCCAAGGTCTCCGATCAGCTGGAGTTTTGAATCAATCCATGGAAGATTTTTTTTTCGACATTTAAGACTTTGGGTGATTTTCCCAAAGCAATAAACATATTCAAGTCAAGGTGACTCTCCTAATAAAGGTCGTGGCCACATTTTAAATAGGCATCGTCCTCTTATCCATATCTATGCACATGTCAGGCTTAGTAAAGATCTGTGTAAAATGTTGTCAGTTATCACGTAAACAAGTTTTATCTACAGCGACGGCGGCGGGACGTACATGAAACCATAGTATCCTCTGACTTTCTCTTGGGATACAATAATTATTACTCACATGCAGGTGTATACAAAATAGGACAATTGTGATGAGAATAGGCTTGTGTTATGTTACCCTTTGCTGCTGTTTCCTACTTGTTCTGGCATATATTTATGTTACGTTACACCATAACATAATGAATTCCATTGTGATGGTATTTTAGGATAAAGGCTTAGATTAGGGGGGGGGGGTACGAACAAGTTTGTAAAGCTTTCATCCATTCTTGAACAGATGTCAGGACAGAGGGTCAGACGGGGAACCTCACGCGCCTGGATGTTTACGTGCATTTAAGATAGCATCATAGAAATTAGAATATATGACCCAGACAGGGGGAGAACAATTTGTTGGTGTTAATATGCATTTGTAATGGCGTCTCAGGACAGAGGGGTTAGATATGAGGGTCGAAATGGTACGTGATGTTTGCATTCATAGGTTATGGGATCTAAGAAAAGAGGGGTCAGACAGGGGAACCTGACAAGCCCGTAATGTTTGCATGCATTAGGGGAGTAAACAACTTTGTTATGTCTCTTAGCAAAAAACGGGCTTACTGCAACCTATGTTGCTGCACACTCGCTGCAATATTGCCGCGCACTGTTGCTGTAGTCATGAAGATGCTGGTTTGCAGCAACATTGGGACAGGATCACAATTTGGTATGCAAATAAGTTCGTGGAAACCTTTCTGTAGGCTTACCGGAACCTATGTTGCTGCACACTTTGTAATATTACTAGGCAGTGTTTCTGTAAACTTCTTGCAGCCTTTCTGCACACCCCCAACAGTCCTCTTCCATCAGCCTACATGCAGCCCCAATTTAGAACCTTCTGGAAAAAGGGTGATCGGTATAGCTCAGATGAATACAGTCAGCTGAGCTTAAAATGCATGGTCCGATGAAAAAAAATTAGAACGGTGTTTATATATATATATATATATATATATATATATATATATATATATATATAACTCTCTCTCTCAATTGTGTCCATTCCTCGGATATGATGCGTTTGTATTTTGGCCTGTAACTTGGTATACATGCTTATAGAACATGTTGAGTTTTATTAATTGAATAGAAATCGAATTCTTTAAAATAAAAATATATTTTGTATTATTTTATTTTTTTTCAAATTATAGGAAATCTAATTGAGCTTTATTTTGCATTGTGAAGACAGTTAGATCCTGCAAATGAAAGAGGAAATATATATTTGATACAAATACGTTTTTCAAGTGTTGAGTTCACTTGGGCATTAAACTATGTGGGTTATTTGTCAATGGTTAATATGAAATTTTTTTTTTTTTTTAATATTTTTTTTGGTGGAGGTAACCGCCTCCATTTTTTAATGCTTGCTTAACTAAGTCTATATACAACCGCAGAATTTCCATTCCGGTTTCGGACTCCGTGACAGGGGCTTGCACACAATGCTCTGGCGTCAACCAGGCTCGGTGATTCACTCCTGCGGGTCCTGGGTGTGTCTCATCCCCCATTGCTGGGTCATAACACCGAGGAACCCCCGAAAGGCGCACTCGTTTGTGAGTGAATCCCGACTGTTGGGTACAGTCTCCCCATTGGGCCTGCAGTGCACCCACCCTGGGTAGGGGTCGACCGTGAAAAATCTCACCGGCTCGGCTGAGATTCGAACTCACGATCTCCCAGCTTTGAGCCCTGCGCTCTACCCCTGAGCCACAGAAGCCGTTTTAATAATATGAAATGTTAACAGTTAGGTTTCCATGTAAACTCGAAAATGGGCAGTGGACAAGTGATATTATGACCTTTGCCCGCATTTAATATACCTGAATTTTGTTGAGGATGCAATTGAGGTGAGAACATAATGGTAAATAACTGAGATTCATGAACATCCATAGAGTTTACCATTATTATTCCTTCATATGAAGGGCGTATAAAAAAGACAACATATTCTACGTAAAAGAAAAGGTGGTGCCACCTGTCTGTTTTAGGAATGTTGTGAAAACGAGTAAGTGGCCCGGCACCATCAGGCTAATGTACCGGATGGAGGTATCCAAAATCTGTGAAATGTGTACTTTCAGACTGATACATTAAACCAGTCCTGAGATAAATGCATGACCGTATTCAACGAATACGTGATCGCAGGCGGTGGCACTACAGAGAAAAAGTTCTAAAAAGTATGAATTTTACAAAAAAAGTAGCAGGTGGTGCCATATGTCTGGTCTACAATAAAGCTTTCCAAGATGGACAAACGGGCATATTTCAGGCTCATATATCCATCCACTTCTAATATATGAGCGGCTTTTACCCAAGACAAATGGAAAGCCAGTCTTGATACACAAAACAATTGCAGATGGCACAACCAGTCTTGAGTATGGGATGGAGAAATCTAAGATCTAAGGACATGCAAAACCAAAGGCCAATACATCAAAGCACTCCTGAAAAATATTTTACAAACAGTGGAAGGTAGGTGGAGGACCAATTCATTAAACCATTCCTGATATATGGGCTGTTATTATTGAGAGCCAAGATCATACTTCACTAAAACTATTGCAGTTGGTGCCACTAGTCGTGCAGGCACCTGTTTATATGTAACCCAACAAATGTGCTGGGTTTCAGAAAGATTGATCCGAGGGTCTCATAGGAAGTTCTCCAAAAATGATCATTAAGCGGCGGTAGGGGTCTCAAGTAAAAACAATAATATTATCAAAGCTCTGTTTTGGTGGATGCAAAAATTGCCAGAATAAGCAATTAATTTGCCAACAGGTAATTTACTTTTATTTTTCATCAAATAATAAAAACAAGACAATGTCACTTAGCATCCCCCCCCCCCCCCAAAAAAAAAAAGACGGGTGCGCCTTGTTGGAACAAACTATATATAGATCTGATGACTGGGGAAAGGGTTTTTAGATGACATGACATTTGAAAGAACTAGGCTGGTGTCAGCCACAGGAACAGCTCTGGCTTTGAGATTACTTACAAATGATTCTGCATGTACACACAATTACAAATTACATTTTCGTTCATTTTCATACCTCTTTGGTCTCTTGCTATGACCTAGAAACATATAAACAGCCTACATAATGAAGCAGCATTGTTATTTATATGGTGTGCTGCATTTATATATATATATATATATATATATATATATATATATATATATATATGTCATTTGGTCACATTTTGATCGAATATAAGGTTTGTTTCTTTAAATCCCATATCAGCCCAAACACCAAGTAGTTTATTATCCTAGTATGATTTACTTTTCTTACCCCAATGTTGAGGTCATAAAGAATACTACATATAAAAGATAATTTATTACTAAAATATGTCTAAAATTATTGAAAACGAATCATAAATTTGATCCATAAACGTTAACAAGCAACATGTTTATGATATTGCTTTCACGGGTCCTTCACGGGATACAATAAAGTATTTGGCTTTAGAAAAATATTGGGTATTACTTTAAACCTGACTATACTGTCATTATAAATTTTTCAGCGAGGGAGGTTGTTTGTCATGCATGATGTTTAAGCAATTTCTTAGGTGATATATTCTTGACGTCTATTATACACACATGTACACATAACGCGTGACCCGACGTTTTACACCGCTCCAAAACCAGATCCTTTAGGACAAAACTCCCTTAAAAAATCTAACAAACTTCTTGCATATAAGAGGTAGTATCTCTTATGTATCTTGAAGATACATCGTCAACCCAATTAATAAAATACCCTGCTTTAGAAAAATTGTAAATATAAAGTGACATGTGAAAACAACATATGTGAATCTCTTTTCCTTACGATTTCCTTCCGGAGGCAAATAACAGCATAATATTATATTTGTACATCTTGGTTCTTATATGTAAACGATAAACCAATTTACAGATTAAATTTCAGACTACAGATTAAAATAGAGAGCTAAAAAGTCGGAGTCCCAACATGAGGTGTCATGTGGAAATAACATTTATAAATTTCTCCCCTCTTGTGTTTCTTTCTGGGGGCAAAAAAATAGCAAAATATAATTAGTGTACATCCTGGTTCTTATATGTTAACGATAAACCAATTAACGGATTAAATTACAAATTAGAGATTAATTCAGACTATCCAAAAGGTCAGGGTCCCCGCAGAGAAAGGTAGAGTACAATGAGAGTCGTGTGATAGCTACACACGTGTTTAGTTATATTTGCTTTTATTGGATTCCCTTAAGTACACTATCTCTGTCCTCTTTCCAGGTACCTCCAGGAGGAAGATGTCCAACGAACATGATAGGATGGATGATACCTTTGTCATTGCTGTGACAGGTCGTGGGCACTTACAGAAAAGGTAGCTTTTAATTGAAATTAATGTGTTGTAGACAAGTAATGTTGTCTGTAACTGTTAATCGGGTGTTGAAGACATATTGCATTGAATTAATTATTGAAATATCATAACTTTTCGCCTATTTTCTCAAAATCAATGATCCTATGTTGATCCAGCAATGTACCCATCACCAAGCAGTCTCATGTTTGATTACAAACATTCAAACTGAAGACCTATGTCCTACGTTATTTCCGGTTAGATTACCTCCGTTTATAAAACGTTCAAAATAATAAGTATGTCATGCATACAGAGTCTTGTGCTCTCATTTGACTGAAGTTTTGAAGCCATTTAGTGTTTGGCCAAAAATTAGGAATGGACTGCATTAAAGATCAGTCTTAGAAACAATGCTATCCGTTAAATTTAGAAACTTAATAATATACAACCCAGCGAGTCATAGGCCACACGTTTTGTGCCTTTGGTATAATATAACATATATAGCATGATAATTTGATAATATTAATAGAATAATTTGGATAGGAACGTTCAAGGAAAGTTTGCTTTAATGTCTTACTTGTATTGGTTTTGCCAGTGTGGACATATTTCATCAATATTTTGTTAATTATGTTTTGCCTTCGTAGCCTTTTTGCAATATCTGAGTTTTGTGTCCTTTGTTGATGTGCTGTAGAAGCATGGCTGGCGACAAGACAATTGAAATGCCAACATTTAGCCGCAACAAGCAACTACTGATGCTTAACGACTCCCGCAGTGAAACCTTCGTCCCAGGCCGCACATTGTGGGAAGAGAATGTGCATCAGACCATTCAGCCTATGGACCATATTGAACAGGGTTTAGCTACTCATTTTGTAACTTGTGTTTCTTATTGGGAGCAGACATACTTTGTCTTAAATAGAAACTTAAATAAATACGAATCTTAAAAAGAACACAGAGGGGGAATCAAGGATATGATGGATAGGTTTAGAAATAATCCCCTCGAATGAAAAGCCGGGCTCACTGTTAAAGACAACGGTAACAAAGAGACGGAGGCGATTATTTGCAAGGCGATTTCTGCCTCGACAAAAAACCCTGACAATCTACTACAAAGCATATATCAGATTATAGTCCTAACATTTCAACAAAGGCTTGCTAGGTTTCTGTCACGAATTCAGGATGGTGGGGAAGTATGTCAAACTTTAGCTGACATTTTCGCAGAATTTGATCAGTCTCCGTTTTGTTTGTCTTGCCTTGATTTGTGGCTGAAAAAGGAAAGAAACATGTTTTAGCATTCATGAGAGATTTTGCATCAATGCGAGTCATACGGTCACTAGAGAGCCTTTATGACTTGCTCGTGAGTCTAGACATAAATAAAAAATATAGCATGTTTTTCTTTTCCCCTTGTCCTCTTGGAGTAATGTGTGCAAGTGCATTTTGAACTTTCGGGGTTATACAGGTGTTTCGACATACAATAGTTCTCGTGCGGTGAATAAGCACTATGGCTCTGATACATTATTAGTTCTTTTAAAGGACACGGGCCTAAACCCATTCATTATTTTCATTCGAGCCTATTACCGCTTAATTAATTACTTATGGGTTCATGAGTTAACATCCACTCATGACATAACCCCCTTCCTCAGATTATTTATTAAAACGTATCCTTAAATAGTTATACATCAAATATTACAATATCAGATATATAAACATTTATGCATCTCATAGCATTACCATCTTCATAAATAATATATCAATAGGTTACACGTAACATTATTATCAATATATCTGGTCATACTGATATATAAATGAATTTGTCGCAATAGAAAGACAAATTATATTTACTTGTGGCTTTCCTGGATGCGGAAATCGGCTCCCACGTTGTCCCGACCTCTAACGGCGACCACCTGGAATTAGAACTCCTGCAGAAGCCATCTGAACAACCCATCTCATGATCCTTTTTTTAGTGTTTTCTTTTCATTTATATAAATAACAGGTTTATGATCTGTATGAATGTCAAATGATCGTCCATACAAAAACAAATCAAATCTTTTCACAGTCCATAGAAATAGCAAGACATTCTCTCTTAAAACTGCATAATTTCTCTCCCTGGGCAAAAGCTTTTTGCAGGCATAAACGATTGGAATGTCCTTACCATTAATGTGCTGCATTAATATCGGCCCTTATCCGGTAATGGATGCATCAGCTTTAAATATGAAAGTGTTATTGAAATTAGGTAAATGTAGAATCGGAGGATTATCCAAACATTGTATTCTCTTGTGATTCATCCCATTTTCCTTTACTGGACTTTTATTGCTAGTTCGAATTGCGAAAGATAACGCTATGTCTGTATAGTTTGATATGAAATCTCTATAGAGCCCTGTGAGACCCAAGACTGATCGCACTTGTTTCTTGGTCCCAGGTTTTGCAGAATTAGCTATTTTGTTTCTCAGGTTGGGATTTGTCCGTACCACGCCATCCACTACTTCATTGACTAGAATTTCTAGTGACTGGTATCCTAGAAAACAATTTGAAGGCCGTGCTGCCCGGTTGGCTACCGTTATTTATCTAGCTTCTGTTTTATGGTCGACACGTGGTATACCCATGTTATATTGTGTACCATTATGTCAATATTACAGACAGCATTTTTTATGCCTTCCAGAAAAAAAAATCTCATTATTTCAGAGGATTGCGCGCATGCAGTTACTTAGCCGAATGGCGTAAAGTGGAAGTAAAATTTTCCCTCTGGTGTGACAAAAGCGGTCTTTTCTATGTATCCTCTTTCATAAGTATTTGCCAGTACCCTTTGGTAAGATCTGTCTTTGAGAAATAATAAATGGATCTCAAAGAAGCACATTTTTCTTTGGAGTTTGGTATTGGTTCAGGATCGAAAACAGTCATTAATTATTATTAAGTCGTTATTAACAACAGGAAATTTCATTCACTGTGCCATCAATGTGAACCACTGATTGAACCCTATCCGTATTTGTTCCTAATTCCTTTATTCTCAAGTTTATGCATACCTTCATTTAATCTTGATTTAACATCAAGTATCTGTTCACAGACTGTCATTACACCCCGTGATATTTCCATAGAGGCGGCTAAGATATCAAGTTTCGGGAAGTGACAAGTTCGTGAATCATTAGTAATCATGGTTGGCATGGTATAGCGCTATATTCTTTTTAAATTCTTTGGAAGAGTGGGTATGGTCGTAGAAAAAGGGATTAGTCAAAGGTTAACAGGTGAATGGCTTTTCTTTTGATTGGTATGCTCTTGTGCGTATGCAGTTTAATTCGCTATGTTAACAGGGTAATGTATAAGCGATTTTTCTTTTATGTCTTTAAGATGTCTTTCTCTTCTTGAAGTATTGAAATTATTTTCTATTCTAGGTCACAACAATCGGAGACCGTTATAAAAAATATATATATCCCATACGTATATTTAGCTAGATGCCATTCCTAAAATTAATACATCGCATATATTTATGCAAGAGGTTGATCATGTTTTTAATCACTGATTTTGATGCGTTCGGAGAGTGAAATCATAGGTTAAAATGGCTATATTTCCATAGGTGTCAGTAGGTGTAACCACACTGACATTTGATGGGGTATCTTTCCCAAGTTTCTGAATCAGGTGTTCTGTCCGTCCGGATGACGTGAACACAATGTCATCATTCATACTGTACAAATACTCGGCGCCGCCAATGCTCTGTGCCCATGCTGGTTTCCCTGAGTAAGGGCAATGTTCCCTGAATTTCTTGGAAGAATGGGTATTGTTACAGAGAAAGGGATTAGTCAAATCTTTATCAGGTGAACGACTCTTCTTTTCATTGGTATGGGCTGTGCGCATGCTCTTCCATTCGCTCCAATATCTGGTTAATGTGTGAGCGATTATTATTTTATGTCTCTATGATTCCCCCCCCCCCTTCCCTCTTCTCCTTATTGAAATTATTTCTATGAGACTGCCATTTAGATAAAAAAAAAAAGATGACCGTAATAAAAACATTTATCCTATACGTATATTTAGCTAGATGCCAATCCTACAATTGATAAATCGCACATATTTATATCAGAGGTTGATCATGTTTTTAATCACTGATTGTGATGCGTTCGGAGAGTGAAATCATAGGTTAAAATGGCTGTATTTCCATAGGTGTCAGTAGGTGTAACCACACTGACATTTGATAGGGTATCTTTTCCAAGTTTCTGAATCAGGTGTTCTGTCCATCAGAATGACGTGAAAACAGTGCCATCATTCAAACTGTACAAATACTCGGCGCCCTCAATGTAAGCCTCATTATAGGCCTCGTTCGTTCTGTGCCCATGCAGGTTCCCTGAGTAAAGCCAATGTTCTTTGGATAAGTGGGGTGCTTTTCAATTACATCAGTTAACGTCTTTTTGAACGAACTGAACCATTTAATGTGCATAGAATCGGGTCATCAAAAACATGACCAAAATAAAAGTAATAGATATAATTGATAATTGAAGAAAAAAGTATGATGAAAAATAGGCGCTGACTATTTCTGCCACTGGTCGGTGTTCATGGTATCATCAAGACCTTTCCCTGGTAACAGATGCCCTGCATATTGCGATAAAGTTCGGATCCGAAGAAGCCGAACTGTTATTATATTCATTACCTCTTTCTGTATGTCGGTGATATGGGATGGAACACAAGAAGATGTAAATAAACATTGCAAAAATTGCAATGAGTATAAATGTCTTTTAAATCCATACTGCAGGAACCCCCCCCCCCCCCCCCAAACTGTTCCATTAATCAAACTGTCATCATTTTGTCTGTTCTTGAGTAAATTCTTCTGCTTCTACCGATGGTTCTGATGGTAACGCTTTCAACTGTTTTAAAACACGAGTTCCCCTATTGGATTGTGGTTTCGTTTGTTTGACTACAATATCACTATCAGCCCTGCCTCCTATGATTGGTGTTTCTAAAATTTCCTGCACCGGTGGCCAACTCAGGTCAGGATCATGAGGATCCGTGGTTTTTGCTACATGTTCTATCACTACTTCACCTAATGAGTTTGGAATGATTATGCTTCCACTTTTCGTTATAGGTATAGTGAGTCAATATTAATATCGACAACAGGAAATTGATCCACTGAGCAATCAATGAGAGCCATCGATCCAACCCTGTCCGTATTTTGTCCCTCTTAGGAGATCTGATCTGATTACACAAGGACTACCTCATAAATCATGGATAAATCGCATATATTTATATCAGAGGTTGATCATGTTTTTTAATCACTGATTGTGATACGTTCGGAGAGTGAAATCATCGGTTAAACTAGCAGTATTTCCATAGGTGTCAGTAGGTGTAAGCACACTGACATTTGATGGGGTATCTTTCCCAAGTTTCTGAATCAGGTGTTCTCTCCGTCCGGATGACTTGAACACAGTGTCATCATTCATACTGTACAATAACTCGGCGCCGCCAATGCTCTGTGCCCATGCAGGTTTCCCAGAGTAAGGGTAATGTTCCCTGAATTCCTTGGAAGAATAGGTATTGTTACAGAGAAAAGGGAATAGTCAAATCTTTATCAGATGAACGACTCTTCCTTTCATTGGTATCGGCTGTGCGCATGCTCTTCCATTCGCTTCGTTATCTAGTTAATGTTTGAGCGATTATTTTATGTCTCTATGATCCCCCCCCCCCCAATCCCTCTTCTCCTTATTGTAATTATTTCTATGAGACTGCCATTTTGATAAAAAAAAAACATGATGACCGTAATAAAAAAATATAACTAATACGTATATTTAGCTAGATGCCAATCTTACAATTGATAAATCGCATATATTTATATCAGAGGTTGATCATGTTTTAATCACTGATTGTGATGCGTTCGGAGAGTGAAATCATAGGTTAAAATGGCTGTATTTCCATAGGTGTCAGTAGGTGTAACCACACTGACATTTGATAGGGTATCTTTCCCAAGTTTCTGAATCAGGTGTTCTGTCGGTCCCTTTGACGTGAACACAGTGTCATCATTCATACTGTAAAAATACTCGGCGCCGCCAATGCTCTCTGCCCACGCAGGTTTCCCTGAGTAAGGGCAATGTTCCCTGAATTCCTTGGAAGAATGGGTATTGTTACAGAGAAAAGGGATGAGTCAAATCTTTATCAGGTGAACCACTCTTCTTTTCATTGGTATGGGCTATGCGCATGCTCTTTCATTCGCTCCAATATCTGGTTAATGTGTGAGCGATTATTATTTTATGTCTCTATGATTCCCCCCCTTCCCTCTTCTCCTTATTGAAATTATTTCTATGAGACTGCCATTTAGATAAAAAAAAACATGATGACCGTAATAAAAACATTTATCCTATACATATATTTAGCTAGATGCCAATCCTACAATTGATAAATCGCATATATTTATATCAGAGGTTGATCATGTTTTTAATCACTGATTGTGATGCGTTCGGAGAGTGAAATCATAGGTTAAAATGGCTGTATTTCCATAGGTGTCAGTAGGTGTAACCACACTGACATTTGATAGGGTATCTTTTCCAAGTTTCTGAATCAGGTGTTCTGTCCATCAGAATGACGTGAAAACAGTGCCATCATTCAAACTGTACAAATACTCGGCGCCCTCAATGTAAGCCTCATTATAGGCCTCTTTCGTTCTGTGCCCATGCAGGTTCCCTGAGTAAAGCCAATGTTCTTTGGATAAGTGGGGTGCTTTTCAATTACATCAGTTAACGTCTTTTTGAACGAACTGAACCATTTAATGTGCATAGAATCGGGTCATCAAAAACATGACCAAAATAAAAGTAATAGATATAATTGATAATTGAAGAAAAAAGTATGATGAAAAATAGGCGCTGACTATTTCTGCCACTGGTCGGTGTTCATGGTATCATCAAGACCTGTCCCTGGTAACAGATGCCCTGCATATTGCGATAAAGTTCGGATCCGAAGAAGCTGAACTGTTATTATATTCATTACCTCTTTCTGTATGTCGGTGATATGGGATGGAACACAAGAAGATGTAAATAAACATTGCAAAAATTGCAATGAGTATAAATGTCTTTTAAATCCATACTGCAGGAACCCCCCCCCCCCCCCCCAAACTGTTCCATTAATCAAACTGTCATCATTTTGTCTGTTCTTAAGTAAATTCTTCTGCTTCTACCGATGGTTCTGATGGTAACGCTTTCAACTGTTTTAAAACACGAGTTCCCCTTTCGGATTGTGGTTTTGTTTGTTTGACTACAATATCACTATCAGCCCTGCCTCCTATGATTGGTGTTTCTAAAATTTCCTGCACCGGTGGCCAACTCAGGTCAGGATCATGAGGATCCGTGGCATTTGCTACATGTTCTATCACTACTTCACCTAATGAGTTTGGAATGATTATGCTTCCACTTTTCGTTATAGGTATAGTGAGTCAATATTAATATCGACAACAGGAAATTGATCCACTGAGCAATCAATGAGAGCCATCGATCCAACCCTGTCCGTATTTTGTCCCTCTTAGGAGATCTAATCTGATTACACAAGGACTACCTCATAAATCTCGAGCCTGATTCTTGGGAATTATCTTGCACAACTCTTCGAGACACTATAGCCTCTACATCCTCATAAACCATTCCCTGCTTATGCATACCTTAATTTACTCATGTTTTAACATGGCGTGTCTGTTCACAGACACTCGGTACATCCCGCGATATTTCCATACAGACGGATATGTTATCCGTTTTCGGGTAGGCACGGTATGAGGCTATACTTCTTTGAAATTCCTTGGAAGAATGGATATTGTAACAGAATAAGGGATTAGTCAAATCTTTATCAGGTGAACGATTCTTCTTTTCATTGGTATGGGCTGTGCGCATGCTCTTCCATTCGCTGCGATATCTGGTTAATGTTTGAGCGATTATTATTTTATGTCGCTATGATTCCCCCACCCCCCCCCCCCCTTCCCTATTCTCTCTATTGTAATTATTTTTATGAGACTGCCATTTTGATAAAAAAAAAAGACATGGTGACCGTAATAAAAAAAAAATACATCCCATACGTATATCTAGCTAGATGCCAATCTTACAATTTATAAATCGCATATATTTATATCAGAGGTTAATCATGTTTTTAATCACTGATTGTGATGCGTTCGGAGAGTGAAATTATAGGTTCAAATGGCTGTATTTCCATGGGTGTCAGTAGGTGTAACCACACTGACATTTGATAGGGTATCTTTCCCAAGTTTCTGAATCAGGTGTTCTGTCCGTCCCTATGACGTTAACACAGTGTCATCATTCATACTGTAAAAATACTCGGCGCCGCCAATGCTCTCTGCCCATGCAGGTTTCCCTGAGTAAGGGCAATGTTCCCTTAATTCCTTGGAAGAATGGGTATTGTTACAGAGAAAAGGGAATAGTCAAATCTTTATCAGTTGAACCATTCTTCTTTTCATTGGTATGGGCTGTGCGCATGCTCCTCCATTCGCTCGGTTATCCGGTTAATGTTTGACCGATTATTTTTGATGTCTCTATAATTCCCCACCCCCTTCACTCTTCTTATTGTAATTATTTATATGAGACTGCCATTTTGATAAAAAAAAGATGATGACCGTAATAAAAAAATATAACCTACACGTATATTTAGCTAGATGCCAATCTTACAATTGATAAATCGCATATATTTATATCAGAGGTTGATCATGTTTTTTAATCACTGATTGTGATACGTTCGGAGAGTGAAATCATCGGATAAAATGGCAGTATTTCCATAGGTGTCAGTAGGTGTAAGCACAATGACATTTGATGGGGTATCTTTCCCAAGTTTCTGAATCAGGTGTTCTGGCGGTCCCTTTGACGTGAACACAGTGTCATCATTCATACTGTAAAAATACTCGGCGCCCCCAATGCTCTCTGCCCACGCAGGTTTCCCTGAGTAAGGGCAATGTTCCCTGAATTCCTTGGAAGAATGGGTATTGTTACAGAGAAAAGGGATTAGTCAATTCTTTATCAGGTGAACCACTCTTCTTTTCATTGGTATGGGCTGTGCTCATGCTCTTCCATTCGCTCCGATATCTGGTTAATGTTTGAGCGATTATTATTTTATGTCTCTATGATTCCCCCCCCCCCCTTTCCCTATTCTCCTGTGTGTAATTATATCTACGAGACTGCTATTTTGATAAAAAAAAGATGATGACCGTAATAAAAAAAATAATCCTATACGTATATTTAGCTAGATGCCAATCTTACATTTGATAAATCGCATATATTTATATCAGAGGTTGATCATGTTTTTAATCACTGATTGTGATGCGTTCGGAGACTGAAATAATAGGTTAAAATGGCTGTTTTTCCATAGATGTCAGTAGGTGCAACCACACTGACCTTTGATAGGGTATCTTTTCCAGGTTTTTTGAATCAGGTGTTCTGTCCATCAGGATGACGTGAACACAGTGTCATCATTCATACTGTACAAATACTTGGCGCCCTCAATGTAAGCCTCATTATAAGCCTCGTTCGTTCTGTGCCCATGCAGGTTCCCTGAGTAAAGCCAATGTTCCTTGGATAAGTGCGGTGCTTTTCAATTACATCAGTTAACGTCTTTTTGAACGAACTGAACCATTTAATGTGCATAGAATCGGGTCATCAAAAACATGACCAAAATAAAAGTAATAGATATAATTGATAATTGAAGAAAAAAGTATGATGAAAAATAGGCGCTGACTATTTCTGCCACTGGTCGGTGTTCATGGTATCATCAAGACCTTTCCCTGGTAACAGATGCCCTGCATATTGCGATAAAGTTCGGATCCGAAGAAGCTGAACTGTTATTATATTCATTACCTCTTTCTGTATGTCGGTGATATGGGATGGAATACAAGAAGATGTAAATAAACATTGCAAAAATTGCATTGAATATAAATGTCTTTTAAATCCATACTGCAGGAACCCCCCAAACTGTTCCATTAATCAAACTGTCATCATTTTGTCTGTTCTTTAGTAAATTCTACTGGTTCTACCGATGGTTCTGATGGTAACGCTTTCAACTGTTTTAAAACACGAGTTCCCCTTTCGGATTGTGCTTTTGTTTGTTCGACTACAATATCACTATCAGGCCTGCCTCCTATGATTGGTGTTTCTAAAATTTCCTGCACCGGTGGCCAACTCAGGTCAGGATCATGAGGATCCGGGGCTTTTGCTACATGTTCTATCACTACTTCACCTAATGAGTTTGGAATGATTATGCTTCCACTTTTCATTATAGGTATAGTGAGTCAATATTAATATCGACAACAGGAAATTGATCCACTGAGCAATCAATGAGAGCCATCGATTCAACCCTGCCGTATTTTTGCCCTCTTAGGAGATCTGATCTAATTACACAAGGACTACACCATAAATCTCGAGCCTGATTCTTGGGAATTATCTTGCACAACTCTTCGAGACACTATAGCCTCTACATCCTCATAAACCATTCCCTGTTTATGCATACCTTAATTTACTCATGTTTTAACATGGCGTGTCTGTTCACAGACACTCAGTACATCCCGTGATATTTCCATACAGGCGGATATGCTATCGGTTTTCGGGTAGGCACGGTATGAGGCTATATTTCTTTAAAATTCCTTGGAAGAATGGATATTGTAACAGAATAAGGGATTAGTCAAATCTTTATCAGGTGAACCACTCTTCTTTTCATTGGTATTTGCTGTGCGCATACTCTTCCGTTCGCTCCGTTATCTGGTTAATGTTTGAGCGATTATTATTTTATGTCCCTATGATTCCCCCATCCCTTTCCTATTCTCTCTATTGTAATTATTTTTATGAGACTGCCATTTTGATAAAAAAAACATGGTGCCCGTAATAAAAATATATATCCCATACGTATATCTAGCTAGATGCCAATCTTACAATTGATAAATCGCATATATTTATATCAGAGGTTGATCATGTTGTTAATCACTGATTGTGATGCGTTCGGAGAGTGAAATCATAGGTTAAAATGGCTGTATTTCCATAGGTGTCAGTAGGTGTAACCACAGTGACATTTGATGGGGTATCTTTTTCAAGTTTCTGAATCAGGTGTTCTGTCCGTCCCTATGACGTGAACACAGTGTCATCATTTATACTGTGAAAATACTCGGCGCCGCCAATGCTCTGTGCCCATGCAGGTTTCCCTGAGTAAGGGCAATGTTCCCTGAATTCCTTGGAAGAATGGGTATTGTTACAGAGAAAAGGGATTAGTCAAATCTTTATCAGGTGAACCACTCTTCTTTTCATTGGTATGGGCTGTACGCATGCTCTTCCATTCGCTCCGTTATCCAGTTAATGTTTGAGCGATGATTTTTGATGTCTCTATAATTCCCCCCCCCCCCCCCCTTCCCTCTTCTCCTTATTGTAATTATTTCTATGAGACTGCCATTTTGATAAAAAAAAAACATGATGACCGTAATAAAAAAATATAACCTATGCGTATATTTAGCTAGATGCCAATCTTACAATTGATAAATCGCATATATTTATATCAGAGGTTGATCATGTTTTTAATCACTGATTGTGATGCGTTCGGAGAGTGAAATCATAGGTTAAAATGGCTGTATTTCCATAGGTGTCAGTAGGTGTAACCACACTGACATTTGATAGGGTATCTTTTCCAAGTTTCTGAATCAGGTGTTCTGTCCATCAGAATGACGTGAAAACAGTGCCATCATTCAAACTGTACAAATACTCGGCGCCCTCAATGTAAGCCTCATTATAGGCCTCTTTCGTTCTGTGCCCATGCAGGTTCCATGAGTAAAGCCAATGTTCTTTGGATAAGTGGGGTGCTTTTCAATTACATCAGTTAACGTCTTTTTGAACGAACTGAACCATTTAATGTGCATAGAATCGGGTCATCAAAAACATGACCAAAATAAAAGTAATAGATATAATTGATAATTGAAGAAAAAAGTATGATGAAAAATAGGCGCTGACTATTTCTGCCACTGGTCGGTGTTCATGGTATCATCAAGACCTTTCCCTGGTAACAGATGCCCTGCATATTGCGATAAAGTTCGGATCCGAAGAAGCTGAACTGTTATTATATTCATTACCTCTTTCTGTATGTCGGTGATATGGGATGGAACACAAGAAGATGTAAATAAACATTGCAAAAATTGCAATGAGTATAAATGTCTTTTAAATCCATACTGCAGGAACCCCCCCAAACTGTTCCATTAATCAAACTGTCATCATTTTGTCTGTTCTTAAGTAAATTCTTCTGCTTCTACCGATGGTTCTGATGGTAACGCTTTCAACTGTTTTAAAACACGAGTTCCCCTTTCGGATTGTGGTTTTGTTTGTTTGACTACAATATCACTATCAGCCCTGCCTCCTATGATTGGTGTTTCTAAAATTCCCTGCACCGGTGGCCAACTCAGGTCAGGATCATGAGGATCCGTGGCATTTGCTACATGTTCTATCACTACTTCACCTAATGAGTTTGGAATGATTATGCTTCCACTTTTCGTTATAGGTATAGTGAGTCAATATTAATATCGACAACAGGAAATTGATCCACTGAGCAATCAATGAGAGCCATCGATCCAACCCTGTCCGTATTTTGTCCCTCTTAGGAGATCTAATCTGATTACACAAGGACTACCTCATAAATCTCGAGCCTGATTCTTGGGAATTATCTTGCACAACTCTTCGAGACAATATAGCCTCTACATCCTCATAAACCATTCTCTGCTTATGCATACCTTAATTTACTCATGTTTTAACATGGCGTGTCTGTTCACAGACACTCGGTACATCCCGCGATATTTCCATACAGACGGATTTGTTATCCGTTTTCGGGTAGGCACGGTATGAGGCTATACTTCTTTGAAATTCCTTGGAAGAATGGATATTGTAACAGAATAAGGGATTAGTCAAATCTTTATCAGGTGAACGATTCTTCTTTTCATTGGTATGGGCTGTGCGCATGCTCTTCCATTCGCTGCGATATCTGGTTAATGTTTGAGCGATTATTATTTTATGTCGCTATGATTCCCCCCCCCCCTTCCCTATTCTCTCTATTGTAATTATTTTTATGAGACTGCCATTTTGATAAAAAAAAGACATGGTGACCGTAATGAAAAAAAAATACATCCCATACGTATATCTAGCTAGATGCCAATCTTACAATTTATAAATCGCATATATTTATATCAGAGGTTAATCATGTTTTTAATCACTGATTGTGATGCGTTCGGAGAGTGAAATTATAGGTTCAAATGGCTGTATTTCCATGGGTGTCAGTAGGTGTAACCACACTGACATTTGATAGGGTATCTTTCCCAAGTTTCTGAATCAGGTGTTCTGTCCGTCCCTATGACGTGAACACAGTGTCATCATTCATACTGTAAAAATACTCGGCGCCGCCAATGCTCTCTGCCCATGCAGGTTTCCCTGAGTAAGGGCAATGTTCCCTTAATTCCTTGGAAGAATGGGTATTGTTACAGAGAAAAGGGAATAGTCAAATCTTTATCAGTTGAACCATTCTTCTTTTCATTGGTATGGGCTGTGCGCATGCTCCTCCATTCGCTCGGTTATCCGGTTAATGTTTGACCGATTATTTTTGATGTCTCTATAATTCCCCACCCCCTTCACTCTTCTTATTGTAATTATTTATATGAGACTGCCATTTTGATAAAAAAAAGATGATGACCGTAATAAAAAAATATAACCTACACGTATATTTAGCTAGATGCCAATCTTACAATTGATAAATCGCATATATTTATATCAGAGGTTGATCATGTTTTTTAATCACTGATTGTGATACGTTCGGAGAGTGAAATCATCGGTTAAAATGGCAGTATTTCCATAGGTGTCAGTAGGTGTAAGCACACTGACATTTGATGGGGTATCTTTCCCAAGTTTCTAAATCAGGTGTTCTGGCGGTCCCTTTGACGTGAACACAGTGTCATCATTCATACTGTAAAAATACTCGGCGCCCCCAATGCTCTCTGCCCACGCAGGTTTCCCTGAGTAAGGGCAATGTTCCCTGAATTCCTTGGAAGAATGGGTATTGTTACAGAGAAAAGGGATTAGTCAATTCTTTATCAGGTGAACCACTCTTCTTTTCATTGGTATGGGCTGTGCGCATGCTCTTCCATTCGCTCCGATATCTGGTTAATGTTTGAGCGATTATTATTTTATGTCTCTATGATTCCCCCCCCCCCTTTCCCTATTCTCCTGTGTGTAATTATATCTACGAGACTGCTTTTTTGATAAAAAAAAAGATGATGACCGTAATAAAAAAAATAATCCTATACGTATATTTAGCTAGATGCCAATCTTACATTTGATAAATCGCATATATTTATATCAGAGGTTGATCATGTTTTTAATCACTGATTGTGATGCGTTCGGAGACTGAAATAATAGGTTAAAATGGCTGTTTTTCCATAGATGTCAGTAGGTGCAACCACACTGACCTTTGATAGGGTATCTTTTCCAGGTTTTTTGAATCAGGTGTTCTGTCCATCAGGATGACGTGAACACAGTGTCATCATTCATACTGTACAAATACTTGGCGCCCTCAATGTAAGCCTCATTATAAGCCTCGTTCGTTCTGTGCCCATGCAGGTTCCCTGAGTAAAGCCAATGTTCCTTGGATAAGTGCGGTGCTTTTCAATTACATCAGTTAACGTCTTTTTGAACGAACTGAACCATTTAATGTGCATAGAATCGGGTCATCAAAAACATGACCAAAATAAAAGTAATAGATATAATTGATAATTGAAGAAAAAAGTATGATGAAAAATAGGCGCTGACTATTTCTGCCACTGGTCGGTTTTCATGGTATCATCAAGACCTTTCCCTGGTAACGGATGCCCTGCATATTGCGATAAAGTTCGGATCCGAAGAAGCTGAACTGTTATTATATTCATTACCTCTTTCTGTATGTCGGTGATATGGGATGGAATACAAGAAGATGTAAATAAACATTGCAAAAATTGCATTGAATATAAATGTCTTTTAAATCCATACTGCAGGAACCCCCCAAACTGTTCCATTAATCAAACTGTCATCATTTTGTCTGTTCTTTAGTAAATTCTACTGGTTCTACCGATGGTTCTGATGGTAACGCTTTCAACTGTTTTAAAACACGAGTTCCCCTTTCGGATTGTGCTTTTGTTTGTTTGACTACAATATCACTATCAGGCCTGCCTCCTATGATTGGTGATTCTAAAATTTCCTGCACCGTTGGCCAACTCAGGTCAGGATCATGAGGATCCGGGGCTTTTGCTACATGTTCTATCACTACTTCACCTAATGAGTTTGGAATGATTATGCTTCCACTTTTCATTATAGGTATAGTGAGTCAATATTAATATCGACAACAGGAAATTGATCCACTGAGCAATCAATGAGAGCCATCGATTCAACCCTGCCGTATTTTTGCCCTCTTAGGAGATCTGATCTAAATACACAAGGACTACACCATAAATCTCGAGCCTGATTCTTGGGAATTATCTTGCACAACTCTTCGAGACACTATAGCCTCTACATTCTCATAAACCATTCCCTGTTTATGCATACCTTAATTTACTCATGTTTTAACATGGCGTGTCTGTTCACAGACACTCAGTACATCCCGTGATATTTCCATACAGGCGGATATGCTATCGGTTTTCGGGTAGGCACGGTATGAGGCTATATTTCTTTAAAATTCCTTGGAAGAATGGATATTGTAACAGAATAAGGGATTAGTCAAATCTTTATCAGGTGAACCACTCTTCTTTTCATTGGTATTGGCTGCGCGCATACTCTTCCGTTCGCTCCGTTATCTGGTTAATGTTTGAGCGATTATTATTTTATGTCCCTATGATTCCCCCCCCCCCCTTTCCTATTCTCCCTATTGTAATTATTTTTATGAGACTGCCATTTTGATAAAAAAACATGGTGCCCGTAATAAAAATATATATCCCATACGTATATCTAGCTAGATGCCAATCTTACAATTGATAAATCACATATATTTATATCAGAGGTTGATCATGTTGTTAATCACTGATTGTGATGCGTTCGGAGAGTGAAATCATAGGTTAAAATGGCTGTATTTCCATAGGTGTCAGTAGGTGTAACCACAGTGACATTTGATGGGGTATCTTTTTCAAGTTTCTGAATCAGGTGTTCTGTCCGTCCCTATGACGTGAACACAGTGTCATCATTCATACTGTGAAAATACTCGGCGCCGCCAATGCTCTGTGCCCATGCAGGTTTCCCTGAGTAAGGGCAATGTTCCCTGAATTCCTTGGAAGAATGGGTATTGTTACAGAGAAAAGGGATTAGTCAAATCTTTATCAGGTGAACCACTCTTCTTTTCATTGGTATGGGCTGTACGCATGCTCTTCCATTCGCTCCGTTATCCAGTTAATGTTTGAGCGATGATTTTTGATGTCTCTATAATTCCCCACCCCCCCCCCCTTCCCTCTTCTCCTTATTGTAATTATTTCTATGAGACTGCCATTTTGATAAAAAAAAAAACATGATGACCGTAATAAAAAAATATAACCTATGCGTATATTTAGCTAGATGCCAATCTTACAATTGATAAATCGCGTATATTTATATCAGAGGTTGATCATGTTTTTTTATCACAAGAAGATGTAAATAAAAATTGCAAAAATTGCAATGAGTATAAATGTCTTTTAAATCCATACTGCAGGAACCCCCCAAACTGTTCCATTAATCAAACTGTCATCATTTTGTCTGTTCTTTAGTAAATTCTACTGGTTCTACCGATGGTTCCGATGGTAACGCTTTCAACTGTTTTAAAACACGAGTTCCCCTTTCGGATTGTGGTTTTGTTTGTTTGACTACAATATCACTATTAGCCCTGCCTCCTATGATTGGTGTTTCTAAAATTTCCTGCACCGGTGGCCAACTCAGGTCAGGACCACGAGGATCCGTGGCTTTTGCTACATGTTCTATCACTACTTCACCTAATGAGTTTGGAATGATTATGCTTCCACTTTTCGTTATAGGTATAGTGAGTCAATATTAATATCGACAACAGGAAATTGATCCACTGAGCAATCAAAGAGAGCCATCGATTCAACCCTGCCGTATTTTTGCTCTCTTAGGAGATATGATCTGATTACACAAGGACTACCTCATAAATCTCGAGCCTGATTCTTGGGAATTATCTTGCACAACTCTTCGAGACACTATAGCCTCTACATCCTCATAAACCATTCCCTGTTTATGCATACCTTAATTTACTCATGTTTTAACATGGCGTGTCTGTTCACAGACACTCAGTACATCCCGTGAAATTTCCATACAGGCTGATATGCTATGGTTTTTCGGGTAGGCACAGTATGAGGCTATATTTCTTTAAAATTCCTTGGAAGAATGGATATTGTAACAGAATAAGGGATAAGTCAAATCTTTATCAGGTGAACCACTCTTCTTTTCATTAGTATGGGCTGTACGCATGCTCTTCCATTCGCTCCGTTATCCAGTTAATGTTTTAGCGATTATTTTTGATGTCTCTATAATTCCCCACCCCCCCCCCCCCTTCCCTCTTCTCCTTATTGTAATTATTTCTATGAGACTGCCATTTTGATAAAAAAAAAAAACATGATGACCGTAATAAAAAAATATAACCTATGCGTATATTTAGCTAGATGCCAATCTTACAATTGATAAATCGCGTATATTTATATCAGAGGTTGATCATGTTTTTTTATCACAAGAAGATGTAAATAAAAATTGCAAAAATTGCAATGAGTATAAATGTCTTTTAAATCCATACTGCAGGAACCCCCCAAACTGTTCCATTAATCAAACTGTCATCATTTTGTCTGTTCTTTAGTAAATTCTACTGGTTCTACCGATGGTTCCGATGGTAACGCTTTCAACTGTTTTAAAACACGAGTTCCCCTTTCGGATTGTGGTTTTGTTTGTTTGACTACAATATCACTATTAGCCCTGCCTCCTATGATTGGTGTTTCTAAAATTTCCTGCACCGGTGGCCAACTCAGGTCAGGACCACGAGGATCCGTGGCTTTTGCTACATGTTCTATCACTACTTCACCTAATGAGTTTGGAATGATTATGCTTCCACTTTTCGTTATAGGTATAGTGAGTCAATATTAATATCGACAACAGGAAATTGATCCACTGAGCAATCAAAGAGAGCCATCGATTCAACCCTGCCGTATTTTTGCTCTCTTAGGAGATATGATCTGATTACACAAGGACTACCTCATAAATCTCGAGCCTGATTCTTGGGAATTATCTTGCACAACTCTTCGAGACACTATAGCCTCTACATCCTCATAAACCATTCCCTGTTTACGCATACCTTAATTTACTCATGTTTTAACATGGCGTGTCTGTTCACAGACACTCAGTACATCCCGTGAAATTTCCATACAGGCGGATATGCTATGGTTTTTCGGGTAGGCACAGTATGAGGCTATATTTCTTTAAAATTCCTTGGAAGAATGGATATTGTAACAGAATAAGGGATTAGTCAAATCTTTATCAGGTGAACCACTCTTCTTTTCATTGGTATGGGCTGTACGCATGCTCTTCCATTCGCTCCGTTATCCGGTTAATGTTTGAGCGATTATTTTTGATGTCTCTATAATTCCCCCCCCCCCCCCTTCCCTCTTCTCCTTATTGTAATTATTTCTATGAGACTGCCATTTTGATAAAAAAAAACATGATGACCGTAATAAAAAAAAATAACCTATGCGTATATTTAGCTAGATGCCAATCTTACAATTGATAAATCGCGTATATTTATATCAGAGGTTGATCATGTTTTTTCATCACAAGAAGATGTAAATAAACATTGCAAAAATTGCAATGAGTATAAATGTCTTTTAAATCCATACTGCAGGAACCCCCCAAACTGTTCCATTAATCAAACTGTCATCATTTTGTCTGTTCTTTAGTAAATTCTACTGGTTCTACCGATGGTTCCGATGGTAACGCTTTCAACTGTTTTAAAACACGAGTTCCCCTTTCGGATTGTGGTTTTGTTTGTTTGACTACAATATCACTATTAGCCCTGCCTCCTATGATTGGTGTTTCTAAAATTTCCTGCACCGGTGGCCAACTCAGGTCAGGACCACGAGGATCCGTGGCTTTTGCTACATGTTCTATCACTACTTCACCTAATGAGTTTGGAATGATTATGCTTCCACTTTTCGTTATAGGTATAGTGAGTCAATATTAATATCGACAACAGGAAATTGATCCACTGAGCAATCAATGAGAGCCATCGATTCAACCCTGCCGTATTTTTGCTCTCTTAGGAGATCTGATCTGATTACACAAGGACTTCCTCATAAATCTCGAGCCTGATTCTTGGGAATTATCTTGCACAACTCTTCGAGACACTATAGCCTCTACATCCTCATAAACCATTCCCTGTTTATGCATACCTTAATTTACTCATGTTTTAACATGGCGTGTCTGTTCACAGACACTCAGTACATCCCGTGAAATTTCCATACAGGCGGATATGCTATGGTTTTCCGGGTAGGCACAGTATGAGGCTATATTTCTTTAAAATTCCTTGGGAGAATGGATATTGTAACAGAATAAGGGATTAGTCAAATCTTTATCAAGTGAACGACTCTTCTTTTCATTGGTATGGGCTGTGCGCATACTCTTCCATTCGCTCCGTTATCTGGTTAATGTTTGAGCGATTATTATGTTATGTCCCTATGATTCCCCCCCCCCCCCCTCTTCCCTATTCTCCCTATTGTAATTATTTTTATGAGACTGCCATTTTGATAAAAAAAAAACATGGTGCCCGTAATAAATATATATATATACCATACGTATATCTAGCTAGATGCCAATCTTACAATTGATAAATCGCATATATTTATATCAGAGGTTGATCATGTTTTTAATCACTGATTGTGATGCGTTCGGAGAGTGAAATCATAGGTTAAAATGGCTGTATTTCCATAGGTGTCAGTAGGTGTAACCACATTGACATTTGATAGGGTATCTTTCCCAAGTTTCTGAATGAGCTTTCTGTCCCTTAGGATGACGTGAACACATTGTCATCATTCATACTGTACAAATACTCGGCGCCTTCAATGTTAGTTCCAATACAGGGGTCATTCGTGCCGTGCCCATGCAGGTTCCCTGAGTAAGGGCTATGTTCCCTGAATACGCGCAATGCTGTTCAATCACATCAGTAAACGTCTTTTTTACGAAAAGAAAACTGTGTGTGTGCATACAATCGGGTTAGCAAAATCATGACCTTAATAAATCTGATAGTTATAACCCTTGATAATTGAAAAAAAAAAAATGATTGCGAAAAGGCGCTGACTATTTCTGCCACTGGTCGGTTTTCATGGTATTCAAGAGATTTCCCCGATAACAGATGCCCTACATATTGCGATAAGTTTAGATCCGAAGAAGCTGTACTCTTATTATATTCATTACCTCTTTCTTTATGTCGTTGATGTGCAATGGATACAAGCAGATCTAAATACACATTGCAAAAATTGCTATGAGGATAAATGTCTTTTAAATCCATATTACAGTAACGCTCTAGCTGTTCCATTAATCAAACCGTCATCTTTTTGTCTTTTCTTTAGTTAGTTCTACTGGTTCTACCGACGGTTCTGATGGTTACGCCTTCAACTGTTTAAAACACGAGTACTCCTTTTGGATTGTGGTCTTGTTTGTTCTTCTACATTATCACTATCAGGCCTACTTCCTGTGATTGGTGTTTCAATAATTTCCTGCAGCGATGGCCAACTGTGGTCAGGGTCATAAGGATCCGTGGCTCTCGCTACATGTTCTATCACTACTTCATATAATCAGTCTTGAATGATTATGCCTCCGAATACAGTACCTACTAACTCATAACCCAATCTCGGTACATGCATACCTTCATTTTCTCTTGTTTTAACAACAGGTGTCTGTTCACAAACACTCGGTACATCCCGTGATATTTCCATATGCTACTGATTTTCGGTTAGGCACGTTATGTGGCTATATCCTTTTAAAATTCCTTAAAAGAACGGGTATTGTAATAGAAAAAGGGATTAGTCAAATCTGTATAAGGTGAACGACTTTTCTTTTCATTAGTATGTGCTGTGCTATAAGTCTCTATGATCCCCCCCCCCCCCTTTCCCTCTTCTCCTGATTGTTATTATTTTTATGAGACTGCCATTTTGGTAAAAAAAACATGGTGACCGTTATAAAAAATATATTTAATACGTATATTTAGCTAGATGTTATTCTGTCAATTGATAAATGGCATATATTTAAATCAGAGGTTGATCATGTTTTTAATCACTGATTGTGATGCGTTCGGGGAGTGAAATCATAGGTTAAAATGGCTGTATTTCCATAGGTGTCAGTAGGTGTAACCACAATGACATTTGATGAGGTATCTTTTCCAAGTTTCTGAATGAGGTGTTCTGTCCATCCGGATGACTTGAACACAGTGTCATCATTCATACTGTACAAATACTCGGCGCCGTCAATGTTAGCCCCAATACAGGCGTCGTTCGGTCTGTGCCCATGCAGGTTTCCCTGAGTAAGGGCAATGTTCCCTGTATAAGCGCAATGCTCTTCAGTCACATCAGTAAACTTCTTTTATTAACTAACAGAAAACTTTGAGTGTGCATAGAATCGGGTCATCAAAATCATGACCGAAAAAAATGATAGCTATAACCCTTGGAAATTGAAGAAAATCAAATGATGGTAAAAAGGCGCTTATTAATTCTACCAATAGTCGGTTTTCATGGTAACATCAAGAACTTTCCCCGATAACAGATGCCCTACATATTGCGATAAAGTTTGGATCCGAAGAAGCTGAACTTTTATTATATTCATTACCTCTTTCTGTATGACGGTGGTATGCGATGGAATACAAGAAGATGTAAATACACATTGCAAAAATTGCAATGAGTATAAATATCTTTTAAATCCATACTGCAGTAACGCTCTAGCTGTTCTATTGCCTCTACGTCCTCATAAACCATTCCCGGTTTATGCATACCTTCATTTATTCTTGTTTTAACATCGGGTGTCTGTTCACAAACATTTAGTTGTTGTCTTAGAAAAGGGATTAGTCAAATGTTTATCAGGTTAACGACTCTTCACAATCGCAGTGGGGGGGGGGTAAAATTGGGGTTTGATCGCTCTTTGATACCAATTTAATGCATTTTATTCACCATTAGTTTTATGTTTTCTCTTAATGTTTGTGGCACTGGTTAAGGGTGTGATCTTATTGGTTGATGAATTGTCAGTTACATTTTACATTTCAAAACTTATTTTCTTTGATACAACTCTAAAACATCCTGATTTTTACATAACAGTTGCTGGACCTTATTTTTACGAACCGTTTGCAATTCTGGGTTTATTTTTACATGTTTAATATATTCATTTTGTTTTACAGATGGTGTTCACACAAAGCTTTCCTCACTAATCTGGTCTCTGTCTCAGACTAAACCTACTATGTTATTTTCAGAATTGGGATTCTCTATCACCTCGAAACACCCTGCTAACAGATTATCTGTTCTCTCTCACATAAAGCAAGGCTTCATACGATTGATGTGAAAACAACCTATGTGACTCGTTTGTATCAATCACGTTGTCATTTTCATGTTTACTCGGCATCACTGTAAATATACCTTTCCATTGGATAAGAAGTTTGCTTGATTCTGTCGGTAATAACACTCAAACCTTATCCCCTACCTTCAGTTTACGAAGTTTTGTTTTCAGGTCGTTGTACCATTTGTATTTTGGTGTCCTGTTTGCTACAGAATTTCTAGAGGCTCCCAAAGTTCGTGTAACATTTCTTAAAGTTCAACCACACACTGATTTCATTATTACTTGGTAGCGCTGGTTTGTCCATAATTTCCGAAAAGTAGTCGTAGGACCACGAACGAGTCTACCGTAAAGCTTTTCATAAGGTGAGTTACCTAAACTGGAGTTTGGTATCTTTCTAAGTAAAAACAACAATGACGATATGTATATGTCCCATTGTCCGTGCTGTTCTGCCTACAACCTTTTTCAAAGCTTCTTGATAATCCCATCATACCTTTCCACCAAACCAATACATACGGGGTGATATCTAGTACTGCTGTACAGACAACAGTCTAAATGTATTTGAAACCCAAATTTTTATCCAACACTCTCTACCTTAAATGCTCCAAACTGTCGTCATTTTTTCTGTTCTTCTGTCCTTATAATTCCACGGGTTCCACTGACCGTTCTGATGGTAACACTTTCAACTGTTTTAAAACATGAGTACTTCCTTCGATTTTGGTCTTGTTAGGGCCTCTACACTATCACTATTTCCCCTGACTCCTGTTATCGGTGTTTCTGCAATTTGCTGCACTAGTGGCCAGCTCAGGTTAGGATCATGAGGATCTTTCTACAAGTTCTATCACTACTTCACATAATGAGTTTGGAATGCCTAAAGCTTTCACTTTTCGTTATAGGTATAGTGAATGAATGTTGATATTGACAGCAGGAAATTGATTCACTGAGCCATCAATGAGAACCATTGATTGAACCTTGTCCATATTTGTTTCGTCTTACGTGATCTGATCTGATTGCAGAAGTACTTCATCCTGAATCTCGTAGAACTGATTCTTGTGAATTATCTTGCATAACTCTTTGAAAAACTGTTAGCCTGTTTTTCGAATATAGCCTCTACTTACTCAAAAATCATTCCCAGTTTATGCATCCGTTATCAATGGTTTTCTGACAAATTGCACATGATTTACAAACCCGTGAAACATCACAAGTTTAGAAGTTTATTCAACTCAGAAGGACCCCTTTCGGGGTATACAGAGTCATGCAATACATTATAAAGAAATTCTTACATGGCAAGATCACGTGATATAAAACAAATTTTACATAGTCATCGAATGACCAATAACAATCAATATACGACAAAAGCACATATTTCTAACCTAAGTATAAAAAGAAGATAATATGCAACATACCTGGCTAATGAATTTGATTTTGTAACTTCAAGATATCCCTAAACCACAACTTATGAGCAATTTTCATATTTTGTTCCGTATATTATTCTGGAACTGCCAAAACGTTGGGTCCCCCTTTATCAGTAGGATTTTATAGATCTCTTAATTGTCTGCGCAACCAACCATGTACTGCAACAAATATGTCATGGAAACCCAAATCTTTATCCAACTTTCGCCCTCAAATGCTTCAAACTTACATCATTTTTCTGTTTTCTCCACCGGTTACCAATTCAGTATGGGAACATTCGGATCCCTGGCTTCTTCCACATTTACTATCACTGCTTCATATCAAGAGTTTGAAATGCGAAGCTTCCAATTGTCGTTACAAGTATGGTGTCTCAATATTGATATTGACGAACAGGAAATTCTTTCACTGTGCCATCAATAAGAACCATTGATTGAACCATGTCCGTCTTTTGTTCTTATCTGATAACATAAGTACCACATCCGTAATCTCTTAGTACTGACACTGGGGTATTATCTGGCATAACCCTTCCAGACGCTGTTGGCATGTATTTGAACATAGGCCCAACTTCTTCATAAGCCATTCCTAGTTCATGCAAACCTTCATTTACAACTTGTTTTAACATCAGGTGTCTGTTTACAAACTCTCAGTACACCCCGTGATATATCGATACAGTCCGTTAAACTATCAGGTTTCGGGAACTGACACGTTTCCTGAATCAAAAGTTGTCATGGTTGCATTACCATTCTTCCTAGGATCTTCAGGTTACCAAACCCGTTTTTTCTCGGAGGACCACTATCAACCAAACAGGAGACGTGTAGGCTGATGTGATGTTCCCTGAGTCACCATACCCTGAGCTACCTGTTTTATTAACTGAGGATTATCACGTCCAAAATAATTTCCTGCACACACGTAGCATGAAACCTTTCCTGATTTTTTGGCCTCTCTTGCTATCCTTTATTCCACTTGTATAGCACAGGATGACCCTGACCTTACAATTTCTGGTCAGTCGCCGTTGAAGGTCAGGACACACAAAAACTTCCCTCCAAAGCCGTATAAGCTGGCATCGCTGCAAAAAAGCATGTAGACTGTCTTGTTAAACAGCCTTCCTCTGCAAATGCAACAACAACTATTAACAATATACCCGTTAAAAAACAGTCAGTCTTCAGTTATATTTAATTAAAATACTTGTCTTTATCTTACTGAGTATTTAAAAAAATGAAATATGTTATGCTAATACTAAATTCCCCAGATTACCGAATTAATATATCTCGGAAGGAACACTAGAAATGGTCATGGGAAAATGAGTAGCAAGGCCTTAGTTTGAAATGTAAAATTTTAATAGTGAATAATTGACATGTATGAGAATTAACAAAGTATGTTATGAGTAAAATATTAATTTATCAATTAATCAATGTTTACTTTCAAGGGCACTCTACATGCAGTTGTAACATAATTTAACCACGCATGCTTCTAAGATATGGTACTAATAGAATTATGTTGTACTGATATTATTACTTAATGTTCATAATTCGATATGTAGGTGCTTTTATAATAGGATTTGCTATTATTCTGTCATAAGCTTATATCAGTAACAACATATAATTGGACTAAAATGCGGGTATCAGCACAATTTGTATCATAATGAAACTAAGCATCGAATGTTGTACTTTTTCCTCTGGCATCTTGGCCAAGTGGCGGCCATATAAAAATTCATGGCTAAAGATCAGTCGAAACAGCCATTATAGACATTGCTTACCCAAGAAAAGTTTTATAATTTTCAAAAGAAAACTTTTTAAAATTGGTTCTTTGGTAATGTCACCTGTTTCCAAAGATTTGAAGTTTAATCAAATAATCAAATAATTGACATAAATCTGAATAAAATTAGTATAATAAGTCATATAATAGATATGTTGATTATTTGGCTTTTAATAGAAAGCGTTATGTTATTCGAGTGCAAAATATTCAAATCCGATAAGATTATAAGTCCAATGGAAAAAATGATAGTGACTGGATGAAATTTAGATGCATGTATTAGGTTAGATTAAATGGTGGATCTGCAAGATACAACTTTCTCTCTATCTGCACAGTGTAAACATAATAAACTTATTTGCACATGTACAGTGCAACGGGTATGAGTATGAGTATGAGGTGTGGCTGCTTATTTTGTTTTCAACTATTCTCAAGACGACTGATAATCAATAATCAATAACCGTAATGCTTCTTGTTAAAGTTATAGTTTTCATATATGATCTATTTCTTCGATTGATTTATCTAGGATATATATCACGCCAGCACTAAGATCCATCAATGTGTACAAGGAATCAGATATGGACGTAAAATGTAATCATGGAATAATATCGGTCAGAGTATCAATTTTATCATAATACGATAGAAACTGTCAAACACTCAATACATTACGTTTAGATATGTTAAAAGTCACAAACTGGTAAAGTTATATGCTAATAATTACTTTATAGATTTCTTTTTTTTTTGTTTCTTTACCCTGGAGTTTACTTAACTTATTTCAAATCCTTATCCTAATACCTTGTATTGAATGTGCTAGGGCGTATAAATTTGATGTACATGTCCATTTTCTCAAAGTTTACAGCATTCTATTATATATGAAGTAAACATATCTATCAAAAAGTAATTTTTACACAATAAACTTCATTAGATGTGGATTTTATTTTATACATACTGATACACGATGTGATCACAATACAAATACTTGTACAACACTGGAATGAACATGTACGTTTAAAACGCATTATTCCCATGTATAAATGTAGAGTGATTTAGATTATGTCATATACCATTGCAAAAACAAATGGCAGGTATCTATTTTTGGACATTTACCGACAGCTATTGGTGTTGTTTTTGTTATATTTCCTGTAACATGATATATGTACGAGACCATTAACAAATGAAGTGTAAACATGTACGTAAGATGGATGTAACGGCCCACTATATAATTGCCTCCTTTGATTACATCAAGTTCTGATATACCTGTAACGAATGGATTATTTACTACAAATAATATATATATATATATATATATATATATATATATATATATATATATAAACACTGCAAAACAACATTGTAAATTCACTGCAGTCTGTTTCACGGGATGCGACCCGATCACCATGTGAATGTTGTTAGAATCAAGTTTTTCTTCAGTATTAATCGTTCTGCCCTAGTCCTTAGGCCATAGAGCACTTTACAACGGAGGGTAACTTTACCTTATATATATATATATATATATATATATATATATATATATATATATATATATATATATATATTACATAAATATGGTCTGGTGATCCTATTCGAGTAACCCTCCCCGCACATACCTGGACATGTGACACTCCTGCCTGGTCATGTGACATTACCCCGTTCCACTGTGGCATAAACACTGACACGATGCCTCATCCCCACCGTCATTAACAAAGGATTAATATCCTATCAATCCACCATTTTTCATGAAATGCAAGTAAAATCAACATTCATGAATTGAAGATCTTACACAAAGAACAATATGGTGAACCTTCCATGTTGTATTATATATATATATATATATAAATATATATATATATATATATATATATATATATATATATATATATATATAAATATTACGATTTACAAAAGAATCAATTGATAAATCAATGTTTTATTTCATTCGTGCAATGTTCGTACATGTCTATAATTTCACTCCAACGGCTATTGGCAAATAAGGCCCATGAAGAAACACGGCATGCTAAAACGAGGAAGAAGTTTATATGCATTCAATATGTTAAACACGTATTTACTATTTAATCAAACCTGTGCCGCATATCTATTGCTGTGTATGTGCTATGAGTAAAGCCATGTGTGTCGTACACAGACAGTTACATTATTATGTCGGGTAATCCCTTTGCCTCATTGAATCCAGCAGGTATGTGTAGCAGTCACCTGATCATGCATGTGCTACAAGCAATCTATTACTGTGGTTGCCTTTATATCGGCGGGGCTGAATTTTCGCCGTTTTTTTTTTTTTTAATTTTCTAAAAATTTTACCTGGTTCCTTTTTCGAGCTCTATCATTGGTCAAGTAGTATACTTTATTATCAAAAATAGAGCACTTTACCTGATATAGGGTAACTTTACCTAATATATATATATATATTGTCTATGATTATAATAAATTGTTTAACTCAAATAAAATATATATATATATATATATATATATATATATATAAAGAAAAATGCGCGTTTCCTATGTATATTAGGAAAAATGTATTTTCTCCAAGGTGCATCATTTGTTACTTGTTATAAAAAATATACGACTATGGTTTAAACAGGACACATTCATGATTATGCTGTACGGGTGACTTACGTACTTCCCTGAGCATCTTTATAAATAGAAATTCATACAAATGTCTTCTGCAAACAAAAAAAAGGCAATATGTTCCATTTCCCCATATCCTTTTGCATGTGGTTATAAAATAATGCCTCATGTACAGCCAGGGATTTATCTGTGTTTATGTTTTCTTAGCTCGGTGTTTTGCAGGCCTAAATAAAGGCAATTCTTCGGCATGTAAACGTATTTTGGACAAAATCACACTTGCCCGCATAAAGTATAGGCGGACTGCATAAAAAACACTGTTGTCGAATATAATTGAAATGTAGCATTATCCAATTCATGAGGTCATTGCAGAAACCGGAGTTGGAGTGCATGTGAGGCATATATTTCCTTTTTAACATTTTTGTTGTTGTTGTCAAACCACCAAACACCTAACTTTACAAGGTTTCCTCCATATCTTTGGTATTATAATTGTATGGAAAAAAAATCTGTTTAAACTTAATTGAAATTTTAGTCAAAATTACTGACTCCTTATTCAACTACATAGCTCAATAACATATTTGAAAAAAAAATACACATTACAGCAACTGCAATATACTTTGTAGTAGCCGTATTTGGAAAATGACTGGTTGTAAAAGACAGTCAACAGACAGGAAATAACAAAAATAGATCCATGGAGGTAATAAAATACAACCATTATTTAACGACATTCCGTTTATTGATTCTGTAATAAATTAGTGGTCTAGGCTTTTAAACCGAATGACAAATTCCTTATGTCATTACCCTCGTCCGATAGGAAATCTTAGTATCAATATACCAAATCTTAGCCTGCGATTTACTTGGTCCTAGGCCTCTATAATGGTGGCCTCTCGCACCATATCATCACTACACATTATTACACAGTATATGGGTATTATATATTATTTTGCACCAAACACATCAGGATTAATCATGATTAAACCCGCTGCACACTGCATATGCAAAATCGAAGATTATCTATTAACTTGACAACTGGATTGGAAGAAAAAAAAACAGTTAATTACACTGAATACATGCTTCCAACTCAACACATTTTCTAAAATAAATTCCTCTACCAGTACCACTCTTCCTTTTTGACATGTGCATATTCAATTCAGTTGGTAATTAACCAAAATCCATAAATCAGTTTGAACAGTGATATAACGCAGCAGTTTCGCTAGGAAGTTCTATGAAAACGACCACTACTCTTAATCTCGACAAGGGGTCTTTTTTAAATTATTTACCTGCAATAGATTTACATATAAATTATCCTAGAATCAAATAAGAAATGTTTCTAATTAAAGATAATCAAGTTGTTCCAGGATTATTGACTGAACTGACTGTTTTCGAACGAGAAATAGCCCGGGGGTTTTGATATGAACAACATATATCCAAGATGGCTAAGGAAAAACGGCAAACATCGATTTGAATAACGTACTGGTCCAGGATCTTTTTAATGAAGGGATGTTTGCAAAAAGCCTATGAAAAAATCAATAAAAGTACCGTACATAATATTACGTAGGGTTGTAATACAGACGTACTGTGTTTATTTTTATCTGCCTGCAGACCTACCTAGATTTTGGAAACCCATGCATTATGATGAATCATATGCATATCATGGATAGACATTGGATATCTAATGAATGGGCACTATTTTGCTTAATAGTTTTCTGAATATTTTACACTTTATATTATGTGTAACTGAATGAATCGGGTTATTTTGTTAAACGTGTTTTTTCTTCTTCTTGGGTTAGCTGTATCTTTGTATGTGTAAATCTGTTATTTTTTAATATATATATTCTCATTTTCTTAATCACTGCCTTGTGTTTTTTGTACTACCGAGTGCTAAAACGATTAGTGCGCCATCAAAAATCACACCATCTCTACTTTATCATTTGGAACCTGAGACAACCGAATCCATTTCTTGGTAAGGACATCCTTTTTTCAGAAAGGCACCAAGAAGTTATACCTTTCATTGGGAGACATTGATTGGTGTCCAGACCCGGGAGGTTATTGGGAGGTTTGGGAAAAATAAGGGATATTTGGGGAGACTTGGCGCCAACTCACGTTTTGTACTTAGACTCGCAACATCCGTAACCTGTGTACGTTAGTACAGCTAGCGTTAGGGTGTTTAGACTTAGAATCCTAATGTTCGTAACCTGTGCACGGTAGTATAGCTAGCGTTACGATGTAGAACAGTTTATTTTTACTTCTCGGGTCAGCAGTATCATGTATGTGTTGAAAGTAGGCCAGATTCGCCGGTCATGGTCATTTTCCTTGTGAGACAATGAGGGAATACAGAGCAACGAGTGCGCCGCTTTGAGGTATGCCATTGTAGTGGGGCCATTGCTTTCGCCCTATTTACTGTTCAGCGGCAGTATGAATATGAATGAGCCTTCGTAACAAAGCAATCCCGGGCTTTGTATTAGACTAAAGAATATAGATATGCTTCCAGGGTGGAAGTGTAAGTAAGATGGCCGCATACTCAGTGCGGGCACATATAGTCTGAAAGCCAGCAGGTAATCGAGTACCAGTAAGCAAGTTGGGGCCAGGTACCGTCAGTCGGAGTCAAGTACCACGAGTCGGAGTGAAGTACCGCCAGTCAGGGTCAAGTTTCGCCAGTCAGGGTAGACACTTTCAAGTACCGCGTGCCGGGGTCATGTACTGCGTGTCGGAGTCAAGTACCACGAGTCGTGGTCCAGTGCGCCAGTCGTCGTAATTTACCGGCAGTCGGGGCCCAGTGCGCCATTGAGGTGCTGGTTGTATAGGTAGTGTTCAGGTGTAGAACAACCTGTACACCTTGGTAATGCCGGCATAAGGATTTAACGACAATCTCAATAATAGAGAGTCGTTTCTTATCTTGTCAAAAGAGAGTAGCTTTAGTATATGGTTTGGGTATTGGTAGTTTGCAATGTGAGGTGACTTTGTCGATTGAGGTTTACCCCCACCCAAACAGCGTTTATCTCCCAGATATGGCAGACGTTCACGCAGTGTGTCTTCGAGTAGTTCCTTGTACTTATGGAATTTCTAGATTTTGAGGGTCCGTATACCCTGTTAGGTAGATACACGTGTAAGTCAGTTAGTCAGTGTGGTGTTACGGGAGTTAGTATAGCAGGGAGGCCAGTCGTGCTCGCATTCAAGTCAAGACGGTTTTTGTGTCGTTGACACCTTTGTTTTATCGTAGGCTTTTGTGTCCACACTCACTATTGACCATTTGAACAAGTCTATAGACTGTGGTAAGGCGATGGGTTATACTGGGGAGGGTTTAAAGAAGTTTGCTCAGAGCCAAATTGCTTAGGCTAGACAAGAGGGCTCGTGAGCCCGAGCTACAGTTACAGCGGGAAGTTCGTTGGCACGAGTTAGAGTTTGGGGTAGGGATGAGTAGCAAGCAGAAGACGAGTGATCGTGTACAGTTTAAGACAGTATAGTTACCACCGTTTTATGTATCGAACAATAGGATTAATGCGTATATCGATAAATTCTAGAGGTTGACAGTAAGCTAAGACTATTGTCTAGGTTGGCATTACACCTCAATGTTTTGTTCATTTGTTGGTGAAAAGTAGTGATTACTGCCGGTTAAGTAGGCCATCTTGAAGCGCAAAACGTGACCAGTCTGAGATAGGCGAAGCGAGTTTTGGCATTCGCAGTCCAATGCGATTTTTAGATGTGGCGGGGTAGGTATCAAAATAGCGGATTGTAGAAAGCCCGATGTAGGTCTGAGTAAAGGCGCGGTGTAGGTCAAAATCAGATGGCCACAACACAGGCCATGGTACATACACCCAGTGTAGCTCCGTTTTATATAGACATTTAATGATACACGCACATGCGATGCGATAAAGGTAGATGTGGCCCAGTGTCCCTTGAAATATATCGAACAGTTGGTAGGAGGCGCGGTCCTGGTAGGTGATGAGCTTACATTTCCGATTTGTCGGGGCAATTTTTAATGGGTATTTGAATGTTAAAGACACCGGTTGTACCTGTGTCGCAGTGAGAAATATTTCGGTTCCGGCAGAACAGTAAACTGGTAAGACAGTTAGCTGCTTAATGATGTATAATATTCGGGTAATAGGAGACACTGGAAGCCGCCGTGATAGACAACCTTTGGTACGATTTATTGTCTGGAATATCTAGGGCGTTAGTGCAAACCTGACAGGGCAGAGTCGGAGCACTTAAAGAATTCATGTATAGGGGATGCGCACGTAGTTGAGCCGACTCCCGAAGTTGCTTTGGCAGTGGAAACCCGGCAATGAAACGTAAGTGAGCGCAAGGGACGCGTGAATAATCCGAGCTAAAACAATTCAGGGAGAGTCAGAGCTAGCTTAAGTGCAGAAAGACGATATATCCTTGGTTGTTTCCTGGAAGAGGCAGCGGATGAGGATCGTTCAGAGTTTAACGTTACGAATGGCCAAACACATGTCAAATTGTTGGATCGCCCAAACGACAACAATAAAATGCACTAGAATGAACCGGAATAGAATAAAACATTAACTATGAAGCACGTCTGCTCGCTACGCTGCGTGTCACCAAGTGGTCTGGTGATCCTATTCGAGTAACCCTCCCCCGCACATACCTGGTCATGTGACCCTCCTGCCTGGTCATGTGACATTACCCCGTTCCACTGCTGCATAAACACAGACACGGTGCCTCCTCCCCACCGTCATTAACAAAGGATTAATATCCTATCAATCCAACATTTTTTATGAGATGCAAGTAAAATTAACATAACATCAATTGAAGATCTTACACAAAGAACAATATGGTTTCAAAGTATTAAAGGTCTTACACAAAGGACAATATGCTATCAAAGTATCCTGTTGAATGGAATATTTACTTTAATAAGAACCTTCCATGTTGTATTATATATATATATATATATATATATATATATATATATATATATATATATATTGCGATTTACAAAAGAATTAATTTATAAATCAATGTTTTATAAAAATGTCATTCGTGCAATGTTCATGCATGTCTATAATTTCACTCCAACGACTATTGGCAAATAAGGCCCATGAAGAAACACGGCATGCTAAAACGAGGAAGAAGTTTATATGCATTCAATATGTTTAACACGTATTTACGTATTTAATCAAGCATGTGCCGCATATCTATTGCTGTGATGTGGTATGAGTAAAGCCATGTGTGTCGTACACAGACAGTTGCATTATTATGTCGGGTAATCCCTTTGCCTCATTGAATCCATCAGGTATGTGTAGCAGTCACCTGATCATGCATGTGCTACAAGCAATCTATTACTGTGGTTGCCTTCATATCGGCGGGGCTGAATTTTCGCGTTTTTTTATATTTTTAAAAGTTTTACGTGGTTCCTTTTTCGAGCTCTATCATTGGTAAGGTAGTATACTTTATTATAAAAAAAGAGCTCTTTACAACGGAGGGTAACTTTACCTGAAATATATATATATATTATTTATATATAAATATATATATTGTCTATGATTATAATAAATTGTTTAACTCAAAAACAATATATATATATATATATATATATATATATATATATATATATATATATATATATATATATATATACATATAGTCTGAAAGCCAGCAGGTAATCGAGTACCAGTACGCAAGTTGGGGCCAGGTACCGTCAGTCGAGTCAACTACCGCGAGTCGGAGTGAAGTACCGCCAGTCAGGGTCAAGTTTCGCCAGTCAGGGTAGGCACTTTCAAGTACCGCGTGCCGGGGTCATGTACTGCGTGTCGGAGTCAAGTACCTCGAGTCGTCGTGGTCCAGTGCGCCAGTCGTCGTAATTTACCGGCAGTGGGGCCCAGTGCGCCAGTTGATAAGCATTGTTGTATAGCTAGTGTTCAGGTGTAGAACAACCTGTACACCTTGGTAATGCCGGCATAAGGATTTAACGACAATCTCAATAATAGCGGGTCTATTCTTATCTTTTCAAAAGAAAGTAGCTTTAGTATATGGTTTGGGTATTGGTAGTTTGCAATGTGAGGTGACTTTGTCGATTGAGGTTTACCCCCACCCAAACAGCGTTTGTCTCCCAGATATGGCAGACGTTCACGCAGTGTGTCATCGAGTAGTGCTTTGTACTTATGGAATTTCTAGATTTTGATGGTCCGTATACCCTGTTAGGTAGATATTCGTGTAACTTAGCCAGTGTGGTGTCACGGGAGTTAGTATAGCAGGGAGGCCAGTCGTGCTCGCATTCAGGTCGAGACGGTTGTTGTGTCGTAGACACCTTTGTTTAATCGTAGGCTTTTGTGTCCACAATCACTATTGACCTGTTCAACAAGTCTATAGACTGTGGTAAGGCGATGGGTTATACTGGGGAGGGTTTAAAGACGTTTGCTCAGAGCCAAATTGCTTAGGCTAGACAAGAGGGCTCGTGAGCCCGAGCTAGAGTTACAGCGGGAAGCTCGTTAGCACGAGTTAGAGTTTGGGGTAGGGATGAGTAGCAAGCAGAAGACAAGAGTGAACGTGTACAGTTTAAGACAGACAGTATAGTTACCACCGTTTTATGTATCGAACAATAGGATTAAGGCGTATATCGATAAATTCTAGAGGTTGACAGTAAGCTAAGACTATTGTCTAGGTTGGCATTACACCACCGTGCTTTGTTCATTTGTTGGCGAAACGTAGCGATTCCTGCCGGTAAAGTAGGCCATCTTGTAGCGCAAAACGTGACCAGTCTGAGATTGGCGAAGCGAGTTGGCATTCGCAGTCCAATGCGATGTTTTAGATGTGGCGGAGTAGGTATCAAAATAGCGGATAGTAGAAAGCCCGATGTAGGTCTGAGTAAAGGCCCGGTGTAGGTCAAAATCGGATGGCCACAACACAGGCCATGGCACATACACCCAGTGGAGCTCCGTTTTATATAGACATTTAATGATACATGCACATGCGATGCGATAAAGGTAAATGTGGCCCTGTGTCCTGTGAATTCTATCGAACAGTTGGTAGGAGGCGCGGTCCTGGTAGGTGATGAGCTTACATTTCCCATTTGGCCGGGCAATTTTTAATGGGTATTTGAATGTTAGAAGACGCCGGTAGTACCTGTGTCGCAGTGAGAAATATTTCGATTCCGGCAGAACAGTAAACTGGTAAGACAGTTAGCTGCTTAATGATGTATAATATCCGGGTAATAGGAGACACTGGAAGCCGCCGTGATAGACAACCTTTGGTACGATTTATTGTCTGGAATATCTAGGGCGTTAGTGCAAACCTGACAGGGCAGAGTCGGAGCACTTAAAGAATTCATGTATAGGGGATGCGCACGTTGTTGAGCCGACTCCCGAAGTTGCTTTGGCAGTGGAAACCCGGCAATGAAACGTAAGTGAGCGCAAGGGACGCGTGAATAATCCGAGCTAAAACAATTCAGGGAGAGTCAGAGCTAGCTAAAGTGCAGAAAGACGACATATCCTTGGTTGTTTCCTGGAAGAGGCAGCGGATGAGGATCGTTCAGAGTTTAACGTTAAGAATGGCCTAACACATGTCAAATTGTTGGATCGCCCAAACGACAACAATAAAATGCACTAGAATGCACCAGAAAAGAATAAAACATTAACTATGAAGCACGTCTGCTCGCTACGCTGCGTGTCTCTAAGTGGTCTGGTGATCCTATTCGAGTAACCCTCCCCCGCACATACCTGGTCATGTGACCCTCCTGCCTGGTCACGTGACATTACCCCGTTACACTGCTGCATAAACACAGGCACGATGCCTCCTCCCTACCGTCATTAACAAAGGATTAATATCCTATCAATCCACCATTTTTCATGAGATGCAGGTAAAATTAACATAACATCAATTGAAGATCTTACACAAAGAACAATATGGTGACAAAGTATTAAAGATCTTACACAAAGGACAATATGCTATCAAAGTATCCTGTTGAATGGAATATTTTACTTTAATAAGAACCTTCCATGTTGTATAATAAATATATATATATATATATATATATATATATATATATATATATTGCGATTTAGAAAAGAATTAATTAATAAATCCATGTTTTATAAAAATTTTATTCGTGCAATGTTCATGCATGTCTATAATTTCACTCCTACGGCTATTGGCAAATAAGGCCCATGAAGAAATACGGCATGCTAAAACGAGGAAGAAGTTTATATGCATTCAATATGTCTACTTTTTCTCTGTCCGGATATCCCATGTTCGAACATTCCCAGACGCATGCGGGAAGCATTGAGCCCGCTGGCTGTAATTAGTTCAGGGCCGAGGTTCATTCAAAACAACTCATATGTTATTAAGGTGTGTCGAAAAAAAAAACCTGTTACTAAAAAAAACGTATATTAAGTTTGTTTAAGGAAACTGTCTTGATAAGGGTATCTTACTCCTGTTAATTAAAAGTCGAGTCGTAATCACCTGTTCAACCAACAAGGGACGCCTGTCATTTGACTAATCTGCGGTACATGACTATGATAAATAAAGTGTAAATTTCAAACAAACATCGTTGTACACTCTGTAAAATGTTTATTTATAATACCCGACTTTCAATATGTGTATGGTTATAAATTTCATTTTTTTTTTTCATTTTTGATTTGCACTCATTTTCCAAGAATCTTAATGTAGATATACAAAATTAATCCTGCCAATAATTTTACCAGCACCTCCGTGATATAATTATTAAGATCAAGCCGGTAAAAAGACCATGTATCAAAACCATACGGTTAGACTGGCTGATGTCAGATAATAGCTAGTCAAACCTCATTTGTAACGAGTAGTCTAACACGAATGTGCACTCCGAAGTTAGAGCCTGTGGTCCGTGGAGGTTGATTTTCTTAGACAATTACGCAGGGCGTGTGCAGCAATTGTACTCGGCTCTTCTGCTTCCTTGAAACCTCTTTGATCACTGGGGATTGAACCCCGTCGATTACACCCATAAGAGTAAACCATTACGTACAAAATAACCCCACTCCTTAATAAACGAAGCGAATCCCTTAACACTTGCGTGACTCATACAGCGAAGACCAGTCAACCGTAAATAATCACACACGTTTCCGAACATGAACAAACACAAACCAACACCACTCAGTCACCTAATGAGTGCCATGTAGTGTGCACGAAACCTTCGGGTAGTGACATAAATGCATTGCTGTACTTGTGCTTTGTTCCAATTATCCTTGAACAAATACTGGCTACAGTCAATGGGCAGAAATAACGGAATCCACATCCCTAGTAAAAATGATTTACTCCTAAATTATAAATATCCTGTTTTATTTTACAGCGAAGATACTAGACATAACATCTTTTGCGACACCGCAGAAATGTCATAGAGGTTCATCTTAGTTAAATGTGACAGACAGACCATGGTATATACTTAGTGAAAATTGTCTAGTATTCTGGATGTAATTTGCGTTATGGTACATAAAAAAAACTTGTATTCATAAGTCTCAATTAAATATATGCAGAGTAAGTTATCATTATAAGATAGGGATAAATGAAAATAAACATCCAATATATGCAAAATGACCAAATTTCCCGTCAGGGTGGCTTATGGAAATGCTTGCTCTGAATTAATTCGAATCTGAGGCTAACATTATTTTATGCACATGGAGCTTTAAATAACCATTTTGCAGAAAGGCATACTTTTTGAAAAGATAAATGAAAAAGGAAGACATAAACTTAGAACTCAGCTGAAATCACTATAGGATATGTTTGTCGAGGTCTCATTAAGGTTAGTCGAGAAGTAATCCTGAACAGTTAAGAAAGTTCGAAGTCAATATTGACACCTAAAAATCGTCAGAAACATTAAAAAGTACGACCCAAACATAATCACGTGATGAAAACAACATGATATACCTGCCATGGAAATGAGGCTGGGCATGAGTAATTGATTTGAAATATTAAGTCGCATGTAACTTTTAATAGCAGACATATGAACAGTCAGACAGACTGAGATGACAAAAGATTTTCCAAAGTTACTCTTCTGTTTTATTATTATTCTATATAAATAATGCTACACATGTCTCATTCTCCCCCCCCCCCCCCCCCGGCGACTATTTTGCCGTATATGATTTAATCGTATATTAGATTTTTGTTCCACTACATGAATATTATTACATTTAATGGACACATACGGTTTTATATGCACGAAAAATAAAGGCATTTCAACAAAAACACTTGCCCTCTTGCCAAAGTGTTGAAATATAATTAGAACAACTGCCCTCTTTACAGGGATCATCATCTTTGCAGATTGCTCTGACCTAACAAACTGAATCATGCAGCTCACAAAAACCATAAAGGACGGTTTATTTTGCCAAGACGTCAGGTTGTGGAAATAACGTAGGCAGAGTGTTAAGTTTAAGAATAGCGAAATCTTTGAGTCGAGAGAATGTGTGTGCGTGCTGTTATATATTTTGGTGAATGAATTTTGTTCCAGCTGCGAGTGGTATACCTAGTACTAGAGTGGGTGACAGGAAAATGCACTTTGTCAAAGCCTCAAATCCTGGGGAAGGGGACACCTTACATCATCTATCTAATGGATTCTTTTTATTGTTATGTGTGCTATTAACTATTTTGGTGCATGAATAATGTTCAAGCTGCTACTTTTATACCTAGCACTACACATTGTGACAGGAAAATGTACTTTGTCTCAGCCTCACATCCTAGGTGGGGGGCACTTCACGTCCTGTGCCTAATTGATTTTTATTTTGTTGTGTGCAAGTATCAGCCACTCCTTAGTTAACCATGATACATATTTAGCCAACATGGATGTACTTGTAAAAAAAATTACACCTATACTCGCACACATTTCAGATCTACAAGAAGGTCTTTTTGGAGATGTTTGAAATTTAATTAATGTACCTAAGACTGCTCTAATGATCAAAGATAGTATGGACGGCATGAACCAACTCTTGTTATGTTTAGGTCCGAGAGGATGATCAACTGAATTACTCCCACGTTAATACTAACTGCAGAATCCGGGAGTAAACCCACTGCCTTGTGAAAGGCTAATTTTGGCCAGGTCATTACGTGACAAGTCAGAGCGCACAATCGGTCATGGATACCTTCTCCTCTGACCACGCAAACGTTAATTGGTGCGATATTAATCCTGCTTGGCCGGATATTACAACCTAATTTCATGTTTCCCAGGGTATTTGGCGAAAAGTTTCCTGATTATCATTTTGGAATTTTATAGGTTTCACAAGACAATATTTGTCGTGGCTAACTGTTTTGGTGCTCTTAATCATGTTTCTAGCCAGTCACTCGCATGCTATAGGTCATCTTTGCCTAGTTTTAGGTTTCGATAAATATTTTCCCAGAGCTTCCCTTGATATTGCTATAGGATTCCGAATCCAGGTGTAACAGACCATCTGACATACATGGTGCTCATATCTTATTTGTTTTCTATAGATAGCAAAATATGATACAGTAACCTAAATTTACGTTTCCAAGGACACTTGCCTAGGGCCTTTCTGAATATAAGTTAGAAGATCCTAGGCCTATACAAATTGTGAACTAAATGAATGTCTCGTGCTTAAATCATGCTTATGAACAATAGCACAAAATAGTGGCTCATGGGCCATGACCCTCAGCAGTGTATGAAATTAGATTGTTTAGGGACATAAAAGATATAATCCCATGAAAAGAAACTAAGATGACACAAGGCAAAGCAGTTTCCTAAAAAAGTGACATATTCTATCAACAGGTGTACCGTTTGGTGTTCCATCTTGAATTACGTCATAGCAATTAGTGTCAAATGGGAATAAAAGAGCTATTGAAATTTTGGCTGACAAACCAACAATTTTTTTTTTTAGATTATTAGGTACTGTTGGTAGAACAGAATAACAGATTTTTTCCGGACTTCATCTGTTAGCTAATGAATAAATACACATAATGCTGTGTTGCAAATGTAAAAAAGAATATGTTCGAAGGCATGACATGATAAAGTTGCAGGTTATATAGATTTGTAGATGTGAAAAATTCAGTTCTGTGTGAATAACGCAAAGGTGATATAAGGCAGACATGCTTTACCAAATGTGCATAATTCCAATTATTCTTCACATGAATTGTTACCATTTAATCACAGGTTATTTCTTAGATATTCTGTGTCCACAGGACTTATGGTATTATGATATAACTAATTTAAAAGTGGTAACAGAAAATCAGTCACGTGCTAAATTTCAATGATGAGCACTTGGTACAGATATTACAGGCTTTGTGTTGAAATTTGTTTTGGCGCACAGCTGACAAACTGAGTCACAGTAATCGCGTATCAGGTTTCAGACATCTTAAATCATACAAATAACAATTTAAAATGCTCTTAAGGTGAATTGTGACAATGATACACACTATCAGGTTGACTCTGAGCTGTACACAAGCAGGGACGACATTGTCCATACCAACAATAATTCTATTTTTGGTAAATTTAATATGTCTATGAAAAATAAATTTGTATTTTATTTAAAAACAATTTATTGAGTCAAATTCATTGTGGACAAAGGCAAAAAGTGTCAGTTAAGATAAAACTTGAAAACACTCTTTGAAGGAGGTTTTAAAAAGGTTTTATAATCAGACCATATAGCTGCTATTGTTGCATTTGTAGCATCAGTGACATTAGAAAACACCAGATTGATAATACGTTCTCGATAAGTTGTCTTTTACAAGTTGTTGAGAATGAAGAAGGTGTGAAAGTGGGTGAAGTGGGTTATTTTCAGCAAACCTGCAGTTTTTAATCGGTTATTAGGTATTCCTGAAAAAACATCTGTCTTTACATTATATATGACATCTGTTAGTGCTGTGCTAACTATAGTTATTAGCTCCGCCAAACTGCGGGGTTTATGCTTCTGGTGGCCTTGGATTGTCTGTTAGCAACATTACTCAAACAATTATAAACGGATTTTGATAACATAACACGGTAGCTCGAAATGGTACAAGGACCAATTGATTGAGTTATGTGGGAGATCCATTCATAAAATAGGACCAAGAGGAATAAATAGTCGTCCGCATCATGAATAAGTCAAATGTGAGTATTTTCTTTGACATCCTTTTCCTCGGGAGTGTCCGAAATAAATAATTTAGGATCCTATTGTGTCTTGTGTCATGGATGCAACTAAACAAGAAGAATAATAATCCCATGTCGGCCATAGCCTGAGTGGCTGAATGAGTGTGTACAGGTTGGTAAAACAAGCATCTAGGGTCATTGAGAAATATGGAAAAAGAATTAGCGGATCGGACGGCCTGGAGGGAAATCAGAAACATGATTCTGATAATAAATTCTAGTTGATATAGTATTTGTTTAATTCATCTAGCTCCAAGGAATCCTTGCAAATATTTGACGGCTAAAGTGTTCTTATTTACTAACTTTTCTGAACGTTAGTAAAAAAAAAATACTGGAAAAAAAATCACATGTAAGTCATGTCCTGAATACGTGTGTAAAATTTGGAGAAGAATGCAGCAAGACCCTTTCAGATATATGGTAAAATAATGGGGCGGGATAGACGGACGGACGCGGACCATTTATGTAGTTCCTCCTCCTACGGCGTCGAACTGATAGGTGTTTTGGGGTTTTATAGCACAGTTGTTTACATGGGGACGTTGCAGGTGCTGATATGGCTATATTCCGAGTGCGAGTCATGACGTAACAGAGGACAATGAAGTCACTCTATGTGTATGTGTAATTTCCCTGAAAGGTATCATTAAATGAACGTACAAGGTTGTGTTTTCTTTGTGTTAACAGTCCTTGTTGCAAAAAGAATGTCAATGACTAAAGCCTTCATTGGAGAAAAGGCCCTAAAACCCGACTTTAGAAAACCCAAGATTTAAGTCTGTTGATATGGCCCTGCTTTAATGATGAGTGGCTTTATGGCCTAGCCACACTGAAAGCTGCGCTGCTCCGCGTCGCGCTACACATACTTTTCTTTATACGGCTAGGCATGTTTGCGGCGCTTCATAGTGGAGAACGTTAAACTTTTTGTCAGCTTCGCATCGAAGCGTTGTGCAGCGAGGGTAAGCTCGTCGTTTGGTGTGGACACCACACTGTATTTGCATGTATTCATCATTCCTCGACGAAGCTTGAAACATAGTTAGTGCTATTGGCATACATACATTAACATATCACTGAAGAAAAACAACCCTTTAAATTCATGATAGACAGTTTCACGGGATGCGACCCAATCATCAAATGAATTTTGTTAGAATACATATATATACTGATTAGTAGATTCTTGCGTTGTATACTGATTAGTAGTCCCCAAGAGATTGAGGACCCTTAGATGTGTGTGCAACCCCCCCCCCCCCCCGGGCTTCATTTTGAAAAAAAACAAGCCATAAAACGTTCGAACTATTAAAATTATGGTTTCTATGGAAAGATACTTCTGAATGTATTAAAATAATTCGTATTTATTCGTATTTATTGGTTATGCCACTCGCAAGGTGAGCTCGTGTAAATAAAGCACGACAGTGTTCACACAGGAAACGCATACACGGGAACATATGACTGATATTAAAGGAGATTCTGTTGGAGGTCTGTATATTCTGACAATAGATTCTAAATTTTCATCAATTGTAAGATGTACTGGTGATATCTTTTCAAGTTTCCATGCCCCAAAACCTCATCCCCACCTAACCCGAATCATGATAAAGTTGTCGTGCATTTTTTTTTTATAAAAAAAATCACAAAACACATGACTTGGTCGAACTTTTAAAACCATGTTTATCATAAACAGATATTTTAAATATATTAATATCACGTGCCTGTAACCTATTAAATTTGTCAGACCATGGTCACATCACTGGACTCAGTGCCCAGTGTTGACCAAACTGGAAAAAAAACCCTTGCATTGAGAGCGGAGTCATGTGGTCTTTGGATTAAAACCTATACTTACTTTTGAGAGAGAAAATTCTTTTAGAGGCGTTTAAATGGATAAAGGGGATCACTTGGGATTATAGTTGACCCGCGTGACAGTGTATTGCACGGAAATGCCTTTTGGCAGGACATGCGCTCTGGCCACGGTCTTAACAGGCTAACAGGCTAGTGAAAATCCCTAAGGCGCCTCCTGAAAAGTGTTACAGGCATGGAGGACCTTGCAGCACAAAAGAAAAAGGGGCAACAGATTGAGAAATATTAAAATTATTAATTATTTAGCTTAATAGTGCATAATCCCGCAAAATAAAACAAACTTGTCCTAGAAGAGCACACCACTGAAACGTGGTCAAATCAGAACGGAAGCAGGTAAACCGTGGTTTAGAAAAAAAGCCAACTCCGTATTAATTAATTTTATATATATCTTAATATAATTGACTATGTCACATCAGGTAATTTAATGCAGTTATTGTTACAGCTGGACGTTCATTTTGATCGCAGTCTGAAATTTTGTATGCAAGTCTACGTTACAGATAAATCGGTATGGTAGAGGTAGTCTAATGCACGCGGTAACATGTTGACAGTTGTGTCAATGTGGGTAGTTATGCTGACTATTGATGATTTTTAGTGACAACTGCAAACCTCTGCTTATGTGTTCTATCTTCATAAAAGGTATTCGTAATGCAATCAGCCTTTCTTTTAAGGGAAACAAGTTCAATTCAGGTGTTTTATCGTGAAACCGCTTTCCATTATAAACTGCGAGTTTTGGCGTCTTGTGGTATTTTAGAGCATCAACACAATCTGTGCACAACCACTGTTTTTTTCCACTGATTTTTCATGTTTTATATATGTTGCTGGGAAAGTGGGATCTACTATATCTGATCAGTTTTCATAATTTTTCCAGAGTGTCCGAACCATATCTGATTATAACAGCAACATATATATGTAGGACCTTCACATATAGAAGTATGAAATTTCTGTAAACGCTATGTCAGATCTGTGCCCTTTTTTCTCTTCAAATAAACTACTCTTTCATTCTTCTGTAGCAATTACTAGTTATTTTTGTGGCCTGGTGGCTGTATCTCAATTCTAAATTTTCTTGTGTAATAGGTCAGTTTTTTTTAGTTTTTTTTTTCGGTAGACACTCAGCTTTTCTAAAGAAAAATCTTTTAATATTATTAGGTAGATTTTCGTACACGTTCTTTATGTCTCTAGGTTACATTTTACCAGGCAATTTGCCTCTGTTGTTTCTCAGCATTTCGTTTTCTTTGTCTGTAAGTTTCATTTTGTCTGGCAGTTTCGACTCTGTTGTTTGTCAGGTTTCCATTCTTTTTTTTTTATTTGTAGATATTTTATTTTTCCTGGCAGTTTCTGCATGTTTCGTTTTGTCTGGAAGTTTACTTCTGTTCCTTCTCAGCATTTTTATCTGTTTGTATGTATTTTTTTTTGTCTGGCAGTTTGCTTCAGTTCATTCTCAGCATTTTCGTTGCTTGTCTGTAACCTTTATTTTGTCGAGCAGTTTTTCTTTGTTCTTTGTCAGATTTTTTTTCACCTTCATCTTATCCTGTTTGTAATTTTGGTCTTTCACACGTTGTATGTTCCCCTGTGCTTGATTCATTCTTTACTTTCGCATGTACTCTATCAAAGTTGTTTTTCGGGCCAGGTTTTGCTGACTTTCTTCAAAATACTGGTATTCAAAGGTTAACAAGATGTTTTGAATCATTTCTTTGAGAAATTGGGCTTTCGTAGAATTTACCCACAAGGTTAATGATGTGTTATTTAGGAAGATTTCAAGTACAAAAGAAACTCTGTAGCTTATCGAATATTCATGCGGTAAACCTTGTGAATTTGTATCGGTCATACAGCATTTTTATGTCATTTGGCCTTATTTTAATTAATATTTTGTACTTAAACCTGTCATGAGCCTTAAAACTGTATGTACGTCTGTGCTTCCATTTTCCCTATCAAGCGTGATGATTGGACTACCCAAAGGTAACATGTTGTAATTCCTGTTACCCAATACCAATTTCCTTTCCGGTCCTAAGGAAAGGATATATATTATTTCACTGCTATCATGCTGAATTCTAAAGAATTTAAAAAAAAGTATAATAGAAATTGCAACCTCACTAATACCAAATTCCAAAATTGGCCAACAGGACCATAGACTACTTCGATATAACGATATAACTACAGTGTTATTGCTAACATAGGGGATACATTTTTAGGGGCAGACAAATAAAAAAATGATGAAAAATCAATTTAAATTTAAATGTCAATAATTATCCACAATTTAACATTAACGCCTATAATTAGAGATAGGAAGCGTTAATTTATAATGTGTAATAGCCATTTGATTAAGGGTATATATGTTATATGGTAAGGTAAAGTGGAGTAGCTACCTGCACGCTTTTACATATAACATACATAAGACACCGGACGCACTGTGCCCCCAGGATGTAAGGTAATGCGAAAGTACACTTTCCTATCACACAGTCTAATTCTATGTACACAACTGGAAAGCGAGAAGATTATCCATAAACCAAAATAGGTAACAGCACACACATCAATTCTCTAGGTTCAAAGACCCTGCTCTTCTTTATCATGACACTGAATTCCTTTGCGTCTGTTACTTTTTTTCCGACCTGCGCTCTAGGCTAAATAAAGCGTTGTAATGGCTTCTTGTCAGCTTTGTAATTCAGTATGTTAAGGTAGTAGTACTGGCTTAATTCCTGATAATTGTTGTCTTTGTAATAAAAGGTATACTTAATATAGAATATCAAGCGGATTGATTGCACTTGAGCACGTGTTGTGTCGCCGGTTCCATTAAGGCGGTTTCCGTTCAGTTAACACTACGATTTGCTAACTGGGTGTTTGAGATATGACTCCTGCCCTGCCATATGCCTGTGAATCACCTTTCCTCCAGCGCTAACGTAGGTGAGACGGCCTATGGCAAGGTGCAAGTGATTAATTAATGCATTGGCTAAGTCCATGCAGGGGCTGCCATAGATAACGGACGAGATTTTAAAGCCAAATCTACCTGGCTGAGCATACAAGAGTTAAGCTTAGTAAAGCTACCCTTACTCAAGCTATATAGTGTGCAAACGCATACGTCCTGGTGAATGACATGTTAGTGTTATATTTAAGTATCGTTGGTTTTCTCTATTTTGATGTGCATATAAAAACACAAACCTTTAAATGGCATCATGCTATTTCTGCTAAATCCTAGGTCTATCAAAAGATAAGGCTAAATAATTTCCAAATTAGCTACTTGCAATACCTCAATACTGTCTTAATATTCATACTGTCAACATCGCAACAACTAAATATTATGTACATTACAAATATAAATGATAATGGCCGGAGATACAGAAGTCGAATGCCGTAATGTAAAATGAGTATGTTGAGTGCTGAAAAGCTCTCAGCGAGCCAAACCTGTTGAACCTCCAGACTTTTTCTGATGCTGTATTTTTGTTTTGTTTAACTGGTTAATGCAAATGGATTTCATATAATAAAACTTATTACAAGATAAAACCGGACTCTATATGTGGAGGGCCTGTGTATACATGGTGTTAGCAGTCGACGCCGATGCACCCGTAGTCTACATTGCACAAGTCCATAAACAGGCAATAAAGGAGGCCTTTTTTGTGGGCTTGCATGGGTTATGAAGGTTACAATCCATCGTCTCCCAGCTTCCATCAAAGAAACAAGTCAAGGCTTATCATGGGACTTGTAGCCCTATGGGCATACGAGATTTCAATGACAATTGAATGCTACTTTAATTTTCAACTCCCAGAAACCTAAAAAGAGTGTAAACCGTGATCAGAAAATCAATCCTACATCTGTTTGAATGGCCATGAATCCCGCCCGTAGCTCGTGTTTAAACACGCGTATCCAGTTAGGCTGACTCAGCACCGGCGCACCATTACACGCGCGGGTCCCGGCTTTAGGGTACTCTGCCCATTCTGACACTCGCAAGGACTATAAGCCCCGCCTACTGCAGACAGGGCCCTAGGTTTGTGACAGGTCGCTCTAGTGACATAACAAACGTGCATGGTTCTCGTAATTTATAAAGATAACTCGTCAATTTATCTATGAAAAAATTTATAAATCAAAATTAAAAAATTGGAAACATGTAACCAGACATATTGAAAGTCGTTTTTTATTATTTAACAGTTTACATATTGTACAACAATGGTTGTTTAATATTTACACCTGATTTAACATAATCATTAACCGCAGATCAGTCAAATACCTGCAAATGCGGTATTTGCAAGATTCATTCCAAATAGCCACGAATAAAAAAATTATGATAAAGTCTGCTTCCTCAGAATGCCGTAAAATAGCAGCTGTCTCTTTAGTACTGTGAAGTCGTCCAGTATTTCATATCAAAGTAGTTATCATCATTTTGAAGGCCTTTTTATACTTATAAAAAGGAAATTATAACTTGGCTAAACAGGAATCATCTCATAGAGGTCATACAGGAGTAAGAAAATGCTTTGATCAATTGTTCTTGTAATCATGCAGCTGGGACTTCGGTAGGAAACATACCTGACAAAACACGTGTGAAAGTTAGAAATCAATTATATTTGCAACAACACCAACATATTTTGGAAGACGCCGGTACTCACGCGTTTGCCCATGCCAAATTTAAAGGGCGGACTAGCTAAGCACAAAAATTATATCCAATAAAGCTTTATTAAGCAAGACGTAACCGGTTAGTTTGTGTCCGACATCTGTTCCAGCAGGCAGGGCAACTTGCTACAACTATCAAATATATCAACATACACAGATGATACAGGTAGCATACGGAAAAATGCAAAATTTCTGACTATTTATCTGTTATTATAAAAATATTGTATGTGGACTATATAAGCTAATTAAATAAACATTATGACAGTTCTAATTAGATGAAACATTTATCAACCCAAAATATCCCAAATATAACAAAATGTATTTTGAATTAAAGAAACATGAATTTTTGTCTCACGGCCGAGGTCAGCGGTTTTCAATAGATAAGCCGAAAAATTAAATTTAGTAAATTGCATAGAATGGCAACATGAAAAAAAAAGAATGTCATGATAAAAAAATATTCTAGTTTACAGGTGTGTCTCAGCTTCATCTTATAATGCTATCGGTCCGTATAATGCCTTTAGGGCGGATACGTAGATTATATAAATCTGTAGATGTCTCCAGTTTAGGTATGTCTTTCTTACAGCAAACTGCCTGTAGAGCATTAATTCTACTCACCATTTGTTGACGGATATGCTCTTCGGAACAAGCAAAGTAGCATTCTTTTGTCAAAAATTATATACTCGAATATTTTTCAATTCACAACTAACAATTTATAAGGGTCCAAAATATTTTTTTTGTACGCTTTACTAAACAAACACGTTTGTGTATTGGTTGAATATAGTTTGATTCCCCACGTGTTGTACCAGTTGCCTATGCGATCTAGCTACGCTTTGACTACGTTGCGCGAATATTAGCCGTTGGATTCAAGGGACCAGATGACTATATCGTCTGCTTGCTGCGAAACGCTAACTATTTGTCCCGTCTTTGGAAGGCCATTGACATACGTGACAAAAAGTAAACGTCTCAGTATGAGCACGGGGAGTGCCAGATTCAAGCGTTATCTCATATATATTGTACCTTTAAGATTAACCATAAGGGATCTTTCTGTCGTTAACGAGAAGATAAATCTCACCAGTTTATGTTGCATTGGGATTTCATAACTTTAATGCGGAGACTGTCAGGCCTTTTTGGATCAAAGGCCTTTTCCAAGTCGAGAAATGTGGATAAAGTCAGCTGTTTTCCCTTCAGATTATTTATGATGATCCGACTTAGCCGGAAAATAAGATTACGTGTTGATTCCCGGGAGTAAAAGCCTGATTGGTCGTCATTAAAACAATGGAGTCGCTCCATCTGCTCTGTTTATTCTGATTGAGGGGGCTTCGACTTTAAAATTAGCGAATCATGTATTGATAGAATTATTGAATTTTCTGGAAACTCTTTGTCTGAACGAATCAGGTCATAGTTTCCTTGTTTGATATGTTTTCTTGACGTTAGATTAATTTCCTATATTAAAGCAGCGTCTATATAACTTTGATCTAGATAATGTAAATTCAAGTATTTTGCTCGTTTAAGCCGTTGGTGTTGACGTGTGCAATATAAATTGTGGTTAACATACACTATTTACTGTGTGTATTGATCGTTCCTGTTTAGACTAAGGTTAGCAAGCGGTTATCACTGGCCAGTTTTTCAAACCTGTCAATGTCGTGTCTAATTACTGCGCGATCGACCTTTTGACGGAATACCACCTAGTCAATCCAGCAGCTGTCCCGCATATCTGATCAAGTTGACCACTGGGGTTGAAGTTGTACACCAGATCGGGATGAACGACTAGGTGTGTCGATTAAGATGTGCCTTTGTCGGAGTAGCCTTGGGGTTCGGCAGTGTCCAAGCGTTTGTTTATGTGAGTGTTGCAGGCTGCATGAGTACCTGCTTTGCCGGAATTGCTGTGCTGATCCTGTTTCGTCTCTCCGGTCTTGAGTTACGATTTGCCTCTTTAAATGCTTTGCAACCGCTATAGAATGCAATATCTGCACCTGAAAAATTAAGCATCTCGCGTGAGCTTTGCTCATTGAACAGGCACGTATTCCATGTCCTGTCTCTCCGCACCTAAGTGCTGTAACCTTGTCTAGCCGATGTCTAAAATGTTGACACTTAAAACATTGGTCATCTTTAGGGGGCGGTGTATTGCTCTAACTTGAATATTCGTTGGGCCAGTCTGAAAGGCGTCTTAAGCGCAGAAACGTAGTCGGCGTCGCCGTCAAATGTATGATTAACAATATTACTTACCCCTTGGTCGTGATGAAGCTCGTGGCTTTCGCGACACCTATGTGTCTAAGTTCGCTGAAATGTCAGAGTCAGTGACTGCCGGGAGAACTCTTTATACTACCCCATACTTGCGAATTGTTGTAGTCGGTCCATGCCGCTAACCAGTGCCAGCAAAGGTAGCACGGCTACATCCTGGAAGCTTTTGCCATGTGGCGTCCCTCTTTAGTGAGCCGTGAAATGGCCTGACCTCCTAATTAAGTGGTCGCTAATCCTCCTGAAGTCAGTGCGCCTACAAGTGCGTTTATTTCCAGTCAGCTGATTTTTTTTCTTTTAATATGTGATCTTTAGGAGACTTTGCTAATTTTATGCTTTCTTATTTAATTGTTTTTTTGTATGAACCATTCCTAAAATATTCTGTGCTTCGTCGTGTAAAGGCTATATTTTTGGCGTTTCATAATAACCTATTTGTTTGTAAATGTGTTTGGGAGGTAAGTTATATGTAACAAATCCCTGAGTTTGCAAATGATCTTCATTTATGTTTATGTTATATATTTTAATATGTATATACATATTAGATATCTAATGGGTCTTATGTTCAGAGAAGACCTACACTGATTTTATTAAATACTAGCTGATAGACCCGGTATACCGGGCTTCTTACTGGAGTTGGGAAGATTTATTAACTGAGATGTGAAATGTTGGCTCATTTTTTTTTATTCTAAATGTTAACAGAAAATATAGGTTTTCAGTTGGAAACTTTCTCCATAAGATATGTAGAAACATTTTGGCACGTCTGCGGAATAACTCACGCACCTCTCTGAGGCACAACACTTCTGTGAACAGAAAACGTTTCTATGTACAGCTGCTTGTATCTTAATTTTGCCACTTACTTTTAAATTACATGAATCCTTAACATCATACCGTCCGTCCGAATAAACTCATAATCTGGTGGAGACAGTGCGTGAGTCATTCTGCAGTCGCTCCAATATCTTTAACATTAATTTTGTGGTTCTGTCCTCGTGGCAAGAATTTTATAGCCCGGTATGTTTACCTTGATGACCTGGCCAGTGATGGTGTTGACATTGCGAACCGGAATGAGACGCGTGGGCATTCAGGTTTTCGATGATATTTGACTGGATTCTATCGGTGGCCGTATAAAGATTAGGTTGATGCGAGGAACAAATGAGAGATATATTAAGTGTACGTTGCAAGGAAACTGTTCCTGAAGAAATATGCATACCTCGTAAGTAGCAGAAGCGGACCCAACGGTATTCCATGCAGAGGGTCCGTATTCATTTTCAACCGCCGCAATGTTGTTTTTTTTTTACATCGTATCAGACAAATTTTTAGGTCTGAAACCCCAGACACCACTCCACCGCACCCCACCCAACCCCACGCCTGTTCCTGAAATTGGGACCTTGAATTAGGTTTTTTCATTAATCCTCCTTGGTTGAACGCTCCATTTCATAAAGCGATAAACATGTGTTTTTCTCTTTTAATGACCACGCACGTGGGTCAAATCCCTCATTGAAAGCAAGCGTTATTCATATGAACAATAGTCCTTAGTGTTAGAGGTTAAGTGACAACGATGCACGCATTCCGGTGATTGCCGAAGGCAGATCGGCTGTGCTCGGTAAAAAAACGGAAAAATCACTCAAAATTATATGTATATTAAAAATTGTTTATTTTAATATCGCCTTTGTCACTACGGTGATAATAACCTTTAAATGATGTATGGCACAATATTGTACACAGCGCGGTTTAAGAGAACATCGCGAACAAACGTGAACTGAATTCCTTTATAAGTATTAGATTAGATAGCTAATAGACCCGGTATACCGGGCTTATTACCGGGGTTAGATAGATTAATTAACTGAGATGTGAAATGATGGCTTATTTTTTATTCTAAAAGTTAACAGAAAATATAGGTTTTCAGTGGGAAACTGTCTCCTTAGATATGTAGAAACATTTTGGCACGTCTGCAGAATAACTCACGCACCTCTCTGAGTCACAACACTTCTGTGAACAGAAAACGTTTCTATGTACAGCTGCTTGTATCTTAATTTTGCCACTTACTTTTAAATTACATGAATCCTTAACATCATACCGTCCGTCCGTATAAACTCTTAATCTGATGGAGACAGTGCGTGAGTGATCCTGCAGTTGCTCCAATATTTTTAACATTTATTTTGTGGTTCTGTCCTCGTGGCAAGAAATTTATAGCCCGGTATGTTTACCTTGATGACCTGGCCAGTGATGGTGTTGACATTGCGAACCGGAATGAGACACGTGGGCATTCAGATTTTCGATGATATTTGACTGGATTCTATCGGTGACCGTATAAAGATTAGGTTGATGTGAGGAACACATGAAAGATTTATTAAATGTACGTTGCAAGGAAACTGTTCCTGAAGAAATATGCATATCTCGTAAGTAGAAGAAGCGGACCCAATGGGACTCTATGCAGAGGGTTCGTATTCATTTTCAACCTCTGCAATGTTTATTTTTACATCGTATCAGACAAATATTTAGGTCTGAAACCCCAGACACCACTCCATCGCACCCCACCCAACCCCACGCCTGTTCCTGAAATGGGAACCTTGAATTAGGTTTTGTCCTTAATCCTCCTTGGTTGAACTCTCCATTTCATAAAGCGAGAAACATGTGTTTTTCTCTTTTAATGACCACGCACGTGGGTCAAATCCCTCATTGAAAGCAAGCATTATTCATATGAACAATAGTCCTTAGTGTTAGAGGTTAAGTGACAACGATGCACGCATTCCGGTGATTGCCGAAGGCAGTTCGGCTGTGCACGGTAAAAAACGGAAAAATCACTCAAAATTATATGTATATTAAAAATTGTTTATTTTAATATCGCCTTTGTCACTGCGGGGATAATAACCTTTAAAATGATGTATGGCACAATATTGTACACAGCGCGGTTTTAGAGAACATTGCGAACAAACGTGAACTGAATTCCTTTTATAAGCATTAGATAATACTGAAGTCTGTATAATGTAGTTGTGATTTACGCTGTCCAAAGCTTGCTAAAACATAATTCAATTGCTATGATTGCTTGTGTACAAAAGAGATATGTCTGATAAAAAATATATATGTATTAATATAATATAATAATCATGTATTCCATGAATAATTACATGTATTTATTTATAACAGATACCAAACGAGGAACATATGAAAACCACAAAATCACAAGAAGTACCTCTTCCAGATGTATGACTTAGAACTATCAACTATTTCTTTCTTCCTGGTTCTTTTAGAAAGACATGAAAACTTGAAAGCCCTATTAACTTACTCAGCATATACTCTGGTGTTACAAGTGACCACGTGTGTGTCATTCCCTCCTTTTGCCCATTGTATGTGTAAATGCATGGAAATTTAAGAGTCCCCTTATTTGACCTTTTCATCAATGAGGTCATTAGTCTGTTCGAGACATCCTGTAGTAGGCGCAGATGAATGGGTTTCTGCTGAGGAGGCGGCTGCATTAATGTACCATGTATATAAAAGCAAACCAGGTTCCCCATAATAGCGCCTTACACATAATCACCGGCTGACCTGTAAGGTTCATCGCCTGTAATATAGACTCTGCCTATACTTGTCTCTATTATTTAAGAGCCGGCGTCTCGAAAAAAATGCAATAAACTCTTGTGGGTTATAAATTTCCAAGAATACTGGTTGTGATTATCGCCTTAAAGCGGAACCTTATTCCAAAAGAATTCAGAACGATAGACAGTTAGCTCATTCCAAACAGTGCCTGGTTAGGTGAGCCATGCCACCATCATTCGCATGTGAAATACATTTATATTATGAAAATATCTTACAATCCGTATGCCGTTGAAAGTCGTTGTAGTGTTATTCAGGCTGTTCAGATTCAGTCTATCGCTCCAGTGGGTATGATATATTTGTAGTTTGTATATTAAAACCATGCATGGGTTTTACAAATAAATGTGGGCTTTGGAACTATTAAGAGGGAAGGAGGTATTGAAACAATCTCGAGAACAATCAAAATTTATACGGTTGTATACCATATAACTTAATAAATCGCCTAACATTTGGGCGGCGCTGAACTTATTAATCATAACACTTATTAAATAAATACTTTTTTACGTAGCTTGACAACAATGAACATGTTAGCCTTGATTAGTAAGAGTGTAACGTTTATTAGAACCGGTGATCGGGTTTAATCATAATGACCAAATCGGGATAATTTTGTGTCTCTTATGGACACAGGCATACAGATAAGAAAAAAAAAGAAATATTTATGGAAGATTTAAACATATTATCAACGGGAACAGGCTGATTAGTCCCCAAATCCATTTCGTTCTCGTCTCTTCGTACTCCCCCCTGTTTCTCCACAGGTCCGATTCGCACCCAGGAATGGGGCCATAAACTGTTTTGTCCACATATTTGCAAACATAGTGTCATTATGTCCACAGTATTAAATACCTATGTCTAAACAAAACGATACATCTGATCCAGCATACCTATGACGGGTATACATTTCAGGTATTTTTTGATAAATATAAATATTGTTTAAATGATTGAATCGTGTATATTTATATACTTTAATGAGGAACATAATCAATTAAAGTTTAAGTATATCGATATTAGTTAAAATCAACAAACAATAATTGTTATGGTAATTATCTTTATTTCTAATTATAATAATAATCATAATGATAACCATGATCACTTGATCATAAAAAAATGTTATTGAATAAATAAGTAATTGATAATACTTCTATTAATAAAACAATTGTATATCTATAACAAATGTAATATTACTCTTATAAAACATTATTGTCAATATTAATATTATTTTCTTGGATATGGATTTTTGTATGAATAAGAAATCTGTTAATAAAACAAATATAGCATTTTTTAAATAAATATATATATTCATAAATGTATAACAAAAAGAAATAACACTGATTATTCGGATTATTAATAATCCATCTATCAATCTGCAACCTTTTTGAAGATGTTGGTTCTGTGACCTTGACCTTTTACCTCATAACCATAGAATCTATAGGGTTCTTACTTTAGTGATGGGTCATACGTATGTCACGTTGGAAATCCATGTTGCTATCGACACTAGATATATCATAAAAGGTGTTTTATTTTTACCATATATGGACACATTAAAGGTTACGGTCACTCTAAGGAAAAAGGTCATGACCCACATATAAATAGACCCCATCTCAAATCCCATCTCTCTACATGTGCATAATATGAAAGAAATCTGTCCATACGTTTTTGACTTAAAATGCTTACAGTATTGTCAAATGGCAATTGTGGGGTATTAAAAAGGCGTATCACCAAGAAAAGGGTGATAGGTGGCGCCACCACTTTTCGGTATATCACAAGACTATCCAATATCTTCGGTCACTATGATTTCGGGACCAGTCCATGCAAGCTTACTTGAGATATTTCAGAATTTGTGTTATTTTCAGCAAAAATGGACTTATTCAAGGTCATGGTCACTCTCCTAGCATAGGTCATGACCTCATATTAAATAGACTTCGTCCCCTTACCTATATCTATACAAATGTAAAGTTTGAAAAAGATCAGTGAAATATTTTGTTGGGATATCCATATCACAATGTATTTTTTCTGCGGCGGCGGCGTACCGTCGTGAAACCATAATATGCCAACTTTGTCTAGGGATACCATAATAATTATGAAAAGCGGCGGATATGAAATACAACCCCTGCGCCGTAGAATGGCATTTAAACTGTAATGTATTCCTGGAATGAAATGCCATCCAATCGTAATTGTTGGTGATACAATTCCACATTTGCATTTTTTTAGTTATATGCCCATTTTAGCAGTCAGTTTATGAAATGATGGACTCTTTACAAACTCGTGGTGTTCGTATATATATATATATATATATATATATATATATATATATATATATATTTATATATTCCGAAATACATCGTGTAATATTGCAAATACAGTCAGAATATAATAACATGGTGTACACGGTGACTCATATGTTCATTCAGAGTGTTATCAAGTGCAACATCAGAGATCCTTATCAGAGGCCATTTATAAAGCATACATCAGCTGAAAGCCTTCATGGTTTTTCGAACACAAGCTGTCAACTATTAATAGTTTGGCTTGTATCACAACAAGGAAGTGTTGATAACATCTATAACGCATAGTGTAACCGTCTTGGCTTGACTGGCAAATACAATACAATGAAGATTTGTCCTAGATGCGGAGCTGACGGTCATATACAGTGACGTATGTGTTGTTCTATCATGCGTATACAAGCACCACAAATACACACACATACACATTATTAGATGTGTGTGGAATCTGCTCAATAATTCTGTAGGGATGAATCTGATTATTTTCACTTATAATCATTTCATTAAGACCGTAGTCCTTTATAAACCTGTCTGATAATGCTCAAAGATTAAATCAGTACTATAAAGTTATTAACTGGACATTTAAGAAAATGAGTATGTTAGGCCAAAACAATAAAAATGTATGGTTCTCAGGCACTCGCATCAAGTTTAAACCCCTGTATCAAAAATTTTATTTTGATTTTCAATAAAAACTTTCCAATTTTGAGTTGCTGCCGCTCCGACATTTCTTTCGACAGGATAAAACCATACTCTTTCATTTGTTTTGTAGCGCTTTTACTGATTTAACTGTATAAAAACTTATTTTCATGCTTTTCCCTGATCATTTGATATTTTTATCGAAACGTACCAAACAGAAAAATAAAATGAAAAGCACCCGCCCGCAATGATTTCTGAAAAACAGATTTTGAGAACCATACTACTTTTTTGTTTGGCCTTATAATGTCTGATGTATAGTTATCACCACAGCTGTAAATTAAAGCATACTGTAAATAATATGACCGTACAATTTACTATGAATTTTTTTTGTCGACGTAACATGGTGTAATTTTGGGCATGATTAATATTATTGAGGTAAATCCAAAATAGTATTTCTATATTTAATATGTGACCGATTCATAACAACAGTAATGATTCCCTACATAGCTGTCCTTATATAAATTCTTAAATTAAGAAACATCGAAGAGTTTAGACATTTATATCAATCTATTTATTTTACACATATTGTACAGATGCATATGCTGCATGGGTGCAGGGAGGGGGATGGGGGAATGTGTTATGAGAAGAAAGACCTTACAAAACATGCAGAGAACTTCAGCCCAGATATTTGTAATATACTTTGTTTAACCAGATTGTCATAAAATCATGTGTGGTAATTTATGGTATACATCTACGTTAACGATATTAATACTTTACGGCCCTGCTTATGAATACATTATTGCATCAAACATGGCTTGCAGGTAGGCGATAATGAATGTCATTTGCCAAAAAACCCTTATTAATCAACTAAATCTACAACTAATAATTTAATGACCCTTCTTAAGCCGAGGACAGAACATTATAAATCAAATTTGTATTTATGCTGGTCTGTTGTTATAGAATATGTTACCATATTTGAGATAGATCAGTAAACTCTTTCGCCACTTTTAAGCATATCGCCAAATCTGTCTTTTTAAGCTCTCAATTTATACTAAATATACTATTATATATTTTCTACTTTGAGGTTTCGCAATAAATGCGATGTGTTTATGCTATAAATGTTGTTCGTAATATGTATACTTTTATAATCATCATATGTTTGTCAGATTTAATGTGTATAGATTTGTGTATATGATCGGATGTTTTTAAATGTAAATGTATTTCATATTTTTACATTCACAGGGCCTAGTGGAAGAACAGAATCACTTCTGTTTCAGTTACCTTGAATAAATATACTAATGATTAATAATAAAAAATAACAATATTTGTATATATATATTTAGGTGAAAATTCAACAAAAGTAATGGTAAATCATTAGTTTCTATTATATCAGAAGACAATATTATATATGATATATTAACAATACATCTGTTGCACACTGTCTTATTACTTTTAATCTGATTGTATAATCTGAAATGACTAAGATATATCAATGAAAAAAATTAATTAAGCATTTAAGGAACTTATTATTAATTGTATTAGGTATATCGGGGATGCAATACAAAATTCCCCATTAATGGTCATTGGTCAATATGACTTCCTAGTTCATCACAATAAATTTCCTTGTTTGTTTAATAAAATATCCTGGTTTGTTTCATAAAATTTCCCGTCTGTTCGACAGTATACTGTTTCGTAAAAATGTTACATTAATATAGAAAGGGAAAGTTTCATAAATGCATTACTTCACGGAAGTATGATGTCATAAAATTTCCAACCAATTTACAAATGAGGAAAGATTTTATCAAAGTAATATTTGTGTGACAATAATACCATAGAGGAAGTAAATATGAAACGTTCTTGTTCCGGGTTGGTTTATTATAAATACGCAGATCACATATTGAGTTGACGTTATATGAAGACAGAATTCCGTATCGAATTCAGCTGGTCAACTGCTCGGCAAAAGGTAGGCGTTTCTTGATATTACCAAACAGTGTTTTTTGTATACAGTGAAATACCCAATTATTATCGCTCCATGCAAGCTGTTTTACTTTCTACAGCTGAGTTCTCCAACACCTGTTTCATTTCATTTAACTTGTTAATATATTGTCAGGCAAACTTCGTCGTGTCAGCAAGTGTTAATCTTTACCCCAAAGTCTATTCGCATAAAATTCCCTGGTGTGTATATACCATGAAACACCTAATTCATGTATACGATGCTCATACATGAAATATATCAGACAACAAGAGAGAGAGAATTAGAAGAATAAAATATAAGTGTATTTAATCAGAAGTCATATTATATGATCCTGTGAGGAACTGATGAACGATCATATGCAATGTACATACACACATATATATATATATATATATATATATATATATATGTGACTTTTCTTTAAATAACATGATGACGGGTTTGTTTATATATATGACCTTTTTCCAACCCTATATTGAGAGAGCTCTACGTGTAATGTGATAATTTGGGTTATTTATGTATATATATATATATATATATATATATATATATATTTATCCTGTGTTACGATTTGGTCTTGTATATTTGCCATCAATCCATTTTGTCACTTGCAATGAACACTTCCCTTATATAAGTTCAGTCATAAATTCTCATAATATACATATCAGAAACTGTACGCACCTGCATTGGCCTGAAAATGGGCAATTTTGTGATATGTGTACAACTAACTGGTAAAAGACACATCCAACGCTTTTGTGCTGATATTCAGGATGTGTTTTGTTATGCTCTGTTAAACCCGAGCTTCACTGACAGGAAACCAAGCGGTTGATAACATCGATTTGTACACACGCATACATTGGCGTGCACCGAACGTACAAACATATAGATATTCTAGGCAAGCTAACAATCTGAATGTATTTATATGAATAATTATTTGACTATATCACAGATTATGTGTAAAAATTCAGTTCTCTTTAAAAAAAATGCTGGAGATATTTAATATAACCGTATTTCAAAATGAATACACATTATTCTCATGCTAAACAAGTTTTGAAGATTAACAGTATCTTCTAATATTCATAATGAATTATTTTGTGGTTACAAATTGGATTAAAATAGTTATAGCCAGTTGAAATGTCGAATTTAACTGTAACCGTTAAAAGAGTATATATTGCTGCCATCTGGTGTGTGCTGGAGGAATTACTTTGGATTATCAAATTAAATTATTTCTTTAGACAGTTATGTAATATTGGCTTGCAAATGTTCTCAAATGGTCGACAAGCAAACCTGATGGCCGCTGATAGTCCTTTGTATGTGATATACCAAGAGACAAGGTCAAGGTCATTGTAAAACACCGAAAGGTTATTTCCGTCATAACTTCATCAATATTAGACCTATCGTCACAGACAGAGGCTCTATTTTTTTTCTCTGAGGCTTCTCCGTAACCTGAGTTGGTCATCTGGTCTCAATCTTGTGTCACATTGTCAGTCTGTCCGTCTGTTTGTCAGTCTACTCAATTTCATCTGCTTGCTGGTTCTTGAGTCCTACATAACGCAATTTACAGTCAACAGGTTTGCAGGAATCCGTTTGAAACTTATACATCTTATGTCTGGTACTAATATCTCGAAATCTGTCGACCATTTTCCGGATATGGCCGCTAGGTGTCGCTGCATTCGAGCCTCCCTTAAGATATCTTCTTTTGGCCATATCTTCAATACTATAAACCTCAATTACATAAATTATGGCTTATTTTCTTTCACCGAGTCTTCTCCGTAACCTGAGTTGGTCATCTGGTCTCAATCTTGTGTCACATTGTCAGTCTGTCCGTCTGTTTGTCAGTCTACTCAATTTCATCTGCTTGCTGGTTCTTGAGTCCTACATAACGCCATTTACAGTCCACAGTTTTGCAGGAACCCTTTTGAAACTTATACATCCTATGTCTGGTAATAATATCTCGAAACGTATTTTCCATTTTCCGGATATGGCCGCTAGGTGTCGCTGCATTCGAGCCTCCCTTGACATATCTTCTTTTGGCCATATCGCCAACACTATAAACCTCAATTACATAAACTATAGCTTATTTTCTTCCGCCGTGTCTTTCCCGTACCCTGGTTAAGCCATAATGTCTCCATCTTGTGCACCTTTGTCAGTATATCTGTCTGTTTGTCGGTTATTGTCAGCTATCAATGTTTCCATCTTAGTATTTGTGATATATGTCGTCCAACAGGCCACAACGTATCAACAATCGCTCTGAAAGTTACACAATTGATAGAAACCTACAGTTTGTTCTTTCTCTCCATACCTGTCATGTTTGTGAACATGAGAAAATATACATGTTCCGGTCGTGTCATATCGAAGCTCACAAAGTCATATCACGCCTGTGATTTGGTTTTGGACGGTGTGATAAATGTATATTATTTCATCCACCTCTAAATATCTTCTCTACTGCACGTGTATGACATGAATGTTTTGCACATAATCTGTGCACCCCATGACGTCTGATATGTGTCAACGTACCCTATCCATTTGCTTGCATATTCCTCTAATATAATACATGTAGCTCGGTTACTGTTTAGTGCTAGCCCATATCAGTCGAACTATTATAATAGCCCGCGCGTGTGCTCAGAATATAACATATCCGGAATGTTCTTCGTACGGGATTGTAAAATACCTACCATCCCCCACTCGTACCAGTATAAAACGTCCTACAATGTGCCTATACTCGCTCCCCTAACGTGTAGATATTTCGTAGGATAGGTATATTCTATACGTCTTGCAAATCTTTCTAATCATTGTACAGACGGACGTATTTCCGCTATCTGTGCAACCTGACCAATGTGTTGGTTAATGTACATTAATATGGGGGCGTCAGTTCTTTAAATAGGCAACAATCAGTCCGTCATCTGTTTTCATTCCTTACATTTCCGTGACTCAACGAGACGGCTCATACTCCGTCATGTCTGAGATTCCGGTGAACAAACAGGTCAGGCGCAGGGGTTTTCAAGGTCGTTGTTTGGATAACGCTGACACATATGTAAAAAAATGCTTGTTTACCCGACGATGCACAGTCGCGTCACAGAACACATACTTGTTTTGAATATTTACAAACGCACAACACCATGCATGCCATATAATCATGACGTTGAACCATGTCAATTTCGTTTTATTTATACATATAACACGACACATGTTTGCATGGATACCATATTGTATTGTGTTATGATACAGTACAAGGGATCCACTTTTTTTGGTCCAGTAATCAACAATACATTCATGTATATGTCAAAACATAAACAGTAAAAAATAACATGTCAACCAGATCTATCTACGTTTTCACATTTCACAACGTCCAAACAATGACACCTTTAAATGTATCAGTATTAATCAAAGATATATGATCCATAAACACGTATATATGACACGTATATATATATGAATATGCATATATTGTACAGCTTCAGTTTCTACAATCACATTAGCAACATGTGTAACACGTGTTACATTAATCCTCCCTGCGTCATCACAATTCTGTGTCGCTGTCTGTATCACTGTCTCCAAATATGTTGTTCCCATGATGCATAAAAGAACAAATGATCCCTTTCCGGGCTATTCAGACCAATTCCCTTTTTATATCCTCACCGTATGTCCCGCACCAAATGCCCGAATACTAATCATGAATAGTCCTGTGCGCTTCTGTTGAAAACAGGTTGGTCGAAAATGTTATAAAAATTATCGTATACCTCATGGATGCGTAAAGCGATAGCGTCACCTATTTCGTGCAGTTCCTGTATGGCGGCGCGAAGGACGTATACAGCACCACGGACTATTCTGTTGTCGACCATGTCTGTGATTGACATGACGTTTACTCTTCAGTGTGTCTTTATATTGTTATATATAAAACGTTATTTATCTATTTATACCTTTGTTGATGACGCAATTCCAGCACAGACAGGAAACGTGGTATCACACGCACCAGTTTAACGAAAGAGAATTTTGGATGGATTGCTGAATAAACCAGCTGACGAGTAAGAAGACGTCGTAGTGACAGTCTTGTTAAATGGCGAAACGAAAGTCGTACTCGCGTTGAAAGGCTGACTGAATATCGGACGTGAAGTTTGTGGTGAACCATATACCGTACTCGCGTTGAAAGGCTGACTGAATATCGGACGTGATGTTTGTGGTGAACTAAATACCAATGAAGGGAATGTCACAGCTGCGTTGGATGATGTACCCAATGTGGCACCTGCGTTCGATGATGTGTTGCGTGTCGCTTCAGTGTTGATAGGTGTACCCCAGGTGGAATTTGCATTACCAAAGGACGCATTCTGACCAAACGAAAATCCCGCCGTAGATTTACCATCACTAGCGAAGTTAAATGCAGGCGTAGTCTCTGGTTTATTTTCAGGTACGCGTGCCGGGCTATCAGCTACCCCTGGTTTTTTATCCAGTCTCATCGCCACGCAAATGTTTCCGATGTATTGTCCATCCACGGGGAACTGACTGAATCCATCCCCATCTAAAATCCTCATTTCCACGTTACGCTTTTGGCACAGTTTTTGTGGCAGTAGTGCGATCAAGCGTGCTTTGATTAACTCTTGGGTGCTGGTGTCTTTTCGGGCGGCTCGGACCATGTCAGCCACAGTTGTGTTATTGCACACGAGTATCCGTTCGTCTTGGTAGTTGTACCTCACGGCGGGTGTCCCAACCAAAGGTTTGTCACCTCCATTACTCACGGGTACAATAACATCTGGCATGTGGCGGGGCTCGGCGTATACGAGAAACACGAAGAACTGGTCATCGCAAGATAGCCATTTCATGTATTTAGCCTTGTAATAACAATCCTCCATTGTATAATAAAACGATGACAGTCCTGCATTAACGACCATGTGTAACGTCGTTTCTTGTGGCACGGCCACGTTGTGCTCTTGAGTATCGTTTGCCATGATGTTGCCAACTGTCTAGACTGTAGACAAACGCACCATTATTATATATTTCTTACGCAGGCACGTGATCGGTATTGACAAATAGTTTGGTGTCACATGAACCCAATATTTGATAAACAGATTGTAAAGAAAACAACATGTATTGCTGGGATTAAAGGCATTTATAAAGATCGTCTGTGACGTCACACTTTCCATCAGCCAATCAAATCAAGGAATAGTACCTGTTCATGATAACAGAAGAAACTCATGTACAAAAAGCATGTAGTCCCTGTGGCGCAATCGGTTAGCGCGTCCGGCTGTTAATCGGGAGGTTGGTGGTTCGAACCCACCCAGGGACGTTATACATGTTTTATGTCCCTATGCCACCCGTTCCTGTTTTTCTTCGTCCAGAGTCTTGCCTGCGAACAAACGGGGAGTAAGGGCACATGGTGCCAGACAGGTCCCTGAGTGGGTAGTCTTCGATAATGTACCCAAGCAACTTTGAAACCTGCCAAGCCGCCAACGATATCGTTGTCGCAGTGTCGGTTTGTATCTTAGCAACGTACCCGCAGGCTCCGACATCAACATGTTTTAAAGACCCGTAAAACGTGACTGTCCCATCAGGATGCATTGACAAGTGCAAAACATGGTCATCGTCACAAACCCACCGTTCATAGAGAAACATTGCGGTGACGCTGCGGTTTTCTCGTTGAGCAATCAACAGCAAAGCGTTGAGATTGCTACTCAGAAATTCGTCCTCAAACATGACTAGCATACCCGGCACGTTTAACACATTGTGACTTTCTGTCTCACATTCGTAACTTTCACGGGCACCCGTCTTCGCCTGTCGCACTGCCTGTTCTCCTACCATCTTGTGTTCACAAGACACAGCAGGAGGCCTCCATGGCGTGCAGATAAAGCATACTTTCTGGTAATCGGATATCACGTTATCCAGAAGCTGGCACAGTTCCACTGTTGTCAGGGAGATCGCGGTTTCGTGGTCAACCACAACGTCTCCCTTAAATGATTCGTTGTTCTTGTCTAAGCGCGCGTGGAACGAGACTGTTCCAAATGTGTCCATTGTGATATGCACAGATTCACCAAGTCCCTCATCAATGTCGTATATCCAGCCTGTAACACTGCCGCCTACTTTTAGGGCCTCATTGAGTAACAGGTCTAAATATTTGGCAAGTTTTTTCCACACGAAAACCCAACCTCCGACGTGTACGTGCTCTGTGCCTTGTTCCAAAATTACAGTATCGCCTCGGACGGCCCACGGCCTCCATTTGAAACATTTGCCCTGCCCTACTTGATATGTTATAACCTTTGCGAACTGTTCCGTCAGTTCCGTCTCGTCACACGTGGGGCAGTACCACTTGAATGTGACACGGTCGTCGGGGACTGTAATGCCCGGAGATGTTTGACATTTCTGGCACGCTCTCACAAGTATGCGTTCTCGCCATTGCAATCCCATCTCTCGCAACCTGTCCTGAAAGTACATCCCGTCTGACGGTTCGTATCTCCCCGGGTTGCGGGGCCGACCTGCGTCAGGACTCGGGATCTCCGGGGAACTGCATCGGTCTCCACATGTATTCCCCATCTTGTCTGAACGGCTGTGCCTGGAACGCCGTTTTATATACGTACCGTCTCCTCAGCAACCAGCACCTCCCCCCCCCCCCCTTTGATACCCATGTGTGTTTGTTATTGTACGTGCCCCGTGTATCACCAGAACAGCGGGTGGCATGACGGATATATGTTTGTATATGTACAAACGTGTACGGTGCCTGCAGGTTCCGATAACACGTCCGGGGTATGAAATCATATGACAACATTCCGCGTTTTTAACTGACCTCATCCATCTGCCCTTCTTCGTACTTTTCAACCTCAGTTTTCTCAGGGAACAACCGAGGATAAGTGTACATCGTACCCGACAAATCTATCGGCGGGTAGTTACTGATCACACACTCCAGTAATGATACAACATCCCATGCCTTGAGCGGTATCGCATTCAAAGTGTCGGTTTGTATCATCGTCTGTATCTCGTCGCGGAAGTTGATATACAGCGTTTCCAAAGGTCCATAAAACGTTACGGTACCGTCTGGGTCCATCGAGATGTGAAGGTCGTGCACTTGATCATGGTTTATCCGATTATAGCGGAACACTGCGTTCATACGACAGTTTTCCTTTTGAGCGGCCAGGAGCAAAACGTCTAAATCGCCGGTCAGAATATTATCCTCCAACATGGCGAGCATTCCTGGTACTTGTACCTCGTCTTCTGTTACGAGCGTGACTTTGTCTTTGAAACGCAGATATGGTTTCCATCTAAGGTGTATCCACCAATCCCAGGGGGGTTTGCAGTATACCCAAATCGAGGTGTCGGTGCCATGCGGTAGGAAGCCGAAGGTTCTCTCACGTGTGAACAGATACTCCAACTCACTCTGGTCGCATATAGGGCAGTATTCCTGTACGCCATCAAACACACTTTCGTAATCCGGGTTGCACGTCTTGCAGGGAATCACTATCATCTTCTCGCGGTCGTAAAACATATCATACCCTCGTACATTATCTCGAAAGAACATGCCGTCAGAAGGTACGACACCGTCTGATGGTCCGACCTCACTGTCAACACCAGCTTCAGTAGTATCACCCGTGTTCGCGTGGGCATGCTGCCCTGGGGATTCCGTCACTGTGTCTACGATGTTGTCATAAGACACCGCCGGAGGTTTCTTGCCGTAAATGACTACATTCTGGTAATCGGTGATCACGTGTTCCAACAGCTGGAACAGTACTTCTGTCGTCAGCGATATCGCTTTCTCCTTGTGGACCGCCACCTGCATGGTGAAACACGCGTCGTCCTTGTTAATGCGGTCAAAGAATGACACAGTGCCGTACGGGTCCATCTGGATATACAAGGACTCACAGATACCCGGAAAACGTCGGTATATCCAACCGGTCACGCTGCGGTTCGCTTTTTGAGCCTCGCATAGAATCATGTCGAGATGTCCAACCAGGGCCCGCAACACGGAACCGAAGCCTTCCACGTGGATTGTCTTGTCTCCGTGTCGAAACAACACTGTATCGTCTGGACGTAACAACGGTCTCCACGTAAACGTTATCCCTTGCCCCAAATCGTAGGTTTTCTCGTTTGTGAACAGTGCCATCACTTCTGTCTCTTGACACGTGGGGCAATATATCCTTGCATGGTCGTGGTTGGAACGGTAAAGGTAATCGTCTGCACACATTGAGCATTTGTCTACAATTATTTGTTGTTCCCGCCACCTGACTCCCCTTTGTCGTAACACGTTACCAAAGAAAGCCCCGCCGGATGGCGCGAAATGGTAAGTGTTACCCGGAGGACCAGTGAAAATACTGATAACCTCCTGGCGATGGCGTGTGTCTGCACGGAGGCCCCCCATCGTATATGCCCAGCGCTGCCTGGGACAGCGTTTATATACGTGGCGTCTCCTCAACAACCCGCTCCACTCTCCAACTCAACATCACTGTCCCGCCGTCACTAAATATATAGACCTCGTCATATGTGAGTCACGTGCTCCAGAGTTGTTCCACATAATCTGCTGACACATGTGGTTCACGACACGTCTCAGATTACGCAAAGCCTCACCTTCACCTCCGATGAACCGTCTGCCGCATGCTGTGTAACATATTTCGTGTACACAAATGTGTACATTACATACTGGTTCCGATATGACTTCCCCCCGTGATTAATGGTCCTCATTCATCTCCTCATCATCATCGTCAGTATCGTCATCATCCATCTGCTCTTCTTCGTCCGATTCAGCCTGTTCCCGAGGATAAGTGTACATCGCACCCGACAAGTCTCTCGGCGGGTACAACCTGATCACTGTGTTAAGTAATGATACAACATCCCATGCCTTGATCGATAGCGCATTTAAAATGTCGGTTTGTATGGTCTCCTGTACCCCGCCGGTGTCGATGATATACCGCGTTACCAAAGGTCCATAAAACGTTACCGTACCGTCCGGGTCCATCGAGAGTTGAAGTTCGTGCATTTGATCATGGTTTATCTGTTTATAGCGGAACAGTGCGTTTATACGACAGTTTTCCTTTTGAGCGGCCAGGAGCAAAACGTCCAAATCGCCGGTCAGAATATTATCCTCCAGCATGGCGAGCATTCCCTGTACGTGTACATCTTTGTTCTGTCCTGTCAACCTTACCTTGCCCTGAAAACGCTTGTACCGTATCCAGTTGAGGTATAGCAAATCAGATACGGGGGTGCCATACGGTTGGAAGTTGAAGCGTTCCTCAATTGTGAACAGATAGTCCAAGAAACTCCTGTCGCATTTAGGGCAGTATTCCTGTACGCCATCACCCACAGGTTCGTAATCCACGTTGCACATCTCGCATTGTTTCACTATCATATCCTCGCGGTCGTAAAGCATGCCATGCCCTCGTACATGACCTCGAAAGAACCTGCCGTCAGAAGGCACGACACCGTCTGATGGTCCGACCTCACTTTCAACACCAGCTTCAGTAGTATCACCCGTGTTCGCGTGGGCATGCTGCACTGGGGATTCCGTCACTGCGTCTACAGTGTTGTCATAAGACACCGGCGGAGGTTCCCAGTTGTAAATGGTTACATCCTGGTAATCGGTGATCACGTGCTCCAACAGTTTGAACAGTACTTCTGTCGTCAGCGATATCGCCTTATCCCTGTGGGCCGCCACCTGCATTGTGAAGCGCGCATTGTCCTTGTTAATGCGGTCGTAGAATGAAACAGTGCCATAAGGGTCCATCTGGATATGCAAGGACTGACATATACCGAGATACATTGGGTATATCCAACCGGTCACGCTGCGGTTAACCTTTTGAGCCTCGGATAGCATCCTGTCGAGAGTTACTACCAGAGTCAACCGCAACAGGGAACCGAAGCCTTCCACGTGGATTGTCTTGTCTCCGTGTCGAAACAACACTGTATCTCCTGGACGTAACAACGGTCTCCACGTAAACGTTATCCCTTGCCCCAAATCGTAGGTTTTCTCGTTTGTGAACAGTGCCATCACTTCTGTCTCTTGACACGTGGGGCAATATTTCCGTTCCGGGACGTGTTGGGGATGGTAATTGGGATGGTAATGGTAATCGTGTATATAGTCTGAATCGTCTCCATTGTCTGCACACATTGAGCATTCGTCTACAACTATGTGTTCTTCTCGCCACGTCACTCCCCTCTGTCGTAACCTGTTAGAAAAGAAATTCCCATCGGAAGGCATAAAACGGTAACTGTTACCCGGTGGACCAGTGAAAAGACTGAGGACATCCTGGCGATGGCGTGTGTATGCTAGGCGATCCCCCATCGTGTATGTTGGGCGCTGCCTGGCCCGTTAACAATTAACGGTCGATCACGCAGAGCCTGACACCAGACCGTGGATACTTATTAACCCAAATAATGTTACATATATGAGACACGGCAGGGCTTGAATGACATGTGTGAGTCACGTGTGCCCACATAGTTCATAAGAAATACGATGACGCATTCCTTGTTTTTGTTTCGTGTCCCTTTTATTACATAAGTGTCATAATGTCCGGGTCTGATGTGAAAGTCCCCGTGGCGTAACGGGCTAATTCAAACTTTCCTACCTGGACCAATAGTTTGTACTTGCAGTTCCGGCAAGGTTAAGTTCGGATCCGGGTTCGAATCCCGGCGGTGACATTCACTTTTGTCTAATATATATTTCATATACGTGTGTGTCGGTTGAAATTAATGTTTATGAGGTAAATATACAAAACATCCCTCACGTATCTGCAAGATCAACAACAGATATTTCGTGGTGTTACGATTATGTATATAATATATAATAATATGTAAATATATATATATATACATATCTCATTGTGTTCAGATGACAACAGATATGGCGACCCGGGACGGACCCGAGTTCACATGACTCATCAATACGTGTTATCCAACTGTCACTTCCTGTCGTCTGACCCCATGTGACCCGGCACTTCCGTTCACGACCCTTCACACTTCCTCACTTCCGGTCCAACACCACCCTACGTACCCGCACCGGAAGTCCCATTTACTCAATGGTTAAGCGTGACCCAAAAGTGTGACCCCGATCACGACTGCCGGGTGTAAAGCAGACTTCCGGTACATGCGCTGTCAGCTCATTGGTCAGATCAGGTCACGTGGTGTGCATTCAGTCCGCTCATTGGTCAGGTCTCATTCACAACAATCAAACACGCTCAGTCCACGTGGTCTATTGCATCATCCCCGACCCATTCGTCCACATATTTCAAACCTGTTTTTAAACCTTTTTCTCTCACGTTTTCTTCCGGATTGGCATCATATCCCACTTTACTCACATAACTGAACAATTATGCAAGATTTCACCATCATCGCCTTATTAACATCACTACAACAACTCATTTAAATCCTGAAGCGGTGCACAACCGGAAGTACTATTCTACCGGAAGTTGGGCAAACCCGCACCCGGCACCTCGACCCTCGACGCTTCGCCATGAATAAATTAGTGTGGACGATTTCGGGCCCGCGTGCCGGGGAGGGTGGTGTGTGGACGATTTCGGGCCCGCGTGCCGGGGAGGGTGGTGTGTGTGTGTGAGCGATGATACGGGTGTTTGATTTTTTACCCCCCCCCCCGGGTAAAAATTTTCAAGATGGTGGATGGATGTATGTGTAAGGAGAGCGTTGATTGGTTGGGGAGATGTGAGAAGTGATTTGATTGGTTACGCAGTGGAGTGACGTCACAGTAAGCGGAAACCAACGGGGAGGTGAAATAACGATGTAACGGTGGTGTAGGTGTATCCGGCGGAAACGACAGGGGGTGGTTTGTTTGAAATTGTGTGTGTGACGTCACAGGAGAAATAAGGTATATAAGGAGGTAGTTTTGACGGAGTAAAGTCAGACTCTGGTTTTGACTGGTACTAGTACTGGTGATAACTACAATTTGGATATATAGAAGCCGTCGTTGTGTTGAGAGACAAACAGCTACAGAAAGCAAGTTGAAGCAAAGATTTGAAAGTTTGTTGAAGATTTGAGTTTGTGACAAAACAACAATACCGGTAGGTGTTTTTTTGTTGTTGTTGTTGTTGTAAAAGTATTGAATTGGTTTTGTTTTTGAACTAAAATAATGTCACACCCACTGGCCAGTAAGGTAGGCCGGGGGTGAATTTTTTCTGTTGAGGGAGTGAATTTTTTAGTTTGTATTTGAGAGGGCCCCAGTAACGAAGGGTCCCTAATATTTGGTTGTTGGCAGTAACAGAAACAAAAAACTAAAATGTGACCAGTAACGAAGGTCATTGGGAGGTGGGGATGGATGAGAGGGGAGGGGGGGGGGGGGAATTATGTTTTTGTTTTGGTTGTTGTTAGAAAATTTAGGACACCCACTGGCCAGTAAGGTAGGCCGGGGTTACATTTATTTTGTGTATGGTTGTGTACACAACGGACTGACATCACTTTAAAAACCCCCCAGATGCGCAGGAGTTAGATAAAAGCCATGTTTATACTACCTGACCGGTAAGCAAGGTCGGGTGACGTGTTTTTCCATCCATCCATCCATCCAACTCGGAGCGGTTCGGTTTTTTGCCACACAAGTGACACAGACTAACCGTAACGACGATTAAGTAATGTTGTGACATAGAAACGGGAAGAGAATTTGTATTTTTTTAACCATTAACAAAAGAAAATAACAGACACGCGGACCTTTTAACAAAAAATGTAGAGCAAAAAGGTATTGCAAGAGTTTTAGTTTTTTTTCGGAAGGACAATGAGAAACACTATTAATTCTGTAACTGATAAAAAATAAGTAGGTAATTACTGTGAACCAAAAAAAAAATGCATTTAGGATAAAAATAATAATAAACAAAAGGTTATGAAGCAGAGCGCCACTTTGCGTGACACCTTGCATGAATGTAATATGTAACCTCGTCACGGATATCAGTCCCTTCACGTTTATTGTATAACATGACCTCGTTAGTTTAGTAAACAACTACAACGGAAAAAAAACGACATTTCGACACACGACCAATCACAAATGTCGATTGAGGAAAGAGGAGTAAGGAAGGTGGGGGGGGGGGGGAGGTTATTTTTAATATTTTTGTTTGGTACATCAAAGTATAACCCTAAACAACACAGAAAAAAGTCCTATATTGTTATAAGACGTTGTTATAAGACGTCCTTGTGACTTACAGGGAAACATGATGAACGAGCACTTCGAACGTGAAATGGAGGAGTTGGTAAATGTGCAAGGCCAGGCCATACTTCGCTACGTTCAAAATATTAAATCGTCGTCGCCTGAGACGTATTTCGCAATGCAAGGCGACGACGAATATTTCGATCAGTTAGTCGATGGACTAGTGCACAAGTACGAAATGTTAATGCACATCCCCAGTGAAGAACTAGACATATGTATCAGAGAAAAAAAAGAACCTGAAAGAAATGGTGCGCGTTGCATCCAATGTTCTGCTCCTGGCGCAGGCTATTGATGAAACTGTCCTACGCTGCCACGATATATACAGAGATATAGTTCAAATATACCGCGGTGAGGCCCCACCGGCCGCAACCAAAAGCCATCACATCCGGGCGTGTTTCCTTCTAACATCTCATTTAAGAATAGTCGCCAGGAAAGCACATGTGCAAGCAGAGCGCCGGTGGGCAATTAAGATGATCACACATGAGGAAGAATAAACTTTTATTTTACAATATATGCAACTAGTACAGGGGGTGGCAATTGTATTTTGTAAATACATTATACATAGTGTACATATGGTTTTTAGGTCGAGTCGTATACGTGTGTCAATATTTTTTTTATTAACTCACGGCCACGGAAAATTATGTAATTAAATATATCAGGAATAAAACATTTTTTATCTTAGCGAAAAAGCTGTTTGTTATAAGACGTCCTTGTGACTTACAGGGAATCATGATGATGATGGTGAACGAGCAGTTTGAACGTGAACTGGAGGCAGCCATAGTAGCTGTGCCAAAACAAGGAGAGGCCATACTGAATTGTATAACAAAGTTTCAAACGTCGCCTAATACGTATTTGAAAGAACCAAGGGACGGAGACGAATTTGATAAATGTTTAACACCTCTTCTCGATGTGCATGATCGCTTCACGGCCAAGACTGGTACAGAACTTTACAAATACATTTATTTGGATGCAGATATCGCTGAAGCCACGCGCATCGCAGTCCTCATGGATAAGGTTATGCGCCTAACGGAGGGCATCGACGATATTGTCCTCCGTTGTAAGGAACTCTACGATATTATCGTAGAGGAGTACCGCCCTAATGTGACGCCGGCCGTCCACAGTCGCCACCTCGCCCGGTCGTCTTCACTTTTCACGGCGCATGTGTTAATAGAGGACATGCAACAATATGTACAGTTATGCAAGAAACGTGCTCTGAAGAAGATGCAAACGGTATAAACGTTTTATCGGTCAAAGTACCAAAGACTTTTCTTCTTGACTTTTTCCATATTTAGATATATCGGCTGTGTAAAACATTGCTAATCCTCACTTGCAGAGGTCGTGTAAGAAAACACACGTTTATGTATAGATATATATATGTCATTGGTATTCTTTTTCCCGCCCAATATAGGGGTGGCGATTGTATTTTGTAATTATATCAGGAATAAAACATATTTTAGTAACATAATAACTGCTTTATCGTGTCTGTTAACACACAAAAAAAGAGAGAGGTGATGCATGTCAAGATGACTGGAAAGGTTATGCGTGGTGTACACACACTGGAGATATGTTTAAGACCTGTCCTCCCTTTATGCGGTTGATAAGTATTTGTAACGTAAACATACAGACCGACATAATAAAATAGTCCTTTCTGCTCGTTTGCTGTCCAACATGGACTCAAACCTGTCAAAAGAATTAGACCATGCATTGCTGGTAGATATTCCAGCTAAAACACGTGAGCTAAATGACTGTATTAAGTCGTTCCTGTCCACACCAGACAGATTTTTCGTTGACAGCGACAGAGTGTTTCAGCTGACTCTGAAAGCACTGGTCGACGAAGACTGGTGGTGGAACACGCGGATTCTCAAAGGACTTATGTTAGCGAAAAAGATATGTTTACAAAAGCGGTGCCAGACGGAACAGACATTAATTGCCGTGCGGATGGCGAAACTGTTTACAAAGTGGTTGAAGGATACCTATGACGTAACACTCAAACATACGGCAGACGCATACACGCAAGTTGTGCAGCACTACCAAAGTCACAGTCGGTTTAAAGGCCCTGTGCAGAAGAGGCACCACCAGAACAAGCAATCCATAGCCTCGTTTCAGTTTCTGCTTTGGAAACACAGGCAAAATTTGGCTTTCGAGCTGGGACAGTTTAACAACGATGGCTTGCACACACAAGTGACAAACGCGGACAGCAGATCGTCTAAATAAGTCGGAATACGCGCACTGTATGTCCCATCATCAACGTGTCCCAGTGTAAATCTTCAGTCTGTTCACGAAAGGTGGCGTCCAGTACAGGACACACACGCACGGACGGACGGACGGACAGACGAATATGATTGGCTTTTAAAAGAGCTCTGTTTCAGTACAGAAACGGATGTAGGATTTGAACTGAATTCGTTAAATCTCACTGTCGCTGTGTAACTCCTCTGCATTTGTGACACCAGTATATTCTGTAACGGCTTCGCATACCATATATCTTGCCAAATTGAAAACATTTGGTTACATCAATTCGTACTTGTGAATTACAGGAATAATGCAGAGTGTTACATTTGATAACCCGTGTAATTGTTTGAGACATGGGAGAATGTACAGATAACATAACAACACTTTCACGACTGTATTTGAATCTCATGTGATAAATGTGTCGTAGTTACACGTCAGTTGTTGATTGGTCTGTGAGTGAAACAAAGCAAATGTGTTGATGTACGTGATGTGAAGCTGTGCAAGCAACTGAGTGGTGGTGGAACCAGTCTGAGGACAAGATGATGCGGGCGGACATGATACATGAGAAAACACCAGAAACAGCAAACATGAACGTCTACTGTCTGCCGTAGAGGAGTACAGGGGGGTATTATTGCAGCAGCAGCAGCAGCAACGTCCCATCAGAAGACACATGAAGACAAAGATGCACTAAATATGTACAAATGGACAGATCGACTGTGGTTGGATGACACTTGTTTCTTTGTTTGTATTACAGAAACCCGTCATCCTAACCAATGGAGCCAGAATTAGTTTACCACTTTGAGGATAAGGCGTGCGGAGAAATACAAACGTGGATGGCACAGTTGCAGAGGCACATATGGAATTACCGACATGATAATAACTCTTTTTTCGCCGCGAAGGACAGGAGGTTCGTGCGGCATGTCACGATGATGCACCATGAGATCGATTATTGGATGAGGACATGCACCATTGGGCTGGAACGAGCACGAAAAGTGTGTTTGGAAACGGGGCACACGACAGAACGGTCCGATGCGGCGTATCACCTGGCTCTTATAATGGTTAAACTCTTTGAGAAAATGAGCACAGACGATATACCTGAAATATACAAAAGATACAGACACGCGTTGCAGTTGTACGAAGCGCACAGGATGTTCGGAAAGAGGGTCTACGCCAGGCACCGCGACAGGTATTCTTCAATAGGAGACCTGAACCTGATGCTGATCTCGAACATTCTAAAATTGCAGATGGAACTATACTATTTTGATTCTGCCGGTTTCTTTAGAAAACCAAACTTCTAACGTGAAACCGCGGGAGCCTTACTGTACAGATGTATATATTTGTGGACTTTCCTATAACCGAAATAGACGTTTTTTCAAGTTTATGTTATTTTCCACACAGATACCCAAACACTACTGTACTCCAGAAGAAGATAGAAGAAATCAAAACTGCAAAAGGTAATTCAATCTTTATTTTTATTCCAAATTGTTTTCGCCGACATCATGTAAATGGTTTACCCAGTGTACAGGTACACACTAACGGACCGACCCAACCGCTTTTTCTGTTTCAATTCTGAGACGTCCGTACCAGTACAGGTACGGATTCAAAAACACTTAAGGTCTTTGTCGTGTACATCCGGAAAACGATAATCCATTTTTTTGTGCGAACTGTAGATGGCGTCCAGTACAGGACTCGCACACTAACAGACAGACGGAAGTGCTGAGCGCTTTTCCACTTTGAAATCGTCTGTCCCAGTACAGGCACGGAAAAACGACGTATAATGTCTCGTTAGGTGAATCCCACAAAGGATAATCCAGCTTCCTGCGTTGGCCCAATGTGTCGTCCAGTACAGGACACACACTAACAGTCTGACGGAAACGCTCGGTCATTTTTCCCCCTGTTTTGTAAGCGTCCGTACCAGTACAGGTACAGATTCGACAATTGATGTTTGGTCGAGTAAATCTGAAAAACGAAATTCCAGTTTATGGTGAACACCAATGTGGCGTCCAGTACAGGACACGTACACTCACTAACAAAAGCGCTCTGTTTTGATCACCTTATATAGACATCCGTACCAGTACAGGTACGGAAACTGATTTACGTAAAAAAACCTTCTCATATATTCCACGAACCTAAATGTGGCGTCCAGTACAGGACACAGACAAAATATTGCCAAGTCCATATCCGTTTTTCGCTCTGGTTATGGTATCGTTCAGTGCTGCTGCTGCTCACGTTAGCCCGTTTGGTCTCCAACGAGACCAATTGCACTGTTGCCAAACGTCTCCTTATATACATAATTCCGCCTGTGACGTCATTCTATCAGACTCCATCACCTGCATCTGGTAGATACACAGTGTGTTTCCGGAATGTATATTCAACATGATATATATATATATGTATATTATGTCTTTTTCGATATTGATAATACGTTTAGCATGTTGGCTAGGTACCAGTGATTCTGCATTGGATGTACCATATGTTCTTATAGAAGCACCCGTTCATGGCTCCTGTACTACAGGCACAATATTATATGTTTGATGTTCATGTTGCTTTGTCCATGTTGCTTTAGATTGTTTATGTAATTGTATATGTACCAGTATTCAGTTGTTGTTGTAATACATGTTACAGTCATGGGGGGGGGGGGGCCTCGGTGACGGGACTGGTATACAACACTTGTAACAGTAACAGTCGGTGCAAATTATGTTTCTAGGAGTTACTGCATGTCCCATGGCAATATGTGTGCATGTCAATCTTTCGTACCATGTACATAACAGAACAGACAGCAGATACGATAAACACTGCGTTTCGGTTTTTTATGTATCATAAGGTGGGACCTGCATCAGATGCATCATTTGTGCAAGGCATCTCCGGTCTAGTTGCGTCCTGCCCCCCCCCCTCCTTTTTTTTTAAAATGATTTTACACTCTCTCCAAGTACAAGGGGAGATGTATTTCGCTTGGACAGTTAGCGTTGCGCTGACAGTAAAGGTGGATTTTGCGCTCGTTTCAGACCAATGATGCTGAGTGAAAAGACAAAAATAAACCCTGTGTACAATCCTAAACCACTGTACACAATGACAAAGGAATACTTATGCGAGCGGTACAACCCGCAGATATTTTGGTTGACCGTGCCGGACATAATATTAGACGAGTTGATAGAAACAGCTTCGACGACTCAATTTTGCAGGAAGTGCAACGCTAAGTGCACCGGCGAGGAATTCATACGCGACATGTGCAAGGAGCCTCCAGTGCTGAGGTGCACAAAGTGCAAGGTCATAACGAGAGATATGCGTTTGCACGCGTCGTTTCACCGAGACGTCGACCTCGAACAATATAAGACAATATCCGAGTGGCCCGACATGATTTGCTGGGTGCACAGAGGTGCCCTTTACGTGTCCAGGTATTGGGGACCGACCCGGCCTCACGAGATCATACAGCAGCTGTGGTGCCGTGTAGACTTGCCCGACAAATCAAAGGACGTGAACAGACTTGTCAAACAGGGGAACTGTGTTTGTGCAACAGTACCTTGGCAGTTTGGTGTTTATGAGGCATATACAGATGGTGGTATGAGTGCACGAAGGAGGGTGACATGTCGACGGCCTCCGAAAGAATATTTCGGTGAAAGGGGGATAAAGCGCGCCAGATTACGCGTTAACCCTTTACAATAAACATTTTCTGGAATAGGAGGTGCCGCGTGTATATATTTTGTTAAATGAAGAACCATATGTGGTACGAGCAGCAACTGTATGAACATGTGTTATAACCATATTTGGAAAGGTGACGATGGACAATTGATTGAAGACATTTTTGTACTGGTTTTTTTTAGAGCAGAGATTACATAAATCACAGATACAAGACCGACCGCAGACACACCCTGAGGTAAGTGTGCACGGTTTGTCATTTATCTTTATATTTATTTGTTGTTGTCGTAGTATAAATGGGGTCAAAGAGGGAATTACATGTCTGTTGATAACGGAGCGAATGTAAAGACGGAAGAGCAGATGAACAAACGTACTAGCTGCCGGCAGTCAATGTCATGATTTTAGTCTGTGTCCCAGTACAGGGCCACAGTGAAGACATGTGGTCTTATAAAGCATACGAGAATTATTATGGAGTAAACCAGTCGATCAAATCACTTTGTGTTTCCAGCTATGTAACGCATTATCGCATTGGCACCTGCAACTAACACAGATAATTCGGGGAGTATTGTTAAGCATATGCATACGTACGTACAAGTGTCTCGCTGAACAAAACAACGAATGCACCCATCTGTTAACTGACATGGTATCTTTGATGATCATGTCGGTTTGTAGGTTATGCTCATTACTAGTTTGGTTTTGTTTTGATTTGCAGACATGTATTCTACACTAAAAGTAGAGATCGATGGAAAGGACTGCGGCGATTTCGCCATTGATCTGTCAGCAAGTGTATCCATCATCAACGTGGAAACCCTATATCGTGCAAGGGTTCCGTTTTTTCCACGGGAGCGGAACCGTGACGATATTGACAAAATCAATAGAGCAAAATTGTTAGTTAACTGTGGGGATTGCGGGGGGGTTCATAGACGGTTGTGCTTTAACGTATTCAAAAAAGTGTTACTGCCTGTAGAGGTGACGGACACTAAGGGTTCAGTCTTCTGCAAACCGATAACCCTATACTGTGCGTGGGATTGGCCATATCAATTCAATGGTGTTCTGGGGAGGGATTTTTTTGGTCAATTCATGTTTAGACGAGGGGATAAACCTCAGGTACCGGTGTCAAAGCCACCGGTAGTGACAAACAGTTGCCGGGAGGAATGGTTTAGGCACAATTCGGCCGTGGTTCCTATTTTTAAGGATTAATTGTTTATATTATTTAATTGTTTAATACATGGTGTTTGTAAATATACCCTTGGTATATGTTACCTCTACAGGCAATAATATAACATATATCATTATGAAGAAACTGCGTAGTGTGAAACTTGTATTTTAAATATGGGAATGGCAGGGGGGGGGGATTGCACTGACGTGCGTGTTACAATATTTTTAAAATAGTGCTATTGCTTCACTTCCTGTGCTTATTTGTACAGATGAAGTTTTGTTTATATCTGTAGTTGTATATATTGTATAATGATATTACATAGATTATTGTGAAAACATATATAAACGTTTGTATACATAATATACTACAACATATATATTTGAATATATGTATATATTGTTAGCACATAATAAATACATTTGTATTGTCTGTCTGTATCTGTTTCTTTGTAATGTGTTGTGATACAGTTCCTGAGTGACCTCACCCTGTACACGTTGGCCCGTGTGTTTGTGCGTGACAGAGAAATAGGTAAAAGAAAACCCTTGAATTGAACGAACGAGTACGGATGTGGTTGATGCTGAAGGAATCCAAAGGGCCGGCGGCGGGCTGGCAGACGCCCTTGGGTTTCTTCACCATCACCACAGATCACCAAGCAAGCAGCAATTATCCAAGACGTCTAAAAGATGACAAGAAAGCTGGAGCCGGAGGGCGGGCGGGCAGATGCTCCGGCTTTCTTGTCATCTCTCAAAAAGAACCCAGAACGAGTGTCGGAGTGATGGTCCCCGCCGCCCTCACCGGCTGAAACCATCGCCGGATGTTCAGGTATGCTGTTTTTTTTTGCAGTGCATGTACGTTTTTCATCAGGATATGTAGTCATGTTTGTGTACAAAATAATATGTTCTAAGATACGTACAGCGCTGTCGGTGTGTTTCTGTTGTAAAGAAACAGTAATTATGTTTTATCTTAGTTTGTATTGACTTGTCATCTGTTCTCTTCTGTTTACGTATGATGCTATGTCATCACAGGCAACATTACACATACATACCATGTACACCCCCCCCCCCCTCTTCTTTTGCCATAACACGTCTCATGTGTGTTTCCTTATCATTTCAGAGCGATGGAACAGACTGAACATTCCGACAGTTCGTCCATAGAAGAGGAGGACGTTATATACATCGGCACCGAACGCCAGCGGAACGAGTCGGAAGCGTTAAGCATCAGAGGCTTGTTTCTGAACTACATGGAGGTTGAAGATGCTCTGAGCCTCCGTGTTGATCTCCTCGCTTTAGCCACAGACGTCAATCTGATAGATCTGCCTACGCTGCTGCCACACAGGGATGACCTCAAGTACGTGCAGTCGTATAGGGAAAGTGGAAAATCGGAAGCGCGCTCCATTACCACTGCTTTATACGTGAACTGTTCTTTGTTCAATGTAAACATATTGGAGCTATACCACAGGCTCTTCCAAAGAGGCATGTCCGACGCATGTGCCCTGTTAAGCGAGGTATTTGAAATCGGCATATTACAAGACTGTTTCAACAATGTGGTCCCGCACCGTTACTACCCGATCGTGTTGGTGTCTGATGACGATGAACACATCATGCGGTTTACACAGTGTGAAGAAGAACAATTCATGCCGGGAGACGGATACAATGACGTAACACGTCCTGAGCCGCATGCGCAGCAAGAAGGAGGGGCGGAAAATGCAGACCAAGCGGACGAGGGTGAGGAAGGTTTGGATGCGCGGGAGGTTTCAACAGAACGTGAATACCAACGCGTACGTGAGGCTGTTTTAGCGTATATCGAGAAAGACGTTTGGTATGAGCCGGAGTTCAGGATCGCATACACCCTGTTTGATGCCACGCAATGGGACAGCTTGGTGGCCGACCTGGTCGGAAGTATACGTTTAACTAGGCTTTTAATGAAATTACTAAAAAAACACGGTATGATAGACGCCTCCTTGAGCAAAACTGAAGTCGAAGACATCTATAAGAAACAGGACGTCCGACGCGTGCTCGGTCATATCTATCGCCCTGGGGAGACAACACGGAGGAAAGCATTTAAACGCCTGTTACTCCTGAGGTTTTGCGTCCAGGTGGCGAGACAGACAGATGCCGATAGGTGTCTCCGGGATTTCCTGCCGGCAGAGATGGACTTTAATCAACCAGGTCGTGTTTCAGGGATCACCGGTTCACATAAATGCAACGTAGCGTTGCACCCTGACATGAATTGGAATGGCCGCTTTCCCAGGAGAAAAAGGCGATATACCACAAGGCCGTCATCACCCGCCCCGTCTTCGACCTCGTCACAATCGCGTACTGAGAGCCCGTTTGATGCAGGTCGGGAATTATTGCAGTTGATGAATTCCATAACAGCAACCAACCCGCCCCAAAATGTCGCTGACGACACAGACGCCTCTGATCCATTGACTTCTGAACGTCCACCTCCCGTGGACCCTGCGCCTCCATCGGAACATGATACATCAACCCAGGGAGGTCAGACCCGATCTGATAACATTTTGCCTGCACCCAAAAGGTTAAAGCTTCGACACGTCAGGACGGGCGCCACCGAAGCAGCGATGTTTCCTCCATATACGGGTGGCAATGCGGAAACAGTTTCGGCAGCACCTGACACATCAATCCGTTCGGCGACAGTTTCTACTTGCAGAGGTTCGGCAAACGTTTCAGATCCAGGCGTTGTCGTTTCCAGTGTGGAGGAGCAGCTCGCACACGCTCAGACCATGATTGCCCAGCTTCAAAGTAATGAAAGGGATGCCCAGGAAAGGCTAAGTCGCTTCCGGTGTCCAATTTGTTTGGAGAACACCGTGGACTGTTTCCTAAAAAAATGCGGACACATGTTTTGTCCAGATGTATAATGGCGGTGTTCTCCTACAATGAAAATAGAAACGACTTTCAAGCGTTTATAAATCGCTTGCGCGACAACATGTTCCGTTCCACGTCCCGTTCCACGTCCCGCGAGGAGGTCCATTGTCCGACATGCAGGGTACCCAACAAACGCACTGATGTGGTGAAGATATACATCTGGTGGGTGGCGCGTCGTTTTGTAAATATGTTTTGACCGTCCATCTGTCTGTATGTGTGTTGGTGTTAATATACTTGTTGTATATTGATATATATATATAAATATATATAAATATATATATATAAACAATATATATATGTTGTAATATGATAGTGTTGTGTCGTTATACATATGTGTTTATTTATTTCAGGGTCAAATGGGACATTCCATCCGAGCATCTGGCAATGTTTCACATGTTTGCATGATTTGCTGCCCCCCCCCCACAGGTTTTGTTCTTCTTCTTATACAAGTGTACTTTTACATTATCATTTGCTTATGTTCCAGATGAACCCAAAAGCGATATGCAGGTGCTACATGTCAACGCGAAGAGAGGGGCTGAAAGTATGCATTCGGTTAGATGGCCGAATTGATAAATGCCTTAAAGTGAGACTGGAGCGTATACAGTCACCTTGCCGGATTGACAAATGCCTGAGAGTGAGGCTGGAGCGTGTACGGGCACCTGGTACAAAAAAACACAATCATACACCCGAGCGACAGTTCATGTTCACATCTGATATGCAACGGAAAATTCATCCAAAGCTGCGCTGGAAGCCTGCAGAGTTGTTGGGTTTTCTTATAAACCTGTACCCGTGACCATTTCCACGCACGTTGTACAAACAACATTTTATCGAAAAGGTACATATATATATATTTATATATATATATATTGTGGAACAATTCGCTGTCGTCTGTCACGCTTCTGTATATTGTGGGACAATTCGCTGTGACTACACATGACCTTTATGACATTTGCACGCTTGCCATGTATGTTTATCGATGATATGAAATATATCTGATATATGTAAACCTGTATAAATGTAAAATGTTTAAGTGAACGGAATATATTTATGTATACCTGACAACATGTCTCATTATTCATTTCATGTTTCCGTGTGTATGCAGATGTATGTGTGTGCGTTTATGTGTAAAATGTGCTTTGCTTGCGGTGTGTTGGGGTATGTTTTACGATCGCCCTCATCACCTGAAGACATATTAGAAGATTATCAATCCTTTGTGCAGATATATACGTGTGTGCTTATATGTAAATGTGTGGTTTTGTAAGCTGGTGTACAGTGTACGTTGTTATAGTCCACATAGCCTCAGGAAATATGAAACGTACCCGGCCTTAATATCAGACATTGAACGACACTATCCCTTTGAAAAAAAAATTGTAACACGAGGAAGACAGACATCCAACATACGCGAAAGACAGACATCCAACATACGCTAAAGACAGACATCCAACATATGGTTTTCAAACAAAAAATAAAAACATCGGCAAGGGTGCATATACTGCCATCTGGCGGTGACTGTGCTATATAAACAGACACGACACGCCAAGTAGATATAACGCAACCAAAAAGTAATGCCGAGTGGATTGTCTGTTATGAACACGAACAACTGACGTGATAGACAAAACTTACACAAAGAAAATTGTATAGATGACAAACAGACGGAGAAAAATGTATCATGAAGGTGCTGGCGGGATTCGAACCCACAACCCCTGGCTTCGGAAACCAGTGCTCTATCCATTGAGCCACAACACCCACATCAATGTGCTCACACATGACGTAACATGTACATACGGCTGGCTGACGAAACCAGAAGGTTATAAATGTTTATGTTAAAATAACAATCAACTGCGCACATTTCTTACAGCGACAATGTTCCGGATTTGGGAAGACGGGGGGAGAGGGGAAAGGGGGGGGGGGCAAGTGTGAAACGGAAGACGCCGAGAGAAGGAGTTGTTATGTAACAATCATAACATCGACATCATAAGATCGACATACAAACGACGACATCATATCCCATGTTCGACGAACATAAACAACAAACACACCTGCACATTCATGTCCGTTTATTTGTACTTTGCCTGATGTAAGCTGTGTATTCCCCAAGCCAAAAAAAAAAAAAAAAAAAGGATCGACATATTCATCTTTCTCCCGCAAACCAGGTGCCGTTTATAACAACGGATACACCCCTCCCTTGTAAAAGGGGCGCTCAATGTCCAACTCTGACCTCCAGTCTGTGAACAAACATGTGACCCGATGTTTGACCTTTGACCATGGTGTAAAATCCACATCTGGCAATATTATCTGCAATTCCGCCATCAGCGACTCCATCAAATGCCAGCGCGCCATTGGCGCATTTGACACGAAATCTGCGAAATCATGAAATGTCTCCACATCGTTGCCGCAATTTACAGGCAGGTACTTCTCCATAAGGGGAGCTATTGCATCCTGTTTGTCCAGTTCGTCATATAGCTGAACAGAACGTTCACACGAGAAAGCGTCTTCAAAACGTTCACTCATGTCATATGTTGTTTCCAATGAACAGTCACAGCAGTGGCCATCCACGCCTTTACAATCACTGTCACAATCGCATGTCACGTGAAGCAAGCACTTGCATTTATCACAGTATACATCGTTGCTACCTTGACCTTGACCTTTTGTGACACATGCATCCATGGTTCCTTCGTCCATGTACAGGAGTCCGTCACACAACCCCATACACAAGTATCTATCATCAGTACAAATAGATACACGTTCACATCGTCACGTCGCTTCATCGTATTTATCATCATTACAGTGAGAAAGTTTGTGTGATATGAGGCGGGCGACCAGTCGGTGAATGCTAGGATTGTTATAACGGAAGGGGGCAAAAGGGGTGGAGGGAGGGGGAGGTGGTGGTAGTGGCAGAATCCATATTTTGTGACACGTGGACAACCGTCTCATACATTCATTAACACGTATACGTGTACACGAGAATGACACATATGTAACATGTACCATAAACGTTTATTTCAGGTTATTACATACCAAGCAGTGGTTTAATCACATGTGCATATATGGTCACGAATGTTCTGTTATCTCCACCAAGCAGAAACGTATCAGAACAACCAATTACGAATGTTTATATGAACATTTCCCACATTCCAAGCAGAGGTTTATTCACATGTGCATTTATGTCACGGATGTTCAGATAACAACGTACGGGTTATTTTTTCCGGTTACTCTACAGGAATGCGATGTAATCGGGAAACAAGACCTGCACGCCTGACAATCTGAGACCACGTTCGATTGTTCCACCTATCTGTCCGTATCCTGCCTCGTGAAAGATAACCGCCAGTTTGTTCCAGTACCACAGCGGAAGTTTTTCAAGGTAAGTCAAAAAAGTCAAGCGCCTTTTAAACGCTAATCCGGTGATGAGAAACAGTTTATCCCTTTGAAACTGGTTCATTATATGCAAGTCTACGCACAAACGCGTAACGACACAGGACTCGTCCATGCACAGGATGTCATCCCGGATAAACAGGGGACGTATATATACAGCCATGAGGACACCAAGGTCTTTCTCGCCGCCTGTGGATGCTCTTGGACATGTGTACCGTCGGGAATGAAAGAATGCCTCCAGCCGAGACAGTTTTTTACTGTAAGCAGGATCTTGTACCGTTTTATTCATCTTATGATCCGCAGTCGGGGCCCGCGGCAGGCTCTGTATGGCGTGTCGCATGACCACGTTCCAAAAAAAATAATACACCTGCGATTCACCGGTTTTGCAAAATAGCTTCATGGCCTCGTCCATTTTTTCTAAAGGGAACCGCCCTGCCAGATGACTAAGCAGCATGACGCCGCGTACTTTGGCACGTTTTTCTTGCATGATGTTTTCAAACATCGTACGATCAAGGAAACCGAGCTGCAACATTATATTCCAAAGGGGGGATGTCACCTTCGTGTGGATTTTCTGAGCCAGTGTGGGTATCTGACGTCCCATGTACCTCATTACAGCTTCGTTGTTCGCATACACCTCAGACCGGATATGGGCCATCTGTGACAGAACAGAGAGAGAGAGATAGAGATAGAGAAATTACAGACAGGGTATCATGTAAAAATGACCATCCGACCTTGCACGCCAACATTTCAAACCCTGCGTACAGGCACATCCATACCGCAGTTTCGCCGGCAAAACTCCGATTCTTGCATGCGATACATGAAAAAGGAGACGGTAGTGAAAGTTACATCATTTATTCCGAACTAACTGGTACAAGAATATCTACTGCGCTATCATCCAAACTGTTACAAACAATATATATCAAAAACTGTCTTATAAACTATGAAACCGATATATGTAAGGCATACATGGACAAAATATTTACAGTAGGTACACATTAAACAAAATACATATCAAGTGCGATCTATGATAAAAATAGGACAAGTTAACTAAACCATAACATGTACCTGGATTGTACGTACGTGGCATTAAAAAATGGGTATTAAAATGCGATCATATAACAAAAGTTCTCTTGGTCAAAGATACCACATATATCCTGTACACCACACAGCGTGTACCGCCCTTCACAGGGGCAAAAAATGTACATTTCTTGGTTGAAATGATTTTCTTTACTTTGTGTTCCTTTTTTTGCCACGCATCTTGCGTTTCTTGATGACGCGACCTGTTTTAACTGTTTTGGTTTTAGGTTGATCCTGCGCGGTAGAAGTCACGCGGCGTTTTTTCTTCCTCGCTATTTTTTCCGCTTTTTCTTCTGCGATACATATGGCCTCATCATTTAACCATTTCAAATAATCCGCGAGCCTGTCCCAGTTCAAGCGGTGGTCCTGCACCGCTTCATATGGTACCCATTTGGTCGTATTATCCAGTGTGTCAATCATATCAATATAAAGGGTCTCCACCCAATCCATGTACCCTGACAGTTTACATAGAGCTGGGTACACCAGATCCTGGCACGACATGTCTGTCAGTTCGTCGACGGTTTCATACATCTGCATATACGTATTCCAGTATTCCCTATCGTGCACAAAAACGTCTCTTTCGTTTCGTCCATCCCAGGATTCTTCCTCGAATTGTTTGATGTACCCTGGATACCGCGACATGATATCAACCAACAGCCTCGTCTTTAATGAGAAATCTTTCAAAACCTGGCACTCTCCTTCTTCATCGGGTGATTCTAGTACACGTTTTTCCGCATCATTGGCCAGTTTTAGGAGCGCCTCAGTGTTTTTCTTTAACGCTTTTCTAGCTGACGTTTCGTGCATCAGTCGGTACTTGTTTCGGGTTTCTTCATCAGATGAGTCATCCGACGAGTCATCCCATGAGTCATCCGATATGTCGGAATCTGGGGTGTTGGCTTTTACTTGGTAGTTGAGTGAACAGTCTTGGTGGTCTGGGTCGTCCGTTTGATGGCGCGGGGCGTCCACCATGTCAGTCATTGTTTGGTCGCACACTTCTGTCGTTTCCATTTTCGTAACGGGCGTGCTGCAATATACACAAACGCATTAAGGGCAGGGTATCAGGAAAATGACAATCCAAGCTAGCACGCCAACATTCAAACTTTCTGCACAGTGAAACATTCATACCACAGTTTCGCCGGCAAAACTCCGATTCCTACATGCGATACATGAAAACGGAGACGGTAGTGAAAGTTACATCATTTATTCCGAACTAAACTGTTACAAACAATATATATCAAAAACTGTCTCATAAACTATGAAACCGATATATGTAAGGCATACACGGACAAAATATTTACAGTAGGTACACATTAAACAAAATACATATTACGTGCGATCTATGATAAAAATAACACACACAATCTCAGTTAACAAAAACCATAACATGTACCTTGATTACACGTACGTGGCATAAAAAAATGGATATTAAAATGCGATTATATAACAAAAGTTCTCTTGGTCAAAGATGCCACATATATATCCTGTACACAACACAGCGTGTACCGCCGTTCACAAGGGTCTAGTTGACGCGACCTGTTTTAACTGTTTTGGTTTCAGGTTGATCCTTCACGGTAGAAGTCACGCGGCGTTTTTTCGCTATTTTTCCGCTTTTTCTTTTGCGACACATATGGCCTCATTATTTAACCATTTCAAATAACACGCGAGCCTGTCCCAGATTATGCTGTGGTCATGCACCACATAATATTGTATCCTTTTGGTCGTACGTTCCAGTGTGTCAATCATATAATTATAAAGGGTCTCCACCCAATACATGTACCCAGACAGTTTCAATAGAGCTGGGTACACCAGATCCTGGCACGGCATGTTTGTCAGTTCGTCGACGGTTTCAGACATCTGCTTAAACGTACCCCAGTATTCTCTATCGTTCACGGAGACTTCACTTTCCTTTCGTCCATGACAGGATTCTTCCTCGAATTGTTTGATGTACCCTGGGTACCGCGACATGATATCAACCAACAGCCTCATCTTTAATGAGAAATCCATCAAAACCTGGCACTCTCCTTCTTCATCGGGTGATTCTTGTACACGTTTGTCCGCACCATTGGCCAGTTGTAGTAGCGCCTCAGTGTTGTCCTTTAACGCTCTTCTGGCTGACGTTTCGATAATCTGTCCCCACAGATTTCGGGTTTCTTCATCCGACGAATCATCCGACGAGTCATCCGACGAGTCATCCGATATGTCGGAATCTGGGGTGTTGGCTTTTCCTTGGTAGTTGAGTGAACAGTCTTGGTTGTCAGGGTCGTCCGTTTGATGGCTCGGGGCGTCCACCATGTCAGTCATTGTTTGGTCGCACACTTCTGTCGTTTCCATTTGTAACGGGCGTGCTGCAATATACACAAAACGCATTAAGGGCAGGGTATCAGGAAAATGACAATCCAAGCTAGCACGCCAACATTCAAACTCTCTGTACAGTGAAACATCCATACCCCTGTTTCGCTGGCAAATCTCCGATGCTTGCCTGCGATACATTAAAACGGAGACGGAAATGAAAGTTACATCATTTATTCCGACTAAATGTTACAAAGAATGTTTATGCCGATGGTTATAAAAATTAACAAACAGTCTCATCATCACCTAACAAAACATACACCAGAAATCAAAACATCACAAAATTATATGTTACATTTTTTGGTGGTTATATGAATATCAAACAACCTAACGCTTACATTATACATCAAACCTACTTCTATGAGGCACATATTGTTAAAATATTTACATCAGGTACACACATGTAACTGTACGAAATATGTTGAAAATACAACAAAATATATGTAAGCAAAATATTATATGTAAACAAAACTGTAGCAGACTCTTGGATTACAGGTACGTAGCAGTAAATATGGACAAAAAAAGAAAGAATTACATTACAAAACAGTTCTGTACAAAGGTATTTATGCATCGGGCAGTCTTGGTGTGAAAAAGTTGGCTACATATTCACATCAGACCACACACTGAGTTCTGTCGTTTACGATCACGCATACTTTGTTTCCTTGCACGAGCAGCAGCATCTCGACCTCGACGTTTCTGTATCTCACACCATAAACCATCCTTACATTTACGCAGCATGTTGCACTTATACAATATTTTCTGCCGATCTCTTTGAGTATTCCGATTGTGTTGCAGCTCCTTTATTAAACAATTGTATTTCTGCTGTACACGGGTAAAGTACCGATGCAATAACAGCAATGCAGCGACCACGAAGCCATCGCAACGTGCGTCTTGCTTGTACAGTCTTCCAGAAATATAATTAAACAGCGTGTGATATGTGGCCTTAAACCAGCATCTATCGCTGAGGTACAAATCAGGGAGGCCGTGAAGTCCTGTCGTGTCGAAGATACGCACGTACACCTCTAACATTAATGCAACCCGGCAGCAATCAAACATGTACATCTTATGTATAGCTGATGTAGACCTTTTGGCACGTCTTTCGTAGATATCCGCCAGCCGTCTCAACTGTCGGCAGACCCGTCTATCAAATATATCCTGTATGTCCGTCATCGTGCCAACACAAGCTGCAAACAGATACGATACCATTTACTGATAATGTCAATGTATACAACAAAATCACAAGAGCAAAGGAAATATTTGTACATGTCTTTGTTGAAATATGTCTTTGTTGATGAAAGTTTTTCTTTTGTTTACTTTTTGTTATTTTTTCGGCCAGGCCTCTTGCGTTTCTTGTTGACGCGACCTGTTTGAACTGTTTTGGTTTTGGATTGATCCTGCACGGTAGACGTCACGCGGCGTTTTTTCTTTCTCGATTGTTTAACCATTGCCTCTTGTACCTCATCTGATACCTCATGATCTAACCATGACTGACATCGCTCGAGTTTTTCCCAGTTCCAACTGTGGTACTCCCGCACAAAACACGGTGCCACTAGTACCACAGGAAGTTCCCCTTCGGGTATGCAGTCACGCAGCCTGTCCTGCATGTCTGTGTAAAGGATCAGGATCGCCTCTATGTAAAAAGATAATATACCGAATGCATCATACACCAGATCCTGACACGGCGTTTTTCTCATTGCGTCGATGATAGCTTTCATTCTCTTGTACGTCAGTTTGTATGCACCGTCTTTCACGACGCGTTTCCCATCTGTTGGTCCAACCATGGCATCTGCCTCAAACTTTTGTATATGTCCAGGGAACTTTGATATTACATCAATAAGATTTTTGGTCTTATCAGCAAAATCCTTTAAACCCCTACACTCTTCCCTACACTCTTCATCATCATCAGGCGATTCTATGATTCGCTTTTCGGCAATGTCTACCAGATCCTTGAGTTCTTGTATGCGGTCCTCCATTTCTTTTTTGACCCACATTTCGTGCTTCTGCCGGAAACTCATTGGAGGGTCCTGATTGGCTGGGTCGTCCCCTGGAGGGTCAATTTTCTGTTCCTCTTGTGTTTGGCCGATAATTAGACTGTCCTGGTTGGCCTGCCCATTCATTGGAGGGTCCGGGGCGCTAATCTTTTGGGGGCTCATCTCTCCGCTAACTTCTGTCGTTTCCATTATCGTATCGGGTGTGCTGTAATAATCCACAAACGCCATTAAGGGAAGGGTAGCAGGAAAAATACCATCCAACTTAGCATGCCAACATTCAAACTCTCAGCACAGTGAAACAACCATATCACGTGATTCATGAAAAAAACTAAAAGACATTAATACAACTTACAATCATTTATTCTGATGAGATAATACAAAACTTGAATAATACAAGATACGACAATCACGTATTCTAATTGAGGGAATACGGGGATATTAAGATCGATATACTGATCACACTATCTACTGTCACTTACAAAAACCAAACATCTGCAATGGGTAAATATATTGGCATATTTACATGTTTATCCACAAGTCCGTTCAGCCATAAGTCCTTTTGTAAACATAACACTGTTACTTTCTTCCATTTTCGTCCGCTGCAGCCTTCTTCTCTAACCATAAAGCCCAACCTAATATTAACACCCCCTGTGCGAACTCCTCCCAATGGTGATGGTGCCACATCATTTCAGATGGTATCGACTTACAGTGAACCATGCTCCTACGTATGTAAAGGGTCCTGACCCATAACATGTACGCCGACAATTGACATAAGGCCAGCCACAATATATCACTGCATGACCTGCGACGCATTACGCCGACGATGGAATACATCTTCTTGAACGTCTTTACGTATCCGCGATCTATTACGAAGCCGTTATGTTCTTGTTGTCCATCCCTTGCCTCAAAGTTTTGAATGTACCCAGGGATCTGAGATATTACGGCAATCAGATCCTTGATGTATGTAGCGAACTCTTTTAAAGCCATACCCTCATCTTCATCATCGGATGATCGCTGTTCTGTATCCTTGACCAGTTTCGATGATCGCTCTTCCGCCTCTTTGGCCAGTTTCGCCATGTCGTCTAACATTTGTTTGCCCACTATTTCATGTTTCTCTGGGTCGTATTCATCTGGGGAGTCATTCACGTTCATTCTTAATGAGTTCATCTTTTCGCAAATGTCTGTAGTTTCTATGAATGTATCGCGCGTGCTGCAATAATTATAACGCGACCTGAGTAATGATGACACATATAACCCCTATGTAACAAATACAAAACCAATGTCACTGTCTATTACGTCGAGTCACAGTATTCATTGGTTCACGTCGTGCCGGCCATGATTATTGGATACATGTAACAAAGTCCGGATATGTCTGCCACAAATCAGCCAGCAAGCACTGTGTCATCTGGTTCATTTCTTGGCATTGCAGTTTATGCTCATCAACGACACATACTAATGTTTGCATGTTTTCTATAACGAGTACGTATCTCCGGTGTACAGCGCACAACCGCTTATACACCGCCCAAAGTGCTTTCACAACAAGCTCAGAACATGACAACGATAGCACGTTATTTGCGATACACGACAGGTCCGCAAGTATTTGATCCATATCCATATTTTCACACGGATACGTTTGGTATGATATGACACACCCCAACAATTGATCAAAGCACTGTTGGAACATAGAAATACATTCTACATATTGCTTTAACGTCGTGTCATTGTCGCTGTTTGGAGTAATACGTAGACACGTTTCTGCAGTTAATTTCAACTTTCCAAGTACATCTTCCACAAGAATATCGTTGTGTTCCATTGTCAGAACTACAATTACATACAAACGACATCATCACGACCGTCCTGCACAATTGTCCATGTGTTATGTCTATATCGTGTTGATGACCGATATTTACATTCAGTTGTAGGATGTTGAATCTCTTGTTTTACTTGATGCAGGTACGTGTAGTAACACGTCAATATTCCGCCGCCGTGTAAATTATACTGTGCATGATTACGTAGTAACAGGATGTCGTTCGATTACCGTCACCATATAAATATGACTGAGTATTATTATAGTACTATTAATATATGTTTGTCAACATTATTTACAAACTGTCAGAAATGCGGTCTGTACAATAAGATTTCATAAACAATATTGTACTCACATTTAGCTGTGATATCCGGAACGATTTGTGTCTCTCTTCTTTATATGTCTTCGCTTTGCTCTGTAATAAAACAACAACACCGTAAGAACACACAGTCACCATTGATAATCTACAACAGGAAACGACAACCACATATGGTGAATGCCAGTATCCCTATCACAAACCATATTCAAATCATTACATTTATCAACTGCCCCCTGAAATATAAATGACAAGGTACTCTTCCAATGCTAGTCAGCACAAACAAAACGATAACAATAAAAAATATATATAAAGCAACAACTTAACAGCAACTGCAACTCAACAGGCATCAAGGCGTGTGCCTCACCGACCTGCCAGCATCGATTGGAAATATGCGCCGACAAACGTGTTAACCAGGAAATGAAACAGCATTATGTGGGTTTCTCTGTCCGGCCGGTTCCGGTTAAGAATGTTCCTGATGAACACCAAGATGTGATCTCCTGTCTGCCTGGGGTTGCTGTTCGGGGTAGGGTCGAACACGTGTGACGTGTAAGGGAATAATGACATGAATAATGTCACAGTTGTCGTCAGTAGCTGGCGCATCTGGTCCGACATCTGAACATTCCCTTGAATCATACGTTCCAGGTACGTTTCTGGCCTGTACGGCACCAGAGGCAGGTTTCGGCGAAAGTTCACCGGTAAACCGTCAACATGCTGTTGCGCATTATACTGCGCACCCACGGGCAACAAAGGCGACCACTGGCCTTGTAAGGTACCCGGAACATGGTTGCCTTGGGGTCGGGATGGTGCGCTGTTCGGGGGCTGTGCCACTACAACCAAAAGCAACACTGGTTTTACAAAAACCGTTGTCATATATCACATATGACATTGCCGAACAGTTGGATCAGAATGTACATCAATAAGAGATGAACACCTTTTACAGTAAACTAAATGTGTTGAACGATAAAATAAATGTACTCACTTTTGATTTCTTGCTCGCTTTCTGTTGTAAGTATACTCTTTATTCTTCACTCGCTTCTTCTTTCTATCCTTCACGCCTGTAAATTGCTTCAGTGAAGTCCTATACTGCTTCTATACTAGTATCCGTGTGCTACGGTATAAGTCCCTTGCTGCAGTTCACTTGCAGTGGTATGTCTCTAAGCGAGAGTGATTGCACTGTTGCGAGTAGGGTCCTTATATACACAATTTAGCTTGTGACGTCACACATACAAAGAGCCAGAGTGACATCCGGTGAAACCCTAAATGGTTCCGGAATGTGCACAGACCTACGTATTATTGTGTTTGTTGATATTATATAAATATATGAATATATATATCGGCATGTCTGGTCGGTAAGTGGTTCACGTGACAAAGAGGTAACGTGTATGTCTACTTCGGATGTACAACACGTGGTATCATAAGAAGCATGCTTTCAGAGCTTCAGTACGCCAGGCAGAACAGACACAATGACCAATGCTCATATGTCTTTGATTCCCGTTTGAATGAAGGTTTATAAGTGTACATGTCTTCAGACACATCATGACATGTGGTCGTCTACCCATCAAAAATATGAACGGACATGTTTCGCAGGCGGATGCCGGTACCAAGCTCATAATAAAACCCACTTCTATCAGTCGAGGGATGCAGCCGGCGTGTGTGTGGATTTCTTAATGGGCTCACAGCCACACATAACAGTCAAGGATGAATAACAAATTTTATAATGGACACATATCCTGAGCTGCGACGTACATCAGATGCAACATGAGTGCAGCACACGTCTTGGTAGCAAACACCCCCCCCCCCCCCCTCTTTTTTTTCGCTGTTTGTCAAGCTTTCTCATAAATCTCGATCATTAGTAACACGTACATGTCTTTGGTGTCTAAGTGCATTTGATATAGCCCAACGTCAATGAACGAACGTGTTTGGCAAGTTAAAGCACACAGAAGGCCTAACTGTCGCACGTCTAATACTGAGATTTCCAATTCAATATATTTGTCAATATGCGTCGCGTGTTATCTCCGCTCATGTGTTTCTCTGCGTGTTCTGGCAGCGTCAGCTGACCTCATACGTTCTCATAATATACACCTTCACCTGTAATAAAAGAAACACTCGGTCATACGTTATCTTTACTCATATAACACTCTGTAAAGTTTTATCAATAATATACTTCATAACAAAATGTGCACACGTATGATCACGGCTTGCTAAAGTCATACCCTTCTTATATCAGTACTGGCACATCTTTTTGTTCTATGGAAACTGTGGAAAAGCTCGGTAATATGGCATGTACAAACCTTTTATGCATCCGATACATGTTGCACGATGGTTGCTTGCGAATGCTTTCACCTGACGGATACCGATTACCTCCCGGCGTATCAGTCCTGTGCAACACATACTCTTTTCGTCCCACGCGACCATCGCGTATGCATTCGACCTCGTCCGGCCAGTCCCTTTTGCACTTTTTGATTATATTCATATAAACAGATAGTCCCCGAGGACAACCAAAACCAGATCTGTATTGGTCGAACAGCTCGACCGTTTTCACTACGCTCGCTACATACAGCTCAGGGTTCATCACTTCACTCGGAGAGAACGTTGCAGCGGTTTTAACGATATGTACCCTGTCCCACAGACTAACGTCTTTTCCGGGAGCCAATGTGCTGTAAAATCGCACGTATGGGTCCATTCTGGTATGCCTCAACATGATTTTTTGTCCCAAGCTGACATCCCAGACATGATGCACGTTTGCAGCCCAGTCAATCGATGTGGGAGGTTCCCCAGAAATACGCACGTCATTATCTTGAGGGTCGTGCAGGGTTGCGATCAGTGTGACAGGGTGGTCTCCGTCCAAACTCCGTTTCATCTTTACACCACCTGGCGGTGTACCTCTCCACTCGTACTTTTCAAGTACGGTAGTTCCGCGTCTGAGGCCCTCGGGATAACTGGCATCTGACCAAACGGTGTATTTTCTCCCTGTGGCCCGTTCACGCTCCACCCAACAGTGGCCCAAAGCCCATTTGGGTTCAACTGCTCCGAATACTGCCCGCAGACGCGAACGCTCAGGAAAGCAGGTCATCGCAAAAGACATCAGACCTTCCATGTCCAGGTATTCACAGAAAACCCGCCCTCCCGCGTCCGTGCACTGCACCGGAGCGTCCTGGTAGTACGCCATTGGAGGCTGCCTTTTGAGCCACGACCAAGCAGAATCTCTTTTGACCACCCCTTCCGGATCCCAACCAACGTACACCACGTTTAGTGCCACTGCATAAGGCGTCACGTAAAACGGTCTAAGACTGGCGGGCTCCATTGACGACCTCGATGCGCGAACGGGCACCCAAACTAAGGCCAATCCGTGTTCGCATTGGATGTAACGTCCCACCATGAGGTGAACCTCCCCGCCTGCGTGATCGATTTCCTGTCGCCAGTCCCTTATGTCGAAAACAAACTGTGAAACTCGTCCTTTGCCGTCCGTGCAAACCCAGTACGTGTTAAACGTGGCGCCGGACAGTTTGAAAAATACAGTCTCGTGGAAGAGTCGGGGGACGCGATCTGACGGGTCAGTGTCAAAAGAGACCACCGCTCCGTCCTTGTGCGCCATCCCGAAATATGTACCCATGATGCCGTCGGGCCCTGTGTCATGAACAGCAAGATCGACCGGAGGCCACATGTCTGACATGTCTGACTCGTGTAATGGCAATACAAAGAAAACTGCAATTAATAAATGGACACGCGTCACATCATTACGTCACATGATCCGCACAAATAATGGACACGGTCGTCCAGTCACTACACCCGTCTATGTACAAAAAAGGTCACTCACGTTTTATTCGACTGGCACGCAATCCGTACGAATGATCAGTGTATGTGTCAATGGGTCCACCCAGTTGCTGTATTCGCTTCGCCAGCATCAGGCAGTGTGCAAGCAACGCTGCCCTGCAGCCCCTTATATACGTTATCTTGTTATGTCACGTGACTGACACATACACTGCTGACATGAGCGTGCGAGCGTAATTCATCCCGTTTTGGTGCACACGTGATTGACACGTTCAGGGAAAACAACATATCTCGTTACAAACTGAGTCACGACACATGGGGTCACGGCGTGTCTACAGTAAAGTTGCGCAATACCATCGAATGTTAATCATACAGCCCGCTTCCTTTACTCTATCATTTGTTTTTAGTGATTTTTTTTTGTAACGATTCCATGTACGGGTTTTGGATGTATATATGTATAGTTATATGTATTTACGTAAACATGAGCAGTCTGTATGTGGCAACGTGTATGACACATAACATCTAAAAAAAACCACCTGACAATACAGCAGTCCTGCATCACACACATCAGGAAACACTCACGCAGACAGCCCCTGTCACGCTCAGACGTACCAGCACAGTCACGAGACGTGAACCTGTTACACCAAGAGTAAAATAACACAAACGCTATGCCTTTTCTAGTTACACAGACGTTTATTGAATGTACAGAAAGTGATGACATACGATATGTCATGTACAATATATATATAATATATGTATATATGAAATATATGTGCATATATAATATATGTATATATGAAATATATGGGTATATATAATATATGTATATATGAAACGAAACCAGATATGGAAGATATATAGCTTATACATGCATATCTACACAGCATATGTCAGTCAGAATCATATACATCAGTATGCGCCGTCTGAATAAATCAATCAAACAAAAAAAAAAAACATATGATACAAGTACGTGCTTATACAAGTGGTACTGCTTTGCATTTGTGCAGATTCCCGGCAGAGAACGTCGACAGAGGAAAAAAGCTTCCAACATCATGTGCAGCACATATATCGTTAACTGATATGGAAAAAAAAATGAAATAAGGAATCCAAGTTGAAAACATTAGACATTAACACCTATATATATGTATATACATCTTTCTATCTACAGATATCTGTCAATCATATATTTACATTCATGAACGTCAACCCATAAACATAAGCAGGTACATGTTACCACATCGCATATTCTATATAGAAACTGTGATGTCCCTTAACAAAACAGAACGAGGTATAATAATGTATAGATATGTGGCAGTAACGAAAATGTTAAACATACCACTCGTATTAACTAAAGAGGAAAGGGGTTTACAGAACAACGGATTCACCGTTTAGCGATAAGACATATATGATAAACATACAAACAAAAGAACGTAATTTGAAATAAAAGCAAAATAATCTGTGGCACGTGTGATCCTTGTTAGGGATGGATGAGACTATTATTCGTCTGACTTCTACCCGTGTGACCTTTCTGGCATGGGTGTCCCTCAATATAGATAAAATCTACGCCAGCAGAGCTCACAGGGTCATTGAAGTACACAAGCTCCCCTACCACGGCAAGGTTATAGTCTCGGCAGGGGAGTAATATGTTTTATTGTTATCACAAAAGATACATGACAGAAAAAAACGAAGCGCAGGTTTGACCGTGTCAGTCTGATGAGAACAAGGGACATAGGCACAGCAGACACTGGGCCCATCATATATACATACAGGGAAAACTATGTATGGGTAAGCAACATTAGCAAATAGAAAGGATGGAAGGGTTCACAAAAGAGTTGTAAACAAAAATATAAAAAATGGTGAGTACCAGATTACAAAACAAAGCATTATATTGCTCCAAACACAGGAAAGGGATTGGGAATAAACAACTGATAGGCAACAAGAGTATAAGTTGAGAAAACAATTCTTTGGTAAGTAAAAAATTATGCATGACCTGAACCATGAGAAACGTGTAATGGGTATGTAAGACCAAGAGACAGGCTGGAAGTATTATCATAACTATAACGGAACGACAGCCCACGAACATACACCTTTCAAGGTAAGCATGACGGAAGGCAAAATGGAAAAGGGCACGCAAGGACAAAATGTTTGGTAAGAAACAAATATCAGCTGGAAGGATTTGGCGATCATTACAGAAGGCTCAAAAAAGACAACGACATATCTACCCACAGATTGTGCGTCGGACACATATATGACCAAACAAAAGAGGTCCGTTTTATAGGACGACGGATGATGTTCACGGATAGCATTCAAAGCAGCACATTGCCCATGAAAAAGGAAAAGTAATATGATAGCAACATACCAACAGATCTGAAAATAAAATCGGGTAAGTAATACTCTACGAGGTAAAGACAAAATCTGATGGCGCCATGTTACATACGTAAATGTAGTGTTTAGGGTTCGGGGTAATTATATGTGGATGTACTGAATGCACTATATATAATATATATATATATATATATATTTATATATGTATATATATTTATATATACAAAGAAACAAACTGCTTGGGAGCAAGAGAACCAGGCATCAGCGACCTTCGTTAGCTGATGGATGTTTAATACCTGCAACAACATGCAGCGGCCTTCTAACATGGAGATTATCTTATATGACTGTGTGGAAGATACCTGACGGTCTTTGCAGAAAGTATCACAAACATGCAACTGGGAAATAAATCGACTTTTTTATGTTAAATGTAAAGAATTATGTAGTGTGTGCTAAGAAGGACACTCTCACGGTGCTAATGCCGATCGTTACCAGATTCGTTTACTACATTATAACAACTGGAGGAGAGCGTATAAGAACTGTAACATTGCTGCATTATGGGAAGAACCAATACCACCTGTATTTTCCACCGCGTGCCGGTCAACACAACAACTACAGAAGAACCTATAACACCCTAAACAATTTGGCTTGGAAGGAGAAGCAAAAAGGCCTACACGCGAAAGGGGATGGAAGAACAATCACTGTGACTGGCTGACAGTTGGATTCAGTGAAGCAACAAAGGATAAACAGTGAACCAACATGGAAGGTAGCTGTGAGATGGACAAGGTACAGGCTGTAAGAGACCCGGAGGACCTGAGCTATGCCAACACGCCCTCAGAAGAAAAACTGCCAATGTCTCATGCGTTCCGTTATATTCGTATCCAACAATACCAAGATATCTGAGAACGGAACAGATATATTTTCGCTTACGAGAGAAGCAGATGAAAGGAACAACAGCAGCAACAACATCGTTAGCGATTCCATACATGGGGGAGTAAACAAAACACATAATAGTTTTTTTTGTATCAAACATGTCCAGGGAGGAAACCTGGAAAACACAAGGAAGAAACACAGTTCAAGGGAAGGTTGGGCGAAGGAGACAATGGGAAAGAAAACAAAGAGGCACAGGTGTGTGTCCAGACAAGTAGGATCATAAAAAACGGAGACGCTTTCTATCAACTCGTTCAGCGGCGTTGAAATATGAGAGGAAGTGCAGTTTGAACTTTGCAATTGGTATTTTCTATTAACATCAGGATATATATATATTTATATACATGAACATATTTATATATACATACTTTACATAAGCATATATACACAGTTGTATTTGGTAATAATTTAACTAGAGTTGTCCGGAATATCGAGTTTTTAACATAACGAGTTTCCACCGTATTATATTTGTGTATATATATAAAAGAGATCGATACATAAAGTATCGAGTGACTGTAATACCGGAACCGATTATCCTATTCCCAATACCGATAAAAGCATCCTTTGTAAATGAAAGGAAATAACACCAGCAAGAAATAAGCCACATGACAGTGACGATTATGTGACATAATCATCCAGTGAAGAAGACGTAGAAGGGTAAAGGATGAATTACAATGTTGCGGGAGGCAGAAGACAAAAAACACTAGTGCCGACGGAATATGATCAACTGGCTTCATGAAACGATTTTTAGTTGGTTTCAGGAGCTCTCATCGAAAACCTAGTACTTGATGAAGTCTCGATAAGTGGGATGGAGAATACAATAACCAGCCTTTGAGAACTGGACATTTATTGGAAGCATATATGGAACACCGTGTCAGTCGAATAGAAGATGGATTAAAAAGGACTTACGAAATCCTGCGACACACATTGTGACAAACATAGGAGAAAAACCATCAAAGTGTGGATCATAAGGGAAGACAGAAAAGAAAAGTCAAACCACACGTGCAGTTACGACAACCGTTCGGTAATCGACAATTACTGTCGGTTTATATTGAGAAGGGGACCTTTTCACATATCGTCATCTTGAGAAGGGATATTCCTCATAGCGTCAACATCCAAGGCAAAACAGAAAAGGAAGACCGGCTCGTCCCTAAAATCAATCTATATTGAGAGTGAGACCAAGAACATACACAGCATGACATTTGAAAAAAATACTCTGAGCAAAATAATGTTGCGATTAGTTAAGGTCATCGCAGAGTCCAACCTGCAGTACCATGGGAGAAATTGTAAGTATAATCAAACAAATCAGTACACACGACCCGGTAAATCATACGAACGATATCACGACCCAACATGCAGGACGCTAACAATGAAAAAGTTTTACGTGGGGTAAGTAAAATAAGGTAACAAATTGCAAGTACCATAACTGAAACAGAAGAAACCAACTGTCCGGGACATTGCCTTAAAAAATAAAAAGAATATGAAACCGAACTGGGGAGAAAGGGAACGTACCAAACAATCGCTTTGTTTATATACGTCATTGAAGAGATCGAGAAGTGCAAGCAGATCAGAACACTAACACAGAACCAGCATGCAGCGAAAGGAACCACGCAATAAAAAGGAAGAGAAACTGTCATAACATTAAGTGTAGGTAAGAAACGTCGTCTGTAAGAGGTGGGAAAATCGGGAACAATAACAGGGGATACACATTATACAATGTCGCAAATACAGATGTGGGGATCACTAACCCTCACACAAGAAAACAATATATATATTCAGGGCTCGACATTAACTTTTGAAAGTATTTGCCTGACCGGGTAAGTAACATCTAGCTATTACTTGCCCTACATGAATGTTTACTTGCCTTACAAATATGAATGATTGTATCGAAAAACACAAAGACGTTTTTGCATGCCTTAGGTAAAGTTTTTCTGTTGGACCGATTGGTCCAGTCGGGCAAGTAGGAGGGGACTTCTAGTTGCCTTACCACTATTTTAGGAACTTTTACTGTCCCCGTGCAAGCGGTTAACCGTAAATGGCGAGCACTGAGATATGACATGTGTGTGTGTGTATATATATAGATATATATAAATATGTGTGTGTGTGTAATATACAAATGCCTAGGAGGTATGTTTGCAATAGTAAGATCAAATCGACAAGAGGAACATGTGGAGAAACTGGCTAAAGATGACCTGTAAGTAAATGCCTTGGGAATCTACAGGTAAGGCGTCACACAAGGAACAATCCATCTATACGTGTAAAAAATGTATATGGATATCATTGACCCTATGAAAGGATATGAAGAAACAAGAGTGGATGGAAGAGGAATTTAACAAGAGAAAACCCAACAAGAGGTAAGAGGAAGGAATGTCAAACAAGCAACATAACGTGAAGTCGGAGAACGATGTACGGTACGTCATATCACGATAACGCATCCTGATGAAAGCCCGTAACATATATGATCTGTAGATATATATATATATATTGTATCTATATGTACAATTATTTACACTTTTACACTAAACACACAATTATTTCCTATGTGTCGGGACAAGAAAATAGTCGTAATGGTTCAATTACGTAATTGCGGGATGGTTACAAGACGGAGTTCCACTGTATATATGTATATATATATATATATATATATATATATATAAATGTGCATGTCTCTATGAACTGCTGGCATGTTTCATCGCACAAGGGAATGGACAGAGCTACAGGTAAGTATCGTAAGAGGTGTGACAGTAGATCAGCAGATATTTAAAACATTACTGACAAATACTTAGATACCAGTTATCAGCAAAAAAAAAACAAGTTTTAGGATTATGACGAAATAAAACGGTAAGTATGAGAATATCACGACCATACATACAGGTCGCTTACAAGAAATAACATAAGATTACATGCCACGCTTTACATGATATGCCAATAAGGAACTCTCTGTACCAAAAACTGTAGTTCTACCATATAAATATCTGATTAACAGAAAGGGTGCATATACGGTAGTGTTTTACTGAACACATTTGTGTTCCTTCATTAAATTAGAAATATTAACCTATATCACAAAACTAACATACTGATATCGATACTTTATCAATTTTTGTAAACAGGTAATTCAACAAGGACAAGTATACACAGTCGACACAAAAATATGTTATAATACAGAAAGAATGTTATACTTCGAGCATTAAAGTATATACAAAAAAGTATATCCGCTATAATACAAACATATGGATATACAACAAGAGATCTGATATCGATCGCAATGATATAGCGGATGCGTGTGATATGGATACTTGCACATATATTATATATATTATATATATATATATATGTGTGTGTATGTGTATGTGTGTGTATTATGGATGCGTGTTTTATTTGAATACTGTCGGCATGCTAGAACAAATAACAAAATATGCAGCGTATACCTGTAGCACTATTACATTGCATACAGACACCAGGAGAGTCATAAATGCCTCTGCATCAGGATGAAGAAGTCTGTATCACATCTTTTTGGCTGGAGATCACATCATCGGACGTCATCGAACCGTCCAGCGAAGTGTCCTTAGGCTATCACGTGTCAGAGCGATGTGGTTATCATCACCGTGTCCGAGCGATGTGGTTATCATCACAATGTCCGAGCGATATGGTGGTCATGTAACAGATTATTACATGACACATTACATATGTTTGATGTAACGGTTTTCACCAAATGAAAATCTTCTGGTTTGTTGTATAATTATGAATAGTCCGCTGAACAGTGTCATATTAGATATTTCATATAATGGTACGTGTCTGGTTCTTCACTGTTTCACAACAAAAAAGATATCGATCGGGTCTATTGTCACTAAACAATCTTACAGGAAGGCGCCGTATATATGCAACAATTCCTGAAAGGGCAGTCTTTATAGTCTATTTCACATCTGGCACTCTACTGTTATCACAGAAACAGACACCGGTTAAATGTTCGTTGTATTATCAGATGATACCAGAATTCAAACAATAACGTCTCAAATCACAGTTTGCAGCACATTTAGATACGACTGTTCAGTTAATGCGTTCAACTCACCATACCATTTATGGCACAAGCTCTTAACTGAAAGTCCATCCATCCAGCCAGTTCCAAAAGTATACTGATATTTGACGACGTGTTGTCTGTACAAAATTCAAATCGTAATGTGGAGAGCACACTCAGACAACTCGCATTTGTCAAATCTTGACGTGGCAGGAAACACACAGCTGCTTACATCAGACGACAAATTTAATCTGACCACGGGTGAAATAAGCAGTAACATTCATACTGATCATGTTGGGTTTTCATCAGGACGGGAGATCATTGGAGAGAAATATGTGAGCACATATTGGAGTCTGCAGATCAGTAGTTGTGTGATATAAATCAAAATAATGTTTACATACCACTCAAACGATATCACATTCGACTGAGGTTACAGCAATTGCACAAACCCACGTATGTTTATAAGATAAAGACAGACACACTGTTTTGCACCATTGTTCCCCACCTTAAATAATGCACACGTCACCCAGTTCTGAACGCAGAGGGAAACGGGTCATTAATCCGCAAGAAATATTTCACTGAGATAGCTGTTTTCTTCACGCAGGGAGATCATTGGAAAATAAATGTAAGCACGCCTATAGCTGTATACAGATGAACTGTGGTATACCATAAACAAGGCATATTAGCAAACCATATCATATGATATCAGAAGTGACTGAGATCACACGAAATGCGCAAATACGCCTTGGTGTATGAGGCCAAGACGGATACATAGTTTTGCACCAAGACACCCCCTGTGAAATAATGCACACGAAGTCTGCAGGAACTCCGGATGTGACCAGAGGAATACAGTGTTCGGTGACTGTTTTAAAATACAGTGGTCCAGATGACGCTGTGTTATAAACAACTAGGTGTCTTCGTGTATAAACCAGATTACCCCCTTAAATGTATCATTGGCCACGTTTATTAGTTTATAATACCTTTTCCATATACTGACAATATGATGAACACTGAAGATAGTTGTTTAATGATCACACATCACCTACATCATGAATGTGACGTGTTGTATCGAATCGGAAAATGCATGTACGATATCTGAACACACGATCTGACTTTATTGTGACTCGTGTCATGTGATGACTGTATGTTTTTGTAAGGGAATATCATGAAACAATGAATCGCGCAGCGTTTCCCAGATATGTTATACATCGCTGTCTGTGCAAACACGAGTACTGATTTAATGTATTTATTGTTGATCATACACATATACTTACTGTTGCAAAAAGCTAAAACATTGCTATCAATACAAATATAACAGAAGTCATACATCACGGTCCATTTTGATTGCATTACTCGTCACAGATATTCGAACACCCCCCCCCCCCTCCCCTCCCCATACGATTACTCAATGATAGAGCGTTCGAACTCTGCTGTGTGTTGTCCCCATCGAACCCACACGTTCGGTACACAGATAGCATGGAAAACCACGTCCAACATACCTGTTCCAACAAGTGAAATAAACGGTATTCTGATGGATTTACATGAGGATATTTTGTATAGTTTATGAGGATATTCCTATGGACAAAATGCCTCAACATATTTGTGTTTTTTCGAATATTTGCCCTGGCGGGTACAAGAAATATCAGCTATACTGTAAGCACGTGGTGTGTTTGCACTGTGTCGTGACACATTTTCTCCCGTACGGACTGGAGGAAGCAAACAATCTGACCCGTCTGAAATATATATGCAGGTTGATCCGTTGCCCGAAATGTCGACGGAAGAAATTGTGAAATATAGGGTGAGTTAATCCTTTTCCTGTGTTACACATTTATTGCATAGACAGATTTATACGCACAGTTAACTCATAATACAGGTATTCATTCTACACAGGCATCGCTTTGCATAACAAAACTATGACATGAGAAACACACAAGGTCATATGTTTGATCTTTATTTTATTTGTAAAATATGATATTTGCAAAGCGTTTTTTTACTGATATATGTTACAAATATCATCGCTGAATTCATGCTGCACGTACGAGCATGTGTGTATCATAATAACAGTGTATGTCTTGACATTTTACGGCAATATGAACACCATATATTTGAATACGATTGGTCCGAGCGTCAATCCGTATCAACAAATCTCTGGTTACACACTTGAATTAGTGTGTCTATAAGTTTTTATATTATATTATGTTACTTTCCGTGTAATATTAAATTGATTCTGTAAATGCGCAATGTCTTGTTCTTCACCTGATCTTTGTATCGTCACTTCGCAGGTGTTTATCTAACGTCCTTCTGGTAACTCCAAAATGTTGTCATTACATGCAGACTGTGACAATGCCTCCGCCTTTAGGTCGGCCTGAAACACGTGCTTTCACCCAGTACATGACATGTGTACATTTTGTATCATAATTATGTAAAATATTGTGGTATGATGACAATGTAACACGTATCATCTAGCGTCCGTCTAATGACACAACTGGGTCATGTGATTTAATACAGGACGTCGTACTGATCGCTATTCTTTCTACACCCGTTGTCGTTGCACGCAAACGTGATTCATAATCTGTTTATGGAATCTCAGCAGATGGTCCGGCCTGAACCGTAAGATCTTTTCGGAATCCCAGTAACATCCAAAGCACGTACAGTTCCCAATAAACATGAAATATTTGACGGGCTCAGTTGTTAGTGACTCGCCGTTTGCTAAGAGGTTTCCCACAGCATCCCCGGGATCGACATGCTCTGCTGGCCAATATTTCGATATCACGACAGTAGAATGTATGACAAAACCGATCATACCGGGCCACTCGAATAATATCTTCACGGCGCATGGTGTATGACCAGGTCCCTTATGGAGCGCTGCGTGCTCCATATATTTCGATGTGATGACACCACACAGTTTACAACGCAATATCGGGTCGCTGTCGTAGGAGTCGATCACACAGTGTTTAGCGGCGCAACAGCTGATTCGAGACGCCGTAAACAGGGTTGTACACTGTTGACAGTCGCCGTTGTTTTTATAAATCTCGATCAAACGTTGGTACAGTTCAGTAGGTAGCAGCCAAAAGAATGTATGCGGTATATACCGCGACGTTAACCACCGCGTACATATGTCGAACAAAGTACCTGGTTGTTTCCGTTCCATGATATCACACCCCCGATTCGGTCCTATACCAGACACTTACTACAGGATAGTGCTATGTGCACAGACCTTTATATATTGCAGGCCAACATTAACTCGAACGAGTTATGGCTGGTACAGCGGACTTGTATCAACACTTTTTCAGGCACTCCGTCATTTAAATGTGTCATACTGTCCGCACTGTCGTATACTAAACCGAAACCATCCCATCATCGCATACTCTTTGGTTATTAGTACCACGGACGCCTTCGGACAATAACGCGCTGACTATTCGCGAACAGATGTCTGGGAATTTCGATCATCTGCTTGTAAAAAGACACATGTTCAGGATAAGAAAAATTTTATTATGCCTCGGATAAGTTTCCGGCATATCGGGCAATTCCTAATGTCTGATGCACAACCCATACATGATACAATATGTCCGCATGGCAAGAAAATGATTTGACGAATTTGGTCCAAACAGATTACACACATAGTCTTGTCTTGTAACAACTGCTTTTCTTGTATCAGGGCATCCACATCTGAAATTAACAACACACGAACTGATTGTCATGCAAAGCGATGTATACCTTAAATAACCGTTATGTAATCATAGAAATCAGCATACGACTGTAATCTACAACGTTATATTACGGACACCGATCTATATTTGTTACATATACATACTTCAGCAAATACAATGCTTTGTTCACTGTCATTCAAATGAGGACGTAATTGCCATTGTGTGTGTGTGTGTGTGTAATGAAATGACCGTATCGTTGAATTGACCAAATGATTACTTTGTTTGTTTGTAGGTCCAGCTGTTTGCGGACCGTTCCCGTCACCGTCACTCCCGTTTGACTGCTGCATTTCGCCAACGAGCGGTTTCTCTTCCGCTTCACGTGCGGCTGGAGTGCTGGCAGCAGATGTTTCATATGAATCCATCACAGCAGCTAGTAAACATTCAGCGGATTCAAACGCCTGCCCTGTCGTACGTAGCTTGTTTTCTATGACGGACGCCACTCTGTCACGGGGAATCCCCGTTTTGAGGACTAACTGGACTCTGTCCGTGCTCATTTGTGCCGCCAGGTGTCGGGGGTCGTACTCTGATGTCGGCCATTTGAAACAGCACACAATATATGATAATATATGTGAATGAGTCCGAACGACGTGTTGAATATCAATACGTTTCTGAGAATATTTATAATGTGGACAATGAAGCTACACCTCACAAATTATTACCAGTATGAATATGCATGATATCAACACAGAATATCAATGGCTCCGATCTCACTTGCCAAACAACGTATCTCAACAGTATAACGGCTTGGGTATTATGGCTCTGATCAGAAAGAGTCCTAAAATCTAGCCGAGACGTATTAATGACTATATGAAACATTTGATATGTATGTGAAAGTGAAACGGAAAATAAGTTTTTCATCACATGACTGGACAGCTCTTGCATAAAAATATCAGTCATTGTGTGAATATACTGACATGACATAAGTCCTGAACAGAAATATAACGTAATGTTACATATTTGGCATATATTATATATATGTTCTGACCTTAGAAACTCAAGTACAACATTAACAGCAAAACCACATACCTGATCGTTCGGGCGTTTCGCTCCTGCTTTCTAAGTAACGTTTGGTCCTAACTTTGGCGTTGGTACCCTGTAACAGATTCATAATATGTTTGTGTACACACGTCATCACGAATATTTCCTTATATAGTGATACAAAGTGGTTTCGTATGTTCATATCCAGACATGATAGTAATGTATGCTTAAACAAAACGCAATACTGAATATATTGTATTGACTGTCGTTAAAGGATAATGCGTGTCTGATGCTTTTTCTGTGTGATCATGTAAAATGTGTGTGATAAGTAAAGACAAATCACCAATGTCTCGCTTTTAACCATAGTTGCATTTCTGTTTGCCTCGTGAATGAATTCAGGTCCTTTGGACTGCATAACAAAACCACATTTTGGGAACCAACGTGCATGCTCAGCCCATGGATCATCTCCCGGTTCCCAGGCACGAAGCCCTCCATCACAGTAAAAACACCGGCAACAATCATGTTCACCTGCAACACAAAATACGTATCATCTGTTATGAACATAAATGCGTATCACATTAATTAATACATACCACTGTAATCAGTGACCGAAGTATTATCTTCTGTTGCAAAAAAAAAGAATCAATATGCTTCTCATAATTATTCATCTGAAATTGTTTCTTGATCATGTGCCAAAACAATATACAGTTATCGTCTCACAGCCTACAAATGCAGGATAGAACCGTTTCCAATGACTGATGCGATATCTACAGACATATTACATTTTATACGATATGATATACTCCGTTGGTCGGACTTACAAGAACGAACTAAAACAATCAAACACGTTTATTTAGGTGAAAGAAATGGTGTCGTTTTTCTAACTACAAATGTAGCGAGCATGTATTACCTGTGTAGTAAAACCCGGCTTCGGCCAGTGATTCGGGAGTCTGTTCTTTACCCACTGGCCATCCACGGAACGTCGCTAGTCTGTTTTGCTCTGTAGCCAGTCTTGGCCTTCGAGGTCTCTTTGTAATTATGCCCAACCGTTCCTTCAGGATATCCTTGTCGGACGACGTTCCTCCACTTTTGTTTGCAAGGATCGGGCTATTGTCGTCAGGAAGTGGTACGTTATTCGTTGGTTCCCCGCGAACAAACGCACACCGGTCTCCGTAATACCGGAAATGTTCCTCGTCTGGATCATCCCCTGTCTCCCAACCCATCATAGCACCTTGACAGAAGGCACATTTTACTTTATCACGTGGTCCGACAAAGTATAAACCCGCCGCCGACATCAGCCTCGGCTCGATCAAGTCCCTTTTCGGCCATTGACGGTAGCTATCCAGTCTGTTTTTTTCAATCCACATCGCCGAAGCCCCTAGCCGTTCGCCCATTTTGTCTATGAGCGTTTTCAGATGACTTTCACTATATGCATTTTGGCCATACGAAATAGCTCTTTCTGGGTTTTTATATTATGCAACGTCACTCTCGCAGTGCCCGCGTCCCTGCACTATCTGTTTCAACCGATGCTGATGTGTATATAACTGTATCTGAAGTGGAGTATTAGTTCGGTCACATGACTACGGGTACAACGTCTTAACTCGGAGTACCACGTAGTCGTATGTTTACAGCAGCTCTTTGCAGATCAAACAGAGCAGACAGTAATGCATGTCGGACTCTATATATATAGGCCGCGTGCTGTTCCGCATAGGATCCTATTACAAATACACTGTGAAACTGATACCACAATGTATTATATTGGACGAAAGCTGACACACGTTATCTTGCGATACTACATCATATTCAAGATTCCGATGTCCCAGCACCTGTACCGACCAATCAGCAGGCAGTGAGTCATACCTGTCCTATCACAATGTGCATATAATATTTGGCGTGTGCTTACCCTCATTCAGTCACAACCGCACTCCCACAACGTGGCACCTCACGACTGACTGGTGTCTACCGCTGATTGCAAGGACAGGATGTCTGCGTCTTGGGCAGAAGTGTTCAGACGATGCCGCCCAGAGTTGCTGGCTAACCTGACGGTGGACGAGATGTTATGTGCTATCCTGAAGAGCAGAAACGTGTTGTCACAGTACCACGCTTACGCACGTAACACCACCCCTTTTGCAAAAGCAACATCCTTGATCGACCATATATCAAAGAACGACAGTCATGTGAAACATTTCATCACTGCTCTTAAGGAAACAGGGCAGCCGCACGTGGCTCTCTTGTTGGAAAAGCAAAAGCGGAAATGCGAGGAAGAGGCGAAGCAGAGATGTAAAGAACAGGCAAGACAGTGGTGGGAGGAACTAGTACCACCAAATGGCGCACAAGCCCACCGACAGGCCGACCCATGCGGTGGTCCCGATTGGACAGGCCTGTTTGCGTTCTTGTCTTGCTCAGATCAACACGACAACGCTCCGTTCGATCAAAACAAAGACAGGAAGTTCAAAGAAAAGATTGTGCCGCTGTTTCGAATCTTGGCACAGATACTGAACTCAATGAACGACAAGTTGCTCTTCATGATGACGTGTGTGTCAGCAAAAATCGTCAAGATGGCAGAATGGCACCAGATATGGGAGCAGACAGACAATGACACAGCCAACAGTTTGCTACAAGCTTTGGAGGGAGAAACATACGTGCAATGGAACTACTTCAGCCTGATATGCCGTACAGCAGACTTGAAGGCCGCCGCATACATCATCGACGACGCCTTGACGACAGCTGGAGTTACATCGCTCTACTCCATCATGGTTTCGGGATCCCCGTGCGGGTAGAAAACAAGGGAAGTCGCAAGGACCTTCACTGTGTATCTACCGTTTTGTAGCACCGTATCATTGAACTTATATCTGCTTTATCACTAGTATCCGACTCTAGTCAGACTAAAGGATTTCGTAGATATGACGACCGTGTACGGACTAACAACATCTGCATGCGTATTTTTTTCGATTTGGTTGTATTATGGATATGACTGGAATGTATAAATATTACATGTAACTCAAATGATCTGATTTCTTGTTTTGTTTTTGTCATACCGGACCTTCCATAAAAACACTCACATATTTAATACACAAGACGCAATACTCTCCTCAACGTAACATTTTAATATATCGGTTAATACAGTACATACGACATACGCTAGTTACAAACGGCAAACATACATTCTGCAAAAGAAAGGTATCTGATATAAACTAATTAAAACGTATGTAAGGGCCACAATCATCGCTGGATGAAGAAGACGATGTGGGTGTACCGCCGATGTCCAAAGAAGAGTCAGAAGACCTCCAGTCTCTCCTGAATACTTCATCGTCGTCAATGGAACTGGCCAGAGACGAATAAGGACACGATACGTCGTCATCCTCGCTGGTCAGAACAGAGTCTGGAGACCGTGGTTCAGTGTCAGGAGAGGCAGGGGGGTCTGTGTATCTGATTACTTCGCTAGTCAAAGCATCCATATCATTGGCGAAATCCTGACCGGTGTCGTCATTATCGCTGGCCTGAGACATGTAACGAGACGATATGTTATCATCGTCGCTGGCCAGAAAGGAGTAAGGAGACCGTGGTTCCGTGTCAGGAGAGGCAGGGGGGTCTGTGTACCTGATAACTCCATCACTCATAGCATTCCTCACATTGGCGAAATCATAAACTTCGCCGTCATCGCCACTGGCCATCTCAACACTACCATTCTCATTGACGCCCATAGCACTCTGTGTGTCGCTGTCATATGCACCTTCACCATACATAACGAAGTTGGTTCCACTCATCATTCGCTCGCACTCAAGACTAAGTACAACGTTGGGTATACATCGCACAAGCCTTTCCCATTCCGACTTGTTCAAAGTCACACATACTTTTTGAGTGACGACACCGTTTTCGGTGTCAACGTACTTGAATGTTACCTCGTAGTTATCAGAGCCATGTGGACATTGCTTGGCGTACATGGTCAACCGTTTTCCGTGATACTCTTCCAGGATCAGTTTCACCTGATTATGAGCCGCTATTGCTCGTGTAAACTCGGCTGCGCGATCTGATAATTGCTTCCACGCGATATAACTGAAGTAGATCACACAGCGCTCAAACCCAGGTGCAAGGCCTTTCACAAGGAAAATACCCTGCTGATCAATATACAACCCCGCACGGTCATCACATTCACGAACGCCTTCGTCCGAAATGGTTTGCCAGAGAGGTACCGTCCACATGTCATGGCCAGTAGAACCAGCTGTCAGGTTGATCGGTATCCGAACTGTATACACGTTCATATAGGTGTCACCTGAACCATCGGTGGTCCGTTCACTTTCACTGTCCCGGTCATCCATCACGGGCCCTTCTAATGAATGTTGTTACATGAAATCGGGTCGGACTATGCGATACTGGCTGTACGTATGGCTACAGGTACGTTGTACGATGTGTTACTCGGTGTACACACACACGCACAAATGAGTATATCGAAAATATATCCCCATACAAATACTGTTTACAGCTCCATTGGGTACCAGTGACATTCAGACACTGAAAACACACACACACATATTCGAACACACACATACGACACAAGACGAAAGGTAATGAAGACAGACAAATAAAATCAGGTTTGTTACCATTATACATAAGGTTTATTATCAAAAGCCGTACATGTCTATTAAGCAGTTATGTGTGTATATATATATATATGAATCATACATACATGTTTTTACAAATGAAAAAGTGTACAGGTCTAATCATATTACTAGTTGCTAAAACACCAACGTCATCAAAGTTCTCAATCAGAATGCATCTGTATCGTTTACATATAGCAATCTATGACATCCTCCAGGGGGCAACGGCACCTGACACATGTTTTATCGTCCTTCGCTATAATATGCCACGCGCATTGGAAACAGCAGACGAAGTGACCGCATGGAACAAACACCGTCTTCCTTTTATTCTCCATGCACACTATACAACAACTGAGCTCTGACCCGGATTCGTCACGAACGTCCTGTCCCCGTTTTTTATTGAGCATGTCCCGTGTGATCTGCCACCGTCCGACACGAGATATGTTCTGCGCTTGGGAGAGATGACCCTTCAGCCGGTGCACGGTATCGTTGATACGCGAAGCTGCCTCATGATTCAGAGAGGAGAGAAGAACCGTGCGCGCCTCGCACTGACCATGAGAGCCAAGCAAGTTGATAAACGCGAGGAGATGCCGTAGACCCCGCCTTTTGAGGACGGACAGCAATTCATCGTTCTTCTGTGAATTGGTCGGCCTTGCCTGTATGCTTTCCACATGCTCTTGAAGCAAAATGTTGTTTTGCAGCAGGGCGACCAGAAGCTTCTCGTTTGGGTCCAGCGTGTTCTGTAAATGGATTGCAGCAGAATTGATCACGTCTGCGACAGGAACCGACGGAAGGTTTGACATGTAAGCACTTACATCCAATTGACATTCCTTGTCAGTCATGTTTGTGTTGCAGGCGATCCGGAACACGGTTAGCTCACATCAAATGCGTCGGGTGAAATAAGCCAGGAGACGCGCACAGGCGCCTCTTATACGTGCAAGTGAACGGAAGGTAGGTACAATCCTTTTTGATTTTTTTGGTGCTGCATGCGTAGTCCTAGGTAACGTTTTGTGTTATGGCGTATCACGTGATTCACGCAGGTTTGTGATATAATACTGAGTCACTGTACACAATAAATATACGTGTTTTCCTTGCGCATGATATCGATGGTTGTTATCATGTATAGGCAGATGTAGACACAATCCTACGCCTTTTTTGACCCGTCTATTTGCACTAACGATAGCTGTAATATGTACGTGTGCAAAGAGCTCCACTTGACGACATTCTTGCTGCAATTTCACGCGTACATGCTTCAAAATTAAGAGCGCGCACTAGCGTGGAGTGCGCCACCTCATTATCAAATATTTGCAACAAGTTGATAAATGTTACCAGTCTCTGAACGTCCCAATGCTCGAGTATACACAGCAGCTCCCCGTTCCTTTCGATAGACGTCTCCTTCGCTTTGATACGATCCGCTTGAACAGAGTCGATTAGGCCTCTGTTGACCATGACGTCATACAGCAACACGTCGACATCAAGAGAGGTGACCAACTGAGGACGTATGTCACCGATAATGCTTCCGCCCGTGATCGGGGGTTGTATAGACAAGTAATATTCCATTGGCTCTACATCTCCGCTGTACATGATGTATCCGTAAGGAGTTCTGTTCAGTAGGGTGGTTGGCAATGAAATGATGCATTTATACAGCAACCGCTTATTTATATGTGTGCCCCTCCCCATATCCACACATCCACATCCTTGACCCATCTGTTTGCACTAACGATGGCAGCATAATGGACATGTGCAAAAGGCTCTTTTGCGCCTATCTGCTTCCAAATTAAGAGCGCGCACTAGTCTGGAGTGCGCCACCTTATTATCAAATATTTTCAACAAACTGATAAATTTTACCAGTCTCTTCACGTCCCAATGCTCGAGTACACACAGCAGCTCCCCGTTCCTCTCGATAGACGTCTCCTTCGCTTTGATACGATCCGCTTGAACAGAGTTGATTAGGCCTCTGTTGACCATGACGTCATACAGCAACACGTCGACATCAAGAGAGGTAACCAACTGAGGACGTATGTCACCGATAATGCTTCCGCCCGTGATCGGGGGTTGTATAGACAAGTAATATTCCATTGGCTCTAAATGTCCGCTGTACATGATGTATCCGTAAACGAGTCCTGTTCAGTACGGTGGTTGGCAACGAAATGATGCATTTATACAGCAACTGTCTATTTATATGTGTGCCCCTCCCCATATCCAGATCCTTGACCCGTCTGTTTGCACTAACTATGGCTGCAATATTGTACGAGTGCCAAGGACTCCATTTTACTAGTTCTTTGATGCAAGGTTGCGCGTACATGCTTCACAGTTAAGAGCGGCCAGTAGCAGGAAGTGCGCCACCCTATTACCAAACATGTTCAACAAGCTGATAAATATTACCAGTTTCTCAACGTCCCAATGCTCGAGTATACACAGCAGCTCCTCGTTCCTCTCGACAGACGTCTCCTTCGCTTTGAGACGACCCGCTTGGTCAGAGTCGATAAGGCTTTTGTAGAGCATGGTGTCAACCAACAGCACGTGGACATCAAGAGTGGCAACCAACCGGCCACGTAGTGTACCGATAATGCTTTCGCCCGTGATCGGAGGTTGTATTGACAAGTAATATTCAGGTGGCTGCATCACATCTTGGAAGTACATGATGTATCCGTAAACGAGTCCTGTTCAGTACGGTGGTTGGCAACGAAATGATGCATTTATACAGCAACCGCTTATTTATATGTGTGCCCATAGCCCCCGCATCCTACACTAAAAAAGCATAAAAAACGTTTTTGACAATCCATACTGCAAGATACGATGACATGCGCCAACTGGCATTCTTATCCTTTTTTCGAACCGCCCGTTTGCACAGACGACGGCTGTAAAATGGTATGTGTACCGATGACGCCAGTCGGGGAGAAGCTACATCCGTCAGCAAAGCGCTTCCATGCTGCTCGATTCAGACATTTCACGAGCACGACGTGCGGCCCGGACCGGTTGCAGGTTTTGAGCAACTCGATAAACGTGACAACTTGTTCAAGCCCCAACTCCATGATGATAAACAGCAGCATCTTGTTCTGATCGATGACGGTATCTTCCCCGGTGATACGTGCGGCTTCGTCCTGACTTATAAGACCTTTCTGGAGCAGAGTGTCAATCAGCCAAGGATCGACGTCCAGGCTGGTCACCAACGTGCGCCACTGTGGCCGGAGGATGCTCGCGCTCGAAATCTCAGGTCTGACAGACAAGTAAAAATTCAATGGCTGCAACGTATCGACCCGGCCCATTATGTATCGGTTAAACACTCCCGTGCAGTACGGCGGTCGGCGATGAAATGATGGATGGATACAGTGACCGGTACTTTTGTAACCACGCCACAAGCAATGACATATAAAAGGACATATAAAATAAAACAGAACGGGATTCGACACACACGTTTGAAGTACCAAATCATTACCCCCATGGAGTTACGCCACATGATAGTCGGGAGGTCGGAGGCTGATTGCATCACACAGAACAGAACATCATACAGAACGCAGTACGAATATACAAACATCACAACGACACACTGACACACACGCACCTAACCGGGAGAGCGTTCAGAACAGGTTCCCCACATCCGTCATACAGTACACGTTGTACAGAAGAACACGTTTAAATATATACACTACATTTTATTCATTTGTTATTCATTTATACAATAACAAAGGTGCGATTACGAAACACAAATGCGCAAAGTAAGATATATACACAAGTTTGAATCATCAATAAAGAACGTATGTATGTTATAGAGAGTATCAATACAAAAACAGTTCACTTATCGTATATACAGGCACTTACGCGTTTCACTGTGTGAGCTGGGGCAGGGGAAGCAAAAAGAGTTCCTTATGGTACGTCCTGTTAGGTTCACATGAAACAGGGTTTGATATCTTCTACCCGGTTTCTGCATGTTATACATGTCATATCCTCGTTCTCGCTGCACCTCAACGCACATGTGAAACAGCACCTTATGTGACCGCAGGGCAGAAATATCGTCTTCCGTTTGTTGTCCATACACACTACACAGACTTGTTCATTGGGATCATCTGGAGTCACCGATACGTCGTTTTTCTTTTTCGCACATAGCATATCGCGCATGCGCCTCCACCGTTGACCAGAAGAAACCTGCCCATCCGCCCCGCTTAACGTTCCATTGAAAGGTTCGACCTCGTGACGGGTCGGTTGCTCGACCGTGTTCGTTGTTAGCGATCGTCCGACACGTCCAGCCTGCTTCGGGAAAGCGTGTGCGTTCAATGATTTCACCAGGATATCTCGCGGAACGGGCTGATCATACACCTTCAGCAATCCAATAAACCTGACCAAATTAGGGAGACCCCGCTGAGCGAGGATGTCCAACAAGGCTGTGCTTTTCGCATATTTGTGACACTTGCGGAGTATGGTTTCGGCATTGAACCTGCTGATGATGCCTTCTTCGACCATCGCCTCCTGCAGCAGCGGGTCAACGTCCAGGCAATTAGCCAGCGCAACCCGGTCTGAATTGATAACACTGCGTATCGTAATAGCGGGACTGACAGACATGTAAACGTCGAGTGGATGCAAACAGTCTGGCTGACGCGAAGAAACATGTACACCCGCGCTGCCGCATTTTCCAGTGTGGGGGTCGGCCTGACTGCTTGACGGTTTCCCGGCTGTGTTCCCAGTAAGGGTACCTCCGCCAGGGACACCCTGCTTCCCGAAAGCGCATGCGTTGAGTGATTCCACCAGGATATCTCGGGGCACGGGTTGATCATACTCTTCCAGCAAACCGATAAACCCGATGAAGTTTCGAAGACCGCGCTTCAGAAGGATGGCTATCAACTCACTGGCTTTCCCACTCATAACAGGGCTGTTGTCTAAAAGTTCAGCGTGGCCCTTGCATATGATGCCTTCCTGGACCATGGCGTTCTGTAGCACAATGTTGACGTCCAAGTACATCAACAGCTTGATACGGTTTCCTTTGATCACATTTGATATATCGATAGCGGGACGGACAGACAAGTAAACATCGACTGGATGTAGTGTACGTGACATCTCAACACTTTCAAATTTGGGTAGAGGTAACACCGAACAGAACTGCTGCTGGTACTGGTCTGATGTAAGCCCACCAAGTTCTGCTTTATGTAGCTGCCAGACAAGTCATCTGATCGGCAGGAGTTCACTGTGCGCATGTCGAATATATGTATATATACATGGGAGGGGCGTGTTTCAGACGTAGGTCCATCACTCACGGAATTGACGTTCAAATGATGTCCTTGAACAAACACGTGGATCCCTATTATCGTATTGCGTAAAAAGCAGGCCACATAATAGCTTGTTTTAGACTGTCTGATCATCCATTTACGTTTGGTACGTTTAGTAAACCAGTATTAATCATGACCATATGTACAGAAAAAAAAAACAAGACAAAAATGACAAACTGAACGCTGGTGCATCGCTGATACATAACAGCTACGATGTTAACGTCACGTGCCACCTGAACTCCAGTCTTTACTCCGTCTGTGCCGCATCATTACCTCTAGACACCGGTTCAGTCGACAGATACGTTTCCTCTGTGGACTCACTGGTTGCGTCGCACTCACTGCAATCGAGAAATCTGAAACATGTTTCACAGTACGGCCGATTTTTCAGGTAGAGGCCGTGTCTCATATCTGCAGGTAAACGCCGGTATAAATCCTTCATTGAATCATTCAGATATTTTAGTTCATCATACACATCCTTGCACCGAGACGGGTCAAACATAAAACCCCAACATCCGTACAGCATCATGTCCACCGTGTTGAAAAGTTCAATGAATTCCGTACGGTAAGATATTTCCGACCCGTCCGAGGTGGCCATTACTCTTTATTCTTCTCTTCTGTCTTGGGATACTGGTCCAGTTTAAAGGAACGATATATATGCACGCGATACGGATGGGGCACCGACGTATAGAAGGACTGTTCTACAGCGGCTTGACCACCTCAAGTGCGCGTGTGTCTGACGAACGAAACTGTGTCATTGAAACGTGACTTGTATCACTGAAATGGTAAAGCGCAATTAAAGGTCATATAAAACAGCATGTTTACACTGACGACCCATTTACGTTTGGTACGTCTGGTAAACAAGTATGATTCATAACCACATTATTACAGCAAAATATATACGGCCTTGACGCTGGTGCTTAGCTGGTACATAAAAACCAGGATGTTATCGCGTTCATGCTGCTGTGACTAACCGCTCAGGACATTGACCGAATGCTTGCGGTCTGGTTTTTCCGATGTTTGCGCAGTTGTTTTGACACATTTGTCCTTGAGTCACAGTCTGGGCGACATGTCTTATCTCCTGTAAAAAGTTGTTTGCGCAGACGTACATTGACACGGTATGACGTGATTTCTCTAGAAAAGGAAGTGGAAACAAAACTTGCACCGGGTGCACTGCTGATTCGTACATCTGATTCGTGGAAACTATATATAAAAATTGTTATTCCCATGTTTCGGCCGTGACTCATTTACCGACAGGACGTTGACCCAGTTACGTTTGGTACGTCTGGTAAACAGGTATGATTCATAACCACATGACTACAGTAAAAAATAGACGGCCTTGACGCTGGTGCTTAGCTGGTACATAAAAACCAGGATGTTATCGCGTTCATGCTGCTGTGACTAACCGCTCAGGACATTGACCGAATGCTTGCGGTCTGGTTTTTCCGATGTTTGCGCAGTTGTTGTGACACATTTGTCCTTGAGTCACAGTCTGGGCGACATGTCTTATCTCCTGTAAAAAGTTGTTTGCGCAGACGTACATTGACACGGTATGACGTGATTTCTCTAGAAAAGGAAGTGAAAACAAAACTTGTACCGGGTGCACTGCTGATTCGTACATCTGATTCGTGGAAACTATATATAAAATATTGTTATTCCCATGTTTTGGCCGTGACTCATTTACCGAAAGGACGTTGAACCGGATGTTTTCGGGTGGGTTTTCCATAGCTTTTAACGATTTTGTTTTGACACGTTTGTCCTTGAGTGAAAGTATCGCGGTTATCAGATATATGTAAAAAGTTGTTTTGTTCATGTTGGAATTTCCACAGTATTACGTAATGTCTGGGTTACTGGCTATAAAAGCTCAGCAGTACCAAACATTCAGCAGAACCTGCCACGCACTGCTACCAGCCGGTTGAAACTGCTGCTGCTGTTGCTATTCTCTACATTACAAAAGCAGTCTTCAGCGACATGGGCTCTCGTTCGAAAACGGTAGATATGTCCGCTCGTTCAACGAAGAGAAACTCGCAACCATTGGCGAACTACAGTGGTGGTGATGTGTTCGCGCCGCTTCTATCAGGCGTAGAATGCAAAGAGAAAAGCCGGATCTCTACAATGACGGCGCCTCTGATGAACGACAACATACTCACCGTGCGCAGCATTGGACTGACGGTGAGGAAATGTTCCGACAAGGGTAATCCGGTGAACAGGCGTATCACGCCCGAGTTATTCGACGACTGTTGCGATCTGGCCTGGCTGCGCACGCTCATCTATTACGGGGAGCTGTTGGGAGCGAGCCTGGACGACTGGAGCCGGTTGTACATGTTCTTCATATGCGACCTCGCCCTGTGTCAATCGGACAAGTCCCTGCCCGCGTTTCCATGCTTTATGAAGAACACGGCGGACATGTTCCTGCGTTTCCGATACAATCACTTCCCCTACCTGATGACCGACAACGAGGAGCTGTTTCCGGATTTCCACCGATCCCAATCCATCTCAAAGCTCTTCGGTTTGGAGTATTTCGTCACGGTGCTCACCACAGAGGAACGGCACCTTTCTCTGGCTGAAAATTTCCGCCGGACATTGCGTGGAGATGATCACATTTTGAGCGAGGCCGACGCAGACGAAAGCAAGCTTCTGTGCAATGCGATCGGCGAAGCCATCCGCTGCGTGACAGACAGACTCATCAACAGGGAGCAAAAGGGCAGCGATTTGATCCCGCTGCAAGAGGACATCAACCGCGTGGCAAAGGAACTGTGCCGCTCAACAGTTTTTGCACACGAGCAGGCCTTGCATGACCTGTATGTGCGTGTACATTCTTGCCTCAAGAAAATGGAGAAAGCAGCCAAAAGCCCTCCCACATACGGCCTGTACACCGGTAAATCGCGCGAACGGTGTGTCCTGAAAAGCTCGAAGAAAGGGGCGATACCGTTTACGCTGGTGCCGTATGGCCTGCAAGACGATGCTGGTACGTTTGATCAGGGAGCAACAACAGCCAGTGTCACGGATGATACCGCCGACCCCGTTTCCTCTGAACCGTCTGCAGCTGTCGATGCCGCCACCCTGAACGTACAAGCTGAACAGTGGGTGAAAGAAAATGCCGGTCATACGACAGTTGACGTCCAGGATCAACAGGGGAGTCCCGACGGTGCGACAACAGGAAGAACTCACGCCGAGCTCGGGAAGCGGAAACGCGGTCCGTGTCACGCTGCTGACGATCAACCAAGGTTCAGCGCCCCGAGGAAGCGCATACGCATCGATGATACGCCATTTTCACCCATAGGCGGCGGCGACTGCGCAACGCTGTACCCTCCTATTGACAGCTCGCCACAATCGCCCGGCACAGACGCTGACAGGCCGACCGCACACGGGGCGACGAATGGCTCAAACCTGATCCTGAATTACGAAGGGAATGCGACACACTCCACGTCACAGGAGGAGGAAACGACCCTCAAAGCGCCTACGGTAAACGGGCGCCGACCCGCCATACCAGACCCCTACGAAATATCTCTTAATACACCCGCAATGCCGGCCTTGTTGAACATAGATACACAAGACCTGGTATTGCCAGACGAGGTGCGTGACGAAGACGAGGACGGAAGTGTCCGTTTGCACCTCAATCAATCGGGCCCGGCGCAAGAGGGAGATGCGGGTAACGCTTTGGAGAATGAGGTGTCTATCGCCCGCTCAGCAACAAGTCAACGAGACAAAAGCGCGCCACCGTCTGCAGTGGTTGGTGAGCATGAAAGTCCTTATTCTGATATATCAGACGACGAAATGGACAATACCGGGTTACCTGTGGGGGGGACACAACAACATATGGGTACACATTACGATCACATGCACAATGCAGGGACGGACTTGGGACACAGCACTCATTCACCCTTCACGGGACAATTCATGCCGTCTCCCGGCGTGGTCAAAGCCAATGCGCCCGTTTACGCCTGTGCAGGGCAACGGCCGATTCCTGGCGTCACAGTCAATGCGCACTTGTATGACGGGACGGGACTGCAGCAGCAAGGTACGTCCGTTGCAAGCGACCCAAACCCGATGAACATTCTGTACACCGTCGCCCAGCAACTGTCAACATGTGACGTGAATACACAGAATTATATATACACTACAGCTGCACCTATCGTCGCAACGCCAAACAATGCAACTGCGCATAACTACGCCTCAAACACGGCCGCCATGGATACGCAGGAACTTTGGAATGTGACGAACACGATGACGGACAAACTGCACAGGGCCATCAGCAGCTTTCAACAGTCGATGGCCATGCTGGAAGACGTCAAACAGAACTTTCAACAGTTGCAGCAACAAGTACTCCTAGTTTTCCCACGGGGATCAGCATAAACTGATACTTTCCACGTAAAACGTAATGTGGTTCTGTGTCATTGTGACAAAGCGAGCCAACACGAAACTCAAAATGCTTGACTGTTTATTGTGTATGGAGATGTAAATATATGCTAAAGGTTATGTTTAGAGTTGATTACTGTTGATCATGTGAAATGTCAAAATGAAATGTCAAAATGAAATGTCAAAATGAAATGTTAAATGAAATGTCAAAATGGAATGTCAAAATGAAATGTTAACATGATATGTCTAACTGTGTATGTTTCAAAACAGCGATCACGGATGATATACATATTATTATACGGCTTAACAATATATGCTTGTCTCAAACGTCACCCGACGTTATGCTAAAAGATGATTACTGTTGATAATGTCAAATGTAAATGAAATGTCAAAATGAAATGTCAAAATGAAATGTTAACATGAAATGTCTAACTGTGTATGTTTCAAAACAGCGGTAACGGATGATATATATATTATTATACGGCTTAACAATAGATACTAGTCTCAAACGTACGGCTTGTTGTTTTCTGAAAAGGACATTGTATGACAGCGTCTGTATGGTATGTGATACAACGTAAAAAACCACTATTGATCAGAGTAGTTTTCTGAAAAGGACATTGTATGACAGCGTCTGTATGGTATGTGATATAACGTAAAAAACCACTATTGATCAGAGTTTGGGATTGTGGATACTTAATACATAATATTAAATAAATATGGCTTTATATTTTCGGTACGCCCATTTTACATGCCATCATTAAAAATGTCAATACATATATATATATATATATATATATATATATATATATATATATATATATATATGTAAACATGATAGACTCCATGCTATCGAAACATATTTCACGATCCACCAAGATGCCAGCATTCAGTCATTCTAAGTCTGACTCAGATATTAAATCTGTTACACATATCTCCTCTGTGGACATGGTTAAAATAGTTCCGGTAACATACGATAGGGGGCGCTGCCTCATACAGCACTGGTCAACACAACAAAATAGCCCTTTGCCGGACAACGGTCTACATGACATTTACGAAATACCTGCTAAAATTTTAGGAAAAATATGCCTCAATCATTCCACGAGTAACACACACACCAAAGATTAAATGTGTCTACAACCCTACTATATAAGCAGGCCGGCTCTATAATACTATCAGTTGAGAGCGCTCTATGGGCGCTTTTTGGTCCCAGACGGTTCCCCTGTGTCTGTGACGTCACACTTTCCATCAGCCAATCAAATCAAGAACATAAGAAACTCACGTACACAAAGCATGTAGTCCCTGTGGCGCAATGGTTAGCGCGTCCGGCTGTTAATCGGAAGGTTGGTGGTTCGAGCCCACCCAGGGACGTTATACCTCTATGGGCGCTTTTGGCTCCCAGACGGCTCCCCTGTGGGGGAGGGGGGGACTTGAGGGGGGGAGGGGGCGGCCCCTCCCTCTGCCTTATGTCAAGAAGTAGTAGAGTTGTGGGCTTGTGGCCACCAGGGGTCGGTTGTGTGGTTCAAGTCAGAAGTAGACCAGTTGTAGGTTTGGGGATCGCCGGCAGGGGGGGGGGGGAAGAAGAGTCGGTAGGATGTGAAAGGTCGGTCTGGGTCGTCGAGGTTAGAGATGAAAGGTCAGTAGGGTTTACCGGGGGGGGGGGGCCAGGGGAGTTCTGGGTGGGATCGCCTGGCGGGGGGGAACAGGGGAGTTCTGGGTAGGATCGCCCGGCGGGGGGGAACAGGGGAGTCCTGGTTGGGATCGGAGACCCATGTGAATGGTTAAAGAGTGTTCATCGGATATCATCGGTACTGGAAAAGCCACAGGTGTGCAACGCATGTCAAAGCACTAGGGGATCGTTCAGATCCCGACAGAGGGTCTCCACTGGGGCCGAGGCCCCTATAGAAATTTCTCCACAGGGCTCGTGGTGGGGGCTTCGCCCCCGGGAAGAATACTTTATGTGGGATCGATCCCTACAAAGAATATACACAGGGGGCGAGGCCCCCATAAGGAATTACATGGAAGGCCCGTGGTGGGGGCCTCGCCCCCGGGAATAATACTTTATGGGGGATCGATCCCTAAAAAGAATATACCCCGGGGGCGAGGCCCCCATAAGGAAATATATGGAAGGCCCGTGGGGGGGGCCTCGCCCCCAGGTGATAATACTTTATGTGTGATCGATCCCTAAAAAGAATATACACAGGGGGCGAGGCCCCCATAAGGAATTACATGGAGGGCCCGTGGTGGGGGCCTCGCCCCCGGGAATAATATTTTATGGGGGATCGATCCCTAAAAAGAATATACACAGGGGGCGAGGCCCCCATAAGGAATTACATGGAAGGCCCGTGGTGGGGGCCTCGCCCCCAGGGGAAAATACTTTATGTGGGATCGATCCCTAAAAAGAATATACACAGGGGGCGAGGCCCCCATAAGGAATTACTTTGAAGGCCCGTGGTGGGGGCCTCGCCCCCAGGGGAAAATACTTTATGTGGGATCGATCCCTAAAAAGAATATACCCCGGGGGCGAGGCCCCCATAAGGAAATATATGGAAGGATCGTGATGGGGGCCTCGCCCCCGGGAGAATACTGTATGGGGATCGGGGCGCCGAAGGCGCCAATACACAGATGTATGTATGGAGGGCGCCTTCGGCGCCTCGATCCCTAAAATGAATATTCCCGGGGGGCGAGGCCCCCACCACGGGCCCTCCATCTAAATCCTTATGGGGGCCTCGCCCCCAGTATATATTCTTTTTAGGGATCGATCCCACATAAATTATTATCCCCTGGGGGCGAGGCCCCCACCACGTGCCTTCCATGTATTTCCTTATGGGGGCCTCGCCCCCAGTGTATATTCTTTGTAGGGATCGATCCCAGATAAAGTATTATCCCCTGGGGGCGAGGCCCCCACCACGTGCCTTCCATGTAATTCCTGATGGGGGCTTCGCCCCCTGGGTATATTCTTTGTAGGGATCGATCCCACATAAAGTATTTTCCCCTGGGGGCGAGGCCCCCACCACGGGCCCTCCATGTTATTCCTTATGGGGGCCTCGCCCCCTGTGTGTATTCTTTTTAGGGATCGATCCCACATAAAGTATAATCCCCTGGGGGCGAGGCCCCCACCACGGGCCCTCCATGTTATTCCTTATGGGGGCCTCGCCCCCTGTGTGTATTCTTTTTTAGGGATCGATCCCCCATAAAGTATAATCCCCTGGGGGCGAGGCCCCCACCACGGGCCCTCCATGTTATTCCTTATGGGGGCCTCGCCCCCTGTGTGTATTCTTTTTAGGGATCGATCCCCCATAAAGTATTATCCCCTGGGGGCGAGGCCCCCACCACGACCCCTGTGGAGAAACCTCTATAGGGGCCTCGGCCCCAGGGGAGATTCTGTGGTGATCGGAGCGATCCCATTGTGCTTTGACGTGCGTTGCACACCGTTGTCTTTCCCAGTACCGATGATACCCGACGATCACTCTTTAACCATTCACATCCGTATACGAACCCACCTAGGACTCCCCTGTCCCCCCCCCTTGTGACCCCTGTTGACCTTTCACCTCCGACCCGATCCCACTCACAACTCCCCTGTTCCCCCCCCCCAGGCGACCCCTGCTGACCTTTCCTCTTCGACCCGATCCCATCCAGAACTCCCCTGTTCCCCCCCCCATGCGACCCCCCCCCCATGCGACCCCTGTTGACCTTTCACATCCGACCTCGACGACCCCAACCGACCTTTCACATCCAACCGACCCTTATTCCCCTCCTGCCGGTGATCCCCAAACCTACAACCGGTCTAGTTCTGACTTGAACCACACAACCGGCCACAGACCCACAACTCTACTACTTCTTCTTGACATAAGGCAGAGGGAGGGGCCGCCCCCTCCCCCCTCCCCCCCACAGGGGAGCCGTCTGGGACCCAAAAGCGCCCAGAGAGCGCTCTCAACTGATAGTATAATAGACTCGGCCTGCTTATATAGTAGGGTTGTGGACACATTGAAATCTTTGGTGTGCGGCAGATTTCACGTTTGTGCAAGATGTACGCGCAAACTGAAAAAGATATCGCAAATGTTACTCGTTGAACGCTTAAAGCATATTTTTCCAAAGATTTTAGCACATATTTCGTAAATGTTGTGTAGACCGTTGTCCGGCAAGTGGCCATTTTGTGTTGCTGACCAATATGACGGTGTCAGTATCGCCACCTGCCGACGACAAGTGGAACTATATCAGATAGACAACGGATTTATCTAATTAAGTTGCACACATGAAACAACATTGAAATCTTTGGTGTGCGGCAGATTTCACGTTTGTGCAAGATGTACCCGCAAACTGGAAAATATATCACGAATGTCACTCGTTGAACGTTTGAGGCATATTTTTACTAAAATTATTGCAGGTATTTCGTAAATGTTGTGTAGACCGTTGTCCGGCAAATGGCCATTTTGTGTTGCTGACCAATATGACGGTGTCAGTATCGCCACCTGCCGACGACAAGTGGAACTATATCAGATAGACAATGGATTTATCTAATTAAGTTGCACACATGAAACAACATTTGTGCGGACTGCATACTTTAATTGAACTGGATGTTTTGTGTGTCTGTATGTATTTATAAAATGTATCAGAAAATGATCATGAATCACATATGCGGATGATCATGGCATAAAGAAGACCGTGAAACTTTCATATTTTATTCATTATATAAGTTCCGTCTTATGAGTTCCACAGGTATTGTGACGTAGATTCAGGCAAAACATTGTTGAAAATAACGAGTACATCACGTTTTTATACATATTTTGAAATATTGTCACATATGCATTTATTTAAAATTTCGTTTTCTGAGTTTGGAAGTATCAAGTGATATCAACATCTATTAGTATGTTTGTCGTATCTGGTTGATCAGATCCATATAACATCTGGTTGTTCAAACGATATTTGTGCATTCGCATTGGATGTGCCTAAAATATACATCTGGGTGACGAATGGTTTTGATGTACCCGTCTTCTTCTTTTTTAAAAATGTATATAACGTGAAAGTACACCTCGGCGTGCAGGGTTTTCTGTATCGGGTGTTTAATCTGAAACCGATCGACAACGACAAAACTAATTTATGTATACATGCAAACATGCAGACAGTTATCGAGCAGCGATGAAAAAGCAGATTACCAGCAAACGTATTAAGATCATACCAGGGACGAACCCTGTTTAACCACATTTCAACCCGTCACCCCTCATATACATATATATATATTCATGTGAGCTTGAGAAGCCGTCACCCCTTGTTTCATGGCGGGTGAGACCTTCCGAATACATGTATCCCATTCAAGCCACGCCCACACAACACATTGCGTTTGACGTACCCAACAGTTGAGGACGTGTGCTCATTCTTGATTATACTTCGGACACAGCGTGATGCATTCGCTCCCAGCCGACGACCAGTTAACCAGCAGGTTGTGCGACAAGAACGAAATGACATATCTGATGGACAATTTGATGGGTCACGCGGAGCTACTTTTGAAGAAGATCAAAGTCCTTGACGACAGATCAACTGATATATTTCCCAGATCGTGGCAGTGCGTGGAATTGGTTGACGGCGTGGACCCGTGGCCACCCAGCCTCTGCTTGAGTATGATAACTGATATCGGGAGAGGGTACGGGATCACACTTGATGAGGCTACTTTGACGGCTGTGTATAAAACGGAACCGTGGGTCAGCTGGCACAGGATATGCCCTTCGATCACAGTGAACATTACACGCATGGTCCCGACGGCTGAAGCCCGATGCCTGGCTGTGTACATATTGTAGTGCTTCTTTAGCAAAGAGTACCGAGTGTCTCACGCTGACAGTGATTTCCACAGGGGTCTGCTGTGTTTCAAGTACTGCCCATGTAGCCGATACCAAAAGAGGAATGTAACCTCCCGTTGCTGCTGTGTGTCATTTGGTCCTTTCTCGTGAAAGCGTCATTGTGTACCTGATATCTGATAGCGTACGTCACACACAATAACACCAATGCATACATCTCCTCATGGTGTTTTTATATCTATATGTGTTCATGTCGCGTGGGATAATGCATCTCAGAAACGTATCTTCGCTCATGCAGTTGACTGACCTTGAAATGAGGCCATTTTTTGTTATGTCACATGAGCTCTGCCGTTACTCACATTTGAATTTGGTAAACAATTTTGAGCCAATGCCGTCAACCGCCAGGCATGCGCACTGCCTGGCTGAACATGTTCGAAACACATAAAAGCAGCGGTGATGTCTAGTTGCCAGGCACAATTCATGTTGGAGCCCTACCACGACCATGGCTTGTTCTTCACATTGGCACGAGGCGTTTTACGGCATACTGCCCCGTTTGGCATCTGCATTGTACGTGAAACAGAGTCTGCTGCCTGACGAGCTGTTGGCAGAGGGGTTTCTCGACAGGGACGAGCTTGATAATGTCAGGGCGAAGATGACTAATTCGGAACAAGCCGAACTGTTGCTGCACACACTGGCGGATACGAACACTCCCAGAAGGCTTGACAAAGCTATGAAAATTATAGGGCGTCATCACCCAGACGTTTTGCGGATGTATCAAGATCGCATGAAAGCACTGAGTCGGGATGAGAAAAAGGCTCGACCACACGGTTCGCCTCCGGCTAAGGTGTCTTCGTCTTGGAACGACAGTTTTTACAAAATACTTCCCGGTATGGTCGACAAATTAGACGTGCTGCATACCGATGTAGTTGATGCACTGGTTGCGCGAGGGTTTATCAACGACAACATGGTCGAGCAGATACGTGATCACAGAACAAACACGGCCCAAGCCAGAACACTTCTGTACCTTCTTCTTGATAACAACGGTGTATATGAGCTTGACGCTGCCATGGAGTTGCTGCGCGGCCATTACCACGCGCATGTGTCGGATTTTTATCAACAAGGTATGAAACATCTCGATCGTCCCATGCTGGTGGACAACGTGAACAACCGTTCGTAAGCATGTACGCCCCGTCTAAGGCACTGTATATACAAATCAAACGCTGGAAGTGTTTGAGGTCCAGATGCTGATATAAACTCGTGTATTCGGGATTTGTCGAAAGAACTGATTGTTTGGTCTTTGAGCATACGCAACGATGTAGCATTTTTATACAATGCACGCATATATATATGACTGTTTGAAACGTGGGATTAACGTACGGGACGTGTTTCATAACGGACCTAACGTCACAGCCAGCTTTCCAGGCAATAAGGTTTTGTATAACAGGTTGTTTTGCATGTGATTTGTTTTTGTTTATCCTGTAATGACACGTAATAAAAAGGCATAAATGAATTGCATCATGTATTGTATCAGAGTATGATGGGCTTTATGCTATGTGTGTGTGTATGTAAGTGCGTGTGTAAACAAATTATCTATAAGATACCATGTGATCCGGTACACGTCACTATATGAGAAAAAAAAGGATGGTAACAGAGTTCTCACTGGATGGCACCATATTTTTTCAATTTTGTTTGTTCCCATCACGGTCTCTTAGCTGATGTCCACATTTAACCGTGAATCTCTGTCACAACACGTTGCATCAGGTTCCCCTTAAATATTTGTTCTACTCCTCCGGTTTATGTATGAAACTCGGCAACGGCAACCGTCCAACTATCTTCCAGAACGAAGTTGATACCAACTGGACCGCATGTTGATCCGTGTGCGTCATCACAGATTCAGAAAAAACTATATTTGGATACGCGCAATGTATGCTTGCTGATGGTATTATGTTATCGTTTCTGTCACACGTGTGTCATCTTCCCCCTTCGCGTGTATACGTCATCACACGTGACTATATAACCACCATTGGGCAGCATGAACGCCACATGCGCACAGTCTTCTGAGAAGGACAGGCATGTGTGCCGCTGCTGGTGACTGGATAACGTGTTCGCATATGTTTGCTACCCGTTTGGTCCTTTTGTTTTATTGATGGGGTGTATCCGCCGGCTTTTTGTACTTTGGGTACTGTACAGTGATTTCTGTCTGGCAAACTCTTTGACTCAGAGATCTGCTGCCCCTTCTCCGTACCATGCATTCAGATTCTTCGACATCAATCTGACAAACAGCGAGGCCCAGTATGGGTGCGGTATGTTACAGGATGGCAGGTGGTACCTGCCTGCACCGGATGACAGCTATGACGGGTTATCGTTCCACACAGAATTGACTGCTTTCATGAACAGTACTGGTATTTCCGAAGCGTGGATTTCGCTGAAAGGGAACAAGCTCAAAGAATGGCGGGTGTCCGGGACGAAACCTTTCAAAGGCACGGTACAACATAATGGGGAGCAACACAGACACTGTGCCAGGATACAATATCGATATGAAGCTGCTGTGAGTGAGTCGTGTAATGACGACGTCAAAATGTTTGTATGCGTTGTGCCGTCTTCCAGCCACCTGTTCTTCAGTAATCTCTGCAACGGAGAGTACGGACCGTGCTACGCGATTATGCGTGGCGCCGCAAGTTGGTTTGCGGCTAAAAGCATGTGCGTTTACATAGGGGCACGCATGGCCGTCGTTCATAATGAACAGGAAGCTACAGAGCTGAATAAGTTCATAAAATCTAAGATATCCGGTGCAACGGAATATTGGGTGGACCTGGTGAACCACGTTTGGAAATACCGTCTGCCTGGAAACCGGACTGCGGTTCCCGACATGTACTTTTGGTACAGACAACGACCTGCCACCGGGAAAAACTGTGCCGTAGTAAGGAAATATCCAGACGGATATTTCTGGGAAGCTGTGGACTGCGACAGCCGCCATAAAATCGTCTGCATGAGTCATCGTTCTTTATCGACAAGAAGTGATGGCGCAATGGTCAACGTGCCTACACGCTACCCGCACAACGCATCGGATACTGGTACTGCTACTGGGACATATTCTACCGCGTCATCACACCGCTCTATATCGCACGCCGTTATCATACGTACATGTCTATCACTGTGCGTCAGTATCATTACGTCAATCTAAAAAATCAGACGGGAGGATCATGAAAAACAATACGCCCCCGTATGGGGATTCACATGCGCGGAAGATATTACCCAGGAAGTAACATGACACAACGTGATGCATGTTAATTACTTGCTTATCAGATATTTCCTTTTTTTTGTGCTTAGGCCAGTGAGGCGGATGTTTTAACACTCCTGATGCTGTAACGAAAATTAAACCTGGTTTTTCCCGAAACATTCCCGGGGTGTAACATGACGCAATGTCACGAACTTGACACGACGACTGTTGCATCACGCAGCTATATAAAGACCAGGTCTGCCGGAGATTTGAATCATATTCGCCCATTCTTCACAGCAGCCTGGTGTTCCGTCGGACCGAAGCCTCTGTTGCAGTAAGTGTTGTTACGTGTAACGCTTGTTCTATGCTAGAGCAAGTTCTCTCAGTGTGTGAACGCTGTTCTGTATCGTCATGGTACCTTTCCATCTGCTGTATCTGTTGTTGTTCGTCTCTACGTCTGCTGGCCGTCCACATCCCGCGTTCCGTTCTCTCGGGTTGTCTTTGACAAACGCTGAAGCCGGGCTCGCGTGCAGTATCTTAGGAGGGGAGACGTGGGCCCTGCCTGTACCCGACAATGTGTCAGACGCTGTAGCGTTTCATCAAAGACTGACTGCCTTCATGAGCAGCGCTGGTGTTACGGAATCATGGATCTCTCTGAAAGGGAAGATGCTCAAACAGTGGCGCGTGTCTGGCCGTTATCGTTTCTGCGGTACTATACGCCAGGTGTACAATATGCCGGGGCAACATTGCGCTCTGTTGAGACCTAGGGGAAACACCCTCCTCCCCTTCTACTGCAATGGACGCGACGTAGACTTTGGTTATGTCTGCGAACTGCCTACCGCTACCGGGTGTCCTCTGTGGTTTTCAGGACATTACTGTGAATGCAAACACCAGAACGGACCTTGCTACATATTCGGACCTGGTGTCAGCAGTTGGTTTGAGGCTAGGAATCTGTGTGTTAGTATAGGAGCGCGGTTGGCCTCGGTCAAGAACGAAAAAGAGATAAAGGCATTGTCCAGAGTGCTCTACAAGTCTGTTTTAGCGCGTCACGTGTACTGGCTTGATGTTGTGGACCACGTTTGGGAATACCATTTCTCAGGCAACCGGTCTGCTATTCCAGACATTTACTTTTGGTACAAAGACCAACCTAAGCCAAATATAAACTGTGCCATCGTCAGGAAATTCCCCAAAGGTTTCTTGTGGAAAGCTGTGCCGTGCCACAGCCGCCACCAGGTGATTTGTATGAACACCGTCGAAAGGCACCAGAGCGTCGCGTCTGCGTACGACTTGTCTGTCAGCCCGGCTCAGGATACTGGCACCTCCCGGTACCCGCTCCGTATTCCTCATCAGCTGCACGTACATGCGTTTGCCGATCCCTCAGGACTATCTGCACGTGATCCAGGTGTATGCAAAGACGCATACATGTCGTCAGGAGACGACTCTGAACCAGGCGCTCCGTATATACTATTTTCAGGCAGCAGCCCTGCACCTAGCACTGTTTATCCTATATCCAGCAACGCAAACAAAGACAGCTATGTTAATGTACGTTCGCTCACAAGTCCCAGTCCCATGATACCCGTCGATCCACAGCCCGTTATTCCCACAGTTGCCCCCACAAACGCAATGAGAAATCTGTCTGCCGGTTTTCGAAAGCCGTGTGCAGACACGTTACTGCTGCTGTCTATTGTCACTAATGCTTTAAACGTCTGCATACGTTAAGATTTGATGCAGTCGAGGAGGATAAAATGAAACAAGGACCTTTCTGTCGCATTCGGACGACTAGCTCTGTATATACTTAGACCATGTATAGTATAATCAAGATGTTTTCTTTTGTACAGTTGTTAGTGTCATGCAGTTTGTGTGTTATGATATATATTTGGAATTGTACAGTGTTTCATACGAGTTAACCACCCATTTACCTGTGTGGGTAGGGTAAGGCAAGGGTGACTGTATACATCGTGTGACGTGTAGCTTTATACAATAAACACATTTGTACTATGTCAAGGTTTTGTTTTGTTTTTATCTCTCATGCTCAAACACGAAATGATTGTGAACCCACTTGTGAATGACTGTTTGTGAATCCACAAAACCTTTATTCTTTTCTACCGCGACACTAATGTTTTGTTACGGTAGATTCAACAACATCACTTTATAAACACATAACACATCGATTAGCATTATATACAAACATTCGATTTAACACAGGCCCTCCATGTTCACAGTGCGGGTGCGTACACCCTGGCGCATTGCTTCAACAGTTGGTCGGGTGACAGGGCCCCTTCCTGGTATTGTGCCCACAGCTCGAACAAGCGACCTTGCATGTCCCTGTACAGTGACCGTTGGTAGCGGGCGACTTTATGTTCTGGCAACAGCTGCACCTGAACTCTTATGTTTAAGGCCTCCTCGTACAGGAGGGCTATCAACAGGTACAGAGAAATATTTGTCCTTTTCACCCGGCTTTGTATCCTGCGGTGCCACCCTTCACAGTCATTGTTGGTTCTCACGCTCTGCATGAATCCGGACCAGGCGGCGGGAGGCCACGTTGTAGAGTTTATCCACGTCTTCCGCACGTAGCGGGTCAACCTGCGCAGTGACTGTTTGAGTGTGGCGTTTTCCAGACGGTTGAAAGCCCCTTGTATCTCCGATGCTGGTAGGAAAGGCAGTGCTAGCAACCGTCGGCATGTCTTGTGTACCAGGTTGTTGCGGGTGTAGGCCGACTGCAGGCCCAGGCTTTGCACATGCCTCCATACGGCTTGGGTCCAGTGGAAAGCGCATCCTTTTAACCGGACGCTCGGCATGACCTTCCTGACGGCGTTCCATACAGCCTTCTCGAAGTCCAGCATTATTTCTTGTACGCACGTGGTCGGGGGCAGCAACCCCATCAAGTGTTTGAAAACGTCAACGTAATCCTTTTCACGTTTCCCGGACATCAAAACGAACACCAGTGGGACCTGTTTGTAAGTGTCGTTGCGGCGTATGAACACGTGCACGCTGTACAACTGGGTGAAAGGTTGTTCCACGAGCTTGAAGGTGCCGTCCATGTACCACCGTTTCGCTTTGGCGAGCAGTTGCAGCATGTTGCGTGTTGCAAACACGAGGTGCCTCTTGCCGTCGGTGTGTATGTCACCGTGCAGGAAATCTGTTGGGACGGCTCTTTCTTCCAAGTGGAAGTCGAGGTTCCTGGGGTGAGGAGGTCTCTTGTTCTGTCTGTGCCTGTTTGCTGCGCGTATCAGGTGTTTGGTTTTAGGTATGGCCGTGCAGATTTCGCCGGGTTTCAGGTCCCTGCGTAAAACCCCTTCCACCACCTCGCCTGCCGGCGCGAACAGGTCAGCTTCTGCCTTTTTCTTTATGCTCCACGATATCTCGGCAGCCCTGTGAGCACCCGGGAGGGGACCGTGTGTGTGGGAATGAATGCCGGGTTGGAAATGGTGTTTGCCGCCTCTTGTTCTTTGCACGACGGAAGCTTGGCAGCGGGCGCGTTTGTTGCGTTTGATGCAGTTCCAGTAGACGACGCCGTTCCTCCGGAATTTCACTGTGAAACTGTACCCTGTATCTGTGAAAAGTTTGTCCTTACCCCGTTTGCTGCCACCGGATACCAAGTGCCATTTTGTCCGGTTCGCCTGATCGAGGAGCGTTTCCTGTTCGGCGTCGGCGTGTTCGTCATCGCTTCCTGTGACCGACGTTTCGTCAAACACGTCAGGCGTCCCGTAGATGTCTGCAGCGTCACGTTGTCCTTGACCTTGTCCGCTCTTGCTCAGGAACCGAGGCGAGTTCTGTGTTGATCGCGGGCTCGAGTGGCAAGAGCCAGACAGTACGTCACAAAGGCTGACGTGGAGGTTTTTTTCCTTGTCCGGGCCAGAGGGACTGCTTTCAACGCTGCTGCTGTTTATGTCGTACAGGGTGACGGAAAGCCTCTGCCTTTTGTTTTTGGGTGATACTTCTGGCGTTGAGTTCGACCGTTTCTTCTGTAACTGCATGTTTTCCGGGTTCGAACGTCGCTCGCACTGGGTCGGCATGTCATCTGTGCAGGGCAATATTTGCTAATGTGACGGCCCGCATGTCACAACACATGCTGCGAGGCGGTGTCGGTTGTCATGGGAGCCACTGCTGTGTATGCAAATACTGACCTAGATAACCAGAACATCGTTACGCCCAAACACGTGTTTCAGTGAAGACAGGGGTAGTGGCGGGCAGGGTCGGGGAGAGGAATGGTGAGCGAAACGCATTTAAGGGGTATGACATCAGTTTACAAAAGCTTCAGCCGGGCAATCCGTGTTGCAATAATCAGGGAAGGGAGAGGGTTAGCGACCTGCTATCTGGATTTGAGCATACATGATCAAACGTTAGACTGTGTTTGCAAATTGTGAGGGGAGGTATTTGCTACGTTCCGTTCGTACAGACATACATGTTTCAGTCCCATCTTGATTCGCGCAGGGCATCATCAAACGAAACAAACACGTTCAACCAAGTACATATTGTTTATTAAAACTAACTAGTAAACGTCAAGAAAAACTGAAACACAAAATACACTGTAACCAATTCAATAGATGAATATAATACATGAACATTTTAACACAAGTCCTTCACACAAGTCCTTTCACTTACACGCAGCCATTACGAAGCCGGTCAAATGTTTCGATCACGGACAGCATGAGGTGCGCCGGGTATCGTTTGGACCCGCGACCAGTCTTACAGATTTCGCTTGGACGACGTCTGGTTCTGTTGCAGCTCTCACTTTCCATACACTTTGATACGTGTGCCCGGTACCTGTGCCAGCCAAACATGTGTTGCAGCTGTTCGTGCACGCGTAAACCCACTTGCCGTACGGGGTGGCGACGCATCCGACGTTGTACGTTTTTCTTTCAATTTTTGCGTATTGCGTGCGTACGAGCGTGAACATTCCGGTCACGGCGTCGCAGTTGGCGAGTTCCAACTCCCATCCCAAGGAGAACCACATGTAAAACAACGTGAAACTAATGAACCTGGCGTTCCGCAGTGACAATATTTTTTTCTCTGGTATCTCCAGTACGAGCCGGTGGACGTCAGTCTTTTCACTGTGTGTCCTTTTCCCTCTGACAGCGTACATTGTTTTCTGGAGCTTACATCCGAGCACGTGAACCAGGGCGTTCAGCATGATGTGTGGTTGCTTGTCGTGGTCTGTTCCCTCTGACAAAGCAGGCATATCGGTATCCAGCTTGGTAGGCATTTGGAAACATTCCCCCATTGAGCGCCAGGTGTCGCACAGGATGCGAAAGATGTCTTTGCGGCGCGGTATTTGTTTTGCCGTCAGCAGTGATACTTTCGTGCTGACGTGTTTTCCGATATGCAGCATACACACGTTACGAATGTGAACCCTTGACGCCTTGCGGAGCATTGTCTGCGGCGGATCGCGCACCTGACGTTCGGTGTACCGGTGAGACGTTACATCCACAACGGGCATGCAGCATATCTGTTGGAACAGGTGTCCTTCGTTCGAAATCACGTGTTTCACACACGGTCGGTAAACAGTCTGCGGGTTTGCTTCAGCGGGTTCCCCTGTTTTCGTGTTAAGGATGGGAATCTGTTGTATCTGGTGCACACTCAGTAAACCTGCTTCCAAGCAGGTCAGGGGCGCGTTTACGGTGTATCCCATGTGCCACAGCAGGTACAGCAGGTACGCAACACCATATTGACCGAGCGCACTGTGATTGCCAGACAGATCAAAAGTCATCTCACCCTCGGGACCCGTGAACAGCCACTCTATGTCGTGCATCTGACAGATCCCCTCTACGGTTTTCAAGGAGACTCCTGATTCCTTCAATGTCCTGCAGTTGTCGGTGTGTGAGGAATCCATGGTGAACCGCGACATGTCGCGCATCATTGTTTCCCATGTCTCCATACACAGGGACGACGGTAACCGGTGCTCACCGTCTGCACTTGATCTCAGTCTTTCCTGGTCACGCCACATCTGTTGGGTTGACCAGTTGAGTGCTTTGATGAGTACACGTGCTTTGTTATCGCGAACACGTAAACGCGCAGACATACCCGGTAGCAGTCCTCATTCCACATCTGCTCTTGAATATATGTTGATCGGAACGAATGGAACACTGTGCAGACGGTCTGCCATCCTTTGTCTTGTTGTTGTGGCACCTTGTGCGCACAGTTAGACTTGCAGTAACAAAGTGTCTGATCTGTAACGGCGAACCGGTTAAATATGTTCACGGCAAGGACAAACAGGCGGCCAAAACCAGCCAATAGGCGCTCTCAGAAATTGCTCGTCTAAGCATGACCCGCTTGCTGACGTCACGCCGTACTTGCACCTGCACGTAGAAAATGTCAGCGCCAATAGCCGTTGCGCAATCTGGCTGGTTCAGGCAAGAATCACCCGTACCCGTCATGTGAAATAATGACCGTCAGCTACGACCTGCACACAGGAACGAGAGTCCATCGGTCGCCACTTTATGGTTGACACGAGTCGCACTGGCGTGCGGCACTGCGGGCACGGAATGTGTTCCGTGGTTGCTACTCCTCTCGCTCTGTTGTCTGTATGTACTTGTGCCATTTTTTTGTAACACGCAAGGCACACGTAATGTTCGCACTGGCTGAACACCACGTATTCCGCCTGCCCGCTTTTCTTCGGGTGATCGCGTGCAGCTTCCTCACAATTCTCCTGGCAGACGCTGCAAGATAGACGGCATGTCAGCATGCACCCGTGCCCCATGCGTTTCATAACCCCGTTGAAGATGTCAAGCATAACTGCAACCGTAACACAAGTCTGATATCAGATGGATCCAGGCCAATTTCCGTACCTGCCTCTCACAGGTTATCTGGTGTGTCCGCCTGTTCCTGAATACGTGTTCCGTATCGGCGTATGTCTTCAGGACCGCGTTTCTCGCGGCTTTCAGGTAACTGTTTACTGACGTGCGGAGGTATCTCATTGTATCCTTACGTTGTTTGCGTGGACGATCACTTTCCTCGAAGTGTACGCTGTCTGTGGTACGTTCATCAGCGAGGTGTGACACGCCTGGTGTCTCACGCGACATCGTCTTCCAGTAGGTGCTTTGCAAAAGCCTCGTGAGAGATAGTTTGTAAACGTCGGCCTCGTGAACACCCGAAGCGCTCAGCTGCTGCAGGTGTCTGCGGCTTGCTGCCAGGCGAGGGATAAAGTCCGCTTGTTCCGATAAGCTTGCCAGGTACTTCGGTACGTGCGGTGTCAGTTCGCCTGCCGTGTATGGAATGTGATTATCGTCACGTGTCACGTCCTGCGGTAATCGCTTCTCGTTCAAGGTTGCTTCCGTTTTTTTATCCAACCGACCGAGTTCACGGGTGCCCCACCAAATGAGATGTCTTTCCAGGCTCCACAGTCCCAGTGCGGCGCCTTCGTCGATGGTACGTGGGGTGTCGGGGTGGACTACATGTGTATGTGGCACAGATGATATCGATTCCGATTCCTCCCGCCTTTGTCTCGCACCGAGAGATTCTCCGTTGCCGGCCTCAGTTCTCCGTCGTAAGCTGATGGGCGCCAGAGGTTGCAGAGACTGTAACACGTCGTGGTTTAAAACCGACATGCCCATCCGCTTTGCCCATCGTTACTCGTACGTCTGCAATGACTGCGCCTGTCAGGAGCGACTGCCACGTTTTTAATACTGTCACCTATGGGGCACGCGTGTCTTCCGGCGGAGTGCTCTTTTCACAAACGGGTGCACCTCTCCAGCGGGTCACGGGTCGTGTTGACAATGCCCTCTCCGGGTCTATCAAACCGGTCTCAGGGTTACAGGCATCCAGAGGATGCAGCCGTGGGTACAACATCTTCATACACGTTGAAAACCCCTGTCCCTGTCCAACAGCATATTCCGTTTTGCTGATTTCGGCGTCTTCTTTAGCACAGGCGGTTTCTATCGCACACACGGCTGTCCTGTACGCAGCGGATGCGATATGGGAAATATCCGCTTCCCGCTGTTGTGGATTGTATCCCGGGACACCGGCCAACCAGCTGTTGTGTCGTGCGATAATTTCCCACGTGTACACGAGGGATCCGAAATCGACCGGCGAAGCTGTTAATAACCGGGGGAATACCTGTCGTTTGAACTTCACGAGCGTTGGTACGCGGCAGACCGGCATGTGCCTGGCCATATCAAATATGAATATACAATACGCAGTTGTGGCAGGGCAAGGTTTGCACGTTATCGATGTGACACACTTGTATATTGCTGTGCACCACCTGAGCAGGCGAGACCTGCGACATGTGCGGTTGGATGTTTCGTTGCGTAAACCGAACAGCGACATCTTGCACGTGAGGAGGGGCACGGCATCTGGAGGGTGTGAAGGCATCTTGTTCACTGGGTGCTTATATTTCTGCAACCCGACTTTTGTATTGGTATTCCTGTTGTAGATGGAGTACTTTGTACTCTCACGTGACTCTGCATGGTTTAATGCTGCCCGCAGTTTCATCGAATAAATGTCAGAAACATTTAGCTGAAATCCGTTTCCTCTGTCTTCTGTTTGTGCGCGATGGTGTATGTATTTCATGTTGCGCCCGCAGATATCATATCGACCGCACGTTACATTTCTCAAATAACAAAATGTCAGCTGTGTTTAATAGCATACTATTTGTCACGACTAAACGTTGGGTCACATTTTCCTACACAACCTGTTGTACGCCACACCGAGTCCAATCATTGTAAAGGTCAGTCCGAACAGTAAAAAAACCATGGCACCCCAGTAACATTTGCGGAGGCGACGTCCCCGGGCAAGGTACAAAAGGGCTGACACACTCAGGTCGTGCGGCTTACACTGCATCCTTGGTTTTTTTATCGTGACCTGGCCGACCGGAAATACAAACCGCGCGATGCTCTGGTCGTTAGCCAAACGGGTCGCCCTCAGCACTGAAATCGTGTCACTATTCCGGGTAAAATGTAATGAACTGTTACACCGTCTTACACGGAGACTGAAAAATGCAGTATTTACAAATATCCCGACCCTTCTCCGTGGAGGTTAGTCCTGTGCGTCGATTGAAAGCCCCAGCGCGCAAATGACGTCTCCGTACAAGTAACAGGACACGTCGGCTGGTGGCACGATTTGTGATATAATTTCGCTGTCGCATTCGTCGTCCAACGAAAGTTCACAGAAAGGAGGGAGGACTTCGGCGTCCGACAGCATCGACGGGTCGCACCTCAATTCAAATGATGCTCCCTTTTCACAGTCACCGTATCTCTCCGTCAGGTGTAATGTGACCTTGCAGAGACCTTCCCATTTTTGTGTGTCGCCTGGGTGTGTTACATGTGTTATTTTCCCGTTGCAGGGGACGGCTGCGGGGTTAAAGAATGATGGTGTACGACCGGGAGGCTGCGTGTCATGCTGCGCGTCATCGCCCACGTCACCATACCTGGCAACGAAAAAGTCATGAGTTTGTGCGGCTGGTACTATCACAGCGTGCCACGAGAGACGGGGACACAAGCGGTAAGTGTTGTTTCTTTTCGTCAGCAAGGTGTCACGTAAGAGGAGGAGCATGTCCGCTGGTTCTTGCATGTGTGGAAATTGTTCGGGTGGGTCGAACAAGACGCACTCGAAAGATGCCCCTTTCGGTAAAACGGCTGTGAGAGTACGTATCTTCCTTTTTGATTTACTAGTTTCAGAATCTTCTATTAGTTGTACGCGACCGACGCCTGTTATGTGCTCGTCCACGTGACACTTAAACCGGCCGGGGGCTGGTATGTCACAGAATGAGGTGCCGTTTTCGTGCTGGTCTTTTGTCAGTAATTCTTTACAGGTTTCTGCTATACGTAACCGCCTCAGATTGAGCTGTTGAGACGTCAGTTCCGACCAACTGGTAGGCAGATGGTGACGCTCCCACACGAATCCTTTCACACTCAAAACAAGGCCGTTGCAGATACGCTTGAAATTGCCAGACACACGGTACCATTCTCCGGGTGCCCACTGTTCGATTTGTTGACCATCGGAAACGTTTAACACGACACACGTCCCCTCTGAGTCGTAAACGACGGCTCGGAAATTCCCACCGGTGCTTGAATACATTGCGACGGTGACAGCAGCGCCGGGAACGCCGGTGTCTAAGTTCGAAATGGCTTCGCATTGAGCCATGTTATTGTGTTTCTGTCGCGGATAAGTCATTCGAAATGGCAGTGGTCCGCGATGTTTTGAATCATATACAAGCGGTTTGTTATCTGGCACGTCACGTGCGATAACCGGTTAGTAAACACGCCCTGTAAAAAACAGTCAGAAGGCAAGTCGTCCACGTACACGCATGGGCCGTCTGGCAGTGCGTCCATTCCCACGCTCAATGTATCAGAGTTGGGTGGGTCCTGGTCTACGTCCCATGCTGTTGAACGTGCGATTTCCATGGCGTTCAGGTCGGCGCTGACCAAGTCCGGGTTCCACACGCGGTTGTGTTGCGCCAACAAGCACAGCATGCACGGTAATCTGACGAGCAGGTCTTCGCAGTGCAGCTGTTCGTTTCTGTCGCCTGACACGAAAGCAAAACGTTGTGACGGTAACTGGGAGGGATCTCTGGCCTGCTGCAGAAATTCGTACATGAAAAGAACAATGTTGAAACATTCCAGTAAACGAACGTGATTTGTGACCGCTAAGCTTACGTCGAACAATTTCGCTGGCAGGGCGACAAGTCCACGTGGATGCGAAGTCCCTTGCATACGCGACGACTTCCGCATATACGCTGAGGCGACACACGTTGGTAGGGTGCAGCGGGCCTCCGTGTAAACCACCCGCAATGCCTCTGACAAACCCTCTGATACGGGTATGTTCTTGAAGCCGGCGGCATCGACCAGATGTTCGACTATTCCGCGGCGTGCGCTTAGTGACATCCAACTGTTTGCGTGTTTGAACGTATGGGGAGTTCCAACCACTTGAGCTAAGGGGTTACGGGCTGCGACACGTATAGCGCGCGCCGGTGGTCCTTGGTTGTCCTGTGTGACAGGGCGCAGTTTGCGACGCTGGTCTGTTGAATATTTTTCCCCATTGCAGTTATCAGGTATTTCATCAGGGTTGTCTGGGAAAAGTGAATGTTCCAGTGTCAAAGCTTGTACGCCTTCTTCTTCCACCTTCACGACCATTGGAAGGCTTGTGTTGGAGTTGGCGGGAACTTCTCGTGCTTTGTGCGTGTTTCCTGGGCATGACACTACCATAAACCCTTCTATGCGTTCTGAACCGTCAGGTAGACGTGAACGTGTCCCGTCTTCACGCTGGGACAGTCCTGTCGGGATGATCGACACAGGGGCCCCGAGGTTGTATGAGCATACTGTAAGGGCGCTCTTTATTGCATTGACGTTCACGTTATCCGAACGTTTGCAACCGGCAGACGCATGGTCATGCGACAGGGTCTGTTCCTGTGTGTTGAATGTGGTCCACGGAGACAGGGGTACAACCCCAAGGTTTCTGTCCGCCATGCCTTATTTGGGTGATCGGAGGCCGATGTCCGGCCTGAGTTGACTTTCAAAAAAAAAGAACAATCGGTGAAACACTATGGCTTCCTCAGACGACCGATCGGCACACACGGTGCAGGAGCGCGGTGTAGCTGTCGGGCACCCGCTCGAATGCGCGGATTCTACAGAGTGGCTCAGGTTGTGGGCGGACACGTTGACGGCGCTGATCGATGTGAACGTATCAAAACATGTGTATCCTGATCTTATGCTTCAGAGTTTGCCACGCTTGCGGTCAAACGCGTGTGTGGCAAAGGAAATGTCATTTTTTGTACGTGAAAGTCTGCATTGTTCTTTATCGCGTGTCACGTACGGACTGTCCTTGCTCTTGCCGCGACTGTCCCTCGAGGTGGATCACGTTGCTTCCTGTCTGGAAGAATACGTTCGTAACTCTCAAGACATGCAGCGAGACGCGAGGTGTGGTAGAATCCAGGGCTTGACGGAACAGCAGGTTGAGTCGCTGTGTCAGAAATACTTCCGTTCTGTGCTTCGGACAGAGGACTGTCGGTTTTGGCACACAACGGGCAGTAACACTGCATGGACGGTGCACGAGATGCAGAAATGCTGTTGGGACCTTGATTTCGCTTTTTACAGCACACCCCTGGAAGAGGTTATTACCGCCCTCGGAGAGCTAGAGGAAGTATGTGCGAAACTGTTTGTTTCAGTTTGGGTATTGCCTCCCCACCTGTTGGATATGAGCCTGGGTTGTTTAGCATGTGTTTCTGCTCAGGCCTTTGCGTATTCCCTCGCGCAAGATGGGTCCCGTGCAGGGGCCGACCCACCTGAACAAACCAAGTTAGGTGCCAGTAACTGTTCTCATATTGTGTCATGTGACACGGGGCATGATCTTTTCCAGACGTTAAATGTGCCGGCAGGAAGCGGGTCATGTCAACGGGAGCGAAGCAGAGATGGAGCTGCTCCTGCAGGTGATGGCGAACGTGTGGCCGCGGTCAACCAGTTGCCTAACGCTCCTGACATGGCACTGGCTGCCGGTTCTCCACGTCCTATAAACTCTGTCGACCCCACAGAAGACAGGTATTACTGTGGTTTCGGGAACACCTCTGGCGCAGACGACAGGCTCCTCAAGGAGCTGCGACTGGGTAACAGTCATGTGGCAGAAAAGACCCGTCTGTTGTTGGAAAACATGAGGCGCGCCCGTTCGGAAATAGACTCGCATTGGCGGAATTCGGCTGATATTTTTAGATGGTGTGGTGAACGCGGTGACACTGACGTGCAAACCGAGGGTCATTACGCGGGCAATGCCGTTCTCATGTACACGGTTCCCGTCTACGGGTTGACTGTTGAAGAGCTCGTGGGGAACGAGTTTGCGGCCATGGACGCTCAGGCCGAGCTTGAAGCCCGCAAACACGAGACTAGGATCAAGGAGCAGTTAAAAAAAGCTAGGGACCGTGGAGTCCAAGACGCGCCACAAGCTGTTGCGTGGGACATCTTGAAAGGGATTAACATGGATGGTAGCAAAAACGGGGGTTTGGCGCAAATGTTGGAGCGGGTGACAGGGAGGCGTTATGGGGTCGGCAACCAAGCAGTTGGATGTGGAAACAATGAACGTCTTGGACGTTCTTGCGTTGATGATCACATCGATACCTTGGTTACGGAGATGACGTCATGTGACATAGACTCCGTCCAGAAATCGGTGGGAGAGCGCGTTTTCGAACGTCACCGCAAACTGGTGAGGGCGAGGCACGCAAAGCTGTTGCGCAAATTGCGCAGGGCGAAAGAAGACCTGTCCTGTTGCATGCAGCCCCGCGTAGCGGGACAAGAGATCTTGTCAGGACTTTTCGCCGTCAGACGATGTGTCAAAGCAGTGCAGCTCTTCCGAGAGGTTGTTTCCGCGCAGACGGGAGCAGACGTGAACCCCGACGATTTGCAAAATGGTTGGCTTGTGCCTGGGGACGGGTCACCGTATGATCCGTCCCGTGTTCCTCGCCCGCGTGTAGCTGAAGCGTGGGAGGTCAGTTGCGGGGAGCCCCTGCTGGAAACTGTCAACATATCGATGGCCTCAGAACTGACTAAGTCCCTGCAACTTGGCCCTATGTGGATGTCAAGGGACTCGCACGAGGACACAGCGTGCCCCGTCAGGGCGGGATTTGTTATGCACGCTGTTTGGTCTGCAAGGGGCGTCCCCGCGTCTGCGCGTGCTGACGTTGAAAGGTTCTGCACTTTGAAATCGGAAATGGGAGCACTGGGGTCACGACAGGCGGAACGCTTCGGGGATGTGTTCCCAGTGATGCAGGAACAGTATCTGGAACTGCTGCAGCAGTTGCGGGCGCAGGAAGCGCAGACGTCGTCAGGTGATGCCGAAAACCAATCTCGTCTGGACAGTTTGAAGCAAACACGGTTTCTCTGCCACATGCACAAGGTTCGGTTGGTGGCATATGCTGTTGTGGCGCACCAATTGGCCCATCCGGGGAACCGTGTCCGGTGTCTGTCTGTGGCCGATCCGTCACATTTATGTCCGGGGGAAGGGGGGGAGGTTTACGCTCTCGAGGAGGCTGTATATGTGGGGCCCGCTTTTTCACCACACACGCTGATATCCAGGCGACACTACACGCCTCCGATAAACGACGCTGACGCACAAGAGGCAAACGCGCGGGATCTATGGGATATAAAACAGAGTCATGACATCTTCGAACTCCTGGCTGCTGCACCAGCGACGCGTTGACTTTCGTCGTATCCTATATGAAACAAAACACTCATGATACCAAACCAAATAAAACCAAACACATACAGTCATAATGTGCAATGTGATATTTATTCATTAAACAAAATATATTTATTGTATGCAGGTTTTGATGTTGCATTGTGTGTATATGTGTGTCTGTACATATGTGTATATGTGTGTGTCTGTACATATTGAAATGTCTAGTTTGGCAGTTGTGACATGATTTCTAACAAGTCTTATCAGGAGGCTTCGATCAAATTGCTGATGAATTCAGCCGTGCCGGTTACGTACTCCGGTATATCTACTTTCATCATCTCTGCCAGTTTATATATGTTTTGTAACGTCTGTGATCCCGGTTTGAACGCACGTCTTAGTTTGACGGCCAGTTCAGTCTTGTACTTCGACACAGTTTCTTTCATAACTTTGGCCACATCCTGTGGTATGTTCTTTCCCATCAGGCATTCAGTCAGATCTGCTGTGTAGGGCACGGGGAGTCTCCTTTCGTTGAGAAAGGTTGCATTGGCGAAGGCCGTGTTGCGGTCCACCAACAACGTGTTTTGAGGTGATATACCGATCCGCAGAACAAACCGGTAGGCCAAATGAAGCCATAAAGATAGCGGCAAGCGTTTGGCGTCGTCAGCCGACAGTTTGTGCAGGGGCGCGAGACCCAGCTCGTTATGGTCAATGACAAAACATCCCGTTGGCCCACCGTCGGCAAAATGGTTGTAAAATGTGTGGTGGCTGCCGCATACGTAAGAGTATTCCAATCCGAAGGCAATATGCAGGTTCGTCTGCATGTACGACATCACGCCGTTACAGAAAAACTCTACGCAGCCCGGAGTGTGCTTGTCCCCGAGGAAAATGTTCATGGCTGCGTGCCTGAACGCTAATTGTTTTGCGTCGTGATAGAGCATGGGGCCTTTGAACACCTGCTGCGATTTCAAATCAGCTCTCGTGAACGATTTCGTTTTCTGATGCGGCACATGCAACAGAGGCAGGCGGCTCATGACCTCTTCTAGTTCTGTGATGGATGTGAAACGCTGTTTCAGTATGTCAGCAGGACATCTGCAGTTAAGGGTCATTCGAACTGGTCCACATGTTACCTCGTGGCATTTTGGGCGTTTAGCGTCTGCGTCCCCTGTGTCTTTCTGCTTCCTTTTCCGGGAAAAGCGATCACACTTGGGCAACGAAAGCCCATAAACGTCGCTGTCACATGGTTGGGTCATGGATGGGAAACATTTCCTAAGTCGTTTGCATACCTCTGTTGCAGGGTTTCCACCCCCGCGTGTGTGGGTCTTGCGTGGCCGCTTCGGTCTGGTACACACCCACTGGTTTGTAATAACGGGATACAATTCGGCGTAATGTTCCATCGACTGGTGCGAACGTTTCCGCCGGGCACCGTAAAACTCTGTACAGTGGGTGGGGTCTGCTGCACGCTCGGTAACCAACCCTGGTGGCTGTGGGACGCTGCGTCCCGTCCTGCCCCGTCTGGTTGTGCGGTCGATGGCGTAGTCAGGCATCGCGTTCAAAGGTGGTAGAGACTTTGGTTTAACCAACACCTCGTCGACCAGCAACGTTTTGGAAGCGTCGTGGTTCACAAGCTGCCCCCGGCCGCCTTTCCGGTTCTTCAGTGCAGGAGGGCACATGCACATCAGGTACCTGATCACGACACAGAAGAGAATCAAAACAGGGTCACCGTATCGTGCAAACTTGCCACACGCCGATATGAACACTTGCATGTAACTGTCCCGGTCAGCTATGGCCTCCCGTTGTAGCAGAGACAGCACCAGGTCGATAAGCTGTGGTTTCCCGTGTGGCTTACTCTGCAACACTGCCTTCCCTGCGTCTGTGACCTTTGCCGGACAGCACGTCATGCACATGGCTACGTGTCTGGCTGCTGACAACAGCCAAACCGCGATGTCGTCTTTCGTGTCACCGGTCACGATCGGATTCACGTCCCAGTCGTTACATTCTTCCACCTTGTTTTTCCAATCACGCCATGCCCGCAGCAGATTGGTCAGGGCGAGCGCGGCGGACATTGTCCCTGGTTCCGATTCCACCAACGGTATCAGAGTTGCGTCCGGTTGAAACACCCTCATCGGTGGAAGCGGGGTTCTCGGGTGCAGGAAGGGAGGGGTCAAAGTCGCGGTACACATGCACACAGCTACACGAGATGTTTTCACGTCCAACAGAGTTTCAATGACAGATCTCATGTTGCGTTTCGACTTGCTCCCCGTTGCATTTGACAAATCGGCCACTAACGTGAAAACACGCGCCGGTGCCAAGCAATGGTCTTCCAGCAGGAACTTTACAACGTGTTTCCATTTTAGTTTGGGCGGTCGTCTTGATCCTAACAGTTCATCGGTGGCCTGCAACACGTGTTGGATGTCTTTCCTCCTGAGACCTGTTTGCACCAGGGACAAAAGCTCATCCACGCGTATGGCTAGACCTTCTGAATAGCAGTGCGCGTTTGGGGTTTGCATGTCGGCGTAACTGGCATCAGAGAAATGGCCGGGCAGCATGCGCAGGAGCACTTTGTATGCCCAGTCGGCTGACGGTCGTCCAATCAGCGTGCGTCACGTGTGTAACCCGTTTTTTGGCAAAATCTGGAGGGGGGGGTTGACTGATACCACATCATATATATAAATGTGACAGCCGCTGGTACATGTGATCACGTGATGCACCGGCACTTCCACAGCCTTATAAATATCGCGGTTGGTAGGTATGCCCTCATAGACCTCTACGCCGCCGTCGAGGCTGTTGCACAAAAATGTCGTCGAACGAAAACACGTCGCTCCCGGCGACAAAGAAAGTTGAAGCTGAAGGCTGCAGCACGGGTAAGACTGTCATATCAGATCGCGAAGTGGAAGCCCCTCGACCGGATGGTACCGCGTGTACCAAATCGAACGATGGGGAACCCGGGACGTGTAACGATACCGCCAAACCAAAAGGTAGGCCCGGTCATGTATCGTTTGCATGCTTCCGATCACACATTTCCGGTGTGTGTTATCTGGACGTGAGATGCCAGTTGAAATCCCCGCAAACAGTCCAGAGACCGGGGAACGTGATCTATCTTAACGACACTGGCGTTCAGGGTGCAGTTTCCACTGTGGCGGAGGTCCTGCTAGAGTGTCCCGATAAACACCCCGGTGCCAGACCAACGGGAACTGATCAAGGAATTATGACAAGTTCATCAGAACAGAGATTTGTTCTTTCTGTGTACCAACCGAGCAGCGTCCGAACTCGTCGAGCAACTGAACCCCGAATTAATATGTGATCTGGTGGCGGCAGCATTGGCCTTCTTCCCACACATGCTTGATTGCGTTGTGCAATTTGCATCACAGGAAAACGTGTTTTGCGGAAAGGATTTTACCATATACTGCGTTCAGGAATTGCCCTTACAGCCCGATCACAGTTACAGTCTTGTTGGAAAATGGGACCAGGTGCTGAGTACGTTCCATTGTGGGGCTTACACAAACGCTAGTGGCGAACGTATGGTGCTGGTGACGTACCCAAAGCTTGAATGCCTTGTGCGCGCCGCGAGCGATTCCGATGGCGGTCGTGCGTTTTTGCAAAGCCTCCTGGAAGCCATGGTGACCGAGGAGGATACTGACACCAACCCCTGGCAGACGTTGCTGACAGATGATGTCAACAGGGCTTCTGTCAACGGAAGGACGGTAATGTTGATGTGCAAGATTCGGCGAAAGCCCAAAGCCGCATCCAATGAGTCTCATGCTGGCGGTTGTCACAGTCACATACAGCAGTTGCGTGCCGAAACATCAGACGTCGCAGAACATCATATGAAAGAGAAGAGATACGTTGGACCACTGCGACCGTCTGTAACGCACAGGCGAACGGCCACAGCGCTTGACCGTGATCTGATCACGGTTGTCCGTCATCTGCAACCCCGAGTGATCTGTGATATTATGTCCGCTGCGTTAATATCGTACCCACACATCCTCGTTTATGCGAACTTTGCAGCAAACACGGAAGGTCTACGATATGCACATAAGAAATGCGACCAGATTATCACCGTGTGCTGCGTGGAGGAACTACCCGTCAAACCACAATGGCGATATGAACTCACGGGGACATGGGGTGAGACGTTGAACACATACAATTGTGTAATCTGTAAGGACGCTCGGTCTGGACCCATCGTGGTGGTTGAGGACCCCGAATTCGCCCGTGTCGTGGAAGCTGTCAGGTTTTCCGAGGAGGGCAGACGTTTTGTGCAACTGGTCTTGGAGTCTCTTGTGTCGCCCTTCGACGTGTTTGTTACACATGGTGACTACATGTCAAGAGTACTGCTTGACGACAATATGGACGTGGCATTGTTGTGTTGCATCGTGGAACCCAATACTGATTGAAAAGGTTTGATACTGTCCCCATCATGGGATTTGCGCGTGTCGGACATTTACATGTGACAACGTATGTTTTGTTGTGGTCCAGCCAAACCAGTTTTGCGAGTGATGTGGTATATGTTTCTCTTTAAACTGTTATAATTGTACATTGTTTTTTTTTGTCAGGTACCCCAATCAGCCGTTCTGACGTGTACGTTATTTGATCGCGCTGGACTTTTGTACCTGTAGAGCGTTTTGTCATATGACCTACATCACACACACGCACATACACATTCGAAAACACAGCAGAGCAATGACAATGTGAAACAATAAATAAATATATATCTATCTTTATTGTGGTCTGAACTCAATTTCTTGATGAAATACGAGTGTGTATGATATGATCAGTGTCCAAAAACTCGGTCTGATTCTGTAGGGTTCAACATCTCCTCATTTCCAGCCACCTGCTTCTTACTTACAGTTTCGTCTTTGTCAATCCGTCAAGACGTTTCTGCGGTTGCAGAGATCCCCGGGAATAGTGGAGGTGGGAAAGGTAGGGTTGAATTATGGGATATCGTTTCCGCGACCCAACCCACCGTTCCACACGTTTTCGTGTGACAGGCGCATGTCCCTTGCGTACTGTGCTACTGGGTCCATTGCATCCCCGGCCTGTAACAGTCGGAACACAGTGGCCCAGACGTGTCCTGTACACTTCCCGCGGCACGCGTTTGATCCGTGAGCGGCACCATTCATATCGGCGTCGGGTAGAGCACAAGTGGAGGCGTGTGACTTCAGCAGCCTGCGCAAAGGGTGTATCATATCCATGTCTACAGTGTAAATAAAACCTTCACTCTTGTGGCGTATTGCACCCGACATCATGAGGAACCCGAGCGCCATGTCACGTATGACTATGGCCGGCAGTGCAAGCCTCCGGTCCATGTGGAAACGTAGCATCTGTCCCATCCTAGCGGCCGTATTGGTCGACACGCAAGCCAAAGCCAGAGCTCCGCATGCGGTGAAACGCAAGGCGCCCGGTACGGGGTCACGTGCGTGGTCGTACGACAGGTGGAAATGGCCCTCTTCTGCGTATGGTGTTCCCGTTGGCGTCCAGAATTGGGTTGCCGCCGCCCAGGCCGTCCTGAGCTCAATTTCATGGGGTTTACCCACAGACGCCCACTGAGACGAATACGTTTTGTTTTGCATGAAGGCGGATATGCGCAAACCGACTCCGTCCGGCATAAAAGCTGCCCACAGTGTGGGGTCTTCCAGTCCTATGCGTTCTAGCGCGAAGTGTATTGCCTCCAGCACGAGGGCGTAATCAGCGAAGCATCGGGCCATACGGTATGCTATGTGCTTTCGTCTGTTAGTAAATGCGTCTGGTCCACCGCAGAATGTAAACGTGTCATCGCGTTTAAGGTGGAGCAGCCATTCAATGAAATCCCTCATACCGGCAGATCTGTCCAAAAGTTGGAAACCAACGTATAAATCCGTAAACTCGGAGCGCTTTGCATGTCCGTTTTCCATAGTTATTTCAAAGCTGTATCTGGTCTTATCGCGTGTGTGTACACGGGCGCTTCGAAGGGTGAATCCGTATTGGTTGGATATTCACGAACAAGACGGGTAACATGAATCTGAATCGCACAACAGGGTGCGTTCGTCATCAAGACGCAGCAATCTCTGGCACTCTGCCATGGTGGTTGGACACAGCGATTTTATACCGAAGGGTAACAGGTTTTCTTGCGCGTGGGCAGACCGTGGGGGTGTGTGTTGGACGGCGACGGAATGAAATATGTGCGATAGCATCTTCTGCAGTTGCGCCGTTGTTACAGTTCGCAAGACTGGCAGCACCGCCGCGTACAGTACGTCGTTGTACCTTTCCCAGTCTAAGGTTGTGCCTGGCAAGACGTGGTCACGGTGCACTAGTCCCACGTTGAAACACAGGTCCTCTGCCGGCACGTTTCGTGCTTTGATTTTGGAACATGACAGGATAGGGCGGCCCGCGTGTTCGGCGTCTCCCAGCAACCCCCTGTGGAAAGGGCTGTATGCCCAGTCGGCCGGACTGTACACTGCGGGGCGTTCAACCCAAACGTAAGGCCCCGCTTTCCCCTTCACGGTCAAACGTACAGGCAAACGGCCTTCCTTCCACACGTAAGGATCGAAATCTCGCAGTGACACCAGGGCTTTTGTTACTTCGGCAAAATCACCCTTCTGTTTGCAGTGTGCCCCCTTCGTAGGAGCTGACAGCTTTGTCGGGAAAGCGGGCAGGAGGAACCGATTGACGAGATCGGGTTGATTTCCCAAAACGCCTTTTAGGTCTGTCGTGTGCACTTCCCACGTTGTCGGCCAGTGTTTGTACATTTCTTTCATGCCTGCAAGCACACACTGTTCCACTTCATCTCGCGTTGCGACTTCCACAGGGCAGCCAGTGTCTGCTTTTCCGCCGAGTATCAGCACGACCTCATGTAACGTGGCGTCGATGGCCTCTGAGACAGCTTGGCAATGATCAGACCTGTGGATGCCGGTTACCTTGGACAAGCGCCAACCGGACGCTGGATCGCGTTTGGCGTGAAATAAATGACAGGGCCCGATGAGGCCGACGAGGTTGTAGGACCCTTCGAGTTTGAAGGTCATCTCAGCAAAGCCTGTCAGACTCTGTACTCTGCTTTGAAATATCTCCAGTTCCGCATCAGACCCTGCAACCGCGTCTTCACTTGTGCCCGTTAGGTCTGGGGAAGCCTCGAACAGTACGCTGTCTTTCATCACGCGCAACAAACGATTCATTTTAGGCACGCACTCCACCATAGCTGTGCTTGCCTGCTGTGCCAGTTGTGTCCATCTGTCATAGAGCTCAGGGGCGTAATACTTCGACTGTCCGTAAGTGCACACTTGACAGGCTTTTACGCGGGAGGCGGCCGATTTCGATGGTGAGAATAAGCGCCTGCGTTCCGCCAACCAAGCCAGCAGCTCACGTAAATACTCCGTGTCCAGGTGTGCTCCTAGGGTGGGGTAAAACTGGTTGGCGTCCATACCGTAAAACTGCCCCGTGTGAACGCCCCGCTTGGCATAAATCACCCCTCCCGTTTGCGGCGGGAGTCCTTTGACGATAGTGACCGCATGATTATCTTTATCGGCACCCTCATCATCGCGTGCTTGGTTCTGTTCTGAAAGGGGTTCTCCTTCGTTGCAGACGCATGGATTGCACGTATGTGGCTCAATTGGGATTCGGCTATGTGGTTCTGTTGTGCTTTTGCTATGCCGTTTTGACAGGGGTATGGCGACATCCGCAACAAAAGCTTGAGGTGACAAATTCAGCGGCCATCCCATGATGGATATATGGGCGTGCAGGCTATCCTCGCCTGCGTGACCGGGGACACCCGAATTCACAAAGGCCAATTTACCCTGGCCAGTAACCACACAACCGTAGGGTAATATAATAAAAAGCTCCGACCTGTGCAGGGGCGAAGGACACATGTGTTCCAGGACCCATGACGCCTGCGCGAAGGCACCATGTCTGATGTCACTTAGGTCAGAGCTGACGTCCAGCCAATGGATGTCATCCGGGAGCGTGTGTGATGGAGGTTGACACAATAGGAACGCACCGCCGAACTCCGTGTCCTCTAAACATTGGTTGAGCATTTCGGAAAATGCACTCAATTCACGCGCTTTCCTCAAAAGGTTGGCTGTTTGTGGTACAGGGCATCGTGCTAATGTGAGCTGTGGCAATGTGAACATATCTGAGGGTACGTTCATCGTGGCACCGGACGTCTGCAATAAGTGTATGACGGCGCGCGAAAGCGGGTCCCATGCGACAGCGTTGTGCCTTTGGCGGTGACCATTGCATACGTTGAGTGACTCGTGTACGGCCGAATTGACGACTCGTGTGAATGTTCGCTCCGTGATTGCGTCCGCATCACCGTCGGTCGCACGGTTTGTCGATTTCCGGTGGAGGTCGTGTGCAAGCCAGGAAACATTTCCGATGACATCTTTTGGTAAACGTAAGCGTTTCACATGCAGCCACGCACGCATGTCCATCTCCGAATGGTCAAGCGCAAAGTGTGAGAGAACACCTGGGTACCTCCCGGTCCCGCCACGGGGTGGCGGCAGGAAGACAGGTCGCACACCACTAGTCATCAGCGGAGGGAAACAGGCGAGCGGGTGCTCTTTGTTCCTACTAGCAGCGGATAGGTGCATGCAGAGTGCCTGAAAAAGGTGAGGTATGAAATCGTGCCACACGCTATTTTCGGTCGGGAGTTTGTCACAGAATGTCCAAGGGCACTTCCAGGTATGCGAGTCCCTGTGGTCTTTCGGCAGACGTGCATGTAACCTGACATTCAACCCTCCCGGTATTTTAAAAGGCAGAGGCAGATATCGGACGCCCTTATCGGTCCCCTCACACGGAACGCAGGTGAAAGTAGCCAAGGCACACATTCCGTCGTGGGATATGGCATGAAACCTCCATGCAAGAATCATGATCCTCGTACCTGTCATGTTCCCATTCTCAGAAGCGATGTGACTGCCGGTCACACATGGCGACGTTTCCGTCATCACGTGACAGCAACTGTTTAACGTATGATATGATCGGAACACAACCCCCCGTATCGTATCATTGACGGCCTGCCGTGCAGTTACGTCTGCGTCCCCAATGGCAGGCCACTACTTATATAAGTGATACACGGCCCTGTGCCAGTTGCATATATGTACAAGTTGTGACCCTCGCGATGTCGTCAGTGAGCCGTCGCGATAAACCTCGACCTAAGCGGTCGGTGTCACTCAGACGGCTCGTCCTTCAAAAAGCCGCCATGACCAGTGTAAATGCTGAAGCGGCCAGGCAAATGGTAGACTTCATCAGGGGAGCGCGAAAGTCGGCTTCTGACTTGTCTGATTGCTACAGTCTCGCTCTGGCAACCAACTGTCATCTGAATGTGTGGAAGCACCTGCAAGTGGACCCATGGCCACCAGAATCGTGTCTGTTCTGTCTGATGAATCTCAATAACCAGTCCGGTCCTGTGTTGTCACCAGAAACGGAAGCAGCCGTCTACAAAGCGTTGTGTCGCGAGATCCCGTTTTTGGAGAGCATGATCATCTTGGAAATTTACAAATTTACTCCCATGTCCGCTGATGCCGAATTGCTTTCGTACGTTATTTACTGCTTGGAAAATATCGGATACATGTTGAAAGAGGACGAAGCCGAGTGGGGCAAAGGTCGTATGCGTTTTGAAATTGTGTCAACGGATGTATAGCCTAACGCGCTCTGCCCCCACGTACAGGATTGTACGATAGGAGACATTGCAAAGAGGAGGGGACTCTCACAGATTCTCAAACCAGGACTGAACTTTGTTTGCATATTCTTGTTGTTAGTATTACCAAACATTTGACCAACATTGTGGGGTGTTTTTGGCATGCGTTATAAAGAGGTATTCGACATTGTGTTCATGTGTTGTGTTGTTTTTGGGATCGGCGTGTTGTGTGTGTGTTTGAACATAACCATGTACGCAACATATAACAAACAACCAATGCTTGCGACTATAAACCTTTATTAGATAACAGTTCCAAAACATTTTACAACGTCTTTGACAATTACCGCTCCAATCCCTTTCATGCCATTGGACGGCCTCCAGACGTGGCAGGGTTGGCATTTGGGTTGAATAGTAATGTGTTAAACCCGTTCAATTTGTAGTTTCCGTCAGGGAAGCGCGTGGGCTCACCCCATGTACGGTTATCCAAGGACAGGTGAGGGGCTGAACAAGATGTCATTGGCACGGCCCCGCCTAGGACGTGGCTGAGATGTCGGTACTGGCCCGGGTTATTGGACAGGCTCATCGGACTGATATGTGTGTGGCTTGCATCTCCTTTTGTCCCGACCTTCCATCCGGGTACAGGAACGTCTGCTCCTGGTGTTTTCCTTTTCCTCCCTAGATGGCCAAGTTCCATGTTCTCCAACAGTTCGGTCAGGCCGCGGTCCAGTCCGTTGTGAACGGGTGACCTCTCAGCAATCGTCTGAGGCATGCGCAACAGTTCCCCTACACTCGTCTGTGAATGTCCTACGTAAGCCAAGGAGAACGGCAATGATGCCCACGGGTTGCTGAAACCGGAAGCCTCCCCCGTGAAAAACATGGAGCGGGTCATCCGGTTGGCACAGTCTTGAAAAGCGTCCGACTTGCCCGGGTTACGCACGTCCACGACGTTGCAGAACGCTTCCAGTGGCATGCAAGTAGGCACCAACAGTATATCGGTTGTGGACTTTTCTGCCTGGCCGCGACCCGCGTCCCTCTCTGGCCAATAGGCGCTGTGTCCTTGAACGTAACCGGCTGTCTTTTGCAGGGGATCTGCGCCTGTGGAGCTTGCAGTCATCTTTCCGGCGAGACTGCTCCCGTACGCCTTTGCACTTTCCACGTACAACGTAGCCACATCAGATGTTATGTTTCGTGCGTTCCTGTCGATGCCTTGCCAGGAGACCCTTGGGTGGTATGCCCCGTCTGTGCGGTTTCCTGTGAACATGGCGTGCGGCACAACGAGGCCTGATGTGCCCATCTTGGTTTCAGAAAAACGGAGCATTTCTTGCACGATCGTGCCACTGTGAGTGTCGTTGATCGTCTCTTGCGTGTGCACGGGTCCCTGTCTGAGCCATATACTCGCAGGGGTGGCTGCGAACAGGTGTTCTGTTTCCACTTTGTCGTGTTGCAGCACCATGCAACCCAGGGTGGCATGACCTGCCTGCTTTGCAAGAGCGCATATACCGGCTGCTGTTGCATATGTCTGTTGTACAGGTGTTATCATCACCCTGGCCTCCGGGCTCAACTGCGAAAGTGCTACGCGGCGCGAGTGAATGCCGTCTCGCTGAACTGGGTGATGTGCCGCAGCGTAAAGGTATATGTCCGGCTGCATGTCACACCCGTTGTACCGTGGTATATCCTTTCCAATCAATTTTCCTTTATTTTCCGTTAGGGTTTCGCACATGTTTACGTCCATCACTTCTAGGGACAAGGGCAGGGGAAACCACAGTGTTTGGGCTGTTTCATCTGTGACAATCTTTTTTGCAGCCTCCAGTTTCGTTTTGGTGTCTTGTTTTATCAAGCCGGTGTCGTCGTCGTATTCGAACGTGATACCCTCAAATGTTTTCAGCGTAATGTGGCTCACGTCACCAGAAATGTCGACGGCGTTTTTTAGGAAGACCCCGTCCGTGCATAATGCAGTTTCCGTTCTGTAAAGGCCACCGTTTGTTGTTTTCATACGCAGACTGGCTGCCGGTACAGCTGATATGCGGAAAACCGTGTTATCTAAAGGGTAGAATTGTGTTTGAGTGTCCCAGGATGAGTGTCGGTTATTTCGAGCTGTCTTTTTGAATAAGTCCCTCGCTGTAGCCACCGTGACACACGCGGCCATCTGTTGGTTATCCTGACGTGGTTTAACAGCTGTCATTGTGCTCCCGCAAAGTTGCTGCATTATGCTGTAAAATGTCTTCATTTGTATCATGTCTTGTGGCGTTGCTGTTTGGAATATATTAGTTGGTATCTTAACATGACATTTGCTATACGCGTCTGTCTGATCACGTTTTGCCTTTTCAGTCACATCGTACTTAGTTGGGTGAGTAGCAAACTCATCCGGATCCTGCCGCATCCATGCGAAACACGTCACGTCCGTTGAGTCTTTCATGTCGACATGCTGCCACATGTTAGACGCCGTCACGCCCATTGGTAGCGGTGTGGGTAAAGCAAGGTCTGTGCAACTGCTGATTTCTTGACTACGCCGTAGTAATATTGCAGATTCTTTTTTTGTGAACGTCACTGCCTCGGATGACACGAGTTTTGCTGCTATCTGCCCGTGACCCAAAACCTGCAGATCGGCAGCTAACCGTTTCATCAAACACCCTGCGACATCTTCAGTTAACTTCACTATGCCACGGCATGCTTGTTGTAGTTTTTGTAAAGGCGGGAACTGCCTCAATACAGGGGGGAGTGGCACTGTTGCGATCGCCTTCATCAGCGTCAGGTTTGAGTCGCATGTCAGCACCCCTCCGAAAGCGGAAAATATGTAAGCTGACCGTAGCAGGTACTGGAATTCAATGCTTTCTCCATTTTCACAAACGTGTGTGTGAAATTTTTCGACGAACAACATGTCAGTGGGGTACTTGGCGATCAGCATCGCTTCCCAGCGTTTGCAGAGCAGGTCTTGACAAGAGTGGTTCAACGACGTACTCCAGACCCTGGCTGCCTCTGAGCGCGGATCAGTGGGGTCCAACAGGTAAGGGTAATGCGTCCTCGCTATGCTCTCACCCGCGTCCTGAACGCTGGACAGGGGTCGGAGACAGAGCGGTATATTTTCAAGATGAAATCTCGGTACGAACAGCGCGGATGTTCCTTCCTTGAACCCGTCTGGTATTGTACCACCTGTTATTTCACACAATTTTGAAAAAGATGTTTTGTCAAGATTCTTTGGGATGAAGTGTAGCGTCTGGAAGGGGTTAGGTTGGTCATGGAGCAGACGCACAGATCCCGCTTGGTGATAGTTCATGTGGTCCACATTACTCAGGCTGCGCTGCAGAGGCAATAGCAGTGTGTTCTCACAGGTCCATCCGTACGATCTCGCCATAGGCCCTTCAGTTTTATGCAACCTCAAAGCTGTGGTCGAAACGTCATGGTTTGCAACAACATCACACAGGGATGCTCGGGTTTTTGGAGGAAAGACGTCCCATACTCCTGCAGTGTGTGTACTTTCGTCATTTCTCCCGGAAGGTCCGGATGTCCCTGCAGCATGCAGTTTGGAAGGCGTGTTGTACCTTTTAGTTGTACTCACGAAATTGTACAGGTCCGGGTTGAAAAGGACGTCGATCAGTGCCTGGAGAGCCGTAACGGTTTCGTCGCGGCCCCCGTAGGTTTTCCACGTCATGCTCACGGGCACTTGCAGGCGTTGTTTTGCGCTTGGGTTCCTGACTGGGTGTGGGTCACCTAGGTTTCCTGTAGTACAAGACGGGTTCTGCAAGCGGTCCAGCACGTAGTCTAGTTGACTGCACAGCGCTATGGGTGTGGTCTGCGTCACGTGCAGTATGTCCCGTGTCACATCACGGTCCACGCGGCGTGTCACGTCTGTCACATCACTGACGTCTTTCGAAAACAAGACCAGACCGTCTCTGTGGGTCAACCCCGGGAATGTCTGTACCACGTAACCCTTTTCCACTCCAGCGAAAAGAGTCTCCGTAGGTTCCCCGTTGCTGTCGACAGGGCCCCGCATGATCGCGACGTATTCTTCGGCTGTCGGTTCTCTGTCTTTCACGGTCTCTTTGTTGCTGTGTATGTTAAGGACCATGATACCCGTATGTGCGATCATCTGTTCCTCCGTTTTGTTTATGCGGAGCACACCACGGCGCAAGTCTATCAGCACGCGGTACATTGACATACCTTGAGCCATCTGCTGGTAAGTCTCGGGTCCCATCAGCACCACACACAGAACATCCGAGGCATCGAACAGTTCACTTTCCGAGGACAAAAGATCTTTCATCCGTTGCAGGTGAAGCTTCTGAGTGATGCTGGGCGGGTCGGCTCCCGGTCTGCTGAGCTGGGCCTCAGCTTCCTCCACGGCGACTTTCAATTTTGCCTTTGCTCCAGACCAAGGCGCCCCTTCGTCTCTTTGCGACCTCTCGCGGATGAAAGGAATCCGGTCACACTGCTGGCTGCACTGGTTCGCCAGGCGGCGGACAGCGCCGTATGCGTCCAGCCGGACTGAAAACAGGTTCGCCATAAACATCCTCGCCGCCTAATTCAGTGCCTGACATTTCATAAGAGCTATGCGGTTGGGGTCAGGGGCACGTTGCAGCTGCAACCTGGTAGCGTACAGTGCCCGCATAATGGCTGCGTCCGGCGATATGTCCCTCAGGAACTCGCCCATGTGGGCCATGTTTCCGGCGCGCAGACTCGTTATGAGGTCCTTCATGCCGTCTTGCATCATATACCCGAACCGGACGATAGGTTCTGTGGTGTGAGCATCGTTTGTTTCACTGGCCAACTTTGTGCGTAATACGTTCAGCACGTCAAAGGGCACATCCAGGTAGGCTGAATGTGACAAGGCGAAGGTGAATTTCTTTTTCCGCCTCTGAACTGTCCTCGGGGGCGCCTTGTCTGACTGTGGCGGTTCCGACATCACAGCGTCTTTACTGACGTATTCGACATCTTCGTACCTGCAGTCCATCATGTGCGGATCGAAACTTTGCACCAAGCAAACGCCCAGGGGTGTGTTTTGAACGCCTCGCACTGACGCACCCGCCACATAGCATTTATAATATCTGATAAATTTGGATTCCAGCAACCGTGCATCCATAGGGTCGTTTTCCAGCAGTCCTCCCGTGGCGTAACTCTTCGCTAGTGTGTACAGTTCCTGTACGCCCGTGTTGAGGTAAGGGGCCAGGTGATGGTTGTCAAATGCAAAGGCCCAAGGCCCCAGTTGTGGGTGTGGCGGTGGTATAGCGGCCATGTTGCGGATCCTCGAGGGTAAACAAAAACAAAAACGTGTTTTCCGTTATACCTTTGGTTGTCACTGTTCTCAATTCCCGTAACGGCTCGATAACGAATTGACATGAACGTTGATGTAAAGAGAGAACGAGGTCAATGGCCCCTTTCCAAATACAGGTCTGTGTCAGTAGCGGCTGTGTAGTTCTGTTGGTTATTGGATTGGGGGTGTTCCTACTATTCTTCTGTACAGGTTGTTGTATATTATTGCCCTAATAACGAAAGCATAGACAACGATGAACGGCAAGGCGTCATTCGTCAGAGGTCGCCGTCTTCGTATCATGTTCGCCTTTGTTCTTGTGTCTGCATACGGCATTATCATCACAACAGGCGCGGCACATATATCTTTATGTGACGACAGTTCTTTTCTTCCTATATGTATGATACAATATGGATCCAGCATGATCTGCTTGACTGTGTTCGCGTACCGTATTTCCGGAAGGAACAACCCAAGGGAGACGAAGATGTCCGCTCATGAGGGACGTAATAAACATACGTTTGGGAGTAGACGAGGACCTCGAAAAAACACTTACATATTCAGAGACGAAAAAGATGACAATGGAGGTGACACGTGTGAGGAAAACCATGAAGGCGAAAGGTTACTGGTGCATGACAAAGAGAACGTGCGTGGCACGAAGGGTGATCCACGTGATTTTTACAGTCTCACGGGGATGGTAACAGCCTCTTCCAAATCCGCAATCGTGTCTGGTTTGCATGTGATCATGATCATCCCTTGGTTCATAAGTTTCTTGGTGCAGATGGTGCGCGTGGCGAAAACAGGAATAGTTCAGCCCCCGTGCATCACGTTCTACGTACTCTCTGCCATGTAACTGTTATTCACTGCAGCCGCCCTCGTCCTTGAAACCACTCAGCACGCCCTTTGGGACAGATCGTGAACGCTATTTGCATTTGCTGGTGAGCAGGCGTTGGATGCTCAGGCACAGGAACGTTGAAACGACACAATAATAAAAAATGTGTGACACTTCGTCTCTCGAATAATTGCCTGATCGTGCAGTTACAAACCGGCGTCCCCCTAAGTGTACTGTTATCCGTGATAAACGCCTCGACTAGCCGGACATGTGTCCCAGACGTTAACCCGGATGTCGACATTTGGCCGCGGCAATGACACTCAACTTCTCCGACGACTTGCTACCAGAATATCTGTGGACGTTCCCACATGAGTGCGAAAGTCGTGCGCGTGACGTGTGTAGCAATTTGCAGTAACACCGTTTTCGGGCGTGAGTGGTTTCGCAAATTAAGGACAGGATACCAGGCATTGCACTACCGCCGCACGCAAAGTCGTTCACGCCACATTAGACAAGTTTGCTGATACGATCGAATAACGGTATGCGTAGAAGATATCCGCTTGTTATGCCCCATTCTACGGCCAGGCGAATCGTGAATCATCTTTTCGTCTGCCAATTCCCTGAACGCCACGAAAACCGCTCAGTCTGTTCTGATTGTTTTATACCGTACGCGCACGTGGAAATTGCACTGGGAGGGTGCATAAAGCAATTGGAAAACATGAAGGACATCAAAGTTGCGGGAGAAAGGTGGTGGTCATGTCTGAACGGGCAACATGACATTGAAAAGAGTCTGAATATCATACTAGGCCGCGTGGCGAACGGTTTCTGCTATTATGGACACGCTTTGGTTTTTTTCGCATTCGCTTTGTCTGTTCGTCGTCAGCTGGAACGCAATGGCGTCCCGCTGGAAACCATTAAATGTGTGTCCTCTGTTTTCGTCAGGTGGGCTTATTTGTACGTGGTTAACCCGTCAATTCACAAGAACCATGCTTCTCCTGGGCTTTTCACAGGATGGATGCCACATGGGGTGCCAGGTTGGGTTTCTTTTTTCTGTCAGATCGCGAAAGCCATCGCTGCATAACAGAGACTTGTATTTGTGCAGTGGGGGATGTGTATCTGTCTGATGTCACAATGACAGCTGCCCCACCGATCAATGCGGGATCATTATCGTGCTGTGTGCGGCATTAAATATGGGACACACGACATTTCAGGTAGCCACTGGCCTAGCTGCGTCGATCGCCTGCATGGCTGCGGGGATCATCAGCGCTCTACATTTGTGGCACCCTGGGTGGTGGCCGGAGGACGACCACTGCGGTTGCATTTATTTACGCTCTGGACGCAACGCCTCTATGGAACCTTACTTTTTGCCACAAACCGCATACCCGACAAGCGCCTGCTGGTTGAGACGCCCACGTAGACTCAGGTGTACTGTCGGCATATTACTTTGCAATGAGAACGCCTCACCTGTTCCTACCACTGATTCGTCAGGTCGACCCCCGGAACGCCTTGTTGCGGCCTATGACGAGCTGCTGCAGGAGATGTTGTTTGACGCTGTGTGCTTCCCACTTGTGGGTCTATGTTTGTTCGTTGTTTTGAGCATGCACTTGCGCAACGCTGCGCATAAACTGCATGTAGCTCACATCCGTATCATGGATGGTCTTCGTGAAAAAGCACAACAGAAACTTGCAGACAAAACAACAGCTTGTAACGACAACCCAGCCGTCCCCGGAGGCCACAACCCAAAATCCGATGTATCGCGTCCGCGCTTCACGTATGCGGAACCGAATCTCGTAGTACCGCCGACACAGGGCGAAAAACCCGATGAGAAACCTGCCATTCTCGACGGAGTGGACTCAATGGAAGCCGTTGTGTCCGAGGAAGCCGACCGGTACTTGACCACGGGCACCGATGAACCTCCTCCGCCGTATTCCCAGTTTGAATTCACCGGGTTCCACTGGCCGATCGGGAAAAATGACCGAAAGAGCGTGTCCACACGACACAGACACAACAAGTTGGTCTGTTCCGGCGCGTGCGGAGCTTTGCATGCCATGGTTATATTTCTCACTGTGGCCTGTTTGATGGGGACGTATTCATCCCATCGCCTACGATCCTGTGACGCGTTCGTCCCCCAGTTTGCGTACTGGCACGCAGGCGTCTTAAGCGCGGGGTGTTGGGTGATGTTGTATTACGTGTCACTTTTGGTGGAGCGCTGTGGCATTTGTCGGCGCAGTGGGAAACACTCTGACGGTGACTGTTACGTGTGCGAATCGTGTTGCTCACGTATAATCAGCAAGATTATTTGCACGATCCTGACGCTTTCTGTGCTAGCAGGTTTGGGGTACGTGTTATACACGTACGTGATAAAGCCAAGGGTAGCATGATGATATACACGTACCGCTATGAACCATGACGACGGACGTTCTCGCGAGGCATGCAAAGACTGATACTGATCAGGACATGTCAGGTGTTGTCGATCCGTCGCAGAAAGGTGACAAGTACAGAAGAACTATGTCTTTCGATATCCGGAGTGGACGCACAGGTACGGTGCGCGAACCCGTGTCGCCGGGACCCTCGACCAGTGAGGTCAGTCACAACAGAGAGGTAGCAGATCTGAATGACCGATTTCGCTTGGCTTGTCGCATGACCGCTTGCACACGCCTAGCGGACGTATTGGAACACAAGGCCCTGGCGAGTGAAAGAAAATACGGGATTACGGGAAGAGCCCTGACACTCGAATGGTACCGTATGCACAAAGACGAGTTGCAGCGTGCACGTGAAATGGCAACACGAGCGGCCGCTCAAGTCCGTCAGACCGAACATACAGACAAACAGGTTGCTAGAGAAAAAGCCTTGCGTGAGGTATATCACTCGGGATCGACGAAAAATGCATTGTACGGTGCCGTTCGGCGCAACGTTATTGACCCTGTGAAAAGGCGTATTTTTAACACCCGGATGGAACGCGGATTGACGAACACGGTTCACAAGGAGAAAAGGCGTGCCTTAAAGGAGAGAAAAAAGCAGATGTGGTTACAGCGGCTGAACGACGTGAAAGATGCATGCGCAGATATGTGGTCCAGCGATTCAGAATCGGACGACGGTGAGGACGGCGAGGGAAGAGGACAAGGTGAAAATATGAAACTGGATGAAGAAATTGAGGAACTGTACCTTGCGCGTAATATGCCCGAACCGATTACAGACGATCCTTGTGACAGGACCATGTGCGAAGATCGGACGGAACCGCCGCCTATATGATACAGTATAATGATTAACTGCAATGTTGGCACGTGTGATATATCAGACTTATATATCATCTGCGCCGAAATGTGTACCATATATGCTGTTTTTTTGCTCCGTCACAGCTCTGTATTGTATAGTGTTTTCATATTAAAGATTTATGTTCCTCTGTGATTCAGTATGTACTTTAAATGTGTAAAAGATAAAGCGTGTGCGTGTATACCACAACATAATAATAGACTAAAGACACCAAGGCAACGATATGAAAACCGTCTTTATTTCTGTGATAACACTTTACATAAACATATATGTGAAATAGGGGTGGGATGGGGGGGGGGGGGTTGCAGTGTAACGGCGGACCGCGCGAATGTCATCTGGTTAACCGGTGGCATATCTCGTAGTTTTCTTTTATACAATCAAACATTTTGTCTACCATCCGGTCTGTGGCTATCACGTTTGTACACACAAGAAACCTCGGCAGTGATCTCAATCCAGTCAGAGGGAACAGTTTCTTGTGCGTATGTTCTGCCAGTACCCACATGTTGTGCCAGTCGTTGTCATCAAGCAGGTCTTCTGGGATATTTTCGTTGAAAGCCGAGCAGACGATTGATTCTGTGTCTATAACGTGCCTACCCGTTGATGCGGCGATCACTCCGCATGTTCCGATCACTTGGGCTGCGTATGGGTGCAACGGGTTGAGTATCACCCTGCTCCTAGTGCCGCTTGGCGCTTTGAGTGATGCTTCCGTGTCCTTCAGTGATGTGACGGGGGAAACTTCTGTTTAAGACTTTCGTTTGTCCGGCAGTAAGAACGGCCCTTCCACTGACGGGGCTGTGATCGTGTGATGAAGACTGCACACCAGGTGACGTTCTGTGTCCCCGCAGTCCGTCCCCACGTTTTCGACCGTGTAGTCTAACACGTACGTGGACGTTGAGCCTCTGTGTATGTTCAAAAACAAGTAATGATACGCAAAGGGGTGTTGGCGTACCGATAGTTGCGGCGTTTCCTTAATGAGCGCTTGCAAGCCATCTATCGACTCGTCCGTCGCACGGCAGAGGTCTGCGTCGATCTCAACGTACACGTTCCTTTCGGCGAACGGTTTCTTACGGCCTCGTTCTTCTTTACACAAGCGTGAAAAGGCCGGCAGCCGGTCCAGACCGACGTGACTGAAGGACTTGTCAAACGCCTTCAGGTTGTATCCCTTCACGTGTGTTAGACCGCTCATGTTTGACCAATCTTTTGTTGCACTGAAATGGCACTTCACCTCGATGAACCCTGTCATGTCTTCAAACACAGCATCAGGTGAAACGCCGAGCATGGGGTACTTCTCCTGGTCAGGGTGCAAGACCAGGCCCGTGCTCTTAAGCTGCCCGAAGCCGATCACGTCACGCAGTACGTCGATCACGATCGGTTCGAAAAGCAAACCGTGTGCCATAGGGTTCGTCGCTGCTGCGGCTGAGGACCGTGCAGCTTCACAGACGCTTTCGGGTGTTTTCCATAGTTTGTAAAAACTATTGAGCATGACAGATTGTGACTTACATATGAACTTTTGCATGTGCGATGCTGTCACGCGCCCCAACCTCCAGTACCACCAGTACCAGTTCGATGTCTGGCCTGTTGTGAGCATGGCAAGGCTGCCCAGAGCGCCCTTCAAAAGAGCTTGTGTTTCTTCTGTGGGATCTTCTGTCTCATGTGTGGCAGCGTCTGTGGCGGACAGCGTCTGCTTGAGGTCAGCGGTGGTAGCCATCGAGAGCGTATTGCAGAGGCGTCGCCATTCTTCAGCGTGAGGATTTGAGTGGAACCGGGGGTCGCATGGTTCTCGCACGCTGTGCCGACACTTTTCTGTCCACACATCCTGTGTTTGACACCTGCATCCCGGAGCTGTGACGTGAGCATCACTGGGACTGCCGCCATCGATACATCGACGGATGTCTCTGTAGGTCGTCTTGTCCACGCGGCACCTGGAGCACGGCTGGAGACACCCGCTGACAATGACAGATGCCTGCTGCACACTGAGCGCGGCATCAGCTTGTGTGGCGTTCACCCGGTAGAATTCACGGCATGTTGCTGCGGTTCTGTAGACGCGTCTTGTGTCCTGCCATTGCGGCCAAAACAGGTAATCGGCGTTTCGATGTCTTTCCTCGGAACTTGAAACTGACAGCCAGCACGCCCGAGGGCGGTAGACAGCAAACCCCACATGTTCCGTCTCGTTGTTTAACGAATGGTGCAGCAAACCCACTATTATGACACCTAAGGCCCACAGGTCTGCATTCTTGCCCACATCGGGTGTGAGGTGGGGGCGCAGCCGTGAAAAAAGCTCTGGAGCTCGGGATGTCCAATAGATGGTCGGGTCCCACAGACGTTTGCTGAAAGGGCAGACGTGGTTGGGCATCAGGTCCTCTTGTGGACATGCGGCGTTACCGAAATCGATAATTTTGACATCGGGTGGCATGCACCATTTTTTTTTCAACATAACGTTCTTGGCAGACAGATCAAAATGGAAAACCCCCAGATCGTGCAGGTGCAGAACACCTTCGGACGCTTTAGACGCGACCGTCCAAGCCAGGTCGTCGTCGTACATGCACGAATGCATGAACGTGTGCAACGTCATATCCATGCGTTGGGACACCAACAGCTCGGTTATCGGCGACACTTCTGATCCAATGCGATAGGCCTTCCCTGTCAAAGCCTCCACCACGTCCGCGAACAGTTTGTGTTTACGCGCGTTTTCTTGCAACAAAACGAGGTCTTCATTGACACCTTTCGCCTTCAAATGTTCCATAATGTTTAACTCGTGTTTTGCGTGTTTCGTTTGGCATATTTTAAACACGTGGTCCGTGTCCGTATGTAAGTACACGTGCCCGTATGTACCACTGCCTATACGCTCTAAGCCCCGTCGTTTTAGTTCTTCAGGTTTCAATAGCTCTACTTTTCGATGAGGGTTAATTGGCGTGTCACCGAGATCCGACATGGTTTCTCTGCACAAGAGGTCCATGATCTATAAGATCACGGGTTCGGATTTGTCGTATGCAAGGAACACCGGCCCTCTCTTCGTGCTCCCTTGAGAATGTGTACATTCATGACCCGTATGTTATCGGTATATATTTATATATGGAATGTGGTTTTTTATATATATCATGACGTACCGCGGGTCACATGATGCATTCAGGAGCGCTGAACAGCAGGCAATGATGCGCATGCGTTATTTTTTTTGACTGCTCTCTGCGGCTGTGTAATCTGGCCACTGGGGTCGCATACATCAGATGCTCCGGGAGATTCTTGCGAACACATGCGGCTTGTTTGTACATCTGGCGCGCACAGGTTCATACGACTGCTCGGCAGCGGGACCGCACCTTTTAGATTAGCATCTAGCATCGTGTTCACAGCTTCTTCCTGTGCCTCTGCCAAAAACTGATGGCTCATTATATCGCGGGCTGCACTGACTGCACGTTCAGCATCCGGAACAACGTCCCCGCTTGCGTCACCTTCAGAGCTGTATAAAGCTTTTGCCAGGTCCACACAGACTTTCGTTGCTTCGTCACGTTTAGCCATCTTTGCTTTGTTAATGAACAACAGGTAGGAACTGACAACAGTCTTCAACATGTTGGACTGACGGTCGGACGCTTTTTTAGAGTGCCTTTTCACATCAGCCAGAAGCACCTCGGCTGATCTCAGTTCTCGCTTAGCCGCGCTCCAGTTGGCCTCGTCGTCTTGGTGGTCCTTCGTCCCGGGCCACGTTTCTGCAGCTGCCCCAGGAGGACAGTCCGTGGTTGCAGCAGATACTCCTTCGCGTACAAAGTGCCGGCGGTTTGCCTCAAGTATTTTCCAGCTTTCACGTTGGACAAGGTCCCGCAAGGTTGTGACACGCCTTTCCAATGCCCTGATCATGTCGTCTATATTCCGTTTGTTGTTTTCGCACTCTGTCAGTCCGTAAACCGCGGCGTCGACGAAATTCTTGCTGAGAGGGTTGCACTCGTCAACCTCCCGTGATACATCGTCCAGGTGTAAGAGCTGCTTGAACATATCAACTTGAGCCCCGTGGCGCTCCTTGTCTCTGGCTGAGAGGTCCGAATCACCGTCTGACACGCGGTCGGCTGCGGCGTCCTTTTCACGCTCCCTGTTCACACTGTCTGCGAGTTCCAGAAAGCCGTCAACACCCAACGAGTACAGACTTTCGAGCCATGGGTCCGCATCCCCTCCCGGGTGCCTGTTCCGGACCATAAGGTCGAATGTGAAACTATCAAACCTACCCTGGACACTTTCTCCCATCGCAACAACGAAACGCAGTGGAAAATGGCACAGCTGAAGCACCCCTGCCAGCAACTGTTTCCACGCTGGCATTCTGACTGTGAACTCACCGTATGGGTGAAACCTGCCCATTACGCCAAACTGACAGATCTTCTAATAAGTACGGTGTACCCGGACGTGTACGACGGCATTTCAGAAGGCGAAGGACAAGGGCCGGAACACGTGTGGACGAGGTCATGCGTGAGCCCGCCGCAGTGGCGCGCACTCTTACTCTTTGAACACTTAGCTGCGGAAAATACATACCTGTCATCAAACGGAGACATGGGAAAAGGGGGAACGCGTGGGGAATCACGTGCGTGCAATAGTTTGTCTCCTGCCCGTCCCGTGAACGTCGTCTTCGCCATTTTGACAAACAAACATGAGATCCCACGGGGGCAGACCGGTACAGCTGCATGCACCGTAACACTGCTTCCCGTTTTAGTTCTACGTAATGTACCTAGAACTTTTATCGTTGGCAATTCACTGTATCCGTCTGACGAGATCCGCCGGTGGGTGTGCAAGGCAAGTTCCGTCCACTTCGTGTTAAAGCACGTGTCGCGCTTTTACCTGCCGCCGGCCCTTTCCGGTGCGGCCTCGCAATGCCCCACTGACACACACGTGTACGAAACCCTCTGTAAGCGGTTGTACATTGACCGTGTGTGGGATGTCCAGCACAGGGCGTCCATCGACACGGATTCATCCTTTGCCTCGTTAATCACACACAGGGATATCACCCACGTGTCTGTCGTTGCGCTTCTACAACTGCACGTGTTCTCCATGCGACCTCTACAAAAAGCAGACGGGGCGGGCAGCATGTCTGTCAACGTGAAGTTGTGGGCGATGTGGTCAGACTGGCTGGAAGGGCAAGGCGTGAAAGCCCACAACCCCTTCGACATGCATGCCTGTCTGACTGAACGGTCCTTGGAAGACGGATCCCTGCACGGCCTCTCTTCTTCGAACGCCTACGGGTACGAGGGGCTCGTCCATTTTGTGGAGTTTGTGCGGTGGTGGTACGGATTCAACACGCATGTAGAAATGTGCCAGCACCAAACGATCTCGGCCGTGATTGCAAACATTTCGTGGATGAGGATCCACGTGGCCACCGTGGTGCGTAAGATCATGGAAGCATTCGGACAAAGCCCCATCTACACACGGCCGCCAGTGCACCCCATGTGCCCCGCGATTTGGACACTGGCCGTCTCGGACAATTGCCGACAGTGCAAACGGCAGGCGGAATATGAAATTCGTTTGCAGCTTGATAAGGTGATGCCACTGTTGGAGCGGTGCAAGCTGGGACGGTACATGCGGGATGTGCTATGCGCTGTGTTCTCAGACACACCCCTTGACGTAGCTCAGGCTAAGCTAAAACGTTACGACCCGGCCGTCGTGCACTGGGGGTTGGATTCTGTCGGCGGTCACGACAGCAGTGTAACGCGCACCACAGCCTTGTCCATCAAGAACCAACACGCTCTAAAACAGCTGGCTGTTTCAAATTGGAACGCTGTTTACAGAAATGTGACAGATGTCCCGTCTCCACATTTTTCGAGACTTGCGGATTGTGTTACATTTGTGTCCCAACATGCATTACAGCAAGGGAGCGACGGCGGTCGGTTCAGGAACTACGCCCGTTTTCTCCCAGCGTTGTCGCGCCCCGTCAAGACGTCGGGAGGTTTCGTCCCAGTCTGCACCGACCGCCGGTTATGGAGGGCTTCCAAGGATTACGCTGGGATTACCGCACGGGTGAAGGCAGCCCTCGCGGAAGTGGAGAGGAGACGCGTCAGTGGAATGCCAAGCGACACAGGCGCGGAAGCCCGTGTCCAGTACGCGATGTCTGTCGCACGGGCTTATCCTGGACTGCATGTGTGTGATGTACTGTCTTACCTTTACCACATGGACATGAAACAGGCCTTGTGCGTGGTTGGGCGATCCGATTACGACACCGTGCGCCTGAACGAGTTAGGAGGATCTTTGCACGTGAAAGTGGACCCCGTACTGAGTTTGTTTTCCGTCATGTTCGACGTAGACATGACATACAGGACTCAATATGACGCTCCAACCCTGTCAGAAGTGTACGCTATTGCGAGGGCTTTGTACACATCCGTCATGGGTCTCGTGGGGTCTGTGCGTGTGGCACTGGGACCAGAGAAAACGGACACAGAATCTGCAGCCGCTTCCGTTTTGACGAAGGGCGCCCATGGAAAATCCGAACTTGAATCGTACATGGCCACACACCCAGACATACTTGGAAGCAGGTTGTTCGTATACATGTCAAACTCGCTGCCCCCGTGTTGCGCCGTGTACGATGAAAACCCTTCGCAGGTACCAAGCCGTGCAAACATGAGACCGTTGGATGATAACCGTCGCGTGAGCGCAGACGAAGATAACCTGCTGCGCACTCTCACCGAACTGCAGCGGACACGGTCGCTCAGGGTAGTCGTGCAGCTCCCGCTTAACGTTTGTTTCGAATCAGCCGAAGCTTTCCTCTCGTATCAAGACATGCTTTTTGGATTTTTGAGGGCCGATGAGAGTTTGCGGCCGTTGGTCCACAGGTTGGGAAAAGAGGCTAACTTAGAACGGTTTATAGACATGGCCGTCTTCAGGGGCCAGTGCCGTATGCCACATTCCGGTAAAGCCGACGGTAGTCAACCGTTCGACCCCCTGACAGTGGTACCGACCCTGTGCCACGGTTCCGACCCGGATGTCATGCGCGAAACGTGCCTGCGCAACCACTTGGACCCAACTGTTGGACTGATGCACAAGGACCCGTTTCCGGCTATACACTCGAACGAACACCTGAAAAGAGGTATGGTGATCAAGCAGCGTGGACGCTCGGGTTTGTCTGTGTCGTCATTTTTACGCAACTGCCCAACAAACGGCCCGGATGCCCCTGTACATGCAGTGGACCAAATGGCTATGCGGGTGGTTGAAAGCACGCGCGAGCAGGACAAGTTTTCTCGCTGTGCCCAATTCATTTTGTGCCACTGGGGAACAAACCACCCTCGGCTCCTGCATGCAACTCCCGCCGACTTGTCTCTTTGTACGGGTGACTCCCTTTTGAAAGCGTTAAACATTGTCGTGAAGCCCTGCATGCTGGAAGCACTTCTGACAGGTCCTCAATTGCCAGCCGCTTCAACCTTACCGACCGACAAACGTCCGAGGCCCTTGTTTCAGATCGCGGATGAGTTTCTGCGGTTAGGTTTCATACATGCAAAACGCAGCAGGCATTGGGCAGGTACCAGACAGGAAGCTGAGGTCAGAGCTCACGGTATCTGTGTCGAATTTCAGATATCTCCCCCGGTGCATGCCGCAAGTAAGCGTAATGACAACAACACGTCCTGGCCAGCGTGTGTGTACTACGACCATACGACACGCTCTGATTGCAGATTGCGTCTCCGCTGCTCGCTACACCCGACCGCGTCCGTGGATGGCCTTGAGACGTATTTGCGCCAAAAAGGTTTCAATCTAGACGAAGGTGAACCGGTTGACACGTGCTCAGAAGAGGGTGACATGTCAGGGGACGATTACGTGTCACAGGACTCGCAAGACGCTGAGGACCTAAAACGGTACTGTCGCCGTCGCCCTACCAAAGGTGAGCAATTATTAGATGCTCCCTTGAGGTTTAGCCTTGTCTACTATTGTTTCCATAACCGGTGCAGTGGCGGATGGCGTGCGATTACAAGGTTTAGTGTAAATTAACGGTGATAAACGGATTACGGGGGGGGGGGTGGGGTGGAGAAAGGGGTTATCCAGATGCATATGCGGGCACGGTTTGTATTACATACATGAGTTATTATTAAAGTTTCATAATCGATCTATTTCGGAAGTGTTCTTGTGATGAGTGGGCAGATGTCTATATATGGTACGTTTGTTGTTATGTATTTCGTTGTATACATAATACCAGGATAATCGCGCTGCATGTTTCGGGGACAAGCGTGACATCCATGGCGTGTCATGAAACGAACAGAACGACACAAAAACGCGAGAGCTGTTTTCAAGAAGGACTAAAAGACGGATTGCATGCGTCCCCAGCCGAGATACTAACCAGCCACCGGTGGAAAAGATATCGTGAGCGATACGGCGATTTTGATGGGCCCTTACTCGCTTCACAGTACGTAGGTGCCATAAGGGGAAGCCAGGTGTGCGCTGTTTGTGCGTTTAATGCACGTGCTGCACGCGATGAACAGTTTTGTGAGTGGGTGGAAGGTTTTGCTAACGCCATGCAGTTTAAACCTTTCTTTTCTAGCCTGACCACGTCCCTCGTCATTCTTTACTGGCGCCGCGTACACGCAGCTCTGACACGGCTCGAAGCACGGCCCGCCGCTGATCCCGATGATATTTCGAACGCGTTAGACGAAGAAGTGTTGAATTCAATCACACCCGAAGTATTTCATGTGCACTTCATCCACAACCGCTGCCAGTTCTCGTCGTTCAATACAGGACACGACAATGCTGGACGTGTGGATGGCAACAGGCCGCTCTTACGTATTGAAAAGGGGGATATGTGGAGGACGTGGCACGTGCACAATAACAGCCACATTGTAGCTCAGATTTTGCAGTTACACAATGGGTTGGCCCTGTGGCAACGTTCTGCCAGCCAAGGCTTCCATAACACTCCGGCGAACGACAGGGTAGACACTAGCGCAGACAGTGCGCGTGTTATCGGGCCGTGGGTTGTGACGTCCGGTTTAGAGTTACCTAGACTACCCACGACCGACGACATCCACCAAGGCGACACGAACGCGAGTGGCAACAGACAACAAACGGACACAGCGGGTTTGCACCCGGAAGAGTACGAAGAGGCTCTGTGTGTTAAAGCCGATGCATCGTCGAGGTTCAAAGACATTACCTGCATGATGGCAGACGCGTGCTTTGGCGTGTGTGGGTCAGACATGTCAGAATATGTTCGTTCGTTTCAACGCAGGTGGGACTTCATGTGTGACCTTACACGTGATACAGATACGGTTCAGTGCAAAGACAACATAACAACCGGACATGTTGCACAACGCGCTGCGCGTTCGGGACGTGCCCCTGATTTCTCTCGGTTTCGGCCTTACCCGACAGGAAGGGAACGAAACAACACAGGTAGAGAGACAGCAGCGACGAGAACCGTGTCCCCCACGCTTGTACTGCGGGGTTACAGTTCCCACTGCGGTCGTTCTTGGCACCAACCTGACGCATTACTTCAATACGAAAATAATGCGTTGACGCCTTCTGCTGCTGAGGAAGCGGGGGCCTGTGTTGCGGCAGAACCCTCAGAGGCCGGCATTGCGTACCGCCGGGTGGCGGAAACACTGGAAGAGGTTCGGTCCGTTGTTCTGCGAACGTCGCAGAGAAGCCGACTCAACCTGTTAAGAGGTAAAAGCAAGTCCTTTTTTCCTGCTGTCACCCCGCCTGAGGGTGTGGAATGGGCAGTCGATTGGGAACTGGCACCGGAAGACACACCGACAGAGTGCTTGCTGTGCGGCATGTGCGCATTCTACGATTGGTACCGTGTGATAGAACAAATGCTATTGTCGTTAGGCATGGAGAAGGCGTGCGCAATGCAGCCGGTTGCCAACGTTAACACATTCGTCTCTGTGTTAAACACGTTGCAAAAGCGCTTGTCAGACATGTTTCAACGCGACGTGGATCCACTCGACGGATTCCTATTGAAGGGTTTGAACCCCTCGGTTTTTTACCATCACGCGTTTTCGTCTCCGCTGTGCGCATTGAACAGGGCACGGATGGGTGTGATGTACGAAAAGGATTCTTCGCTGCCTTGCGGTTCGGCAGTTGTCGCAGCATTAATGTACGTCGTGTACGGAAACTTCAACAGTTCTTGTAGGTTTCGCCCCCTGTGGTTGAAACGGTGCATGCAAGTGTTACAGGGACATAAAGTGTATTGTGACCCCGGTGTGTGCTTGTCCAGTTGATTATTAGGACGTGCAACGGGATGAAATACCATCTGTGTATTCGCGGGAGTATAGCACACATTGGTCATGCGAATGAAATCAATGGGACGTCAAACGTCAACGAGTGCAACCAGGCGCACCGTAGCGGGTCACAAGGGGAAACGTCACAGGTCGAAACGGAAAACACGCATATACAACAGTGCCCTCAAACTGAAAGCGGCATATCGGTTGAACACGATACTGTTTGACCCGAGCAAAAGTTCAAAAAGGTTCAGAGAAATGTCATTGTCCGCATATGGGAAAGACGTGGCGCAAGGGCAACTGCCACACATTCAACATGAACGGTCAAACGATCTAAAGTCTGACAATCTGCCATTCGGACGCCCCGGAGTTTTTTACACAAACACGAAAGATATGCCAGTGCCGATGTTCACAAATGACGTCTTGGACATCGGTGGTATGCGCTCTCGCGTACAGGACGCTACCTGTTGCCTGGACCTTAATATTTTTGCCGACCCTGTACACAGCGGAGCAGTGGTTCCCTTCAGGGAGTGTTCCACCTGTCTTGCCATGAAGCGCAAGTATCTCAGCGAGCATCCTGTATTCCCTGATCAAGTGACGCCTTTCAAACAGGATCGGTCGGAGGAAGGTTCGTCCTGCATCGAGGAAGTCAATGTGCACGCGTTGCTTCATGACGTTAACTCCTTTGTACAGGCACCGCGGGTGATCTTGCTTGACGAACAACAAGGGAAAGATGGGTCGGGGCACGCATCGCAAGAGGCGTTCGTGCTCCTGCAGGGACTGCACCGTGCGTTCTCTAGGAATCCCGGCTGTGCCAGCCTCCTGGACGCGAAAAGTTTGGTGTGCATGGCGGTAGAATTTACAGTCGGCGCAGGGAAGAGAGCCGTTCACATGTTGAGAACAATATTCGCTTGTATGGCTAAACATAACGTGCACCCGGACTCGTGCCGTCTGGACATCATGATCGATGACCCACACAATTGCGGCCTGCCAGGAGGATACCTCTCGCTAAAGTCGTGCACCTTCAGCTGCACAGGCTTCTTGCATATATGCCGCAATGCGCTCCGAACCCTATCAGCTCACGTCGACTACTACCGTGAAAGTTTTAGGATCTCATGGCAGGTGTACCCAGACGGCACACGGGGGTTCACGGTTGAACTTCCCGTTTGTGCATCGTCTGTCGACACGCGCACATTGACGTGTGATGATCGTATGTATCTAAAAACTTACGCATCTGAGGACTGGTACGGATTGTTGGAAGAGTGGGTCGCAACGGGATTGTGACGACCCCGGTCGTTCGATATACATTTATACCAGGTTATGCATATGGTTTGATACACTTATTATTAGGTAATAAACTGTATCGTCTTTATATGATTATGTCTGGTTTTTTTCATCGCATTGACAGTTACACGTAATGACTAGCATTCTCTTCACTGTCCGCTTTTGTCGATCAATCATTCACACGCACATCATCACACAATAAACAACAGTACATGTCATCGAAGGAAAAACAATGTTTTATTCGAAGAGTATAAACACCATAGACCATGCACCCACATTTTGCAGTCTCTTAACCCTGTTAAGGCTCCAGATCAAGTTGTTGGAGTGATTCTGCCATCATCTGGGCACGCTTTTCCTCCCTCTTCTTGTTCTGTTCCTTTTCGTTCCTTTTCCGTCTTGGGTTGACAGGAACGTCCTTCGGGCGACATCTGTCTTGTGTATTTTGTGTACTTCTGCCGATCTGTTCAAGCAGCCTAGTGCTCCTTGCCTCCATCTTCATATTGCGTTCAATCGTATCTTGCGACGATCTGGAAGTTGGAAACACGTCTAAAGAAGCCGCGCCGGGATCCTGCATATTCGCGATCAAAACCTGTTGCATTCGTTTCATATCTTTCGATAAAGCCGTACATTCCCCGACTATCTGCCAAAGCCTACCGATTATCAGCGCCAACCAATCGATAGGTATCAACACTTTGGTCTCGCTACTGGCGACGGGTACAGAACTGTCTCGCGTGGCTTGGTTACTTTCCGAGCCGCTCATGGTGCCGTGATGTGTAGAATGTGCGCTCGTGTCTGATGTGAATGCCTATGTGGTTCGGTATTTATTGGTGTTTCCCGGCGGTCACATGTCCTGGCGCTATTTGTGATGACGGGTGTCACAAATAGTGCAGATAACGTCTGACTGGACGAACTACTCAACAGTAACAAAAAAACGGTTCGGTTTTATAGTGTCACTAACAGGAAACAGCTGCGATGTCCTCTGCCGGGGACAGGCTGGACCTCACATGTGAAAACAAGTGTATAGACAAACATGATCTATACGGATACCTGTCACCCGTGCGCACCATGCCCGGTGGCAGCCAGGGGTATGGCCCGGGTATACATAAAAACTGTTTCGTTGTGGGACTTCCATTGCTCACAGGATATACATCCCCTGCTATGATGTTGTCGGCCTGCGACGGCGTTAGCCCCGTGGAGTACACACGCCTTTCCCGGTGGAACGTCCACGGAAGGGACGGGGAACTGAACATTTCTGGTAACTACATCACATGCTCTACAGGTGTCGGGATGGAGTCTGGTCGGGTTACGTCGAACGAGCACCAGGTAAAAACCATGAGAAACAGCGGCCCTTTCACCCTCTCTGTGAACGATCTGGTCTGTCTGGTGCCGATATACCCTTTGCTGACACCGAACGACAGGCACTCACACAAGGACGAGATACCCCCGAATGACCCCGCCAACCCATACGGACCCCCTGTTAGCATTGCTAAGGCGACCGCGCACGGCCTGACGTTTCCGGCCACCGTACCTATCTTTAAGATGCCTGAGGTGTTCACCGGTGTGCTGACGGGTTTAGTGTGTAAAGTCATGCGGAACGTGGACAAGATGAAGTACGCAAAAGCAGCCAGCTCAAACACGCGCTTGACCATGGAAGAGGAGTTGGGGGAACACCCATTCAGTCGGACGCTGGAGCCGACCTTGCTCCTGCATCTGTCAAGACTGTTGAAGCATTACGGTTGGCTGCAGTTCTATGCCTTCTGTGACGCAGCTGTACGAGATCTCAATCTACCTGATCATGCTGCTTTGTCAGCACCTGGCATGCCACAAAGGGATTTGATGAAAGAATCCACAGCTCTGAAGGATACACTGAAGACGCTTTCTGCCAATTCAAATCTGAAAGAGAGTGAAAAGGAAACCAACACTCTTGCTTTGCGGGCAGGTTTGAAAGCCGTTTGGACATCAATATGCAGCTTGGCACATGCCTATAACCCCCCAGTATATGGTAGGGTTGTACAGAGCAGGGCGTCCTCTATGACAGGTCACGCCATTACCCCACATAGTTTTTTTGACTGCTTCGTGACTGGTACAAATGAACTACCTAGCGTTATACCACAAACAGCGCTTCATAACCAGCTCGAACCATATGGCGCCGGGACGCACGGGGCTTTGCCGGCTGGGTTTTTCTATAAGTTTGATACCACGTCACAAGGTACCACTTTCCGACCCCTTATTTTAGACGAAACAAACCCTAGTGATTTCTCGACGTATGCCACTGCTTGGCAGCAGTGCAGGGAAACGCGAATGAAAGCGAAAGCTAACGTGCGCCAACGTGACGTGTGCATAGTGGAGCTAGTCAACAACGGCCCGGATGACATCAACACCCACATGGGTGCCTACCTGTGCGTGCAACCTCCTGTAATAATGCCGGAGTCGGGGTTTGGGGAAGATCTGCCTTACGACGATGACCCGAAACCGGGGATGCTACGGCGGTGGGATCGGCTCGAGGCGGAGCATGTCGATGCCATCTGTGCTTACGGGCATTATCAGATATCGCATCACTTCGACAAGCTGTTCCACCCCCCTTCCAAAGACGAACAGTCGTTCTCCCGCAGGCAACCGTCTCTGGCCAACAGCGTGCGCCTTGTCTGTATTTTGGCGAACCAACTGCGTATGTGCAACAACGTCTGTGGTTCGGCGCTCAGAAGCCTTGCCGAAGAGTGCTGCCTGGAAGACGGGAACCTGGAATCAAATGTGGCAATCTGTGATCCGGGTTTTGATGCTCCTAACCTTATTGACGCCCCAGCTAACCAACCGGCAGGCTACGATGAGGATCATACGGCAGATCCTGTTATACTGCAAAACACACAGCTTTACGCATTCAAAGATGTCATGAACCCAGGAGCTGACATGGATGTTTACGAAGACAGGGATTTGTCTTCCCGCATAACATGTGCACAGGCTATGTTACACGAGATCATAAGAACAGCTTCCGCCTTGTACGATGAAATATTCAGCGTAACCCCCGTTGCCGTTGCACTGAGGGCCACCGGTGTGAACCCAAGCAGCAACAGGACAGAAGACGGAGCTTTGATCATCCCTCCCGGTGCCACGTTTGAGGCGCGTGTTATCTAAATATTTGGCACGTCGCAATGCCGAAACACAAAAACACACATGTTACTTGAATAAATAAACACGATACCAACACAATGCATTTTTTTATCATTTGAATTTATTCCACATGCAACATATCTAGTCGTCGCGTTTTTCATCGTACATGTGATACCCTGTCCTGAGAATGCTACCCGTATTTGTAATGCACGACGTGAGTGACGTCAGCATAGACTCGGCTTCGTGGTACATCACAACACGCCGGAAGGATGATGAGTTCTACGTTGAACACGACGCATGGGCGTCCTGGTGAGTTTCAGGGCAGGCGACTTCTGCGTAAGGTTATGTCACACACAACATCACATAAACTGACAAGGGACCAAACGGCTGTGCTGGAACACCGGTTTCAGCCTGGTGACCGCATCCATGTTATCGGGGAAGACGGCTGTGGTAAATCCGTAGCCGTGATGGAGAAGGCCTGGGCGGAACCACGTTTCCGTTTCCTGTGGATTGTAAGGTGTTCTGATACATGGCGGCGTCTCAAGGCCGTCTGTCCGAAGAACGTTACCATATTACCATTAGACCAAGTGCTTGACGGGGCCACGGATAACCACCTGCACCACGACCAACGTTTAACCATTAAACGCCTCATACTATCGATGGTTAACCCGCCCGCGCCAACAAGGCTGGTATTTGAAACATTTATGGCGTTTCTGCTTGATTATGACACCGTCCACGTGTGTAAAAACCACGTTCCCTCAGCTGACTCTGTATATTGGCAGTACTCCGCATTTACGCCTGATGACATTGTCCGCCTGGCAAATGGTATGTGGCAGCACATATACAACTTCATGTGTTCAAACGGTGCTTACAATGGGTTGACCTGCGCAGACGTCCCTTATTCCGTTCTTCTGAAATTATGTGCCACCCATTTTTTTCATGTAGTCGTCATGGATGATGTTCATCTGCTTCCCACACGCCACATGTTGCTGTTTCAACGTTTCCCACAAATACAGATCCTCATCGGAAATTACGAGGCGGGTGGAGTGGTCCAAACGTGGTGGGCCATGCCCCCTTCAGCGACCACCACTTTCAGTATAACAGATGCTTTGCATAACACGGACAGTTAGGTAAAAAGAGGATAAACCACTTAAACATGCGGCAGACTATCAGATAATAAATTACTATTTAATATTTCTGATGTTGGTTGTTATCTCATACAGATCAGGTGTTGTTGTTTTTATTTTATGTTAATGATCACCTCATTCGTCGCTCATGTAAAGCCGGATAAGGTCGTACTCGTCGTTCAGATTACGGCCTTTTCGGGGGGGTAATATCGCAAGCGGTTGTGTTTGGCGGATCGTGTTTAGGGTGTTACATAAAACCGTAAACAGTTCCGAATCATGAATAGGGCCTTTGGTCTGTGTCTGATGCTTGTGCACACCAGGGGTGGGTACGTGCATGTTCCTGTGTTCCACGTGTCGATCAACCGGAATGTCAACCGGAACGAACTCGCGACTTGATCTGGGAGAGCGGGGTGTGGCCGTCATTTCACGTGAACCGAATAAAGTGGACGGTTGACCCTCCCGCTGGTAGGAACGGCTTGGCTGGTCTTCGTAGACGAATTGAACGCCTTGTCTCCGTGTATCCTCATTTTTAACATTTTTGCGATGGTCTTCACGTGCACCTGTTGCATCCTTCACGTATGAGGTGTCCCGGGCATCAGACGTGTGGATGCTTATCCCCAATAACGTATCGGATTCCTGTGATTGTGTAACATCTGATTTTGTAGAAACGTTTGCGTAAGGAGCTCTGTACTGTGGCTCAGTAACACCTGTTTCTGTAGGTACTTTTGTTTTAGGGGCTCCATATTGTGGCGCAATAACTTTTGATTCTGTAGAGACCTTTGTGTATGGAGATATGTGTTGTAGCGCAGTTTGGACGGGATCGGTCAACATGGATACATGTATTGTTGGTTTGGCGGGTATATTTGTTCTGTTAGGAATGATGATGTCGTGGGATTGTGTATCTTTTAGACGCAACCCTTTTTCACGCCGTCTGGTATTTGGGTGTTTAGATTTATGAATTGACGGACGGTTTGGCTGTGAATGGCTCTTCAATCGTTGCCTGTCACCCGTCTCATATGTATCCGATGATACATTCTGTGTTTCCGCAGTACCTGATAGAGTGCGAATGTCTCCTATGCTCATGTTAGCAAATGGCTCTGTTAATTCCCTACCTAAGTCTGCCCTTTGTTGTGCATATGGACCGGAGTCTATCTGACCCTGTGTTATTACGTCATCGCAAAATTCGTAACTGCGATGTTGTTTCCTGTTAGGCAGGTGTTCTTGTACGTCATCGTCTGACTTTGATCGTACATATGCGCATGATATATCACTTGCAGTTTGTGAGACAGTTAACGGAGATATATCACGCGAGTTGCTATTCAGCAACTCCTCCGTCTGTTGTATCTCGTGAAACAGAGACACGCCGTCATCTTCTGACCCTGTGTGTCCCTGTGTCATATGGTGTTGCTGTACATTTAGATTTTGTAGTTCTGTTTCTGAGAGTTCGTCGACACGAAACTGTGTTTCATTGTCGTTGGGCCTTGCAACTTCTTCGTTTGTGTACATCTGCAACGGGAATTCTGGGTGCTGGTCCGACGAAACACACTCCAGGTGACCGCGATCACACCAAGGGATGAGTCCCGCGTCATCGCTCGCCTTTGTTGTGCGGACTCTGTAAACCCTTCGAAACCAACCCCGTTCAACTTCAACGGGACCGCATATCCTTTCGCCATACGTAAACGACAGTTGGTTTACTTTCTCGTTGTGTTCGTTTGCCACAGCGTACCCCGTCGGCAGGAACCGCTCACCACCGTCCGTGTTGAGACCGTCTGTAAGTATCTGCACGCTTATTATAGGAATGAACGTCGAACCCCTCAAACCATCCAGGTACTTGTTGACTGGGACGTGAGTGCTGCTAGACGCGGACGACCTCGGAAGTGCAGCAAACAAGGGCAGGGCGCTTTGGTCGAAAGAGAAGAAGTACCGGAGTATATCTGTTGGGCAGGTGTCCGCCGTGAGAGGGGCAGGGTAAGCAGAAGCCGGATCGATGATTCTATCCACGTTTGGGTTGTACGTGGAATTGGTCCATTCGCGATGAAAAGGTATTTTGCTGCCGGCCACGGTGTCGTAACACGTGGCCAATGGTATAGCCGTGACGAGCGAAAAGAGGATGACGTCAAATCGGCACCAACCTTGTGCCTTGCTTTTCATACCCGAGCATGGCCACGATACATCATACGCTCGCACGTTGGAGCCATCCTGTACGTATTCTTCCGGCTTGTCCAACCCGTACACGTGTTGAAGGACACTCCGCTGCATATCTGCTGCTTCATGCATTGCTACCTCTCTTTCTTCGAATTGAAAACCATTATTTTCATTTCCACATCTCGTTGGCAAGTGCGTGTATTCTTCCAAGATGTGGTCCCAAACTGACCCGACACCGTGGCCGTGTTGTGCCCACAGTGTTTCCAAGACTTCGGAGTCGATCATACGTCCGGCTGTCACTGCATAAGCCATAAAGCCTCTTAGTGTTTCGGCAACACGCAAGCACAAACGGTCGTCCCATCGTGGCTGATTGTTTGTTGACCATCGCGTCGGTATATCCTTGCTCAGAACGTAGTGGTGGAGGCCTGTTTTACCGAGCAAGGCTTTCAGGCCCCAGTGCACATTGGAGCCGCAAAACGCGAAGACAGCTGCCGTACATGTTGCCAACCAGAAAAGGTGTGAGGTCCGTCCCGTGTCCGAAATGATGCTGTCCGTCATCCTGACCCATTGAAAGAGATCTTTGTCTTTCAAATTGTAGACGGGTCTCCCACACACGTTAAAAAAGGTCGGCAATTCGCCCCAGGGCCCGACGTCTTGCTCACCGTTTATTGCCCTGGCGGAATTCACTTTTTTCATGGCCAGACAGAACCTGATCCCGTACACCAACAGGCAGTGCCATGTCTCCTGGGCTTTTTGTGAGCTGATCCACCATCCCTTGACGCCATCTGACCGCGTCTCAACACCTGTCTGACGTCCATGCTCAGCCTTCAATGCTTCCAATGTTTGTCGCGTGATAAACGGATATACGCATTCGAGTACCCTGAACACGTGCCGCGCGACCTTGTATAAACCAGATGTGTTACTGGTGCCATCGTTCGGAATTAGGTCCGTGACGGAAACAGTTTGTTTTGTCGTAATACGATCCAGGGGTTCACGACTGAACGGCAAGGCGGCTTCCACTGTGATGTGTTCTGACGAATTGTCCTGTCGTCCGGCGGCTTGCGCTAACCCTGTCGTGCAACAAAATATTGTGTCCATGTCACATTGCGGCACTGTGTAACAGTCGTTTTCGTTTGTACATGTGAACAACCAGTTCCCTTCGTAACGCGCACCCTCTCTAGTACTCAAAGCGATATCGTGTTCTCCGCGTGCCTTGAAAAACTGTTGAAATATAGTACATTGCGTTTGGAAAGTACTTGGGTCATTCAGAAACATAACAGTGTCTTCTGACAATAATGGACGCACTACGGACATGTGGTCTGCTGCGGCGTCTAATTCGTTGTGGCCATCAGACTGTTCTCGGATATGCATCCACGCAGAGACGGGTCCGATAATTTCGTAAAGGCTAGAACACGTATTTGGCTCGGGTTTCCGCATTAGTCGCGTGAAACCTAAACTTGTGGAATTTGCCACAACAGCAACCAAAGGAACACCGGGCGGTTTGGTTGCGTACACGTCGTCAATGTGAGCAAAGCTGTAATGTGAACGTGGGTTGTCAACGTTGCCGTGCATGACCTCCTGCATGCACACATGCAAGCTCAAATGTGCCTGCACTAACACACGTTCCTGTAACGGGGAGGGTTGAGTTCGCAGCACAACGTGCACCATGTGGTTTAAACACTCTTCTGGTAACCAACCGCCCGGGTCAGATGGGTACGTGTAACCTGACACACAAACGTCCATTATCACACGCGTTGAATTCCACGTTTCGTAACCTACCGTGATATTGTTTTTCTTTAACACTGTGAGCATTCGGGATTGTTGATCCATTTGACAGTTTACTCTTGCCAACCAGGCGGAACAGAGTTGCCTTAATGCGTCAGGGAAGGGATGGAGCATTATACCTCTTCCAGACTGGTATGAGATAACTTGTTTGAACAGGAGGTCGCATTCCGCCCGGCTATCGTATTCTACACAAGAGCCCCAATTGTTCTCTTTCTGGCTCTTTTTATAAATGTTATGTGTTTTTTCTTGGTGCAACTGCCTGACATCCTTTTGGGAAAGCGTACATTTGTACACCTTAGGGATGTTATCCAGCCAGACGCGCACGCGTTTCAGGTTTTCTTTGTCGTCTGTGTCGTCATGTGACACGTGCCGAACAAACGCGGTCATCAAACGTTCTCTGACGACCATACCGTCACACCACCACGATTCTTCACACTCTCGTCTTTCGTCTGGTGTGTCAAGATGCGTCGCCCTTTGTATCAATTCCAAAAACGCTTGGTATGCATCGATCCTCGTTTTACACGTGTTATATACCTCGTTTAACACTTGCAGACTGACGTTTTCGGTTATGTTGATACGAATTTCTGTGGTTGATGGCCATGTGTGTTGCAACCTGCTGAAAGCATCTTCCGCTTCCATCATCATACGGGATAGTCCTTTCCTTTTGTTTTGCACATCCGCCTTATACGAACCTACAGTTCCGAAGGGGATGGAATCATGTTGTAAAAGGTTGCGCAGGTTTTGTTCCGTATATTCCATAATTGCCACTGACATCTGCACAGCTTGTTGAACAGAACGTCTACATTCGGTGAGACGCCCCTCTACGTGTGTATAGTCGTGCAGCCGTTGCTGCTGCATGTCAAACAGACTGAAGACCATAAGGCTTGCTAAACATCCGAGAGTGTGATGCACCGATAACGCGTTCGCGTGATACGTCATCTGTTCAGTATGTAAGGAGATGAGGTCGAGATGTAGTTTGTCGGCGAGTATCAACATTCGCTGCGTGACATCTTCCTCTATATCCGCAACTAACTGTTCTACGACACAAGACATGATGTCTGGTACGCTGCGCATGTTGCCTGTTTGAGAATGCGACATTTCCTCTGTGTACTTCTTCCCCATTAGCGCACGAGTGTCGTCCATATACCTGTTGCATATGTGTTCGTACCACTTACAGGATGTTAAAATGCATTGTATGATCAACTTGCCATGTTCACAGTGTCTTTCAATGTTCGGATACATTTATCGATAAGCGTCTTTATGCCATTACGCAAACCGTCAGTATCCGGATTCCTGTTTTGCTCATTTACTTTACGTTGCAGAAATTCTTTGCATGCTGACACATTGTTTTCTATCAGCGTGGTCCGCCGATCATGTTCTTTGTCAACAGCTCGTTTTGTCAGTTGTATAATTTGTTGTTGTGTGTTTGCTGATTCGTGCATGAAATTCCTCGTGCCATAACAGGTATGCAGGTGAGTTGACACTTGCGTTTCTGTATGTATCTTTGCCTGCAACCAATCCAAGAACAACTGGCTGCTTTTATCGTCCAGCTGCTTGATCCATGCGTCGAGTATATATTGGGGTATATAGGTGCTTACTTCATTTTGCAGACGTTGCAGGGAATCCTGAATGGCAGACTGTGTCCTATTCCACGAAGGATACACAGTTTGAATGAGCCACGTATGAGCGTATCGGAAACTGTATATTATGGTCATAGCGTCCTGTAAGATGTCCTGTAGTTCACCTGTATGTCGTATGATGTTATGCAGGTTAACGGAAATACCTTTTCCCGCCACTGTCACATCGTCACAGGGCTGCCCTTGGAATAAAGCCGATTCTGCAACGATCAACTGGTGCCCGCTTGATATGTCGTTCCGGATTCGGTCTACAATAGCATGCACACTCTGTTTAAAATTATCCGCGTACTTAAGGGTCGTTTGATAGCTGGATCCAGTGATTTGCAACGCTAACGTTTGAAATGCTGTGAGGGTTCCTGCCACAAGATCGTACACGTACTGGTATTCCTGCGACTGCAGGATCCAGGAAACGGTGGAGAGCGAAGACTGTACGCGCTCACCCATGCGAGCAGCTTTATCTAGCCATTCGCGCAAGTCGGGCACATCTTCAGTCGGGTCCAACCTGCTGTCAGCTGGTATTTCAGAACGTAGTATCTTTTCACCCTGTTCGAACGCCCACCTGCGAATGGACTGCGCGAGGTTTTTGGTACTGCCTAATGTGGCATCAACTGATTTGTTCAGAAGTCCCACCAGACCGTCGAACCATTTTACATCGTCAGGCTTCAGCTGCTTCAGAAGTGTCATGACGTTGTTACCTGTACCACCTGTTGTAAACATCCCATCCGTGCCGCCCCAGTGAGCATTCTCCTGGAGCAGTTGGTAGCATCGGTTCAGTAGTTCGCGTACATTACATGTACGGTGCGCTATGCATTGGTAGTGTACGTGCTCGTCTGTCAAGTGGTAATTCACCAGGATGTCCTGCATTTCCTGTATGGCATCTTTCAGTATATCCTTTATCACACCCTCTAGCTGCTTACGCAGGTGTGAAATGTAGCGTTGTTTCAACATCTTTTCCGCCTTGCCCACCCGTTCCTGCTTGTTTACGCTATCTGGCTCCTTGGCTATTTCTTGTTTCAACATGTTCAGTTCATTTTGTATATGTCGTAAACTGTACAATGCATAACTAACGCTTTGAAAACTGTTGTCCACGTTTGTGGTAGCTTCCTGTACAGCTGTTTCCACATATTTGAGTTTCGTTTCGAACATATCTGCCATACAACTGCGCTTGGTGTGCTCCATGTCGTGCATTTCCATCATGTTGTGAAGGCGGTCGAGGTTAGCCGTCACAGATGTCCAAGCTGGCGTTTGTGGATACAGGTTCTCGACACTTTGCTTTAGTCGATCGGTGATCATGTGGCTAATTGCATTCCCGGCACTTTCTATTCCGCTGATGACGACATGGCCGGCTTCCAGTTCCTGCCTGTACGTGGTTCGGGTTCCCGTCCTCGCGGCAACTATGTCGACAAGACGGTACAGGCGTTTAGCTAAAGGAATGTCACTCGTCCCAAGCTGTTTAACGCCAAGCTGTGTGCCAAACCTGACCTGATCCTGCAGCCGCGTGGGACATTCCAGGACACGCGCCAGGTGTCGGAAGAGCGAATCCAGCATCCGGGTAACCTCATCTGTTGGCCCACATCTGTTCACGTGTTGTAGTATGGTGTCGGGCAGATTTGCTTTTTCAGATAAACCGGTGGTCAGCAATTTATTATAAGCCTCGGTAACATGGTCTGCAGGTTCGCCGTGATCGGACCCGGTGTGTTTGTTATCCATGTCGGTTTTTTGTCTTAGGTGTTCCGCACGCACATTCAGCAGCTGAATCTGGTGTATGGCTGCATTGATGCTTTTGTCCGCTGCATGCAGTTTTTTCGCGAAACCACCGTCTCCTTTGTTCCAATGGGTACCCGCCGCTGCTTTTGCTGCCGTCAGGGCGTTTAGCGTGTCATTCAGTCGTTTTTGTGAGTCGCGCAGTTGGTTGTTCGCTTGGTCCAGTCCGGTTTGGTCCCACGTGGTAATGAGATGATGCATGCCGTCCTTAGAAAAACTTTCGATATCCTCTGAACTGGCCTTTATGGCAGACGCCGAACCTCGTACGGTTTCCGTGCAATCTCGCACGGTCTGATCCGTCCACTCGTTGAAAACCTGAATGATGCAATGGAGCAATACGTTGCTGGTCCTCTTCGGGGTGGTTTCTCTCCAAGCCCGTTCTGTGAGAAATTGAATGCGGCTGGCGTTGTCTGTGTCACGCGCGCACTGCTCTGCCCGAAGGTTTTGATAGATTTCAAGCAAAGTTTCGGCTTCTTTACGTTTCCGTTGATATTGCTGTTTCTTGTCTGAGTTGTCCGAGCACATGTGTTCAAGCAATCCGAAAACGGCCGGGACTTCATCCGCGATACAACGTGGAGCATCCTGTGAGGCACTGTCGTCTAGTCCGCTTGTGTACACGTGTGCCAACCGCTCTACGTCTTCTGTCAAACGGTCTGTCCAATGTGAACAGTGCAAGCAGAGATCCGTAACCTCTTCTTTAGTGAGCGGATAGATCGTGTCCATGTATTGTGTCAGGTTGCTTGTCACGTCTGTGAGAGTGCCACTTGCAGTGAGATCTCTGACGATTTCCTCGCGCCTCTGGCGTTTTTCTTTAGCTTCCAGTTCTTTTCTTTTAGTCTGCATGACCCTCTTGGCCTCCTCTATCTGTGTGCGTGTGATTGGTTCGGTTTTTTTAAAACGGATCTGCTCCTTCTCCTTATTTCCCCAAAAAGTAGTGTCCTTGCTGGCGACCAGCGTTCCGTCTACCACGCAGTTACCGCGTCTGAGTTTGTCCAAGGTGCTGTTGTGTATATCGAGTACTCCCACCTGCTGATCGAGTTCCTTCTTGTACATATCGATATCACGTGTATTTTCAAATTGAAACGTCTTGCATGCCTGGATCCATGCACGTGTCTTTTCCGTTGAGGTGTTGTATTGTTCAGTGGCGACCAGCACTTCTTTCAACCATGCCGTTTCTGCTGCAGCCGTTTCTGCCGCAGCAGTTTGCGCCGCGTGTGTTCTGGCTATCAATTCGTCATCACCTGTGCCCCGAACGGTAGAGGACTGCCCAGGACTGCTTGCGGTTTGTGCCTGTACATGCTCGGCTGTTTTCCAGCCTTGCAACTTTCCTATGAGCGCGTTTGCCTTATCGTTCTTTGCATTCAGTAACTGTAGTATCTTCTTCAAGCCGTCCGAACGACATCCTTTTACGTCGAACGGCTGGTCCTGATTCCCACCTAACTTTTGAAGCCATGCTGCGGCTTTATCCTCACACCACGAAAGTGATTTCTTCACCTGGCTCACCTTTTCAATGTGTTCTTCCAGGAGAGTGACATTCTTACGGTTGCTTTCGTCCGACGTGTACGACGCGTCTACGTTTCTGAACATCTCATCTACTCGACTTACGTGTTCATTTATCTGCTTTTCCAATTCCTCGCTTTCGGCGTTCCACACGTTTTTGAAACAGCAGCGCAACCCTTTCAGAATAGGTTTGGTGCCGGGCTGACGAGCCCAGGCGATCAACCTGTTCAGCTTGTCCTCGCAGGAATCGTTGTGAGAGGCATTATAAACGTCCTTGCAAACTCCGAGCAACTCCTGCAGCTCAGCGCCGGTACTGTCAGGTTTCTCAAGTAGACAGATGTAACACGGTAGTTTTTCAGGCGGAGCATCGCATCCAGGTGGACACGATTGCTCATAGTCAGACAATGCAATTTCGACGTCTTTGACCACGTTATTGACCCACACTTCCACCGCCTGTTTCCCAAACGATACGTCGTCCTTTTGCAGAGGCAGAAGAGATTGTACGACGTTTCTGGCTCTCGCGTATTCCAGTTGACCGCTTTTCACGAGCTGCAGCAGTTGTTTTCTCTCTGCGTCCTTTTCCTATTTACTCAGTTTCTCCAACTGTGCCCGCAGTTTCGTTCTCACTTTCTCTGTGTCCGGCAGGTCGGGGATCGCATACACCTCTGCGATGACCCGCAATTCATCCCATATCCCTGCGGGGATGCCATGGTCTTTCATAAGAACATTTTTGGTTGTGCGTCGCAGGGATTGCCCATCACCCTCCAGCTCGTCGATCGTTTGTATAAACGATGCTGCTTCTGTGCACGAAGAGCACTCAGTACCCATGCAACGTTTAATAATTTCCTCGAGGTGGCGCTTATGAGAGACGTAATCGTCCTTGGCTTTGCTTACCCGCGTGTTCCATTTTTTCACCTCCGGGCACCTCTGAGCAATGGTAGCGATGCGCACCTGCATTGGTGTATTCTTTTCCGTCAATATGCGACGGGTTTCGTCCCGCGTCAAAGGATCGTTCTCGTGACGGTCGTTATTCACTTCGTCGGACTGGTTTTCTCTCACTGATGCCGTTTCGGGCGCTGAAGGAGGGCCCTCCGTTGGTTCAGTTTCGGTCAGCGGCGTTGAAGGGACATTCCTTCTCCTCCAGTGCGACTTGCGGAGCTGTGGTAGTGACACTACCCGTGCGCTCACAGCAGCTATGTCCTGCTCAATTTGTTTCAACTCTCTCTGCAGCTTTTTCCCCGTTTCTGTCAACGTGTTATGCCATTGTCCATTTTTTTTAGAGGTCACCCTGTACTGTGCTGCAGATTCATACACGCTTCTGAGCAGTTCCCGCAAGTCTTCCTGCATATCTGTGATCTGTATCTTCATGCGTCGTAAACTTTTTTCATCGTCACCACTGGTCCCGCTTCTGATACGGAGCCTCATCAGACGTAATTGGGGCATAATCTGACCGAGCATTGCATCGACTCGTTCGTCGAGAGCAGAAGCGTCCAGTTCGTACCATGTCTCGAGGCACGCGCGGATCTTATCATGTACACATTGCAAAGAAGCATTCTCGAGCCATGCTTTGAGTTGATCCACCATGTCTATCAGCGTTTTGTTATGGTCAACGGCGCTGGCGCGCAGCACCCTGTACATTTCCAACAGCGCTCTGCCCGTCGCAACTTGTGTATCCGTTTCTTTGTGTAACCAGAAAATCCCGGGCACTCCACGGGGTGGCTCGGCCAACATGGACGGTGACTCTTCTGCTTTTTTTTCGATGTGGATCAGGGCATATTCGATGTAATCGGCCATGTTAGTCATCCATGCTTCGACGGTACTCTTAGCGTCTTTTTCTTCTGCGGGCGTTATTGGCAGGACGTGCTGGTATTTCGACTCGTTTCGTTTCACGTCATCGTACGTGACACTGGGGTCTCGCAATTCGTTCAAAAGGCCTGCCCGCATGTCTGCGATTGTTTGATCATTTTCTTTCTTTTCCCTTTTGGCTGCTTCTGTTTCTGCCTTGTCTAAAGCCTTTGTAGCCTTCGCTGTGTTAGGCATTATGTTTATCTTGTGCTTACGCTCTACTTTCTTTTTCACAATCAGGGGTATATCGACGCCCTGTAATGATGGGATATTCGTACGCGCTCGCAGTGCTTTCGTCTTCAACATTGTCAGTTTCTGCTTCATTTCCTCTACCTCCTCGATATTTCCAACCACTTTGGACGTGCAAATTGCACAGAAATGTGCAAGTGTGTCTCTACGTTCGTTGTATACTTTGACTGCCTCTTCATACCGTTTGACCAACGACGCAGCATGTTCGTCCATCTTTCCGTGCGTCACGCCTTTTGAGGGGCGACCTCTGTTGTTTGAAGCTTTTCCGGGTTGACTTTTGATATGGAGCTTCTTGCGGGTCGATGTGTTCAGATCGTCGACTCCTGGGTCGCCTTCGCCTGATCGCGGAGGGGTCTGTTCATCACGGGTGATGTCACCCTGCACATCTTCCATTTCTTCCGTCTCGGATGGACCCGAATGTTGCTCGTATGCCGCCACATCCTGCTCTTCCATATCCGCTTCAGCCCCTGTGTTACAGGCGGAGGCGGGGTTTGGTTGGCCTGCCCCGTCATCGGGCTGCTCCTGAGCAGGTCTTGTGGCGACGTCCTCTTCTGTCGTTTCCTCACGGGTGATGTCACCTTGCACATCTTCCATTTCTTCCGCACCGGACTGACCCGAATGTTGCTCGGATGCCGCCACATCCTGCTCTTCCATTTTCTCGTCAGCTCCTGTGTTACAGGCTGAGGCGACGTCCTCTTCTCTCGTTTCGTCCACCCGGTCCGACTGCTGCGTATCAACTGGCGTGTTCGCCCGCGGCGTGCTGTGGACGGGGGCAACAGGGTCCGTTTGCTCTCGGACAGGTGCGTCCACTCGGTTCTCAGTTATACTGTACAATCTGCTTTCGTATCCGTTTACTTTCAGCGTGTACGCGAGATTTGTTATATGCTTAATAGCCTCTGCAAGAATGTCAAATCCCAAAAGCACAGATGTGCCCGTTGGTGTGACCTTCCCGCGCATGTCCCGACTGTGCGAATCGAAGACGTAATATTTGCTACCTTTTTGCATGACAGCGATTGCGCAGTCTTGGAGTATCAGGATCGACGATAAGTACCCCTTGTCGTCACACAGAGCCATCCGTAACGTTCTGTAAGTGTTACGGAAATCATTTCTGTTAATCAGGTCGCTCCGGTACATGTACGATACCACAGAGAAAGAACGCGAGAAGCAGTCAATCGTTTCCGGCAACTCGTCCAAACAAACGTATCCCGCGTCTTCCACAGGGTACCCTTTAATGCTGTAGTAAAGCTGGTCGCCGGCGTCTAAAATGTCGTCTAATGTGGAGGTTGTCCAAGTCTCCGGGTCCTCAATGCTGCACCGGATCAAAGCCACTGCGCAGTTGGGAACACACTGTTTTCCGACTGAGAACGTAAGAAAATGTTGGTGGTCCCCTTGGTGAAATGACCCCGTCACGCACTTCGTGATCACCGGGTGTCCGGGTGGTATATCACACGCGTCTGTGTTTGATGCATCTTTTCCCGTTGTATCTTTCTGTGACGCGTGCCGGGGAGGTCCGCCTGAACTCGATCGTGTTTCGTCCGGGCGGTCGCTGCGAGGCATATCTCTCTGTTTGTCAGATCCTCTGCCTTCGTTTGCGGTCTCCGTATCACATGGGCGGTCACCGCGTGACGCGACAGTCTTTCCTTGTGTATTGACAGGGACACGCCGTGCGTCGTTCACGCCTCCCTCGTCTTCCACCGTGCCGTCCGACTCATCCATGGTAGTTACACTAATAGGCACGTTTCCCTCACATTCGCTACTCTCGTCCATATGCTGTTCCAACGTGTCATCAGACGCATCGCTGTCGTCCATGCTCTGCTCGAACGTGGCAGGCATATTCTGTATTCTTTCTGTAAGTGAAACAGAACTCGCGTCATCTTGTTCCTGTCCGTCCTGTGTTTCTTCTGTTTGCATAAACGGTGCACCTGTGACCGTGTGTGAATCTCTCACCCGCGGTGCTAGGAGGGAAGCGTGGTCCGCGCTGGGGTTTGGGGTCTGCGGACGACAAAGAGTCATATCTACACTATACATACCGCCTTTGTCCAGTTGGAAGTACTCCCGAGTTTTTATGTCTTCGAACGTATCACACAACATAACACGTGTCGGATAGTCTCCAGACATGGAAGGGGCGCTATCGTCACCTTCCATTTCTCCACACTCTTCCGCGCTGGTTTGCCTCTGCTCACAGGCTGTTGTGTCCATCTGGTCCGAGTCGCCCCTCGCGCCGCTCGTATTTTCTTCATGTGTTGTTTGTTCTGCGTTTTTTGCATGTCCGGCGGTGTCTTCCGCGGTCGGTCGTTCGCCTGCCTTTTCCGAGCCCGAGGGCGTCGTAACTGTGTCATCAGCGGGCCGGGATGATAACTGACATGGCCGATCGTTCTGCGCACTAGATGCTCTGCGCCGTTGTCCTAGCCGCTTTTTGCGTATGCACTTTGGCTCGTCTTCCGACCCAGGAGGTTTCGAGTACGGGTGGTCAACGTGCGCAACGCGTAGCTGGCGCCTTGGTCTCCGCTTGGGAAAGTCAGGAACTGGTGTGGGGTGTATGACACGAGGTTGTAGTATTTTGGTACTGAGCCGTACCGAGTTGCGTTTAAGACGTCGCGCTGTCTTCCTCAGAGCTTCCTTTTGCTTGTCAGCGGTAGAATGCTCGTTTGATGGTTTCAAAACACTCTTGTGGCCCTTTCGCCCACGCGTTTCTTTTTTGCACGCACCCGTGTCTGGAGAGCCGTCTGCGATACGGCGAGCCGCCTCCGCACCACCTGTATGGGCAACAGGCGAGGCTGTTTCTCCTACCGTCCTTAAATGTTGATTTGCATCTTGTTCCGGTGCCTCATTCTCCCCCACATGTTGCGGATGTTCAGAAGGAATATCTTTGTCAGCAGTATCCCCTGGGACGGCAGAGACAGAAGGCGCGACGTGTTCAGCCCCTGCGTTTTCCCCCAGATCAGTGACAGAGGGCGCAGTGGGTACGTTATCGGGACAGATGTCTGAAGCGCTAAATATGTCACATTGGTTCATTGCCATCTGCAGGATGTCCTCTTGGCCCTGCCGCATGGGCGTTCCCTGTGCTGTATCGCTGTGAAATGGAGGGTCTTGGGTAACAGTTGTATCCGTGCTGTGTGCCTTCCCTTCTTGTATACTTTCTTGTTCGTCGGTTTCATGTTGTTCAATGTGATGTGATGTGCCCCCGCCATCGGCAGTTGCGGGGCAGGGAACAAACCCATTTACTGTGTCACCTGTAACCTTTTTCTCTTCATGCCGCTCGTCATGCTCTAGGGCGGCGATGATGGTGGCGACGGCACTTTCGGTTTCGTCCGTATCAGATTTACTCAGTTGTCCCTCTTCACCTCTGGCTTCTTGGCCGATGCTCAAACCTGTTACAGGCCGTTGATGTGTGTTGACTCCGGTTGATGAAGACACGTTGGACGTGTCTGAGGGGGTCTTTCTCACAGGGTCATCCTGCTGTTTGCGGTCGTCTTCCCCGTCAAATGAAGGAAGACTGAACGTGGTATCTTCTGTGAAAGGATGTTCATAGTGTACAGACCCGGACGCGCCCTGGTCAGCAGGTTGTGTCTGAACGCCTTGGTCATTTGATTGTCCGTCGCCAAACAGTTCAGATAAAAAATCATTCAGATCGATACCACCTTCCGCACAGTACACGTTTTGATGTCCTATGTGATCAGCCGTTTCTGTGGGCAGTGTCAATTCCCGTGTGTCGTCGGCTGTGTCACCTGGCACACGATTGGGCTGCCCCGTTCCGCCCTGTTGGTAGACACCATCCGCTACCTGTTGTACCCCCGCTTCCGACTGCCGCAGTTCGATTTCTGCAGCAGCAATTGCGGCTTCTAGTTTGGCCCGTTCTGCTGTAGCTTGTGCGGCTTCTCGAATGGCGCGTTCTGTTTCAGCTTCTGCGGCTTGTAGTCTGGCGAGTTCTGTTGCGGCCAGTGACATTTCACCTGTCATCATATCGAAATCGGTTTCGTCTTGGTTTGATGACGAGGCTGGAATCTGAGCACCCAGCATTGTAAGCTGACCCAGCAATTGTTGGGCGGCATTATCGTCGTCTACGTTCCTATCGGTTTCGTCATTAATCTGTGACATGGCTGGTGGCGATACAGCACGGATACTTTTAATCGGTGACCAGGCTGGTTGTAGTTCAGCATGCATATTTTTTACTTCATTGAATAATACCTGGGGGTCGGGTTCGGGGCCTTTTTGGACAGCCTCCTGGGTCGTTGCGTCTCGTGTCTCAGGTGCGGGATCACTATGGGTTTGCGTTTCTGACGTAGTCGTGGTGTCCATTTGGGGTGCCTGTGCGGGTGTTTTGGGCTTAGTACACTTCTTTCTTTTCGATTTACTGCCTGAGACCGGTTGGTCGTCTGTCACACTGCCCGACTGTGGACGGCTTGGAGCGTTTGTTCTACTTGCTGTTGATGTCATCCGCCGTTTTCGTATTTCTGTTTTATCCGCTGTTTCCTCCGTACTCATCGCCTCTCCGCTTTCACCACCCGCCGTCACATGTTCATCCGTACACATTTGATCTCCCACCAGCGGCATTTGCACTGATTGAAGGCAGGTGCCGCCGGTGCTGTTCTTCCCGCAACGGCCCTGTTATCGGTCTTTCGTCCAATCCGCCGCTACGCTCTTGTCTGGTGCTGGCACTTGTCTGCATGCGGTGCATGATCCTCGCCCATTCTTTGTCAAGATCCTCGAGTAAAGAGGATGCCTCATCCGCGTACATATCTATGGCACGAGGAGGAGAACAGGACTGTGGTTGTACTTTTGCTTGTTCAGATGTCGGTATTAAAACGTCGTACCCTCCTTCGGTGTGTACGAGAGTTATTGAAGGTTTCCTGCTACGTGCTAATGATGTCAGAAGGCGGATGTCACCTGTCGTCCGCAGGACATTTACATGGCAATCGTACTTATGTGATATCGCCCGCACCGCGTCGTTTCCGGGTTCAACCCCTTCCTGCAGCTCGTTGTTACCTGTGTGATCCCTTACTACCTGACGCAACCTCCCATGCTGGCCTTCGTGCATCCCGTTCATTAGTATGGCCACAGCCCGGAAAAAACTGTTTCCGTCTCTGATGACGTTCTTGCGCGTCCATCCCTTTTTTTGCAACTGCTCGTCCCATTCCGTCCTGCTCATCGGTGTCGGGTCGGCTGTTTGCCGTGCCATTTTTATTATTGGAACTGTCTGACCTCTACAATGTCCGTTTTGCACTGACGTTTGATGACGCCCTTTTCCCGTCACAGCAAGGGACGACGTGAGGGACAAAGTTCACCATTGCGGATCCCAAATAAGTTGCCCTCCGTGACCCATCAACACGTGATGGAACAGGCTTTCAAGTTCGATCAAATGAGCAGGGACCGCTTCATGCGGACACAGAATCGCCGGCTGGAGACAAGCCTGCCGGAACACATCCGCCGCAAAGCCATAGCCGTGTTGCCGAGGGTTCCAGAGACTTACCTCCATGGGGTGTTCGTAGGCGACCATGACGTCAGAAAGTACAAAGGGGAGTACACGGACATAGTGAGGTTAAAGACGCAACCCGTCCGGGAAAGTTTGGGCAGGGCGGGGGCAGAATTGCCCATAAATGTCGACCTCAGCCACCTGGCGACCACAGGGCCTGGCCCCGTCGACGTTTCCGATTCTTCAGCACCGACTGTGGCCCACCCGAAACATTTCGTCCCTGGGCTGTTAATGTTCACACGTCGGCGTCTGCACCTGCTGGACGCGGACGCAAAGATGAAGGACAGACTACGTGTGCAGCAATCGGGTCTCACGTACGCCGAGAGATTATGCGAAGTGATACAGGATGCTAGCGACGCCCTCATTTCACGCGTGGAAGGACCGGACACGGACGGCTATTTACATCAGGTGCAGGGGAAATCGTCCTACGGCCGACAGGTTCCAATGAAGTCTCTGCTGGCAGCACTTCACAGTCGGAGACTCAAAGACGAAACATCTGTCTTTGTCAACACCATCACTGATTGCATGGCTGATGTCACCGTGGACGCTATGCAGGACGCCAAAAAACTCGGCAAGCAGTGGGACCCAGTGGGACTCTTCACAGAAAACTTCATTCCGTCAGGAGTGTACATAGGCTGTCACAACACGAGCGGTGGTTCACTGCTGGACGCACCTGTCAACCAGTGCAATTTGCCACACGCTGTCCGTCTGTGCGTGTCAGGGCGGCCTCGCGACGCCGCCGATAAGGTGCATGCGCATTGTAACACGTTCATCCCTCCTTCCGATGAAAAGCTACAGTTGTGGTGTCCCGTCGAAAATTACATCGATATGGACCTATGTTACCACACTGAGGACGACGAATATTACGACGAATATAAAATCATGTACGACCGCTCTGGTGCATTCGATGGAACACCAACGCGGATAAATGATTTCCAACTGTTTTTTGTCGTGGCCATGTTGGAACAAGATAAGATTGGGCTGTATATCGTTAAGTCAACCAAAACAGCCAGACACGTGTCACGGCACGTCCACCGCTACGTCGGGACAGGTGTGGGTCGTGTGAGGCGCACATTCTGTGCCACTTTGGAAATGGCCAAGTGTCGATCGGTTTCAGTACAGGACGCGAAGAAAAACCTGTTTTCTGTTCTAACAAGAACAGCGGCGTGGGCAGCGTCTTTTCGTTTGGGGCGCGTGCGACAGTTTGCTTCTAATGTACCGTGTGTGGAAGTGAGAGACGGCCGCGTGTATTTTCCCTATTTCTTGCTTGATCTTGATACAAAATACACTTATGCTTTTTGATGATATGGAACGTGTGTGATAAACAACAAGGCATTGTATAGGAAATTGTTGTTCCCAATAAAAACCACATATTGTGCTTTGACAAATGAATCATCTATGTTTTTCTTCATATATCTGTTATATGTGTTGTTGTACGCTGTATGTTTTTAAATACAATTTGTTTCACTTCCATCTCTCACCAACGTCCAAATGCCCCCATTTATTATTTTGTGTACATGGTGTGTGTGTGTGCGCGCATTCAGGTTATGTGGCATATAAACCCCGCACATTGCAGGTTAAATTTAATATCTATCACAAACAGACCAAAAAGAAACGACATAAACGTACTATTGTGTCACATAAAGGGGGTAAAACCTAACCACAATCTACACAACGCAAACAATTATGCTTCATACGATCAGTTATCAGGTAAACGGGTTCATTAAATACGTCATGTGTAGTGACTGTTATATTAGTGTTGGTAATATACGATAGGGGGCGCTGCCTCATACAGCACTGGTCAACACAACAAATTAGCCCTTTGCCAGACAACGGTCTACATGACATTTACGAAATACCTGCTACAATTTTAGGAAAAATATGTCTCCAACGTTCCACGAGTAACATTTACGATATCTTCACCAAAGATTTAAATGTGTCCACAACCCTACTATATAAACAGGCCGGCTCTATAATACTATCAGTTGAGAGCGCTCTATGGGCGCTTTTGGGTCCCAGACGGCTCCCCTGTGTCTGTGACGTCACACTTTCCATCAGCCAATCAAATCAAGGAACAGTACCTATTCATGATAACATAAGAAACTTACGTACACAAAGCATGTAGTCCCTGTGGCGCAACGGTTAGCGCGTCCGGCTGTTAATCGGAAGGTTGGTGGTTCGAGCCCACCCAGGGACGTTATACCTCTATGGGCGCTTTTGGCTCCCAGACGGCTCCCCTGTGGGGGAGGGGGGGACTTGAGGGGGGGAGGGGGCGGCCCCTCCCTCTGCCTTATGTCAAGAAGTAGTAGAGTTGTGGCCTGTGGCCACCAGGGGTCGGTTGTGTGGTTCAAGTCAGAAGTAGACCAGTTGTAGGTTTGGGGATCGCCGGCGGGGGGGGGGGGGAAGAAGAGTCGGTAGGATGTGAAAGGTCGATTGGGGTCGCCGAGGTATTATCCCCTGGGGCGAGGCCCCCACAACGGGCCTTCCATGTAATTCCTTATGGGGGCCTCGCCCCCTGTGTATATTCTTTGTAGGGATCGATCCCACATAAAGTATTATCCCCTGGGGGCGAGGCCCCCACCACGGGTCTTCCATATAGTTCCTTATGGGGGCCTCGCCCCCAGTGTATATTCTTTTTAGGGATCGATCCCCCATAAAATATTATTCCCGGGGGCGAGGCCCCCACCATGGGCCTTCCATGTAATTCCTTATGGGGGCCTCGCCCCCTGTGTATATTCTTTGTAGGGATTGATCCCACATAAAGTATTATCCCCTGGGGGCGAGGCCCCCACCACGGGCCTTCCATGTAATTCCTTATGGGGGCCTCGCCCCCAGTGTATATTCTTTGTAGGGATCGATCCCACATAAAATATTATTCCCGGGGGCGAGGCCCCCACCACGATCCTTCCATGTAATTCCTTATGGGGGCCTCGCCCCCTGTGTATATTCTTTTTAGGGATCGATCCCCCATAAAGTATTATCCCCTGGGGGCGAGGCCCCCACCACGGGCCCTCCATGTAATTCCTTATGGGGGCCTCGCCCCCTGTATGTATTCTTTTTAGGGATCGATCCCCCATAAAGTATTATCCCCTGGGGGCGAGGCCCCACCACGACCCCTGTGGAGAAGCCTCTATAGGGGCCTCGGCCCCAGGGGAGACTCTGTGGTGATCGGAACGATCCCATTGTGCTTTGACATGCGTTGCACACCGTTGGCTTTCCCAGTACCGATGATACCCGACGATCACTCTTTAACCATTCACATCCGTATACGAACCCACCTAGGACTCCCCTGTTCCTCCCCGGCGACCCCTGCTGACCTTTCACCTCCGACCCGATCCCATCCAGAACTCCCCTGTTCCTCCCCGGCGACCCCTGCTGACCTTTCACATCCGACCTCGTCGACCCCAACCGACCTTTCACATCCAACCGACCTACAACCGGTCCACTTCTGACTTGAACCACACAACCGACCCCAGGCCCCCAACTCTATTACTTCTTGGCATAAGGCAGAGGGAGGGGCCGCCCCCTCCCCCCCTCAAGTCCCCCCTCCCCCACAGGGGAGCCGTCTGGGACCCAAAAGCGCCCATAGAGCGCTCTCAACTGATAGTATAATAGACTCGGCCTGCTTATATAGTAGGGTTGTGGACACATTGAAAACTTTGGTGTGCGGTAGATTTTACGTTTGTGCAAGATGTACGCGCAAACTGGAAAAGATATCGCAAATGTCACTTGTTGAACGCTTTAAGCATATTTTTCCGAAGATTTTAGCACATATTTCGTAAATGTTGTGTAGACCGTTGTCCGGCAAGTGGCCATTTTGTGTTGCTGACCAATATGTTGGCGTCAGTATCGCCACCTGCCGACGACCAGTGGAACTATATCAGATAGACAACAGATTTATCAAGTTGAAGGAACACAAATGTAACAAACATGTTCCCAAGCTACTAACGTTCATGTATAAATCTCTTGTGTATCATACTATAATTCACGGGAATCTGTTTGTCTGTCTGTCTGTCCGGATTCTTTCGCACGCTAGGGATTGCACGGTCGTCAAACTTCGTGGGAGGGTGCATCTTGGTCCGGGGAAGAACGAGTTTATATTTTTTAGGCGTTCGGTAAAGAAATGGCCTCAAAATCGATAAAATTATTCTGGGTTTAATACCTGCGGTGTGCCATGGCCATTCTCACATAGTGCTTCCTCATAATTTAAGAAATGTGTGCGTGCAGGTACAGATATGGGTATACTCTAGTTAATTCTAAAGAGTACATATGATTTGCCCTGTAACTTAATCTCTTCCAAATTATAGCAAATATATATTCATAAGTGTTAATGGATTCCGTAGTCCAGTACGGTGGTGTATATTTTAATACATTTGAAGTCAATGCCAACTGTGGGGCCGGTTAGCTCAGTTGGTTAGAGTGTTGTGCTGATAACGCAAAGGTCGCGGGTTCGACCCCCGTACTGGCCACGTATTCATTTTGGTTTTAAGCCACATTCATCCATTTTTATTCTTTCATTTCCCACCCAGGTACACAGCAGTTTATCAAAGAAAGTAAACTATTTTCTGTTGTTTATACATATCGAACAAAATTGAAATGGCCTTAGCAAACTGCAGGGACACATATACTTTAGTCTCTTACACGGGCATATGATGGCGCTCCTGCACCCAACAATATTGATTAAGATATAGACTGGTAACCCGCTCTATTGTGGCACCGCTGCTCTAGGCCAATCATAGAGACGGGCGTACAACGCCATCTTTTGTACCCTTGGCAGACTGGTACCAACCCAAGTATATATTATATATGATTAAAAAATAAGCATTTTCGTTTGCTCAAATAAGTTACCAAAAGTTGGCCGTATATTAAATGTGACATTAATAATTAGATTAATAGAGATTAATGATAAATCACTGCTCCGTACAGGTATCGTTTGTCATCACGCTGCCAACTGTCTAGACCCCAAGTAAACAATTGAAGTAAACAATATGTATTACTGGGATTAAAGGCATTTATATAGGTCGTCTGTGACGTCATACTTTCCATCAGCCAATCAAATCAAGGAACAGTACCTGCTCATGATAAAATGAGAAACTCACGTACACAAAGCATGTAGTCCCTGTGGCGCAATCGGTAGCGCTTCCGGCTTTTAATCGGGAGGTTGGTGGTTCGAGCCCACCCAGGGACGTTATACATGTTTTTATATCCCCTATACCATCCATACAGCGGCCCCTGTTGGTCATCTTGTACAACATATTTTGTACGAATTAGACCAATACGGTTCTATTCATTCATCACCACTTGTTTTGTGCTTTTTCCGCTACATCAATCAGCCCTTCCAGTGCGCAGAAGGATAATTACAAAGTGCATGTTTATATATCGGTTATTGTTCGCCGTGTCCGGCTCCACAATATGATGTTGATCAGGATAATGTTCATTGTATCATGTACGACAAATGGACGGGAATGGGATGGGTTCAGATCGGACACATATTATGTTCATTGGCGTGTAATGTCATTTAAACAGCGCAAGCTATTGAACGCACCCTCACACCCTTCCCCCCCCACACACAAACACATTCAGGTAGGCATGTTATAGTGAATCGGTGAATCAATCAGTGACATCACAATAAACAAGACGGAGATGAAACTTACATTTTATTCGACAATAAACACATCATACATAATTACTAAACTGCATGAGTTGTGTTGGGGTGTAAAAGTATATACAGCAATCCCAGATGAGGGAAAAAAGCGCAACGACGGCGGAACATGTTACACGACACATAAAGTTCACGGCTGGCACGGGAGATAGCGACGTAAGGTGTCCTGAGGTCTCCGCACATGCCGTCACTTACAGAGACGGCCACCCGCTGGTATGTGTGACCTTGAGATTTGGTTACAGTCACGGCCGTCTGCGAAACCATGGGGACGCGGAATGACGAGTGCAATGCGAAACGGGGCACGTCGATTTCTGGTTCTGTGATGTACTCTTCCGATGACGGTAATGCGAGGCCGACCCAACCCGTCTCTTCGGAACACACCACCGCGCACCGCAGCTCGAACTTGTCGCCTGAGGAACGCACGGCTTTTACGAAACGGGGCAGGGTCGACTTTTCGTAAGGCTGGTAATTAAGGGCGTCGAACGGAGAATCGGCGGGTATGGTCCTGCTCCCGAGCACGGTGACTACTTCGGCTGTATCTAATACCTGGTTCGGTATCACGTACCGCTGGTCGACAGCTCCCAGGCCTTTGTCCGCCGAGCCTTCCGGTTCTGTGAGGCACGTTAGATCCAGGTGCACCTCACATTCGGAGATGTCCGGGTATTCGTCAGCGGCACGCATGTATGTTGTGCTGAGATCGGACACCAGCGTGTTCAGGTAGTCAAAATCCGTGGCAGGGTCGGGAGCATCTGCAGAAGCATCTACGTCGAAACGGCTAATGTTTTCGTCAACACAGTTACCTTCCTGTCCGAGTGAGTGTTTGGCCATGAAACGGTCAGCCACCCCCTTGTCGGACAGCAGGCTGTACAGGGCCTCGTATGCTCCTTGCAGGATGGCACAAACGAACGGTGTGTGGGCAGGGAGGAAGGACAGGCACATCCTGGGTAGCGCCGTTCTCATCAGCAAGCGGAAAGGTCCCTTGAACCCTGTCAGCACGAACTGACATGCCCGCCGACATACAGCGGGCTTGCCGACCGGCAGGGTGTGCTTACACATGAGAACTCTGTATCTTTGAGGGAGCAAGGGGTCTGTCTGTCTCGCGTCCGGACGGGGGGTTTCCTTTTCCCGTACTTTGTGGCCGTTTACCGGGCCTTGGCTGTCCGTGAAGTTTTCTGGTGCCGGGTCGTCCGTGACTTCCCAAGTGTCCTTTGTCGCCTTTGGCCGCAGTATGTGGTTGTCTTCTCTCTTCCTGTCGGGTGGAGGGTAGTATTCGCCTTCTGGCTCGTACACTTTTCCACCCGCGAAATAATGCACAGACTCACTCGTGTACTCGAACCCAAACAGGTTCGGGGCGTGTGTGTATAGTGAGTCTATGAACGAATCGAGTGAGGTTAACACCAGCCCCGTTTCGGTAACCATCGGGGCCATTTGGTGATCGGACCCCCAGTTCAGACCGACTGACGTGGAGCTGTTTTCCTTGTCTCCCGGAGGCTGTGCACCCGAGTTAGGTAGGGCTCGTTTTGCCCACGCGTCACGAAACATGTCGTCCACCCTCCGGTTATCCTGCTTCTCACGTAACGGTCGTCGACGTTTCCTGCCCGGCATCCGCTGTTCTCTGAACTGCGCCTGCAAAACGGACAGGTACGCGATCGCGTCGTGGACGTTCAGGAAAACCCATATGCCCAAATCGGCGGATTCCATAGTTTGTTTGCAACGTTTGTCATACTCTGCGACTTCGTCGTTACTGGCGAATATTCTGATGCAGCCTGTGAGGTCTGTCGCGGTGCCGTCCGCGGTTGTGTCCAGGCTCATTGGTTCCTCTACCACGTGGGACGGCACCACGTGTTTGTCCAACAGACGGATGGTGTCGGGGTCCCTTATGCCGTAGTGAAGGTCGTAAAGGAGTTCGCTTATTTCCAAGTGGCACCTTTTGTTGACGTACATCACGACGGTGTGATTTGGTTCGTACACGCCGGTGGCCTTGGCGATGATAGGGACGTTGCAAACATGCTGCAGCATGCTGACGGCCGGCACTCGGTTCGCCACGGGTCCCATACCGTCTGACCGTATAGCCGTCGACTGGCTTTCTGAACCCAGTAAAATGAAAACCAGAGGTTTCTCGTGGTAGATCCCAAGACGGCACGCCGCGTACCGATACAAGAAAGCGTATGTATATAAGTTGTAGCTGCTGGCCATCCCCGCCTCGTCCACTAGCACGACGTTACTGCTGCATATTTGAGGGAAATCAAACCGGAAACTAGACTGTAACCATGGCATGTCCACCCGTTTCAACCCCATGTTCGCCATGCATGTGAAGTCCCTGTGTTGTTGATCCTTCTTGTTACACCGCCCCTGCGTAGCGCCACTGCGAGGAGGTTTACTGGACGACACCTGACCGGCCAATTTGACCGCCGGGATCGAAGCCGGGACGCATGCGGGACCGTGGCTGTATTATTTTCCTGCCTTTGACGTACGATACCTTGTTCCCGTGCCGGGCCACAGTGTCGTCTTCCCTTTCGAATGCCTCGGCGTAGCGAGCCCATTCCGTACCCAGCGCCGTTTCTATCCTTTTAAGTTTCATTTTAAGGTTGTCGAACTGAGACCGGAAATTCCTGTGGTCTGTAAGAATCCCGTCCAGCTGGGCTTCTGCGAAGGAGGTAGGGTTCAATGTCGAAGCCGGCTCGCGGGGTTCTGCTTCACGGCAGTTGTACATCAACTGCAATTTCGCTAACGTCCCGACGCGCCCCACTTGGTGTGACTTCAGAGCGTTGTGGAGGTTGGTCACGGAGGCGTTTCCGGCGGCGGTGCACACCATATGTGTGTTGGCGGTGAGGATGTCCACCAGCGTGCTTTTACCCGCGCCGGCCGGGCCCGTCACGACGTAACAGCGGAAATGTACGGGAGTGAAAGAACCAGGCGTCGCCGGAACGGTAGGGTCCGCCGCCCGGCGCAGGATCTCCCATTTGCAACGTTCTGCTTCGTCGGGTATCAAGGCCTGGTTCGGGTCGAATATAGAACTGGGGAACGGCCATGTCATGTGTTCCAGTTGATGGAGCCATTTTTCTGTCTCGTACGGCGGCGACGGGCGCTGCATCCACGTTGGCACGGGGACGCGGTGTTGCTCGGTGCGAATCGACTCGGCCAAGTTGTCCGCTATACTTGTTGTTGTCAGAATGAGTCTCTCACGTTTATCTTCTGTCAAAGCCATCTGTCAAAGATGTCTGTTCGTGTACAATATGCGCAGGAGGGAGCTCAAAATAAAATGTTAGGATGGCGTGCCCTGTGTCAGGTCAGACTGCTTAAAAGTGGTGCACTGACTCACCTCGAGGCGGGAGCATGACTGATTAGGGTAATCGGGAGCCCCTGTGTTATATATGTTATATACAGTCACGTGACATATGCGCGCGCCATTCAAAAACTGGATGCGGCTGGGGGCTTCAACATCTTATCCAATAACTTCAGCCTATCTGTCACAACCTTTGACAGTGCTGGCTTTTTTTCAGCGGACGGTTCCCGTTCGGCCTCTACGGTGTCTGCTGGTTTACCGCGTGGTTTATCCCTGCCGGTTTGGCCACCCTCTGTAGGGGTGTCAGATGTGACAGCGGAGGAGACCTGTGGTTCACCTGACGCAACGTCACCTCTGTCACGTCTGTTTTGCTCTACGATATCTGCGATACCCCGAACAAGTTCTTGCAGTAACGCGCGACTGTCACGGCCGTCTTTTTGGTCACCCGCCGTAGTCTCAATAGACGGGGGATGGGCAGGAGCATGTGCTGCGGCTGGCTGAACGGAAGGTTGACTGGCTTGAAACGTGTGAGGTGGGTGGGCAGGGTGAACGTTTGTGTGAACGTGTGTTGTCAGTTTTTCCACCGTCTCCTGCAGTGTTTTAACGGTGGACTCGAGCCCGGCAGGGGAAAAAACGGACGCTCTTTGCGTTTCTGGGGATTTCAACATATCAAGCCCGGAGTGGCCACCAGTGTCCGACGTGCGTGCGTGGTTGTGATGCGCGGCTTCTTGTTCCGTTTTATCATCAGCTCTTGACGATGACCCTGTCCTTCTGTCCGCGATATGCTGTTTACCGTTATCACCGTAAAAGTAATAATGCACGGTGGAGGGTTGCTGCTGCGTGTGCGGCGTTTGTACCGTGTGCCTGTCGAACCCGGTCGTGCTGCCGTCACTCGCAAAAGGTGGGGGCGGCGCCACAGGTGCTTGCGGGTACAACGGTGTCGCGGGTGGCTGATAGGGCGAGAAGCGCGCTGATGCGTAATGCCCTGGTTGGAAGACGGGCCCTGCGTTCGTCGGCGAACCCGGCCACCAGACCCCGGACCCTGGCGCATAAGCTGACGGCTGCGTTTGTGTTCCGACCGTCGGGGATGCGTAACCGAAAGAACCGTGCGGCCATGGTGCAGCCTGAATCTGCACAGGCGCTTCCGCATCGACCCGGCCGTACTTAGATTTCAACCTTTGCAGTAGTTCTTCTTGACCCGTTATCCACTCCTTCATGTCGGCTGTTAACTGCCCGGAACCGTTAGGGGTTACTGGCGCGTTACTGTTTGATGATGACATGTCTGCGGCCAGTCGTTCGGGGTTTCCGGAACTGCCTTCCACTACGGTCAAGGTCGATTTGCCACTGTCTGAAAGATTGATCGGATCGGTGTCGTCAGAATGTTCCTGTTCATCACAAATACACGTTTGTGGTGAAGCTGGTTTCAGCGGTGTTTGTGGTGAAGCTGGTTTCAGCGGTGTTGAGCTTTCAGCGTGCCCAGCGAGTGGACTGTCCGCACCAGCGTCTGATTTGTTTTCAGCGTCAATAAATGTCGAAGCCAACCCAAGCTGTTCGAGTTCTTGTTTCTTGCATTGTTTGACCGTGAAAGGGTTCAGTGCTGCCCCCAAGAGCAGGTTGTGCCAGGTGGGCACTGTGGTCTCGTCTGTGCTGAATGTCTCCTCTGGGAGGACACGCCCTTCAGCCTCTTTAATGATATCCCTGTACAATTCCGGGCTCAGGCCGAGGTGTTTGAACAGGTTCTCGTTTTCAGTGTGCTCACAATCCGGTTCGTCCAAATGCAGACTTGTGCAGTACATGGCAAGGCAGCCTGCACGGGCGTTGTTCATCGTCAACGAAACGTGGTTCAGGAAGTCCGGGCCGGCAGCAATCTCCAGGTCCTCCTTAGTCGGACAACCCTGTTCTGAAAACGTGTCTGACAACTTCAGTGAGGACAACGACACAGCGGGGAACAGCGCCCGTAAAAGGTCTTTCGTAGAAGCGTTTTCACGGTTTGCCGGTGATCTGTCCACAAAGTAGGGACACGCCCGTGTGAGCACACCCACGAACCTCGGGTCCAACTGTATAACCCCAAACAGCCCGACGTCTGGGAGATGACGTATGTGGATCAAGCTCCCGACAGGGGGGGAGAGCCGGTCGTGTGTGATGAACACGGGTTTGGTGCATGACGCGTTTCTGTTCACATCCTTCGGTGCATCTGAACGATCGTCCACCCCTAGTGATACGTGACGTAAGATGGCGTCTGAAAGACGGTATTTTCCCCGATCGGGTCCGTTTAACCTTTTCCAGACCTGGGGACATGTACTGGCTAAACAGCAAACTGCGAACATTTTTATGGTGCTCGTGTAATTATGTCACATGTCATGTGTCGTTGTCGTCTGGCGCTTGCACCGGGGTAAATAAACAGAGATGTTCTGTTATTCTTCGTGATGTCTTTCGGCGGGAGGGGTTTCTGTCGTATACTCAATGTTCAGGCATCGGCAGGTGAAACTTTGCCGGCGGGAACACTGCCCGTTCGGCTCGTGCTTCTGCGCTCTGTGTTCTTTTGTCGCGAAAAATCTGCACAGTGTCCCGTATCTCGCCCAGTGGATGCAAACGTGGAAACATGTAATGTTCTCCCAACGTGTAAAGTTCCAGACTGTGTTTGTTTTCCACCGCCTCAGTCTGTGCGTGTTGACGTGTCGGGTCAGTGGTTGCCACAGCATATCATGCAGCAGTAGGAAACGGTTTGACGCCAGACCTCCTTATAAAAGCGCGCACCGACTGCGTTTCGCTTATTGTGCTCGCAGTTGCAGGACTTGACAGTTGTTTCGACCAGAAGCGTAGACATAAGGTTCAAACATGCACAGGTCGGGTGGTAGTTAACCAGACGAGAAAGACTACACCAGTCTTTGCGAGACCGGCGATCTGGGGGATATCACGCCTGCCCGTTTGTATGTGGTCAAGAGGGACGATTTGCTCTCGCTTGACGTCGCAGGAGGCATCATAGTGAAACAGCTGTTGGCGCAATGCGAAGGGGAACCCGGTGGTTGGTTACCTGTCGTGAGGGGGCTGACCGTGGAAAGTGATCTGCCCTGGAAAGGTTTCGTGGAGACACCGGACGGTGAAGTCAACAGTGCCGGCAGGTATCCGTTCTTGTTCCTCCTGCACGGGTACGATGACCCGCGTCTACACGAGCATGACAACCCGATGAGACAAATGAAGAACGTGAGGCAGGTGATCGATGACATGCTGCAGACCACAACCCCCGCCTGGGAAGGTTGTGAGAAAAGCGATTTTTTTCCGGTTCCGCAGAAATACACGTCTGCCGACCTGGTGGACAATGGCAAGGACCTGCACTCCCTGACTGTGCAGCGGATCATGAGCGTTGTGAAGAGTGAAGGACCGCCACTGGAGGCGAAAGATTTTTTCATCTTTGGAACGTTTACGTGGGCGCATATCAGCGCACTCATGCACGGTTGCATGTTCCTCGTGCGGGACTCGGTCAGGCGTGACGTATCCCTGCACGAAAACCTAAACGCGGTCACCGTGGATTTGTGGGACGCGACGCTGGCCTACGCTACACGCCGTTCTGCTCCGAAGCGACGGCCGCAACGGAAGCAGTTGCTTGCGGACGTCCTGCAGGACGACAGGAATTCCCCGACGGAAGAGCCCATTGAAAACCTTCTGGTCGTGTCACCCGTGCTCAGCCAGCTGATGTGGAGCATCGTCAGGGGCCTGATGCACAACCTACATATCAAACCGTACTTGGCAGACGTGGTTGTTTACATGCTCGACACACCAGTGCACCGGCAGGTGGATCTACCTCCAGGTTTCTCATCCCCGTACCAAAACCAACAGGCATGTGACAAACGGCGGCAGATATCTGAAGAAACCGCCCCTTTGGTTGCTCTGCTGGTGTATCTCACGCTCACCCAGAACACCAGTTGCCGGTTCGCGGACACTGTCGAATTCAAAAACTGGCCATGCGACGAGGACGTGCACTTTTCCCTAGTGCGACAGGCGGAGGCCACACCTTTCGGTAACCCAGAGAAGTGTACAGCAGAACTGGAGCGCATGATGCCAGGTCACGTGGAACGCCAAATGTCACCTTGCCTGGCTGAAGCCGTAGCAATGTCGTTGAGGTTGAATGAGGCTTCACTGCTGTGCAGTTTGCTGAAGTCCACGGACTCAGCCGCCGTGGACATGACGTCTTTCTTACTGACAGACAGGCAGGCCCAGCTACGGACGTCGCAGAAATGGCGTGCTTCGTTTGACATCGACAACTACCCTTTCGAACTACCGTTCGATAAGCAGGAGCGTCAGGGCAACATCAAATCGCACATGGACTCGGCAGGCCGCCACGGCAATACCGTCTTGGCCCAAAGGCTTGTCGGCCTTTCGTTGGACCTCCACGTTACGGCCAGGTCGCTAGATTCGTTCGAAACTCTGGCGGAAGGGGTGCCCTGGGACGCTGACTTGAGCGATGTGAAAAAAGCGATTAATACACGTATGTGTCACAAATGCCACAAGGACGGGGTCAGTTTGGACAGGGGACCGGAAAACTGCCCCTGTGTGTGGTTCCCACGCCCCGTCAGGCAGATCCTCGAAAAGCGGGGGACAGCTCACGACGGGTTATGCGTACCTGGGTTGCACGTGCTGTGCAAAGGACCCCATTTTACGGGCAATGTTGAGAAATCGTCCTTTGTCCAGAGAAAAGAATCTGACAGCAGAAGGAGAGAGTCGCAAGAAGCACCGTCGGGTGTGTTGGCACGCGTGCTCAAAGAAATACCGCCGGAACTGGATATGATCGTGCAGCCCCACGCGGGACGTCTACACACGTCCTTCATTGACGCGCTCGCCGGTTGTTTCATTACAAAACCCGACTCGCAGCTGCGAAAGAAGCACGACAGTACGCCTTTGGATGTCACGAGCGTTTGCAAAATGTTCTCGTGTGTGACTGATACAGTCGCGAGCGTGACGTTGGAAGCCAAACGCTTCGCGAACCTCGCCGCCGAGAGAACAGCTAACAGGAAGGCGGGGGCGACAGATGTAGAGAAACTGCGGTCTGAACTGGCCATCACGTTGTCGGGCGAGATGTTGGCCTACCAGGGTGCAGCTGTGTGGAAGATGCACCAGTGCACACTGCTGCACCAGTGCTTGCTGGCTTCTAACATGGCGCAAGCAGATGTATTCAAGCGGCTGCAGAGCGCAGCTGCTACGTACCAGCAGGTGCAACTGACGCTTTTGCATTCACCGTTGATGCTCGACAAACCGTTGTTCTCGTACAAGCCGTACGTTGTCAGGAGCGCGAGTGTACCTTCCCTGCACGATCAGGGGAGGGTTCTGGCGCACGAACACTGTTCGAAGGATTGCGTCTGGTACAAGGTCCAAGACGCATACTGTAAAATGAACACCACCACGTGGTACAAAGATAAATCTGCCGCAAACAAGAAAGGATGGCAGCGCCCGCAGGGAAGCGTTGATGCCCCGTTTGCTGAAACGCACGGTTCCATACGTGCCTCGATCATGGAGTCGCGCAGTGCGGGTGTCAGTGCTGCCGACATATATCAGGAACAGGGTGACTTCACCGTAACTCCGCGGGTGTCTGGTTTATCAGACGATGCAGTCGAGGATGAAGCAATTCCACCGGCTGTTGCGGCAGATGTGACAAGCGTTGTCCGGAATTCATCGTACGACTACATCATCGGCAACCACGAAAATGAAGAGGAGAGGTTTCGTGGAACGGGGTGGGGGTGGGTGAGCGGTCTGTCCGTCTTCACGAAACCTCTGTCTCGTGACACGCAAGGATGGATCGTCCAGATCATACAGAGTTGTTACCACCCTTCACTTAAAAAGATGATCCAGGCAAAGACCTTGCGTGAACTCGCGTTGGATGCTGAGGAATCTGGGGTGCACCTGCGGCAAGCGGACGTGCATGCTCTGGTGCGTTTGGTGCAGCTGGTCGAGACCAGCCCGCTGCGCGGCGGGAGACATGTCAGCGGTTCCAAGGAATTCACGTCTTTCCTCCTCCAGTCTCAGCTGTTCTGTCACATGAGCCAGCTATCCGATGCACACCAGAAGGAAAACGCCATTTTACCCGTTTGGGTGCAAGCTGGATGGGGTGGCGTCACCTTTAACAACCCAAAGAGCGAGGATGGTGAAGCGCAGATGCCCGTCTTCCGTGATGCCGGTCTCGTGATGGTGAAGGACGGCGTGTCCTGCCTGAACGAAGCTAGTTCTTTGCGCTACAAGGTCACGGTGGCGTGTATGAGGCCGAATTTTTATGTTCTGCAAAACCATCTTGTGGTCCGTCACCGGATGTTGATGGGTGTGAACGAGACTGAGCTCTCAGCACTGTATACAGGCGCGCTCAAGTCGATGAACTGGCCGCGTGCGGGAAAACAAGATGCTGACGATAAACGGCAATACCCGCTCTTTCTGGGGGTTAGCACGGAGCCGTTCTCTCAACGCATGCAGGTGCACCACGCTGCACGCAGTGTGCTACACGGCATGGACGCAGCCGGCAGGACAGGAAGCATCCAAGACCTCGAAACGTGTTTGGACGACATGTGTGAGGACCCTGACGTTCCTGTCGAAAAAGTGGCTGGTCTGTTGTACCAGATAATATCCACACGTTTAGGAAACAGCGGAGTGGATATCGAACAGCTGCCGAAAAGCAGCTTGGACGCAGAGACGTTCAGGTGCGTCGATGACTTTTGTACCCGTTTCCCTTACGTCCGCATGGACGAAAACGATTTGTCATCCGCTCTCCGTTTTCTCATGCCGATCGGCGAGCCGGACCCGAAACGCAGGCGGGTTTCTTCCGATTCATGAATCACATGATTGTGTCCTTGAATGTGGGTCGTGCACCTGTTTTTGTTTATTGCTATGGTATATCATATTAAAAACTATATTGCTTTTATACGTGTTTGTGTTTTCTGTTGCGTGCATCGTCTGTCTGTTGTATGGTCCAGTCGGTCCTGTGCATGCGTGGTTGGAATGTTGCTATTTGAATGATTTATCACATGTTTCGTTGTAAACCCTGTGTGCACGTCGGTATATATATATATATTTGTGTCGTGACTGCGACTTTATAACAGCCGCACTGGTGACAGTTTGGTTCATTTGCTATGTCTGACATACAAGGGGTTACACTTGGTACAGCAGGGTACCACGCGGACGATATGTCATTACCAAATGAAGACGTTCATCGTTCTGATGAGGAAGGCGGGTCGGGAGAAAGGGAAGAGAACAACAATCCCCGGGACGGTGTCGCCGATGACCCTTGAGGCTGGCCTGTACTGGGATCCGGAGATGAGGATGACAGTGGGGGAGAACTACAAGAAAATGAGGAGGATTCGTCGTCATCGTCGTCTGACATGGACGATGAAGAGATGATTATGCGTTACGAAAAGTGCATGTCGGAAGCCGATGGGAATATTGCAACATTTTTCGAGACGCACGGCCGTCAGATGTCTCTGTGGAGATACTTGGACGTAATCGATCTCTCTCTGTCGAGCACAATGGCAAAAGACATGTGGTCGATATGTTCAGCTATTGCAGAGAGGTTACCCGAAGAGCCAGGTGAAGAAGGGCAGGTCACAACATTTGAACCAGGAATCCTGATTTGGGTGGCATTCTGTCAAATGTGGTGCCAGCATTGCTTCCAGTTGATGCGGAGAGTGGTTGCGACGTCAGGGATTGGCGCGAATTTACCTACTCCTTACAGCACACTTGACAATTACGAGGTAGATGAATATGTCCGGAACAACGTGACCCCGAGGTCTATTTGCATGGCCCTTTTCCTGGGGCAACGGGAGTGGCGGGGTTGCGGTTGCACATTGTGCAGGCGACTCGAAACCAGTCTGCCGCTTCTGCAGGGATTACAAACTGTGGCGAACATTTCTTGTCCGCGCCAGTGATTCACGCACAAACATGCGGTGTTCTTTTGTCAGTATTTGTCACGGACCACATGTACTATATTGATCCCCATAGCACGTTTTCATGCTTTGTCGATCGGTTCGTGTATTATCACCGTTTTGTTGTCTAGCGTAGACGTCACGTGTGTGTTCATCGGAAACGTCAACGTCTGTGGCCATGTGTGGAATATTGTCTTGGGTGCTGCGTGTTTGCTTCGCAGTGACTGCTTTCCAGCAAATGTCCGGCGCCGTCACCTCTTCGGCCATCGACATAACTACGCTTAACACCTCACAACGTGCGTACGCGGACCTGAAAGGGAACGAACGTTTGAACAGACTGCGGTTCTGTGACCCGCGGACGCCGTCCAAATATGTACATTTCGCTCCTCACCCCAGATGCCCCCATGCAGCTGACCATGCACAGGACCACCACGAAACCGGGACGGTTATCACTTTCAAGAGGAATATTCAAGCTACCAGGACCGACGCCATGGCCTGCCAGTGGTTCGTATCGTACAGAAAAACGTACACGGGTTGGTTTGGTCACAAATTTATAACTGACAAATGGGACCGCCCGATTGCGCCTCCCTCGGCAGAAGAGTGTCGGAAATGGCGCTCAACAAGGGACTGCACGATCGACGGCAAGACGCACATGTTGTATTATGTCAGCATGAGCCACGACGGATACGTCACGTATTCCAGCAACATACCTGTCAGTGTGAAGTATAATTGGTTCGCGTTCGGGTACGATCCGGAAACGTACACTCACAACTGTATCATGAAAGAAGTGTATGTTGTCGCTTCTCCCCCGTATCAGGTTGTGCACACGTCGCTGGGCATGGCTCAGAACCTGTCGAGCACGGGAGCCAGATCGTTTGAACTGGGCAGTCACATAACCACTGACGAATGGGTCATCGTTTGGCACAAAGTCGAACCTACGATGTCATGCGGTTATGTACTGGCAGAGATACACCATAACGTAACCAAGGTTAAGCTGGGTGACGACAACGGGCGCTTCTACTTGGTGCTGGAGGACGCAAAACATATGCTTACATTTGACCGACAGAAACATATGATACCTAGTCTCAGTGCCATCGATCATCCCTACTGCGTGTCAAAGAGGCTGAGTTCAATGAACTACACGGAAATGTATTGGGACACCTATTACGGGATCGTCGCTTGGATACCTGACACTGTTCCCGTTTCTGCAATCGAAAACCACCTCAACCATTCCACGGTACATCTGAATGTAAGCGTAGTAAACCATGACCACTTGTGTGAGGAGTACAAGAGGAAGCAGCACGCCAACGCTCACGGGGCTGCCGCGTTGAACTGCACGCATTACCTTTCCCGTCGAAGACGTAGTATTGACCACGCAACCAGGTCGGAACTGCTGCTGATGACCAATGAAATAATGGAAAACGTGAGGTATTTTGTGTCAGGGAAGATTGTGGACTGGATGAACTCGCAACAGCGTCAACGTCTGGACACTTGGTGCGCTCAGAGTTATTACGACCACAACATGGCGCGTTCTCTTGCCATTGTCAACCCGTCGTCTGTGCTGTCTGTGTACTTAGGGCGGGACGTGTATGCCAAACCGCGCGGCAGCGTTTACGAGATAAGCCGATGCAGGTTCCTCAATGAAACGGACTTCCGTCTTGCCCGCAGTCTGGAGGTCGGCGAGGGCAAATCGTTGTGCTACAGCAGGCCTCTCATATACTTCAATGACCCGGCGGACGGGGGCAACAGGACGGCCAACATGACCGGGATAAAGGACATGGAACCTCTGCGGGGCCAGGCCATGGATGACGGACGGATCGTGATCCCGCCCAAGTACACGGAATCCTGCCGCTACCCGAACATGTTGCGTTTTTACATCAACGAGGTACCGCTCACGTACAAAAACTACACTCTTATCACCCTGCTGGACGAAAACGGGACCGAAACCGAATTTGCGGTGTTGTCGGACCTGCCTTCTGAAAATTACATCCGTGATATGAATTACGGCTACATAGTGGATGACGTCGATCCCGCCCTGCGGGACGTCACCGATTTCCTGCCACCGATAGAGGCCGATGTCCCCATCATGGAAAACCCTTACACGGACAAGGAAATCGAAGGCGAGCTCGATCTCATGTCTATGCTGGAAAACGCGAACCAGATGCGCGTTTTCGATCGCCATTTACGTTGGACGATGGCCATGTATCAGGTTTACACCAGCAATGACCCAGACCTGGGGAAAATCGCTTCCGACATAATCAACGGCATCGGCAGCGCCGTTGGCACAGTATTCAATGGTGCGTTGGATTTCTTCGGTAAACTCCTTTCTGGGATTTTGGGATTCCTCGGTACACTTGCTGGTAAGGTGATCGCTTTTATACTGGGGATAATGGTGGGTATCGGTGGCGTTTATGCCTTTTTTGTACTCCTAAGACAAATGACAGCCCTGACCGTGCAAGCGGGGCACGGAGCCTACGTCAAGTACAGAGACAGGAAAAGCGGGGTGCCAACGGTTGTTATCAGAGACCGTCGGTCGTCCACGTCGTCGAGTTCCTCCTCTACGTCGTCGTCGTCCGAGGGAGAAGACGAACCGACGGGAAAAGGCGAGCAAACCCGTCTGCTGGGGAAAACAGGAAAAGATAACATTGTGAACGCTGAAAAGGACATGTGGGGCAAGAAATGGAATAAAAGATCGACAAGACGGGACAAATTGTCCATATGGCCTAGCGTATATTAAAATAAAAAAACGTATACGTCTTATATAGACCTATGGGTTGTCTTGTATGCAACTGTACAAGTAATGGACCACCACCCCCCCCCTCTTTCCACCATTGTATAATGATCAATAAAAGTAACAAGAAAACGTGTCAGTTGTTGTCGTTTATTGAAAAGCAAACAAGTGATATACATGTGCCTGAATCCGTATATATCCGAACTGTGAACTATAACAAAATGTCGGGTGTTCACGGTAAACTTTGCTGACGAACGATATGAAAAATACAGCAACAAACACGCAACACGTCGTTCAGATCAGCTCTCACTGTCCCTGGTAGGCCCAAGTTCATCGATATAGAACCGGCGTCGGGGAAAATGTAACTCGTGACGTCTTCCCACGGGTGACGAGTTATGCTGGCGTTAACAGCGTTCGACGACGACACTCCGATCACGATATCCGCAGGCAAGGGCCCTGTCAACAGCCCGGCGGGTCCTCCGCGTTGTCCGCGAAATGTTTGTTTCATCCCACGCACGAAACGGTTCAGCTTCCCTTTTCCCTTCCCGCGTATGAACGAGACGCGCTCGTCTCCAGCCTGCCAAATACAAACTGACGTGGAGTCCGTCTCGACGTCAACACTGGTGTCTGAAGTGCTGTGCCGTGCGGAATCTGACCCCAACCATCGTTTGAACTGCATGTCGAGATCCGTTGACCGTACAAGAACTCTGTTTCCTGTGACGTGGAATACGACCGTTTTATCACCACTCGTCGCCAGGTTGAAAAACACGTGAACATCCGACCCGCTGTCGAGGCACCAGTAAAGAAGGATTCCATCTGATTCGAGGTGCAGCGTGTTCAACACGTAATCTGTGACACGACTGTTAGAGTTTGTTGTTCCACTTCCGGGAACCGTAGCAGACAGGCGGTTCTTTCTACCGGTTGTGCGGTGCATAGTTTCAAGAGTCATACTTTTGTTCGGGGGGGGGGCACAACAGACGTTGTGACAAACACAAATAAAAGGTGTCTACCGTACGCGATTTCTAGTCCGTGTCACCGCACGTGCATCCCATTTCCTTCATCTTTTTGTAGAAGACGGATTCGGGGTCAGAGCAAACGACAAACACAGTAGGCACGCCGCCATGGTGCGATGCCTTGCTTTCATACATTTCGTTGGCTTCAACCATAAACAAAGGCTTGCGCGTCTGAATGTCCATCGCCAGGTTCATCGGGCGTTCTTGTCCGTCGTCCCGCTTGTTTGTGACGCGGACAGCTTTTGCGCCGTTGTCTTGTGAAGGTTTGCACAAGACACAGTAAGCGGGGTATTCTAAGGGCTCGTCGTCATCATCAATCGTCGTGTCCGTTACAGGTGCTAGGTCATACAAGCGCACGTCGGTGCACGGTCTCACGGGAGCGCCGTCCCTTTTTACCAAGTCTTCCAAGTGGACATACCACAGGCGATGGACGGCCCCGGTCACTGGATCCATTTCCTCCATTAGATATCCCTGTGTGGATATCATATTTTCTATGTAGCGGTTCATTTTAGGATGCTTGCATTGTACCAGCACAGAATGGGGGTGAGGGAACTGGCGGTCCCCCGGTGGCACAGGCTCCAAGGATCCGTGAACAGAACATGGCCGGTGGCGTTTCGTTGAATGCGTATCAAGAGACGTGACATCCGTAGTGTCTGGAGTTGTGCTGGGATGTTTGTCATACTTCGTCTCAGAGGGCGTTTGTGGGGTGCTGGCAGTTGTTTGAATGTTCTGATTCGGTTTAGGTTGCGCGACGGAAGAAGATAAACGTAACTTGCTTTTTCCGCGGAGCGTACGGTCAGAACGGCATTGTTGGCTCTTTGACTTGGTTGCATGAATCATTTCCTTTTTCTCCATCTTTTTCCTTTTCGGTTGCACCCGTGCGTCTTCCGCACATTCCAACATTCCTGCGCCCAACCAGTTTTCTAACGCTTCCTGGTCCATTTTTTGTTCGCGGACTGTCACGCCTGGTAGAGGTGCGGGCCCGTCCTGCGTTTCCTGGCATGTGGCTATGGCAGCTATATGGTGAAGAGCGGCCATTGACTCGCGATTGCGGGTATTCTTTGTGGTATGATCTGCCGTGTCCATGAGTGCGGATGTATTCGTGATATGAACAAAATGCACTTTGCTGCCAGGACTGAATTGTACATCGTGTGACGCAACCACGGGTCTCCGTCACAAATACAAGGTGTCGGATGTGGATCATGCTGTTCCGCCTGTCAGTTCGGGAAGGCCAAAAACACGCATGTATTCGTGAATGCTGTCATGCAAGTGCATCGTGCAATCACATGCATACCAACAAAGGCAACCTTGACACAGGTGTTTTTGCGGGATTTTGTTCCGGCAAAGACCCACGACATGCTTCACTCTCTTTTCATGGAGCGACAGCTCTGTTTCGTTTGTGTTCTCGTTCCAGCTCGATGAGGGTCCGTGGAAGTGTGTGTCTTCGAAATGACGCACGCACGTCGCTCTCTGAAGCGCTTGTGCGTTTTTTGCGTCGCAGGAACAGCAAACTGCGTTCTCGAAGCCTTCCCCGATGGTGTGGACCAGTTCGTAGCACGTTCTCTCACCATTGCATACCTGCACGACGCACAGCGATGCTTTCGATACGCAACCTTTTTTCTTCCCGGTGCATCTCGGCGTCCCTACCACGGCGGGAGGGTCCTTCGTAGATCCTGTGACTGTCACTGGACCGAACCGCCCGGATGTGACGTATGCCATCGGCACCCCGTGCCTGTCACCGGAACAGAGCATCATGTGGCGTTCGGCGTGCACGTACAGTTCACGCGAAACCCGTTTTGCCATCGCAGGCGGAGCAGGGGCTTCGTAAACCCTGTGCGATGACAAGGGCAGGGCTGTGACTGAGAACCCTCCGTAAGGAGTTCCCACCCGCAGGCTCGGTGTGTGCACGAAGCGGGGTTGACATTTCCCGCCCTTGTTCAGACGATCTACGTCAACGCAAACGCTGCGGGTGAACTCTGTTATGAATGGCTTCCGGACGCACTTGGCCTGGCACAGCGAGCACGCAACCTTCAAGAATGTTATGTATTCTAGACCACCAGCCAACGTATCTGATATCGTGCTGTACATCTGCCAACGGTACCTTTCCTGTATAAAGGAACGTAACACGAAACCTACAAGGTCTGCTTCTTGTGATTTGTTTTCTACATTGTTTGTTCCGACACTCATGACAGCCGGTCCCCTTCCGAGTGGTACAAACACGGTGCGTCGCAGCATTTTACTCATGTTCTTAATTTTATGGAGGATAACTGCATCCATGTGACCCGTTCGCTGCTGGGACAGCGCATGCGGTCGCTTTTCGCTACACGCCGTCTTGCAACGGTTTAGCCAATGTTTCATGATAGGCCCCATACCTGAGAACAGATCAGTCCTGGGGTCTGGACCCGCGTTCACAATACAGCCATTTGGTAATGATACGGCTACCGCCCTGGCGGAAGTGGAGCGGCAAAGGTTTACACGGCTGAGGTGTTCAACTGCGTTCAACGAGGATACGTGTACCAAACTCGGAGCAACAGGTTCAGAACACGCCCGCTGCCACGTTTCCGAATTGCCCTGGTCGCCGTTGCTTTCATCCGCTGGGGCAAACGTGGGCTGGGCAGAAGAACAAACCTCACGGAAAAATGAAATCCTGTTGCGTATGACTTCACCCAGGCAAGACGGTGTGGGCATCTCTGCGTGCTCCATCACGCCCTGCTCGTCTGCTGCGTCTCCTGAGCCTTCCCCTTTTGTGGTTTGTATCAGGTTTTCGGACAGCGACAGGTACCATTGGCGTGCTGGGGCGGATGCGCCGCTTCCGAATTCGTATATACAGTTGATTATGGCCTCCTGTAGCTCTACATCTATTGACAGGCAATCGCTTAAACTTTCATGTAGGAAGACGCGTCTCAGACGACGCCTGTATTCTCTGGCCCGCGACAGGCAAGCGGCATGTGCGTCATCGTCCACGTCCGTGTCAAAGGGTATAACACGCAGACTGCACGCGCAGCACAGGTCATAAAACAAAGAAACGTCTTGCGCAAAACCCGATTCTCTCTGTCGATCAGTATCATTGGACCAGTTGTGACAGAACCACTTGTAAAACCGCAGTCCCAGATTGTAAGTATACAACCATGCAGTTGCATTAGGGCCTCCCGTCTCAAAGAAAGAACACAAGTCCGATAACCGGTCAACACCTTCGGGGTCAAACAGCAGTGGTTGTGCTACGCATCTTAACAGAAAAACCTCTTCTGTTGACAGATCACACTGCGTAATTTTGAAGGCAGCGAGACCTGAATCTCGGATCGCATGTTTTACGCTTTGTGTGAGAAATCCGTCCAGACCGGCCTTGTCCGCTGTTTGGTCGTGCGTGAGGAACATCGCCCGGCATAACCCCCGTAGAAATTGGGTGTGAGCGTGAATGACGGATTCGGTGGTGGTGGTCGAATCGCCTCCATCTCGAGAGCGCGTCGCTGATGGCGCGTGATACGATACAGACGACATTCGCGATTTTTAAAACACGTGCGTTTTCATCCAAACGCAAAAGTCATTCCAAACAGGAGAGCTGTGAACATCTGTCACGCTGTCTTGTGCAGTAAACGGCGTGCCGTGGATGCACGTGTGTATATCCCACAAGGCGGACTGGCTGTTACCACTGGCCACCGCCTTATATTGGGTGATGCTCCTCAGCCATCTTTCGGTCTGTCCAGTCGATACTGCAGGGCAGGAATCCTTTATGCAACGCTTCAGGTATCCAGATAGGTTTGGACGGGAGGGATCCCACAGGAATAATGGTGCTTTTCTTGTGATCATGCAGCGCATGTGTGCCCGCAGCTCATCTGATTCGGATCCTGTGTCAAGCAACCTTTCTGCGATGTGCACGCAGATGTTGTTTATGTTTTGTGCCCTTCGGCGCAAAAAGTTGACCCGTTTTTGTCTAAGCGTTGGCGCCTCCTTAGCGTCCGTCGGAGGGACAGGTAGCCGACGCAAAAATAAGAGGCACATTCCGCACAGCCGCCCGATGGCTTTCAACAACAGGGTAGTGGCCAAGTAGCTGCCCGCCCGGAAACGGGCGTGCACCACGTTATTTGAACTTGACCCACTCGTAACGTGGGCGTGCATGAACCTTTCCACAAAATGCAGCACCCATATTCCCAACGGTTTCAAATGCCGTGCGATCTTTGCTTTCCATTTATCCTCTATGTTCAAAAGCGACAGCCGTTGTGTCCAGAGGTCTGTTTTCCCACAGTCCCACCAGTCGCCCGACACCAAGAGGTCCTGTTCCTTTGCCGTCTTTGGTTTCATCGCCTGGCTCAGGACGATGTCCTCCATTATCATGTTGACCAACGGGGAAGCCCGACCTGCTTTTGTTCGATCACATGCATTACCCATACAGTCGGGTATGCATGTCGCTAATAGGTAGATCGCCGTCTTTCCTGAAAGGTGCAGACCCAGCCACCCGGCCATGCGTCGCACTTGTGCCGATGTCTGGATCCGGGCGTGCTCGCATCCTTTATCCCACAGCATGTTATCCGTTGTCGGCATATATGACCACAGGGAATCCCGTCGGGACACTGAATCGTCCCACTTCTCCCTGCATTTTTCCAGCAACAAACGGAACGCTTGTTCTGGTTCTTCTCTGACGCAGGTTCGTTCAGACAGTGGCCATACCGCGCCTACGTAAACTTCGCCCTCCTGGATCCTCTGTCTGCTGTATGGGGTATCATCGGTGGACAGCGACCCATTCTCGAAACAGTCTGCAGCGCTGAACCCCACCACGTCAGCAGCAGCCGTCAACAACACCTTCAGGGCAATCTTGTCCTCCTTGCACATGTCGCCCATAAGCCGTATGTATACGTGGTGTTGTGGCAGCTCGGGGGACAGCAGGTTAAACAGGACAACGTCTGCATCAGGCGGTTCATCCTTTCTCCGCTCCCGCAAACGCATCGATTGCCTCACGTGAGACTTCAAACGTGCGACACCCGTCCCTCTGCATCTCGACACATAGTTCACACACATGTACACGTACGCTGCCATGACCTTCCCCATTATATCGCACAACCACACAGGGGTCACACTGGTAGCCTCTTTTGGCCTCTCTACAGGCAAAGCTGTGTCGTCACTTGCAGACGTACTTGTCGACGTTGCCTCACCGGAAAAAGTCTCCTTTGCTGTGGCAGCATGTTGTGATGTGTCTTCGTCCACGTCGCTGTCGTATTCCTCGAACGTAACGCCGGGTTTACTCTGAACGAATGACGGATGGTCCACCCCATATGCTTTCGTTGTAGATTGGCTTTTGCTGTCTGCTGTAAGTTTCGGGAGCTGTGCCCGAGGGACTGCAACCGACCTGGCGACCCGCTCACAGTTGTACGCAGCAAGCTCCGAGGTGGTCAAACTTAGTTTTTCGGCTTTGTCAGCCCAGGCTGTGTCCAACCATGAAAGGTGTGGTAACTCTGTTTGTTTCTTCTGTCTACAGGTCGACGCGACCCATTTCTCTGTGCCGTGTAGGCTCGGTTGTGAACAAATACTTAAATTTCGTTTCTGTCTTTTTTCTAAATGCCGTAGTTGCGTGTCCTCGGATGGTACGCCTGTTTTGGCGGCGTCAGCGATCAAGCACAGAAGTTTGTTCATCCACTGGTGGCATTTAGCCCGCACGGTCGCAAATCGCTCCCGTCCTAAGAGGTTGTCCAAGTTGCGTGATGTGTCAACGGCGCTTTTGTCCTCCCGATGTTTGTCTGCTGTCCAGACGCATACCCAGGCCGGAGCCAGTTCGAAATTATCCAGTTCGCAGAGGGCGTAAGACGTGGGTGTTAAGGCCTTCCACAGAACTGGGTGATCCTTCAGACGGTAGCTGTAACAGTCACACGTGTGTAGACTTTCGTCCGACGGGTCGGCAGTATTTTGCCAGCGTTTGTCAGACGCGTTGCACGATTTATGGTTTTTCCCGTTTTGTGGCAGTAGGTCAGCTAGTAGCAGCCTGTAACGTTTGCCTGAAAGATGAACCGTCTCGTACGTCAGGACAGCTGCCCCCGCATCCCGCACTAAGTGTTCTTCATTTTCCCGCCATTGGTCACCTGCTTTGTGAAGATCGAGGGCTGTTGAGATATCCCCATCACCCTGGAATTCAACCGGTAGGGACTCTATGAAAGATGAACGGCAGTTCCCCCATGCACTGTCTGCGTCGCACGGGGCCAGCCCTGACTCTATGGCATTCGCGTCTTGGTTGAATCGGCGAACTCCCATATCCATGAAACCCGGTTGCATATGTCTTCCTTGAAATGCCCCTGTCAGGCCCTTCCAGTCGGCATGCACAGTGTGAAACAAGTAAGGGTCTGGTAACTTGATCAGTTGGCTCAAGTGCGCACCTAGTGACACCGACCCGTTCACCTTTGTGTCATTGGAAATGTAGCCCCTCCAAAACAAACTTTGGGTATCTGCCCGATACATCAAGAAACCCGTGTACAGGTGTATGATCGCCACTGGAGTCCATGTCGTAGGATCAAACCCGAGGATGAACCCATTTTCACAAGGGCTAGTGTCAACAGACGTCCTTTCAACCCAAAGATCCCAAGGTTTACGGCCGCGTTTTTTAAAATTCGTGCCACGCACTTGGAGCTTACGCTTCAATGATTCGGAAGGTGCATAGGGCACCAGACCTTCGTTCTTGCATGACACCCTACGGCAAAAGACAAAATGCTGACAATCCATCGTTACATTTACTGCGTTCAAATATCCAGGAGCATTTGGACAAGATACACTCATACGAACACTTCACGTACATCACAAATATCAACAAAAACACAATAAAGACGGTTATGGATACGACGGTTTATACGATATGTAACAAACATGCAGTAAATACGCGCCCGGACTAACCGGAGCTGTACATAAACCTGTTTTATTTCATATCTACATAAACCTGTTTTATTTCATATACAGTAATACACAATATCCACAGGGGCCGTTATACGAACTGTTCTAGAATATACGACTGATAATACACATGGTCCGTGGGTAATAAAGTCCGCGCGCCAGTACAACAATGTTTTAGTCGATACTCAACATAAATATATACGTATCTTGTTTGATGCGCGCACATTGCATTGGGGGCAAACCTGAAGCTGAGCAGAGCATGTGTTGCACACCAGCAGGTGATTACAAGGCAAGAAGACGACACTCACTTCCTCTGCAAAACACACCTTGCACAAACACCTGTCCTCGTTTTGCCCTTCGTCTTGTATTGGGGTTTGACGTGTTGTTTGTTGATCGGTAGCTTTGGGTGACGCCAAGACGGTTTCATGCGAGGTTACGCTTAGGCGTGCATCCAGGAAAGAGCATCCATGTGTCCGTTTGGCATGCTCTACCCACGGGTCGTGTTCTGGCAACCACTGGTCAAGAAGGACACCGCATTGGAAACACTTAACCTTGTCTGCGCTGCCCGTGTAATACAAGCCAGCTTCTGCCAGCCTGGCAGGCTTTTGTATGTCGCGTACAGGCCAGTTCGGTAAAAACGACGCCAGGCGATCTGTGTACTGTTGCATAGAAGGCTGAGTTAAATAGACGGTGGGTAATACTTCCTGTCCTACAACCTCAGTTAACGTTGTTACCTTTCTCTTGGCGGGCACGGAGAGAGATATGTCAGACATGTGAACGGATGGTCGAGTACAGACTGCAGTGCAGTCCCTGGAGCGCGGCTATATATGGAAGACGTGGGGAAGATGTGTTGTGCAACACGGCAGACCACGTGCCTTTATGCTAAGCGATCGACGTGGTGTAACGGGGGCTATACATGATACATACACACCACTAACTGTATATGGCAAATATGTATGTATCAGAAATGAAGCGGTAGCAGTAACAACACTTAGGGGGAGAGTCAAATATTGTACCTCTTTTCACACTGCGTGTCGGTGTAGTATACGCACGAATCGTTATTTACCATCATATGACCCTTGTGTGTCATTCACATAAATGTTTTCACTGTGGCTTTAATGAGTTCACGACAAATGGGACATTTTTGCAGCTGCAGGGAACAGTCAAGGCAACAGACCAAATGGCTGCATGGTAAGAAGACGATGTTAACCTCGCTCGTCAGACAGACTTTGCACTTCGTCTTGTCGCGGAGTGCCTGTATTTCTGCGGAAAGTGTATCACGGCGTTCTTTGTCATCAGCCGTTTCCCCGGCGCTACCACCTGTCGGCTGTGGGGCCTTTTCGCTTTCTTTGTCATCTGCTGTTTCCCCGGCGCTACCAGGTGTCGGCTGTGGGACCTGTTCGCTTTTCTTATTTTGCTTCTTCTTCTGTGTCTTCTTTTTCTTACGTTTCTTAGAGCTAGCAGAACATTTCTCTGTTTTCTGGGTGCTCGTTCCTGTTGCCTCCTTACCCTGGCTTGTTCCACACTCGCCGTTCTTGCACGCTGAGGCTGCAACAGAGGTAGAAGCATTTTCCGGTTCGTTTTCATCCTCCGAATCAATCTCTGTATGTGCAATGTTTGCATATGTGACTGTTTTTTCAAAACGGCTTTGAGTCACTGCAAACTTTTCTACAGCATCCATCAGTTCATTGATGTCAACACATGCCCGTCCCTTTAGTCGCATAGCACCCTTAATGCTATCCCTTGTAAAGCCCATTTCAAGTGCCTCTTTAACCATTGGTGTAGTCATAAAAGAAGCAACAACGTCAGAAATATCAGTTCGTGAACGGTTCTCACCCGCCTGTTCAGACTCGTCTATCATACCGTTGATGGCATTCTGGACCTCCGGTATGTGTCTGCATGCATTCAGGAACTCACAGCGGGGGAACCAACGTGCGTGTTCGGTCCAAGGATTATCGTCTGCCTCCCAATTACAAAGTCCACCTCCGCACATAAAACAGCGTACACGGTCGTCCAGGCCTAAGGAAAAGAAGCCCGCTTGACAGAGTCTGGCGACAGGTTGAATTGACGACGCCTGCCACAGTCTGAATGACCTGAACCGGATCGCTACGTCAGCGTATTGTGGATGTGCCGCGTGGTGCATCATCGTTCTGATGCTAAACCGCGTCACACATCTCATCAGGTGCCTGAAAAACAGAACAGACTTTATTGTCGTAACGTGGAATGACGTCCACATGATCATATGTCCGTTTCAGTTAAACGCATATGTTACCCATACGTTTCTCACAACAGCAAAACACCCCGCAAACCTTTACATGCGCTGTAATCTATGATCAAATGTATAACAATTTGACAGTTTCGCTATGTATGTATCAGCTCTATAACGTGATTGCAAACATTTAACTTACCCCGGGGGTCTCTGGAATATTGAACGTGCTGACACTGGTTCTCTGCAAAGATAGGTTCTGCATATCCTGGCTCAATGTCGACATGCCCGGTGTAGAATTTGACGGTGTTGGAGCCCGAGGTTTTTCCTGACCTGTATTGAATGCAGCGGGCATGCTGGACGGGCCAGCAGCAGCTTGAACATGGGACTGTGGAGAACGCCCTTCATTGTTGGGTTGCAATGAAGTTAAAGTTTCCTTCACAGCAATCTTCAGTTGTGGCACTTTACATTTTGCTCCAGTGTTGCCAAAGAAGGTGAATGTAAACGGTAAGGGCACATTGTTTGTGTTAGATGTAGCACTACCACTTGCTCCACCTGTTGTCTCAGAGGCAGTCTGTCTCAGTAATGTGACCTTGCGTTCTTCTTCGCGTATTCTGTCCAACGAAAACACTTCCTTTTCAGCGACCATAGGAACATTTCCAATGTCGATTCCTAAAATGAACTGGCACCTAGGAGCGTGTCTCTCGTGTTCGGACAACGGGAGGTCCGTTTCCACCCAACGTTTCAGACGAATGTCACAAACAAAGCACTTTACCTCATCTTCACGCCCTGTATAATAGAACCCGACTTTTGCCAGAGCTGTCGGAAATGCTGGGTTTCCTTTCGGCCACGTTTTGTATGACACCAGCCGGTTGATCTCATATCTGTAATGTTCACGGTCACTGACAATCTCTCCCGTCAAGTTATTATATATAGTTACCATATTGGACAGACAACCTGTGGTGTATATAAGTTCCAGACGAGCTCAGCAGCACGATAGTCATATGGAATCAATTGTAGAGCCCTGTGCCAAATAACAGTCACTCCGTTTATTAATGACAGGATGCTGACTTATGATGCCGAAACTGAACAGTCGACGTCCGCGGCGGTTATGCTGAACATTCTGTAGTGCTGAGCTTATATAGCAAGAAAGCAGACATGACGTCAAACATAGGAAATTCCACAACACGCACAAACAACGTTTTGTAAAACATGTTTAATGGCAGGGGTAACGTGACTCACAAACACATATATCAAATAACTACGTAAACACCAAAAAAACTCCCTGCTGGTGTGCGTCATAACCGAAACATACGACCAGCGACGTTTTATACATTGTTTCCATAAACCACGTTTAAGTAGCAGGGTATCCGGTACGTGATTAGCAGTCATATCCTCTTACAAAGACATCACGTCCTTGACACTCGTATGAGCGAGTATGGTTTGTTTTACATACAGAGGTGTACATATGATGATGACACTGATATGTTAACACTTAACACATATTAGTATATTCCTAACGTCTTATACCTGAAACGAATCTTTGTTACTGTTCGTGAAAGTTAACGGCGAATGTACTATTCACATGGTTCGATAGGTTCAAGCGATGAACACGTTTGCACTGCCATATATAGGTTCACGGCACACGGGACAGTGGAGCAAACACAGAGCACACTGGTTGCAGACGATTATATGTTTGCAGGGGAAAAAGATAACCTCCACTTCGTTTTCTAAGCAGACGGTGCACAACAGTGTGCGTCCTGTTTCCGCACGGCCGAACGTTTCACCGCCGACATCGAATGTGTCATGTCGTGCGCCGTGGCTGGGACGTCTTTGCTGGTCGGCAACTGATCGTGGCTTACAGCGGATAACAAACAGACATTTTGGGCTAAACCTTTCGTGTGCTTTCCATGGGTCATCGTTTGGTCCAAACTCCCCGCACTTCTTACCGCAGCAGAAGCATCGGGTCTGTGCGCCTACTCCTAGGTGAAAAAAACCTGCTTCAGCCATTTGCTCGGATGGGGGCACAGTCCCTATTGGCCAGCGGCGGTGTAACGGTTTGAACGAGTCAAGTCTCTCCTCAAGTGTTCCCATGGCGGGTACGACAGGGTTGTGCTTGCGTATTCCCAAAGCCTCCATAGTGTGAAATGACGTTGGATCAAGACTGTCTGGCGCCGGGATGTTGCCAGTCGGTTTCCCGTTGATAAAGGGACATGCGTTTCCAAAGTACAACATATGGAACCACATAGGACAGAAACCTGTGGGATACTCAGTGAAAGATGCTGCACAAAAGGCGCAGTTGATCACGGCAGAAATGTCGTCGTAGTAAAACCCCGAAGCAGCCATCATGCGGGGTTTGATCATATCTTTTCCTGGCCAACTTTCAAACGTTTTCCTGCGGCACAGTTCGCTCTTCATACGTTTGACCTTCACATCTGGCGTTTCGGCCAGCTGTTGCCAACGGAATTTACTGTTTCCTTTACCCATCCCGATCACTTAATTCGGAACAACACGTCTACAAGAATGTCTGGTGCATTCAATGCTGCCTCGTCACTTATTATCCTTTATATGGGCAGTGCGTGTGGTTACATCAGCGTTTTTCTGCGACGTTGCACACGACCCTCTTCTGTCAATGACCGTTCGACAAAAACATGTTCAGGCATGACACGTTTCCAAGGTCAGTGTCCCAAACAGGTTGCCACTTGCATTCGAAAGTGATAGGGCACTCTAGTGTGCACGTGACCATCATGTGCACGTGTGTTGTTGTTGCGCAACGAAACTACTCGTATGTATGGGGGGGGGGGGGGCTGCGGCACGTCGGCCTTGGGAACGTGCCGTGACATGCCTGTTTTGTCTAGACGGCGGCGAGTGTTCAGGCACAAAAAAACAGGTCAGACGTAAACCCTGATAATTTATGAGACACGGAGAAAACCAGGTCAGTGCACCGCACGTGCGCTTTGTAATAGGTGCGACTGCACCGGTGAAAAGGCGTATAGTTCAGACTGTCTGTCGCGTATGGCCGTTTTCTTACACGGTGAACTGACCTTGTGATGGTATACCCGTGTACACGTTTATTTGATATATATGTAACATGGATTGGACAGACACATAACCTGTCATTGTATATTCAACGTTGATGCGTCCTCATGGATGTCAGGGGCATAACCGGACAAACCTACGGGTCTGTTCAAAATCGGAAAAAATCACAGAAGACAGAAGGGCAGACGGCTGTTCGCGGCAGCAATCGTGACATCACACATAATGATCGCGAGAGTGAAGCGTGGAACACCGCGCCACGGGTTTACCCTGTCACTGCATACCGCCCCAGGGAATGGCAGGTCAACCAACACCCTTTAGTGCGTGACGTCCCTGACTGCACTTTGAGACACCCACTGTTCTCTTGGGTGGTGGATGATGTGTTCGACGATTACCTGTTCTGGAGGTCGGGTGTTTGCCGGTTACAGGGCAATGCCGAACTGCTCCAAAATGGCAAAGCGGACGACTTGTACAAGGAGTTTGACTCGCATAACCGTAGTCCGTCATCACGCAGTTTCACTGACATATGGCTCAACACAGAAGCGGGAGTTCGCCAGAACCATGCGCACGTCTGCATTCCCCTGGCTTCACAGATACCCATGACCCTGTTTGAATTGCACGACTGGATGAAACACTCTGTGACCGGGATGTCTTCACGGTTGCGACCAGTGTCTCCCTCAGACAGGCTGGCTTTGGATGAAAGCGTGTGGCAGAACACTGAAACGCGAGCGGTGCTCAACTGGCTTAGTTTGTTACATTTGTTTTTTAAATACAAAGACATCGTTCTTGAACCGTTTCAGGGTCTCATGGTTATGCATATCGTCGCCTTTTCTGCCGCAGCGCGTGCGCCGGAGCACAACCACATGTTGCAGCGGATCATCAAACGATTTTTCATAGCGGGAGGATACAGCCGGCGTGTTATGACCGAAAGCCGGACGTCAAATATATGCGTGGCCCTCGTTCCCAGGCGCATGGGCAAAACATACATCACACAGGTCACGCTGGCGGCGGGCATGCGGGCGACTGATATGCGGTTTGCATATTTTTCGTGTTCGCATGATCTCAGCCGTAAGGTAAAGGCAGATACTGTGCAACACGTCAACTCCATGCAGCTGATACTCGATCATTTGGACGCCAAAGCCAAACAACGTTTCCGAACGACCGTCAATCAGCAAAATCCTATGTACGAACCGAAGTTGGCGATACATTTTGAAAACGGGTTACACACGGAAATGTTTTTCCTCAGCTTGGGGAATCAAAATGTAAGTATAACTGTAGTTGGGATACAGCCACTGGGTCGCATGGATGTGTGTGAGGGAAGGGAGGGATGATGTGAATAAAGAATGATAACGTGCAATGATTATTAGTATCTTTCATATGACACATTAACGTCCGTGGCAGAGTTTACACATATTAAAAATGCTCACGCCAGTGTTATCGCTTGTTATATACTTTTAATAATCATTGTTGTAAATACAGCAGTGATTCTTACAATGAAACACACTATGATTTCACATGGTAAAATAATTTGTGCGACCTTTCAGCAGGTCGCGCCACAAACCACAGCTAGCACACATATACAACACGTATTCATCGTCCAGTTGTTTAAGTTCCCATATGTTTTGCGGCAGGTCAGTGCAAACGCTACCCGCACGACGGTTCTGTTCTGACTGCGACGGTGTGTTTGGATCGGAGAGTTCCGGTACAGCAGTCTGCAATTTGAACTTGCATGTGGTACTCCTTTCCTCTAGCATCCTGTCAATGCCATGCTTTGACATGTCCTTCTCTGCGTCAGCTATCTGCCTGCTGACACGCGTGTACGTACTCCCTGGGGCAGCACGCCTGCCTGCTGTAACACGGTTGCACAGGTTACCTAACCATCCTGACATGGCCGAGTTCTTGTGTTGTGACACACACGACACCCGCACAAAGCGGTTAGGGTTCCCTGCCTCCACAGGCGTCTCTGTTGGGCCACGCCAACCCGCCTGGAGAGATGCGCACAGACACTGTACGGCAGCTTGCGGGCCACCCCACCCGTTGTGTGAATACGTTTCGTCTTCTGACTGTTCACCCATGCAAGACGTGAAAAGTGAATGCTTCACTAGGGCTGGCGGCACTGCAGGTACGGCGCCCGTCGCTGCGCCGTTGTCACAAAAGTACGTCCAAAAGCTTTTACAGCTAGCTTGATAAAACAACTGCGGACCTGTTCTGGCCATTATATCGGTTACATCTGACGGGTTGGTGTTGTTTGTGTAAACAGGGATGTTATCGATCTCTGCAAATCCGGCGTACTTTCCTTTCCCCCTCCCGTGAACGAACAGCCAACTGGGGTGCACAACATGGCTGTTGGCCAACGTTCGACTCTGTAGCCAGGTGATACACTCTCTGTCGGTAATGCCCAGTATGCTGCCTACGGTGTTTTCAGGGAGGGTCACACGGTTTCCCGTTCTGTACGGTGCGCAGAGCCAAAATCTGCAAATCTGGTGGTATCCTCTGGCGGGCATCACATGTGCGCGTCCGTTCAGTTCTATTCTTACGGGAACTATACTGTGTTCGTCTGCGTTACCCTGTAGGTCGCTCAAGATGTAAATGTGGGTCTTGTTCACAACGCATAGTGATGACGCGCCTGTCTTGCAGTTGAGGCCGTAGAATACGTTCACTGTCTGTGAACGGGGTCTGCATATACGCGTATCACCTGACACGTCTGTCACCAGAAACACGTCACCTGGCGCCGAAAACGAAGGCCTCGAGAATTTGTCTATAACGTCTACCATTTTGGCGTCTGACAGAGCAGCTGTGCCGCCCACAGTTCAGCGACAACGTTAACACAAATAATACATGTCGGCCGGCTGACCGGCATGCTTCAATACAATACAGGTATAGGTTCCACCAGCGTGAAACCGATGAATTCGATCAGCAGATCCAGAGGGTACGAAAGCCTTTGCAGCAGTTCTTCCATCATTCCGGGGTAACGCCATTCCACTGGGATGCCCCCCGGAACGTAATGTCGTGTCAAACGCGAGTGCTTGTTGGGACAGAGGAACACCAAGTCATTTGGTTCACTCACGTTAATCCACATGGAACATTCGTCAGAATGTTGTTGGCCGCCGTGCGGTCCTTTGAATGTAAAATACCACACGGGCTCCATGAAGCGTACCGTTCCGTTATGCACACCAGCCCCATAAAAATGAACTTGCAAGTAATAAGGGACGTCTGGGTTTGTCCGACGGCCGTCCATATACCACTCAACGGCGGACTGCAACCTTGCGCCAAGTCCTTTATTGAAACGCAACTTTACCTGTCCGCATTCCCCCCTCAGGCGACTGATCACCCTCCTGAATATCAGTACCAACGCCACAGGGTTCATGTGCGAAAAAGCCCTCATAAGTGGATCGGTCACACCGGGCACTGTACAGCTGTCGCGAACTGTCAACCATCCGGCGTAAAGCGCGATCTGCTGGGATAATGTATCATGCACGTCCGGACAAATTGAAACGTTAGCGCACCATGTTAGAATGACGTTTATGTCATCCACCTGGTCAAACATTCTGCTCAGCATGGGGAGGCTAACTGAGGTCAGCACTCGGAAGATTTTGTCCTCGATCCCGCACTTGTACGTCCCCGTGCTCGCCGGGTCCATCTGCCGTTCTGAAAACACCTGTCCGTAATTGTGCATGTGAGATAACAGCATTACGGCCACGGATCGCCTCCTGCCTTCCTCTGTTGCAGGTACAGCCGGTTCCCAATGGCAGATGAGTCGCATGCAGGTGTGTTCAGGTGTTAAGGCTTGCATTTCTGCAGACGTGGTTTGGTCTTCCGGGGCAGGATTAGCATCGTAAAACTGGTTCAGTACGCTTCGTAAATTCACTGCTTCGGACACGGTCTCTCCGGGAATGGCACTCATTTCACTTTCGGTGGTTTGCGCACCTGCCTCTGTACCAGGTAGTTTTTCCAGCGCTTTCAAGGAACGGGCGTGGATAAGCCACTCGTTGAACATGCACGTGACGCTTGACAAAATGAAATGTACAGGCACGGTAACTCTGTCCAGCGTGTCATTGGGACCGTTATCGTTGTCAATGAACAAGATGTCCAGCCTGTCAGCTCCACTGAAGAACCGGGCTCCCTGCTATACGATACAAGGTCTGGCCGTGGCATGTCCAGTTCTATGACCGTGCCTCCCACTAATGTATCGTAGAACATGTTCCTTGGTTTGATTTCTGTGTAGCGGTTATGCCATCTGTGATCACGGGCTGACATGCAATGGGTCACCAAGCGTATCCAAAAAACTTCGTCAACGCGACGGTGGTGTAGGTACAGAAACATGGACGCCGGGGCTCCAGCGGCTGTTCTCCATATCGGTTCATAGCAATCCTCAAATGGCCTGGTCACTGCTGGTCCGGTATGTGGATCACATAGGTCTTTTGCAGCCATGGTTGTTTGAGGTTTTCATCGGTGGGGGGCTTTCCCGAACGGGTTTTTACTAAGGGATCCCCCAACGGGTGACGGGTTACCACCGCATGAAATGAACTATATGTTATTTGCGGTGGTGGTAGCTTATTCAGTAATGTCAACTAAACGGTAAAACATAACGAGTATGTCTCGCAGACGTTTCCGCTGAAGTAGTCCAAATATGTATAGGGTACCTTTGGAGGAATGTATGCCACTAGATGTCAGGAGGCAGCTTGAACTGCAACGGGGCGCGGGTTTTCTTCGGCTAGACAAGAAACGGTCGCCCACCGTCCCTGATGTGGCTGAAACGCTCAATAACGTGGACGGAAAGATTCTATCCAGTGTGTTGTTACCTTCGTTGAGCTTACACAGCGACGAAAGTATCTGCACTTTTTTATTTGGAAGTCCTGGAATCCCTGACGCTTTGCATGCAGACCAGGAATGCCTGCGTTTGTACAACTACATCTGCATCCGTTTGGCGGCTGTATATTTCGTGAGACGATTTCTGATGTCAAAAGAGGTCCCGCATAGCCATACATTCATGATCAGTTGTACGAGGTTTTCGTGTTTGATCGAAGGTTTACGCGACCTGTACTACCTGAAATATTCCGAGGTACAGCGGTTGGTGGATGCAATCGATAAGGCGAATGAAGATATGCGAGCTGCGAGAGGAGAGGTCGACGTATGCACTGTAACTATGCGCGACCGTTGGATGGTGTCTGCATACGCTGCTTTCGGGTGTTTCATGAGGCTGGTGGCAGAAGCGTGCCGTTTCCATTGCAAACCCACACCTGTGTCACTCGGCCATTCTAACACGGCGCGCCGTGTCCTGAACAGCTGTGAAGACTCAGCTTTCATGTTGTCTGAAGACGGAACTACTGTCCTGAGTCACCTGCTTTTGCATGTTCCCCATTTGACACTAAATGAACTAGCTGTGTGACACCTACAGGTAAGCTTTTAAAGGTTTTCACGTAGCTTCCATGGTGAAAGTTGACAAAATGGAAACAGGGGACTTAGAGTAACTGTGGATTATAGACACAGACGGCTTCATAAACGCTGGTGATGTGGTATGCAGGGCTTTGGTAGCATCGGCGTAAAATACCTGTATTTTGGACACCTGGATACATTCATACCGGTCACTGGGTCATAAGCAGTGTACGTGATGTGGTTACACCCGCCGCCTTCGACGTCCTGCGTGGTGACCTGTCCAGCCACACCTGCTGAAAGCTGGCTGGACGTTGACGCCGGATGGTCGTAGATCCACATGGCATTCCTTTGTTTGCCCCGGTTCATGTCTGATACTGCATGTCTCATATGTGTGGCGAGGTATTTTTTCAATTCATCGATTGTCCGGGATCCCCTGGTCGAGTCCTTTTCCGACGAAGTGAGAGATTCCACTGCAGAGCACCATGCGCGGGAGCATTCACCGTACGACGGACGAAGGTTGGGTGACAGCCGAGACAGGGCCTTGTAACACTCGTATTTCACATGTTTCGTGTCGTCTTGGGATGGGTGTGACACTTTGCTTGACACGTTATCGTGCAGAAGCGCGTCAGTCTCTGTGTATCGACTGAACAGGAGCTGATCAACAAGTGAAAAGTTGTACACCGTGACGGGTCGGGCTATTACCGCCATAACGAATTCCGGACGTGGCTCTACCCTTAGGAGTTCGTCACGGTCGGCTGACTGTTGTTTTTCCCACGTGTACGTCGCCATGTGGTCTTGTTGAAAAACATGGGTCGCACATGTTTGGCCGTTCCCGTCACCTGTAGATATGACCGGTGCGTCATTCTCTGTCCCGTGCCGGGGAAACTCGTCCTCACGCGGACACGTTTCATATATCTTGGCTCCGCTCGGCATCCCTGATGCCACACACACCATATCACCGTCTGCCGTCATCTCCACGCCAGGGCAAGGGTCGCTACCGCTGTCCGGGTGCTGGTCCCCTGTTTTGAAACAGGCATGGAGGCGTCCGTGCGTGATGCAGTGGAACAAAGCCGGGGGAGACCTTGTTTTGGCAACGGTGTTTAACAGAAAAACGTAGTGGTCTGGCGGACGTCTGAAACGGCATCGCGAAGCGTTCGTTGAGTAACACGGATTGTACCTCTGGGGTCTCCCTTTACTCTTACCTTTTGCTTTCATGAGTGGGGTACCCTGTCATATATGTTGCCATAAAATACCTAAAATGTGTATGATCATTTATGTTCTCAGCTGATTGGCACCCCAGAGGTGCGATAGGTTTTTGTTGTCAGATGCGGTCACTGTGAGTGGTGCATATATCGTAGTAAGCAGACATCACAAGGGAGGATAACGCTTTTAAGACGACGTCACATCTTCTCGTATCACACGTTCCCTCATACCGAACATGCTCGTGTACCATAAAGCAGTTCTCGTGTAACCGGTCTATTATCTGTTGTGGCGTGCTCACGAGCAGTGCTTGTTCCCAGCTACTCACCAAGTCCTCTAACTCGTCTAAAGTGTGTTCGGTGCCTTGAGCCATCCACCCTCCCTTTTGAATATGTGTCTGATGAATCTGCGCACTCACGTGCTTTTATATTGTTGTGTCGCCACCATGGCCTTTTTTTATAATCAGTGACGTGTTCTTTCCTCGTTCGTTTCAGGCTGGCAGGGGTCACACGTACGACATCGTGTATGTTGACGAAGCTGGATTTGTGAAAACGTTGACACACCTGTTGCCTTATGTGAACCGCAGAGGGACCAAGTTGGTGCTCACATCTTCGATGAACACGTCGGCTGAGAATACATGCGCCTTACTGAAGTTGGAACGGACAGGAGTTGCTTACTACCGCGTGTGCTTCAGCTGTCCTGCAGACGTTCCACGCGTTGCCGAGTCGCCGGAAGCCATAGCGTGTCACCACTACGTCATGTCACTGCCGCCTCACATCACGACGGACGTTGTACAAAAGACGGTTATGAACACGTTGGAACCTCACAGCTACGAAACAGAAAATATGGGCGTTAGTCTGGGGCGCGGCGACGGGCAGCCGGATGGGCAGAATTCGGGGGATGAGGTTGGGCTTTTTTCACGATCTGTCCTGCAAGAAATGAAAGACGGTTTGAATGACTTGGATACATTCAACGATGTCGATTGTTTGGGTGATACATTGTTTGTGTACGTGGACCCAGCTTACACCACCAACGTGTCGGTGTCTGCTTCAGGAATAGCTTGCGTGTGTCGTTACACACCTGGCGCTCCGCCGTCCGGTCGTGTTTCCCGCAGGGTCCCCTCAAACAAAACCAGGCGCATGGCGGTCGTCCTCGGATTGGACGAGGTGCGTTTGATAGTACACAGCGTACCAGCGGAAGTTTTCATTGGGCTGGCGGTTTTGCGCCTGCTGCAGCGTGTTGTGAATATGCACGCGTGCCCGCTGACATACTCGTCCCGTTTCAAGACTGCTGTTGTCGCTGTGGAAAGCAATAGCAACGAACACCTGGCCGTGCAGATTTGTCATTTCATACACAACGCCGCCAAAAAAATGGCCGGGCCGGTTCGGTCGCTGTCGTTTCAATTCACCCACAGGAGGAGGACAGAGAAGGATGCTAAGACGGTTGGGCTCCAATCCGTGCGGGATTTCGGGACAGCCGAGGTTGCGGGTTTCTTCCTGGACAAACAGAAAAAAACTTTAGTGTCCCTCTTTCAAAGTGCATTCAACAGTCGCATCGTGCGTTTGTCAATGAGCCTCGCCAGCTCGGCACTTGAGCATGCCGGGTTGGACGCTAGGAATTTGATCACGGAGCAGCTGTCGAAATTCCGGCCGGACCGAAAGCCCCACGATCATACACAGGATGACGTGGCCCTTTCCCTGATACTGGCATACAACCTGTTGCTAAACGAGAGAAACGAAAACTTTAACGTACATGAGTTGGCACCGTTGCACACGTCCATTATTTAGGATGCACGATGTTTTCCCCTTAAATAAAAGGGGCACATGTCCTAAAATGGTACGCACTGCGTGTTATGTTCGGAAAATCTGACACGTGCCCGTATGTATCAACAGACTGCCGATGGGTCGGGTAATGATGCGTCACGCGCGACTCAGCAGCAGTCATCGCCCGCAACCGATCTGGTGTACTTCCAGACCGTGACACCGAGAGAGCTACTGGACACATTTCCACGGACAAAGGATAATCGACCTTGCACCTCACTGTCTGCTCTCCAACATTTTGTTGTGACCGGGGTCAGGGCATCTGCCATTCAGAGCGCAAGAGACGGACACTTTTGTGAAGTACACTCCAAAGCTGTGACCAACAATCTACGTCTGCTTCGGGACTGCACCAGCATTTGAGGTCAGGAAAGGCATGTTTGAGGATCACGCTGCAGGGAAGGGAAGTGAACGGCCGCCCGCACTTCGGGACGTCGTGCAGGCTCACGTGCAATATGAAAACCCCAAACATTCTTTGGATTTCAGGTTATTGGGGGAACATGTATGTCCGTCTGTTTCTGATCCCAATACACCCGCCTGCGTCAACATCGGCAGCTGCGCAGGTATCAAACGGGTTAGCCTATCTTCGCTGTACAAAGTATTACGGGTGCTGGACGGGTCGGGGACATGGTATCTGAAATTAATGAGTCAGGCTGCTGGTGGACTCGTGTCCATCGTGAGACGCCCCGGGTCGGAAACAGAGCCAGACTGCGACATGACGTATCACAAGGTGAATACCGAGTACATCCAGCCGCTGGGTGAAACCAGCGCGGGTGAGATGCCTTGCATGGTCCCCTTACACAGTTTCCTGCGGCATCCGCGCGTCACTCACAGCGACGTCGTTGATGACAACGAAGACAGTTCCAGTGACTCTGATTGCTCTGTATACTGCACAGATTCCGAAACAGAAAGTGAAAGTGTCGAGGAAGACGCCATATGTTTGGAACGGGTATCGCAGGACGTGCAGACTACAGCCGGGCCAGTGTATCCTCTGCGTCTTGTGAATTACAAGAAGCGCATGCAGGCGGGATCAGCCGTGAAATACGACGGTAGTCTGGTGAACCGTTCAAGGAACATTTTACAGGAAGAAGACAGGGCAGTCGCCGAATTTTGGTCCCGTAATGCTGATTCGAAAGGCCAGGAAAGGACAGGACTGTACGGACGATCTAAGACCACCTTGCACAGCCTGCTGGCGGCGTCCGATCCGAACCTGCCTTTCAGGAAACTGTGGATGCGCTTTAGGAGAACGCACATATGGCCTCGGTTCTCCAGCAGCCTCGTTGGTAATGTGGTGCGTGTACTTACGTGGTTTCTGACGAGTGTCTCGAGTCTGGTTCTGCTGGTTTTTTTGTGCCACGTTCGCCGACTGTATGCATGCAAGGTGTACTTAGTATTTTCGTGTATTTGTACAGCTTTGTTTTTTGTGTGCTTATACGTTTGTGGTGGCCACAGGTCTATAGACGCGATCTCGTGGTTGCGCCTCCATGTCATCCCGGGAAACTTCACGAGAGACATATACGATGCAGCAACGTTCCTGAAAGGAGTGGTATTGCATTGACAAGGCATGAAAAACATCTTTCTCTCGCTCTATATAGATATGAGCAATGTACATGGTGGATCGTAAATGTAATAAAAAATATGGCACGCTGTTGTTTGTTTTTATTCGAAAAAAGTGTGTGGGGTAGCATTATTGCGTGTGATGGATGTGACATTCGTAGCAGTCTTCTTACGCCAGATAGATCACGTGATCACGTGATCATGATTCAGTAGCAGATTAGGATGTATAAAAAAACAGATACGCACCGATGTTAGCCAGTGTGTTGCATATCATAATTGCAGTTACAGGCTGTGGAGAGAGGAAGCGGGATGGAGGACCTGTGCCAGGTTTCTGCCAGGATCGACACACCTTGCATCCTTGATGAATGGGTCCCAGTACACAAGGTGAGGGATTATCATGCACAATCAAAAGACGGTTGGGATCACCGTCGTCTCCTTCAGATATTCGGTCACCTGTTTGCGCGCAGTTTCCCGTTCCCACCCTCCACTCACGCTGACTACAAGAGAGAAGTTGAACTGGTCGACAGCGTTGTAAAGGCTTGCGGGACCCGGTGGTGCGTTTCACAGCCCGTGCCGGATGTGGACGGTGTCCCTATGACAAAAGTGGCTGTCTTGCTGGCCCGTTTCTGCACACCGGGTGCCGATGATATATCAGAACATTTACGTCACCGTTTCATCGTGGCACTGGAACATGCCGCGACACGGATGGTCGAAGGGGCGGGTGTTGTGCATGTCAGGGTGATATGTCCATATCAGGACTCAGCAAAAGAAGAGTTGGCACACGACGTGCTAGCTTACGACGTGACGGACACGTGGAACGGCCTGTCTGCTCGTTGTGGCAAGCAGCCCCCTGCTTGGAACGCTACACCTGAATGGAACAGAGCATCGGCCGGTTTCTGCCGTTACGCGGGAACATGTCAACCAGATCTGGACGATACTGACGGACGGGCCCCGTCAGCAAAACGCCTGTGCCTGGAAACGCGGACGTGTGTCAGGTCTCGTTTTTTTATCGTGTGGCCTTCAGGCCATGTCAGTTGTAAGCCACATTTAGATTCATGGGCGGTGTCAGGTAGCAACCCGTCCACGCGTCCAGCTGAACACTTCCACACGTTGTTCGACCGCATGCTAATGGAAGCATGCTTACCGTCTCTGAGTCGCGTGCCCGATTCAGCGCTCTTGTATCTCCTGTGCAGACTTTTGTCCCCTGAACGTGCCATAGGTATATGCAGTCATAAGTACCCTGTATTCATACAGAACGCCCTGGCAGAAAAGGCGCGGCCGATTCCGGTTCAGACTCTGCGCCGTACCGCAGCAGCGGGGTGGTGGGAGGCTGCAAACGTCGCCTGGATGCAATACGCTGTAGACACAGGCATGTTCGGGGAGTACAATGCCATCTTGCGTACTGAACAGATCGCAGATGCGCTTGCGCAGGCCGCAAACGAAAGAGTAACTTTTATCAAACGTGGTGAAGGTGTGTGGAACATATGTCATGCTGTGCACCACCTGTTGAACACGTGCAGAAACCTCGTGAGCCAAGTCAATCGACAGGCCAATGAGGTTTGCATCCCGTTCACGGAGGTGGACGGTTTCGTAGGCGTGCCGGGCATAAAGGCTTACAGGCACGACCTCTTCCTTAAAGCATATCGTACGTCCCAGGGCCTCTTGCGTTTCAAACCGCCTAGTTCCCACGATCCTCGGGCCCGCAGTTTCAGTGTGCCTTGGCACCACAGGTCTAGTTTAATTCCCGACGTGCTCACCCGAGGTGGTTTCCAATCAACTTCGCCGCGCAGCTGTGTGAAAGATGAGAAGACTGGACCTTCTAAAAAGAAATGGAACAAAAACAGCGACATGTTCTGGGTTTGGTTTCCGTCAGGTGCGCCAGAAACGGACCACTTCTGTCACAAAAGGACTGAAGCAGCTGGGCCGGCTGAAACACCTTGCCCTGAATGCTGGGACATTTTGGAATGGCAGGCAGATCATGAAAAGGTCAGCCTGGAAAATGGGTCTGGGAGCGGTCAAAGACACCCGACGAGTTGTCTTCTTGGATTCGGGTGCAGGTCTGTTCAGATCAAACGGTTACTGTTACATCCTGCAGTCGGTTGCGCGGTTTCTCCGAGACGGTGTGGCCATGCACGAGATGCGACAGACGTGTCGGAGAGTCACGTCTCGTGTCCGGCCACAGCCTGGTGGAAGGCTCACTATGTCCCCGCGACCGTGTCTCTACACAGGGAATGGCGAGACGTTATGCCGTGGAAAACCAACAACTGGCAGAACGCTCATCCACAGACCGCGCAAGAGGGCACTGCAGCTTCTGCGCGCTTCGTCGGGATTTTGGAAACGCTGAACGATCTTATACGGAACCCTAATGTCCATCCTGTACCCGCTCCCTTCAATTCAGACGAAGCACTGAGTGATGTCTATCGGTCGGCGCGCCAAGCGTCAAGCGTTCCAGACACAGACCAGCGACCCGATCCGGGTTTGCTGGATGTGCACGTGCTGCAGTGTCTGTCTTTTAATGACGATGCCACCCAGGTTGTCTGGCGTGCGACGGGTTCTGACGACTGCAAAATGCCTCACCCTGTTTATGGGAAGATCCCCCTGGCGTCTCCGTATATTTCCGTCTGGGGCAGTTCCAGTCAAGGGGGCGCCGTACTTGGAAGCGGTGATACGGCAGGTGCCGTACACCTTGCATGGGGAGGCACGGCTTTTGATACGAATCGCGTGTACGTCACGTTCAGCGGCCCCAGGATGACCACGTACAGTTCTGAAGGGACCGTAAAAAATCATTCCGGTGCAACATTCTCTAGAAGTGCTCAACGTAGTCAAGGGCTCATGATCCAACGGACCAACAACAACAGGGGAGGTATACAGAATCTCCTTCTCTCGGAACTCCAACGGCATGTGTGTGCCCACATTTCCGACCCGGTTGCGCAGCACCACTTGACCCGGAACGTTCCCGGTATTGTCGTCGTGAATGTTAATTTTTGCGTGGACCACCACGGACCAACGAACGTGTCACGCATTCCAGGGAAAATGGTCAGGTACACACGCGCGGTGAAAGCAAGGAAGTTTCCAGGTGTGGCACTGTCTGTCCTCGTCCCAATTAAGTGCACCACACGTCTACGTATCAAAAATATTCACGTTACCCCTGTGGGGGGCAACACGGGCAAGACGCCGGAATGCGTGGCGGTCGAGGACGCCGACGTTGATGAAAACAGGTCAGTCACCGCGTCTTTGCCGTGCAATCTTCACAAATGCTGTTCCGCCACGTACCCGAAAGCCAGCAACCCACACACCCTGCACGCACTTGTGGAGTCCCATCGGCGTGTCATTGAAAGCGTAGGAGAGCTCGACGTTGCAATGCAGAGGGCCATGCAAAACACGGAACGCGCCAATGAGTGCCCATTAAATTTTCTGGCGTCACGTCTGATTTCGTGCGTCTACAACTTAAGAGACACGCGGGGCGGCGCAGAAAAAAGCACTGCTTCGGACGGAGATTGCGATCAGTCCGAAGACTGCCCGTTGGTATATGCGTGGGGTTCAGTGGCCGTCGGGAGCGGGCCCCATATGCCGCAGCTGGCGCGGACACTCCGCAAACGGTTTTCGCCTGCAGCGTGTAAACCATTGCAGTTGTGCTCGGCCGATTACGACCCTTGCGCACAACGAGCACGCCACGGACCAACTGACCGTTTTGGCAGGGTAGGGCGGAAGACCGATTCTGTTCTCAGCGGGCAAAGCACAGCTTACAGGTCCCGCAATGGCGATTTCATGTCCGCTTTGTACGACTGCACAGCCGACCCGTCAGTTGGGTCCTTGTCACCTGTAAATGGCGTTTACGCTTATTTCACATGGCTTCAACAGAAACGCCACGCCTTGTGGGCTGTTGACGGAGACGTGAACGAAAAGCAGCAGCAGGTGCCGTGGGATACATTAGAAATGACGTGTCAGGCGTGGACCTCCACATCAGGACTCACCCCCGCTGTCGAACCTTACAAACTTTAAATAGCAAAATATAAACTAATGTTTCAACACACACACATATCTATGTATGTATAACAAACAATAGATCATGGACATACAACTGTTTTATTGTTGATATATAATATAAAGCAACAGTGTTCACAAAATATCAGTTTGACATATTATACTTAAGCATTATGCAATATCTCTTGTGAATCTATTCAAATGTGTATAAGTATGCGTGTGTATGGATGCCATTCTCGAATACGACATTCACATAAAAACATTGGGTTCTTCCTTATGCGTGAAACCTTGTGTTATGAATTGCCATACGTAATCATGACCTTTGGGGGTCGAGTACAGATTGTTTGCGAAGGGTTTGAACATGTACATGGTGGTGTATATGGCGTTCTTTAGTATGTACCATTTTGTGTGTGCTGCTGTGCCCTCTTGTATGTTTGATGCCGTACAAATTCCCAAAGCGTTTATATTTTTTTCAACCTCCTGAAATGCTATGTTGCGCAGTAACAGAACAGAGGACCGTATTTTTGCAAGTTTCTGTGACTTTTTGTTGTGTCTTTTACCATCAAGGCGGAGAGTTGCAGTAGGGTCCAAACATATATCTGCGGAGAGTTTATCAATATCTGTCAGGTTGTATACAAGCTGGCGAAGAACTAACAAAGCGTAAGGTGCCCCGTCGTATTGCCTGTCCATCCATTCGTGCATCTCCATTCCGGGGATGTATAGTGTGTCCCGTGATTCAGCAGCACTCTCTGTTTCTCTACGCTTGGCCCATTCTTCCTCGTACGCTTTGACTGCACCCGCCAGGTCTTGCCTGTCGTTCAGCAGACACAAAAGCCATAAACCGGGGAAAGCGCTTGATGTGGTGACTCGGCGATCCATACCTTTCAAATACATCAAATTAGATGAAGTAAACGCTTCCCATGTTTGTTTAGTCCGGTGCCATCCTATAGCGTACAGCAGCAGCGTGACGTTAATCCCTAGCACTGCTGCTCGCCGAACGCTACTGTACTTGTACAACGCGTAGAAGACGCCCCTGCAGTCATCTGATGCGTTCTCGTCTGTCAGAACGGCCTGAATGGGCCTGTCCTCTAACCGGTAGCTCGGGTTCCCTTCCTCGTCCCTGGGCGTGGCACCAAAGACCATAGTGTACGGCATGTCTGCCGTGTGGCATGAGAACGTCATTAGCTTTTCCGCACTGCCGTACGATGGCTGTGGCCACACGACGTAAGGTGTCCAGTCTGCCTTTTGGTTCAAGGGGTCCGCGTGCGTCATATGACTTTCACTTGCTTCCCTCTGGGACTCGGACACGTCATTTCGTATGCCCTCCCAGCATGAATCGTTACCTGTCGTGGCAGCAACAGAACCCCATACGGAAGCGGCCGTTGGAAAACCTCCTAAAGGAGGGAGGGCCTCCCATTCCAGTCCAGTTTGCAACAGTGGTCTGTAACCTAAATCCTTCTTTCCGCATTTGAACCCCGTCAGGAACATGTCGTAGTAACACTCGAGAGCCACTGGCGTGCTCGCCACGACATCCGCCCACCTGCGGGACATCACATATTGTATCTGACGGTTATTTTGCGATATCTCATACCAAGCGTACAGGTACCAAAGGCCGGCGTAGAGGTCCGAGAAGTGCCGGTTCGCATCACAGTCCAGTTGGTGGGTCAACGTTCCGACATCTGCCACGGCGTTGTTGACAGCGAGCACGAATGCTGGTGCGACGGTAACGAAAGAACCCTTACTGTCCTGTGGCACCCTCCAGGCCCCGCTGCTTCCCTGGCGGCCTGGCGGGACCAGGTTCACGTTAGCTAAGGACGGGTCGGTTGGTCCCATTTCATGCCGGAGCAATGTCTCTTGCAAACTGGACAAACGTGACCTGGTGAAATCCTTTATTTTTTTCCCCTTTGACGTAATCATATGGAAAAGTAAATGTGTCTCGGGACCGTACACGGGCAATGCTGGGCGATCACACTGTTGCGTGGAAGCCGCGAGTACTCTTTTCGCATGCTCGGTCGGAAGTTGGAATGCAGGTAAACGTTGGCGGCACGTAAGCAACGCGCGTTTTGACATGTTCATTGTCTGCAAAGCCCTTTTAGTACGTGTCTGCCCATCTACCGTTTTTACCATCATGGGTACCAGCTGCTCCACGAGCGGGGGAACAGAAGCGTCTGCTTTGTTTCCATGACTCATCAGTTCATCAGGGCAGGGTCGTGATGTTGGTTGACGCAATGGGCTACGAGACCTGCGCTGGTCCTCTTCCTCTGGATGGACCATTTCTGGAGGCCGTCGACTGAATGCGTCGTTCAGTGTTGTCAAATGTCCCATGAGTGCATCCGTGAGTTCAGCCGCACGGGCGGTGTCGCCTGTGGTCCGTCGTAAAAAGTCTTCGGCTAACCCCTTAACCCTTTCCCCGGCGATGCACAGCGCGTCCTGGGTCCCCGGTTCCATTAACCGTATGAGGTCCAACAACTCTGTCCGGTATCGGTCGTGGACGTCTGTCACAGCTTCATCGTGCAGCCGTTTCGCTTTCAGCCGTAAAAGCGGTAGGTACCCGTCCCTCATGGTGCGCATTTTGAGTCTTGCAGTCATCAGACTCTCCCTGGTACGAGCGGAATGAACCAGTAAAACATGGTACAAGGGAGGCAAACGGTTATTGGCAGTAGACTGTGACATGACGGCGTTGTCAGGTGTCCACGCAGAAATGTTAGCACCAGAACACGTCCCGCTGTCCAGTATTTCAAGCCTGCGGTGGAACTCTTTGTCCGACTCCAGTGTGCCATTTTCGAACAAATGATCACTTCTTCTTCGTCCGCTAGTAGTATCATGTGGATCTCCGCGCCATTGAGCCATGGCATGAGAAGACCGCATTCATAAAGTGATATGTGTGTCAGGAACTTCCAACTCTAAGCCAATAAAGCCACCGCATGCCATTGATCATGCGAGACAAGCGGGCGCCTACATGCTCTATCACTCTAACCTGCTGCCCCATATGCATCCTGATCTTTGAGGTACCCGTGCAGTTGAATATTATTAGCACTCTACGCTACTGTGTGTACTTCTCAATCGGGCAGACGGTTGTCACCAGTTCATACATCGCTTTTGTGTAGCGGTCGGCGTGTTCGAGCACAGACAGGTCAGTTGGTGCGCGGAACGTACATATGGGCCCTGCGGGGGCGCCGCCTTCACACTTGCTTCGTCCTTCGCCAATAGGAAGAACATATCCGCATTCTTGAGAGCAGAAGACCATTTCTGAAAAGGCCACGTTCGAGAATTGGCCCCCGTCTCCACAGCCTGTTTGAGGTTGAAATGTTCGCTCGGATGCGCTGTCCCTTTTATCGTTTGTGGCATCTGCTTTTTCCTTAACAGTGAAACGTCTCACGCGACAGCACGTCTTTCCAACCCACACGTATGAACTGAAACGAACGCGAAGTGCGTGTATGCGGTGCTGATGCTGTGCACCCTTTCTCCAGTGCGCTGCGGATGATCGATGCAAGAACTCGCGCAGGCGCCAGGTAGTGTCGCAAACCTGGTAAAACGCCGATTGACACGCGAACGTAATTCGTTCTTTTGAAAAGACAGGCGACACTATACTGGAGTACTTGAACGTCCTGGCGACTTGTTGATATTGCGAGCGGATGAGATCCTGTTTATGGACACTTGCGTTGAAGCCGATACTTTTCACTTCGACCACACACACCCATGCGCAACGGCCTTTGGGGTGTGCGGCCAGCAGTACCACATCCGGCCGTCTCGTCCCTTTCAGCTGTAGGCGCTTCTTCGCATCCATCCGTTTTACTTTCCGACGTGGTGGCCACCTCACAGAGTTGCATGTCGGCAAAGGTCTGTTGCTTTCTGTTGAGGCAGTACCGACGTTTGATATTGGGATGTGCGGTCCGACGGGTGTTTCACATACAACGGTAACTTTAACATCTTTGGCCCATTGTAATAAAACAGGCGTAGGTATGTCTTCGCCTTTTTTAAAAGGATAACATTCCAACATGGTCAGCGCCCTTTGTATAAACCCCCTGGCGTTTGATTCGGCGTGTGCGGCCTGCACGGAACCCGATGCTTGCCAAAATAGGGCATTTCCGAATGCGATTTCTACCACGTCTTTCAAATTGGTAACTTTATAGAGACGATTTTGTAGTCGCGTGTGGAACCGTTCACCAGCCGTTGTCGAACGGGCGTGGCAGCGGTCGAGGTTTGCCAGGACTGGGGCTATCACGCCCTTGTTGTACGATTCGAACGTCTGGAACACCTTGGGTGACACATGTCCCGTATGTGCGGTCCAGGATGAAACTGCTCTCCGAAGTAAAGGGTTTTTAGCCGCTGCAGATTTCCATGCAGCAAACTCGCGACATCTCTGCACTGTGTACAACTTTGTGAGTTCTGACACCAGTTCTTGCTTGTGGAGACGATACCTCTCATGGTGGACACGTTTCTCCATGCCGGTAAAGAGGCCACGCGGTGATCACTGTCAGTTCACTGCCCCCGCATATACCAAATGACGCACGCGGTTTACCCCGTGTGACGAGTGTAATATATATGACTCGCAGCCATCACGTGATCACCATTACCAGTTTCGGTATATGCAAATAGGTTCATGGCATATTACGCTGTGTATATGTACGGAAAATGGTTGATTAAACGAATGTATTGGCCACGGCCAACAGTTCCATGTAAGCTTTACCCTCCATCTCCCGAAATTTCATCATATTCTTGGTTACTGGAGGTCTTGTCGTTCTCGTTTGTTCGTACATGATTCCTGTTTGTGTTGACACCAACAGTACCGGTGTGTTCCGCCCACATCACAGGAGCGGGTTTTGTCCCCCAATACCACAGTTTGCACACAGGATAACCTCTAACCGGTGTTTGGTCCACCTCCCTGACCTTCCAAACGCACAAGACTCGAGGGGCTCCACAGCACATGTCCGACGCCGTGCAATTTTCCCCTATACGTTTACAATCCTGCACGGGATCTACTTTATGGCGGTCAGTGAGAAGGTGTTTGGCTAAGGCAAACGGAAACGTACCCCTTAACTTGACTCCGGGTAGCACAAACAACATCAAAGAAACCACGGTCAGATAGGTCAACGCCATGTACGGGCGGGTACCCATTGCAATCTGAAATCGTCCTCTATCGTGCAAACCAATGGAATTGCGCTTATGCACGAGACGTGAAATGTTTGCTGGTGACTTTAACCATGGTCTGCGTTTCACAAATACTTTAACATTCGAGGCTAGAGATATACACGATGGGACTGCACTGTACAGGACGATAAATGGACACCATATGCCGGGAGCAGACGTCGGTGTGTACACTAGTGCAGAGATGTCGTATTTATTTTCCTCACAAGGAATCTGTCCTCGTCAGATTAGTCATTAAGGTCGAACCTGTATTCCTCAAATGATGGAATGGTCACGACATAATATTGCTTTGCCTGATTCTGTACGGCAGTCATGAGCATATCGGCTCTCTCATATTCACCCGATACATACAAGGCATACCACACATCAGACCACATGTGCGGACGCTGGTGCAGCCAATCGAAAAAACGGATACCGATAAAGCAGGAGGACACCCCTGCGGCGATATAAGAGAGTTCCTGATCAGACATGATGTCCATCTCGTAGAGTGTATTTAACAGCCCGTTGCTTTTAAGATCCAATCCATCCAATAGGTCACCTGAAATATCCCTCAACGTTTGTTTCGTGTAGTACACGTATCTACATTCTGAAGTGTATGCACATGTAGGTTTAGATAAAAGAACTGGAACCGTCGTGCCTGCTTTGATGTTCTTAGCAATAGACCGTTGTTTTTCGATCCATGCGTGTATGCCTTCTACTGTATGTATATCTGGCCGTGTTTTGGCAACGACCTCTCCTGTAAACGCAGCTGCATTATATCTATCCCGCACGTACCGCATCCATACATAAGGAGGTATTTCCTCTGGGTACAGAGTGAACGTGCAGTATATGCCATCACTAGGGTCAGGTTCGGTCGCGTCCAATGTCGGCAGTGTGTGTATATCTTCCAACCGCAACCCGGTATCTAAGCAATCCGATCCTGGCGTGTGCCCCTCCGTACGACATCTGTAACACGGTAACGGCTCGCGACTCCCCATGTGCGCACGGTTTATCACTTCATATACATCATATGGACTTACATTTATGATATATATATACCGACACCTGTGGAGCTAGGTATACAATGATACCTTACGTACATGTTCCCTGTTTTATTTGCCGTAGCGGCACCAGTCACTCGTCACGTGACTATATATGACACTATCGTGCATGATACATGAGACCAAATACTAGTCATACGAAATGGGCATTTTTTACGGAAAAGTGTTATACCTGCCGCTTCTGGCATTGATTGCGCGCCAGATACTGGCCACCCGTAAGGCTGCACCCTCATGGCGTTGGTTGGGAGCGCCGACGGAAAGTGAAATGGCCGGCCCTTTTACTTCGTGTAGGACTACTGGGAAGAAAACAACTGTCCAATGCGACGGCGGGAAACAGACATACACGTACCAGCAAGCACGACGTTGCTGTCAGTGTGCCGGTTTAGAGCTCCCGCATACAAAGGCATCGCAGGTGGCGTGGATGATGGAACTGGCTCCGACGGTGACCAGTGCACATTTCCGCAGTGCAATCAAGGGCACAAAAACCGAGACATGCTCCGTTTTCCGCCGAACTACGGGTGCTACACAAAAAAAGGGATGTCATAGAGGGAAGGCCGGATTTTTGTGTTGGCCAAAGACCGGTACCCGTTTTTCAGATCCGGATGATAAAATTGAACTCGTAGGGCCTTGGTCAAAGGATAAAACATTTTGCAAAGACACAGCAAAGAAGAATTGCAGTGGCTTAAGAGACGTCACTAGCAAGGAGGCAAAAAGTTGCTGCCAGTGCGCAGGAGGGCGTTTGCCTGTCATATCCGACCAAGGGTATGACTTCGAAAGCGGCTCTGTAATCAAACTGTTGCAACAAGTGAATATTTCAGACACGTGGACAATGTTCTCCGAAAATAATGAAGTAATCAAAACTCCGGAATGTCACCTCCTTTATTTTGATCACGATATGAAAGTAGACCATCACAAACACAAGGTTAAGAAGGGAAACGTCAATTGCGACAAGAAACACAGGTACATATGTGTCCGTCCAGAGTGCTCTGTGGGATACTGGGGACGCAAGTGCCAACAGAATTGCTCAACAGGATGCTACAGACGCGAGTGTAAGGGATACACAGGAACGTGTTCACACGGGTGCAAGGCCGGCCTCAGGGGAAGACATTGCAATACAACATGTCAGAGTGGACGCTGGGGTAAAAACTGCGACCATAAATGTTCATCCGGATGCATGAGGGCAAGGGGTGCCAAACCTGTGTGCTACCCCACAAACGGAACTTGCTCTTGTAAAGCGGGTTACGCAGGCTCGAGATGTAACAAGTTTTGCTCGAACGGAACGTTCGGCCTCGGTTGTAACCTCCAGTGTTCGGCAGGTTGTCTGCGTGAACCGGACGAAAAGGCGAAAAACAGAACGGTAATTAAAGGAACAGCAGTTTGTCGTTCAACAGATGGGGTATGCGATTGCCGGCCTGGATATAGAGGCAGAAAATGCGCCAATGCATGCAAGTCAGGTCAGTGGGGTGTTCACTGTGCCTTCAACTGCTCGCAGGGTTGTTTACACAGAAAATGCAATGCGGTAAACGGCGGATGTTCATGCCTTCCAGGCTTTAGGGGTGCCCGCTGCAATGTGACCTGCCCTCCGGGGACATTGGATGATATCTGTACCAGGACATGTTCCAACAATTGTGTACCAGTAAAAGGTATCCGTTTATGCGACAAGCAAAACGGGTCTTGCAGTTGATGTCCAGGTTACTACGGCGGTGGTTGCAGCATGGAGTGTCCTAATGACAAGTATGGAATCAATTGTGCTCACACGTGTCCTAAAAACTGCATGCATGCCCCCGCCAACCATATTTGGAAGATCAAGACAAATGTTCAGAATTCGGTTTCCAGATACACGTGGCGTGTGTGTGCAAAAGAGACAGGTGCGTGTAGCTGCAAAGCTGGTTACAAAGGTCAAACATGTTCGGAAGCATGCAGCCAGCAGGAATGGGGTGAAAACTGTCACAATACTTGTCCGGTCAATTGCAACGGGACCGCCTCGGATTCAAATGTTAGGTGCGACCGGTTTAATGGAACGTGTTTGTGCAAGGACGGCTATACGGGACACAAATGCGCGGATGTATGCTCTACAGGCAGGTGGGGTACGAAATGTTCCCGAAATTGCTCTAGCCGGTGCATCACCACAGGTAACAGTCATAAGCCGACCTGCAATCATATAAACGGGACGTGCACTTGCCAAGCGGGGTACACGGGTAAATACTGTGAGGAACTCTGTGCAAACGGCACGTACGGCCCATCCTGCTCGAAAACGTGCCCAAGCCGTTGTGTGCGTGCACGGAATACGAATTCTGTTCGGACAACAACGTATCAGTTATGCGACCACATTTCCGGCAGCTGCTGGTGCCAGGCCGGTTACAAAGGGCAGTACTGCAATGAAACGTGCTCAGCAGACAGATGGGGTTCAGAATGTGCCTTTTCGTGTACGCCTGAATGCAATGGATCCGTTGTTTACAATGGTATACCTGTCAGGAAATGCAACATGGTGAACGGTTCGTGCACGTGCCAGGCCGGGTACGTGGGCGAGCGCTGCACTGACATTTGCGACGGTGGGCTTTGGGGGGAGGGTTGTGTCAGTGTATGCGGTGCCGGGTGCTGGAACCGCTCCAGCTGCCACCACGAAGACGGACATTGTGCACCGTGCATAGACGGGTACACGGGGCCGAGGTGTGAGAGTCTGTGCCCGTCCGGTGTTTGGGGAAATAACTGCAGTAGCACCTGTTCGCTGTTTTGTGCGAAATCCAAATGCAGCCCATTCGATGGAAAATGTTACCAATGTAAAGCTGGCAAGGACGGCGCCTTCTGCGACGCGGATTGCCCGACCGGTGTGTGGGGGACTAACTGCAGTAACACCTGTTCGCCGTCCTGTGCAAATGGCACATGCAACCCATTCGACGGGAAATGCTACCAATGTATAGCTGGCAAAGAAGGCGCCTACTGCGACGCGGATTGCCCGACCGGTCATTGGGGGAATAACTGCAGTAGCACCTGCCCGCCATCTTGTGCAAAAAGCACATGCAGCCCATTCGACGGGAAATGTTACCAATGTAAAGCTGACAGAGAAGGCGTCTTCTGCGACTCGGATTGCGGCGAAGGGACGTACGGTCCTAACTGCATGATGTTGTGCCCCGTCTGTCCAAACGGCGTATGGTTTAAATGTGATCCCGTCACTGGTGTGTGTCAGACAGGCGGCACAGACCTCGAGGACACTGGTCGGTGGAGGGAACACTTTCGTGCCTTCTGTTGGAAACCTGACAAAACGGGAAGGCAATGCAGGGACATTAATACAAGCAAGCCTGCCTGGCGTGATGAACACATAGCGGTTGTCTTGTTAAGCCTCCGGGTTCTGTTAGAGTATGTGTAGTGATGTCATATCCTGACAACATATCATGACCACACTGCCCGATAGCGCGTGTGGACTGCATGCTAGGATATGCAAAATAAATGTCCAAGCTGTCAACCAGATATAGTTTTATTTTGACATGAAATAAACAACAGATATATATTTTATTGAAACATGTGTGTTCTTTGCTGATGTCTCATATTTGCACAGACGACCTGTCTATTATGCCGGAACGGACACCTGCTTCCGTGAAGGGGTCCATATGCACGTCTTTCCTTTCACTGCTTTCTCCATCTCGCTTTTCTCGTTTACACGGTACGCCAGCACTCTCCTTTTCCGCAGCCACTTCTAAATGATTCGAAAACTGGCGCAGCGTCATACCTGCGACAGACAGTTGGAATGCCGCGTGCACCACTGCGAATTGCGTTTCGTCCAGCGCGTTCACGGTGCGCCCTCTTTCTGCGGCAGGGTCACCGTCTAACGGTAACGGGTCAACGTCAAATTCCGGCGTCACGTTCGGAAACACCATTTCGAGGTATGGTTTGATGAGGGCTCTGTTGGTTTCCTTGCGTGGTATGTACCGCACGGCATTGTTTGTGTAGGTCGACACTTGGTTGAAATTGAGCATGTTCATGGTAACTGAAGCCCATTGTTCACGCTCCATGTCTGCGTACGCCTTCACGTCCGGGACAGCGGTGCTCAGCCGGTGGCCCAACACTTCTCCAAACACAGGGTCCATCTGGTTTGTGACGTCAACGACTGTCGGCCCCGCAGCGGACCGGCTTTTGGGCGGCCCGATGCCACCCGATTCTACGGGCCGGTTGGGCCCGTACACGTCTGACACTCCTCGCCACAGGCCGTGCGCGTCGTCAGCTATTTCCTCCTCAAGTTCCTCTGCTGTCCGCTGTTCCGTTTTACACGAATCGACGGCTCTTTTCACGTCCCGTTGAAGGTTTGTCAGGTGTTTCAAAAGTGCGCGACTCGGTGGAGCCCTTTCGCCGTCCCACATTGGTTCACCGGCCATTTCTTCTGTGGGTTCGAGGCGTTCCTCGATAAATTTCTCGTAAAGGTGAACGGCTTCACCCAAGCGACGCTGCTCCTCTTGGTATTCGTTCAGTTGGGCGGTCAGCTGTACGTACCGTTGGGCGTGTATGGCGGCTTGGTGTTTATGCAGGTCCAGCGCGTGCCCTGACTGTTCCACGAGATCGATCAGGTACTGCATGACCCTTTCGGCTTCCGCGTTCTTGCGTTCTGCCCTTCTCAGGGCTTCCTTTTCAGCCGACGGCTTACTGAACCAGGACAATGCTTCGGCCACACCCCTCTGCATGTCCAGCTCGGCCGCGGTTCTTTCCAATTCGCGCACGTTGTACCTGACGCCTGACGTGGCGTCGAGGTCGCTGACTCCAGGGCGTGACAAACTGCCATCGTACAAGCGGCCGGAGGGCAGTCCGTCGCCAGCGTGATCCGTACTACCACAGACACGCTGTGTGTTACGTTGAGGGGCACGGCTAAACTTCGGGCCCGCACCCGGAAATGTGGACGATGAAGACAGAGGTGCTCTCGCGTCGTCAAGCGTACCGCCTGCGGTGATCCGTTTCTGCAGATCACGCAGGTTAGCGTACATGCTACCCCAGTCACCCGCGACTCCGCTCACGATACACGGCACCAGTTTTTTCAAAGCTCCGCGTGTGATAGCGCTATCGGATTCCGCGGCTGTGCCCAACAGTTTCATCATATCGTCTGTGGTTTTTTCTTTCGCTTTACATGACATCAACTGCTTGGAAGTTTAGCTGCGGCCAAAGTGGCCGAATTGACCTTTTCCTCTGCAGCGTTCAGTGCCCTGCGACAGACCTCTCTTTCGCTAGACGGGTCGTCATCCTGTTCGGCAGGTTTCTTAGGCATGCTCTTTTGCCCTAAAAGCACGCACGGTTTAGAGTTGAATATGTGCGAGTTTTCTGCTAGGCTTTGTAACAAACCACGTGCTCTGCTGTACATCAGAACTTGCCCACAGGCTGTGGCCATCGGGTCGCACCGGAAATGTTTGTGCGGGTATACCACCCCAAACTTGGAGCCCGGTGGGAAAAATGATTGGTCCATCACAGACACCCCGAAGCCGGACTGGGGTCCCAGGTATACCAAAACACATTCTTCCGGTGAAAGGACGCGGACGTGCCCTTGGCTGCAGTCGCAGAGCTTCGTGGAGCAGGTACGCAAGGCTGACAAAAGAACGCTCTCTGAGGCGGAGGTCTCGGTTGAGCCACATTTCCATCCAGAGCACACGCAAGGGCTGAGGTTACCTGATCCTGGGGGTAAACGCACGTAAGGCACTGCGCCCAACGAGAGGGTCCATGTACAGTACATCTCGTAGTTTCCCTGGAGTTTTACACGCTGCACCACCCGTTGTACGAGTTCTGCAGAAAGCTCTCTGATGTGGTTCTCGAGATAACCTTGGAAATTTTTTACGGACACGCGAATTTGGGCTGCACACTTTGTGATATCGAGGGGATCGCCCACGGCCATATCAACATGGTGCGCCCATTCCTTCTTGAACTTACCGTAAAGCGCGGTGGTGACGTCAGAGGACAAAGACCGACACAGGGAAGATGCGACGTATTGAAAAACGAGCATATCTGTAGGCAGTGACAAGACGGCTCCTGTGCAAGCGGAGGACCCCCCGGTGAAAGTACGCAAGAGTTCCCTGCTGAGGTCCGTCGGATGAACCAACACAGGACGTGAACCGGCAGCAGACAAAGGCGCATTCGACAGGCAAGACACCACGGCGTCCGTCACCTTTTCGGCCGGCGGAGGCCCGTACGCCGTGTCACCCACCGTCGTATCGCACGACGGTACAGCTATGCAACGCACTGAACGGAGTGCACGGGCGCGTTTCAGTTCACGGTGCAGTAGGTTTCTCTGTCTTGCCAGTTCCACGTACGTGTCTTTCATCCTTTCCGCGTCCCGCCTCGTGCGGTCCAGTTGTTCGCACAGATTGTGAAATTCCCGACGTGTTTCGCGTTCCCGGACGGTTTGTATTGCCAGGACGTCTGCGGAAACGCGTTCTTTGTCCAGCAGTTCAAACCGTTCCTTTAACTCGTGGAGCATGTCGGGATGTCCCTCTGGCCAAGGTGTTGGCACGTCAAGGATTACCCGTTGGGAATCCATGTTGGGTACATCTGTGAAATGGGCGTACGCCTTTTTAGGGCCAAAGCCGCCTTCGTAGGGAAACGCTTTGGACCGGACCTGGTCGTAAACTCTTGCATCCTGCCGTAGTGGCGGGAAACTGCCCGGACGTGACGGGTCCTCGTGTCTGTGCACTTGCTCTTTCAGGCTCCTGTAAGACTGCCTGCACCCGTTCCTGGAGAACGACGCTCGATCCGCCGGGTATGATCTGTGTTTCCGTCGTGATTCATACCTGAAACGCGGTGTCCACATGCGTGTAGTGTGCATTTTGTTTTATCATGCCATGGACCGTTTGATGACCGATCAGTTGACGTAAGTTACAGTAACTGTGACAGTGACTTTACCTACCCCGATACCTGATTCAACCGCTCGGACCAGAAACACAAATACGTACACCAAATAACGACCAATCTGACCCTTCGTCTGTTGCGCTCGTACAACCCGATCGGATATAAGACGCGGGGTGTAAAAAGAGGGATGTGCATGATCATCATCAGTATAGCTCAGGGGACTTATAGTCAGCTGAGCTGCAACCGACCCACACCTTAGCTACCACACACGTCATCCATACCATCATACATTGGAACGTCATTTGACAAGTGCACAGAACGAAGGCTGGCATAAATCACGTTCATTAATGCTGTCTAACATGAAACACAAAAACAATAAAAAAAAACAACACCATACACGATACATCACATTTATACCAAGTAACAACGTATAAACAAATCAAATTCATGCACGTTCATGTCAAATAAACCAAAATATATCTGTCCATATCACGTTTCACTCGATCATCCGTAAGAACATACACATCTCTGAATTGTCTGTAGCGTATGCCAGTGAACGTGCTGTTTCCCTATCGTAGGATTCGAGAGATATGTCAGCTCCGGCTTCTAATAACAGATACTTCACCATGTCCACATTGCCACGCAAAACAGCTTCATGTAACGGTGTCAGGCCTCGTTTGCCTTCTTTACAGTTGGGATCCGCGTGCAGCGCGAATAAAAGATAGTTCAGCATGTCCCTGGCATCTGCTTCTGCTGCTATGTGCATGCAGGTGCGACCGTCCGCGTTCATAACACCCGTGAGATTCCTGTAGAAATCCGGCTTGTCCATCATCACAAAGCCGGCCCAGCATGTCAGTGATTTCAAGCATTCCGAGCACTTGCGCTGGCAAGCCAAGTGCAGTGGGGTGTTCGCGTGTCTGTCCCTTTTCGTAACGTCCGCTCCGCGCATCACTAGATGCCGGATGAGTTGGTGCATGCAAAGTCTCACAGCCAGCTCGAGGTAGGTTTCTCCTTGTATGTTTACTATGTCGAGGACTCCTGGCCCGTCCATTCTGTCTAGTACCGATATCGCCCAGCCTTCCATCCCGGCTAATATGCAATTGTGTAGAAACGTCTCACCGGCACTGTCACGGGCGAGAAAGTGACACGGGGTGGACGATACGTCCCGTGGGGCACCAGAAACCGTGACTTCTTTAGCGGTGCTGTTCTCGCGTATGTCTTTGACGGTGCTGTTTTCGCTTATGTGAAGTCTACGCATTCCAGCCTCGACTGACTCCGTCGAACAAAACATGTCTCTGTCTCTAAACGTGTAAACGAACAGTGAACTGCAACAGTATGTTATCAAATACTACCAGAACAGTCATATATATATACGCTAAAACGACATCTATTTTTAACCCGTGGAATATCCGAAAGTCACATTTGTGAGGTAATCTCTAATTTTGGTAACGTCGGATTTCCCCACAAATCACAGCATGATAATGCGTCATCCGACATGTGGGATTTTTGTTCACGGTCACACACAGCCACGTCATTGGTAGTGTTTGTTTAGGGTTGAACAACGGTGTATCCGGAAAGCGAAGCCCCCCCCCCCCCCCCCCCAGTTCATCAGCCAGTGCTGTCATTGCGGGATAATTAGTAGGCACAGTATACAATCATTGTGTATACACTTTCGTATTAAGCTATCCACTCTCGGTCATGCTGTCGTCTTCGCTGTCGCAATTGTCCGGGCGCACAGCACCCAACCCTACAAGAAACATAACGCATTCCTCGTGCCCGTTCGACATTGCAGCTTCCAAGGGAGAACTCCTGTTCCACGCTCGCGCGTGTGCATTCGCCCAACATTCATTTACCAAATATCGTACCATGTCTAATCTGCCGGACTCAGCTGCTTCGTACAGTGCAGTCTTTCCCGTCTTTCCATTTGGCGCATCGACATCCTCCAGCAGCGGTTTGAGGCAACCTAGCAGGTCCTTGTGCCCACCTTCCGCAGCCAAATGTACGCATGTCTGCCCGTCGTAATTCAAAATGTTCGGCCTTGGGGGGACTCTGTTAAACGGTCTGTAACGTAGATATTTTTTCACTTCTGCATCCGTCAGGTACAATGTCAGAGCCATAGCACACATCGTGTCACCTCTGGCTGAAGCCAAATGCAACGGTGTGTTCCCGTGCGCGTCTCTAGCCTCTGTGTCCGCACCGCGAGCCACCAACTGCCTAACCAGTGAATACATACCCTTCTTAACGGCCAGGTGCAAGCAGGTGTCGCCATTCATATCGGTCTTGTTGATCCCTCGGCTGTGCGTTAGGTCGCGCAGTATCCCCGTGGCAGCACGTTCCCTGCCCCAATTCTTTATGCAACTGTGTAAAAGTGTTTCGTCCGTGCCCATCCCGACGTCTTCAAATATGTTGTTCACGAACCGCTTGGCGTTTTTCAGGAAAACAGGCAAAACGTGCAACCCAAGACCACGGCGTTTCGCCATGTGAAAGGCCAACTGCAGAGAGAAAGGGGACCCTTGAGTCCAAAAGGGAGCTCTCTTCTCGTCCAGCTCGGGGTCAAACCCTTCACAAACCGACAAATGAACCGAGGTACACGTCGGATTCGACACTAGTAATAGCCCGCCAGTTCCGTTGTCAATGCTTGTCAATGAAGTGTCCATTTCTGAAAGTGTTTCCCCTGTATTCATGTCATCGTCCGTGACATTAACGCTTTCTGTTGAGTACGCAGACTTGTCTATGAAGTTAACACCCAGGGTAGAGTACTCAGACACTTCAGCGCACACTCTAGCAAGTTCAATGCTTTCAATTTGCCGCCTGCTGGCCATGGTACGGCGATAAAGACGTTCATCCAAAATGTAGACGTTGACACTGGTCGGGCATATTTATACACAATGCTTCCTAGTGACAACCAATAGAAAGTCTCTGATTGGGGGAAAATTCTCCTGACTCATACCCTCCTGACTTGTTTATGCAAGCATATGATTTACATGGGGAAAACCGACGATGACTCACTGATTGTGTGAATTCCAAAACGTAAACCGACGTAGTACACATCCGGGAAAATCTACGTGTTAGCGGTTATGTTACCACGATCTCGTACCCACGTTCTGGCAGGTGTGCAGTATACAGCTAACGCTTGGAAATACCCGGTATGACGCTTAAGTAAAAGTAAAAACCCAATGACGTAAATGTTTAAATGCTCCACTACTAAAAACACTAATCAGGCGACGTATATTCTGTGTGCGGAGGAAACAGGATTACATCCTGACAGTTCGCTTAATAAACACATACGCCTCAGCATTCATCTATATCGCTTTCCTCCGACGTTTCTTTGCCGCATTTCTTAATGTAATTCAAAAGGATTTCAGCTGTTTCCTGTTGGTTTTCCATCATAGCTGACTGTATGGGTGTCCAGCCGTCGGACGACTTAACGTGTACGTCTGCGCCGCATCTCTCGATCAGGCACCGAACCATGGTACTCAAACCGGCTGCAGCTGCTATGTGCAGTGCCGTTCTGCCACTGCGGGTTTCCCGTTGGTTTACGTCCGCTCCCAACTTGTTCACCAGGTGAACCGTCAGTTCCTCCACCCCGCAAGCTGCTGCGAGGTGCATAAATCCCAGACCTTCCTTGTTTACCGCGTCCATGTCTTGAGGTAACTTGGTGAACGGCACAAAGTATGGGATGTTCAACATCTCTTCCCCCAGGACTGCTGTCAGGCATTTTACGGTCGACAGGTCACCTCGTGCGCAGGCTATGTGGAGGGGCGTGTTACCATCTGAGTCTCGTGCCTCTAAAACGGCACCGTGCATGACCAGTTGCCTTGCCAAGCATGCCTGTCCTTTCATGACAGCCAAATGGAGGCACGTTCGGCCTTTCTTGTTGGGAATGTTCAACACAGCATAGCATTCCTGTCCTTTCACGTAGCAGCTCGGCCCTTTCAGCCCTGCCAGTATACGGGAAACCACATCATACCTACCCTCTTCGATTAGCCTGTGCAGCGCAGTCCTCCCAGTTTCGTCTGTGCGACGCAACTGTTCCTGAGTGTATCTTTCCCCCGCGCCTGTGTTCTTAACATCGGGTACCACGCCTGCGTCTGCTTCTGACAGCACGCAGTCATTCATACTACACGCCATGTCTTCCATGTCAGAATCGTCATCCATCTCTTCACTGAAACCTACGTCGTCGTCATCAACCGGAACACCGGCGTAGAACGCGGCTAGTGCTGCTGCTGCGCGTGGGTTTGCGCGTGCCATCTGGAGCGACTCATCCATAAGGCCACGGTGAATATGTCCTGGAAGTTCCTGCTGAAAACTCCATCCTACGGCTCCTAAATCATCGTCAGCGTCATCTTCTTCGTCGTCCATGTTATGTATATTGTCTAACATCCGTTGAAAGCGCGGGTTTTCCCTGTTAAACCGCTCTCGTGACATTGCTGAAACACGCCTGTATTACAGTGTGACCGTGTCGATTGCACTGTGGGTTTTATTAGTATTCGTCGGCTGACGACATGTGGCCCGTCCGTGTTTCAGTGCAAAGTCTGGTCAAGACGGGGCGTAGCTGTACACGTGCAACGCAAATACATGCGACATTGACTCCGCCCACGGCATGTGACGTCAAACGCCAGTCAGCCGCTTGCTTATAAAGCTAGACTCATTTCGTTCAGTGCGGTCCAGACAGGAGGAGGCGTCATAATTGACGACACGCACAACCGCTCGGTTGTCTTTATATCATTATACAGCAAAGTCGGTGTGTCATGGGTGCCATGTTCAGCAGGTCTCGGCATTACGTTACCCACGAAGACCCCGAAGATGTTAATGACGTCGTTCATAACGAAACTTCCCAAGTACAGTGGTACATCGGAGAAGGCGAACCAACGCATGAGAATACAATCCCTAGCACACTGGACCGTGCTACGTGCAGGGAGGAACGTTCTACGCTTGAACAGGCGGAGAAGTCTGACACAAGCATGACAGATGGTGGTGAAACGAGTACACGAGCACGCACACTCCGCCGTCGCGGGAGAGGACGTCGAAACCCATTGTCGGGCCACACGCCGGACCAGACCCAGAGTTCCTGGACACCACGTACAACGGGAGTGATGGTTGGGAGGTTACAAAAAATGACGCAACTGTTGCATGAGATGAGGGAAGACCTAACACAGATGGACAGGATCTTGTCCGAAATGACACCGGGAAAGGTCGAGGTCTCCAAAAAAGAGTAACACAGGTCGGACATGCATGGTTCTCCGTTTCATTGTACCTGACAGTGTTTTGTTACCGAAGTACTGCGTGATGAAGCATGTAATTAAACCAAAATAAACACAACTTTGATATTATTGAGTGTATTTTTCGTACTGATACCTGCCATACGTTTCCATACATACATACATATAACCTTCATATGCACGTAACATACACCGGGAGCTCCCCCGCCTTTTGTTCCTGTTGCGATTCATCAGGTGCGTGATTCATGTTTGTGTGATTCATGTTTGGGTGTGTGTAAATGTGGCATGCGTAAAGAACGACAGACACCCGTTAAAGCAGGACAATATTTTTACTGCGTGCAAATCAAGCATACATACAAAACAATACACATGGCGCTGAGATGAAGCACAGTATTTGACGTGACGGAAAGGACAGTGTCCTTAAAAACCAATGTTAAGTCGCCTTCAGTCATGTTTTAAGAAGAAATGATCATTCGTTTAAATTTCTGTCGTTTAAATTTAAAATCAAATTAGACCATGCTCTTTTTTCCAACAAAACATAAAGGCCGTCGACTGGATATAAACTGTTTTTTTTTTATTATCTATACGTTTACTCCACTGGAATGCTCATTCTGGTGACGTCGTTTCCGTGACTTTGCGTTTTTACGTGTACGCGTTTTATGTTTTCTGTCGCCGTGAGTGTCTCTTGAGCGTTTTCTACGGGTGCCGTGTGTACTGGTTGATACGACAGGGATGGGGCGCGTGCATGTGTTGCCTGAGTAATGGGCGTCATCAGGCGTAGTGTTCTCTGTCGCGTATTCAGTCGAGTATCTCGACGCGTATCCTGTCAGGTATCTCGTTGCGTGCAATAGACGTAGCAGCACACGCCAGTGCGCGCAGTCCTTGAGATGACGCGGGTCTTCCGGTTTAAAACCACGCCTCTCTCCTGTCCAGGACACGAAGTACAGACACTCACCTTCTAAAAGCTGACAGGAACGTGTAAGCTGCAACCCCTTTGTTCTCACGAGCAGCGGGAGGTTGCTCATGTACGAACATCCCAACATTCTGCATATGCTTTGCATATACGGCATCATGTAGCATATATACGTGTCCTTGTGCAGCAGGCAGGAACGTCCTGCGTGGAATCTGTCCTCGTGTTCTTTGCGATGCCAGATGTCGCCGAAATTCCTTCTGCACACAGAACAGGCGGAGATCGGGTCAGCGAACCAAGGCAGATGAGATACAACAACATGCGAGCGGAGGCATGATACCGAAACCCCGCAGATGCAGCAAACCTCTAGCTCTGGAGCAGTACGTCCCCCTTCTTTCTTCTCAAACATGCTTGTGTAGTCATCGGACAGCTCTAGTATATCATCCATTTTCATATATGTATGCACGGATGCAGACACACTGCACACGAAGTGATCACCTTGACAGTCTCACTCTGTACTGACGTCTGAGCTCACCCCAACCACTACATACATTATATATGCACGTACGAAACGCTTACGTCAGCATGAAGACCACGCTCGACATGTACATCCACTCCTGTACCGCGTACGGTTCTGTAGTATAGGTAAACCGATCTCGCGCCTGTACAAAACGGTCACTGCATTTACAGGCCTGTGCATCCAGTAACGGGACACCTCATGAGATCGTCTAGCGCGTCTTTCACCGCATGCCAGGTCTGTAAGCCAGACCGATTTTCCCAACAGCCGTTTCCATTCGACATCAGTTACACACGGCACCTGCATCCTATCGCACTGCCATCCGCAAAACACACAAGGAAAACAGGAGTAACCCAAGATTTCACCATAGATGTGAGGAGCACGAATATCACCTACCAGATGAAATAAGGAGGCACATCCGTCCAATGGTTCGATGCAGACGCATAACAGGCAATCCAGTGACTCATCTAGCGTGGTGTGTTCTCCTGGAAAATGATGGCTTCCAGGAGAGCATGGTCGATTAGTGTCATACATCTTCCTGTATCCGCACAAGACGCACGTGTCATAATTTTCATGTGTCGCCGCAGGGTACATGTGAACGAAAACAGCCATGGTGACCAGTCGAAATGCATGCGAGTCTGAGGGGTTAGTTCTTTGTTTGTACACTTTTATATCATCGTCGGCCGAATAAACGGTGCCCCATAACTGTATATCACAAAAAGAAGCAAAAGCGTGATTCATTTTCTGTGCATCAGGTTACCTCCAAAATGATTCGTCCTCAGCTCTGTCCAGCTGGACATCCATCTTCTATTCATTCTGTGGATTTTTTTGGACCAGCAGTTCCCTGTGCAACATCCAACGGCCTCTCAGACGGTTTTTTGGTCATTTTCACAGATACCCCCGAGTGCGATTCCCCTGCAGGCTTCCCACGTTTGTCCAGTTTGTCATGATTTTCAGATACCCATTGCTGGCATTCAGAGCATGCACAAAAAAAAGACAATCCGTTGGAGTAATTTGCTAACTTAACAGGTATAGCTCCTGATGGGCCTTCCACTAATGCATCAAATTTCTCCACAATAGTCGGAGCTGGGTTGCGTGCAGTCGCACCTGTTTTAGTCGCACCTTTTTTTGCCGCACCTTGTTTTGCCGCACCTTGTTTTGCCGCATCTGTTTTTGCCGCACCTTGTTTAGCCGCACCTTGTTTTCCCTTCTGTTCCTGTTCCAACTTTTTTGTGGGCGGTAAGAACACATGAATGGTGAGGTCTGATGCTCCATCTCCTACGTCCTTTTCATCAGGTTTGTCGGCCTTTTGTTCACGCGATTCAGCTGTTTGTGCAGGTTTGTCGGTCTTTTTGTCACGTGATTCAGCTGTTTGTGCAGGGTTGTCGGTCTTTTTGTCACGTGATTCAGCTGTTTGTGCAGCTGCTGCTGCTGCTGCTTTAGGGGCATCGTTACGTTCACATTCGTTTTTCTTGTCGTGGCAAGAATCACACTGGGACTGTATAGGACGTGACGCTCCCTCTTCTAACTTTTCAACCCGGTCTGTCAAATCGGAAACACGTTTGCTCAGGCTGTCGATGTGTTTCTTGAGTCTTCCTTCCATTCGGTCGAGTCCGGAGTGGATCATTTGCTCGGTCTGCTTACGATTTAGCTTCTGGTGCATAATGGGACGCACAATCTGCTTGTCTGTCCTTTTGTCACGGGCTGCGATTTCCTCTTTCGTCTGAAGTGTAAACATGTCGTTCCCCTCGGCGCGATCCATCGTGTAGAGAGACTGTAGCGTGTCTGCCACACTCCCCCTCGCGCCAACGCTTAAATACCCTTCAAGGCTGAGTCATGCACCACGAGTCATGCACCGCGGGAGTGTCAAGCGACTTGTTTACACTGGAGAACACAAGAGCCGAGGCGGTCACGTGAGCTGAACAAACGAAAAAAAGCAATTCATGTCACAGTACCGGTTAATCGTCTGCAGCACGTCAACGTTCCTATGAGGCAATTTACAAGCGCATCAGGTCATACCCTAGTTTTGCACTGTCTCAGTGATTGGAGAAGCCAAGTCCGGAGAGTCGGTGTAATGTAGGATGGCTTCGAGGATGATCCAATCTTCGAGGGGCCGTCGTTCCATGTGCGACATGAACTGCGATCGCTGCTTCCTCAAAACAGGAGTCTTTTCCGTGATGATGTCTAACGTGGTTTTGCTGATGATTCCCCAGTGGAGGGCGTACTGAACCTCGTCGGGGACGTGCAGGAATACACGTTTCTCTGCCTGCACAAACGGCAGTCGCACGTCTCGGGACAGTTTCCTAACGAACTTCTCATTCACCTGGTAACGCTTTCTGATCTCGTCCGCATGTGTTGGGCCGTGGGGGTACTTCTGCAGTAGCGCCCGCAAGTCCGCATTCTGTCCTGTGCCGCTCGAGCGGACGGCTTGCTCGTAACTAGGCGGAGGCTCATGTATATAGGCCTGCCTGTAAGGAGGCAAAGCAATGTTAGGTAGCGGTAGATCTGCGCAGTTCACTGTGCTGTTTGATGCCATTATCGACCGAGGAATGACAACCGGGACCATGTGCCTCGTAACTTATACGTTATGAGGAAAGTCGTATCACACTGTGCGGGCAGCAGCCCTAACAAACCACACACGTTCACCAAGTCATACACACGTCTGTCCTGTGTCCTTAATCCGTCACATACACCCGTAAACAAGCTCATTAATCTTTCCTTGTCTGCCACATCACGGCCTTGAAAACGTAGCAAGTTGTTTACGTATTGTTAGAACTACCGTTGTTTCCTACTGCTCCGTGACCTGAACCCGTCACATTAACCCGTAAACAAGCCAATCAATCATTTCCTTGTCTGACACGTCACGTCCTTGAAAACGTAGTAAACCAGGACTGATCAGTCATGTTGATAACCGGTGACTGTGATACTTCCCGGACACAGGAGAGACGTTTGTGTCGTGGCTGTTGTGCTCACGTCTGTTGCGTGTGCAGTATGAATTATTTGTGCCCCCCCCCCCCACTTACACCACACGTATAAAAGTTTCTCGGTGTCTCATGCAGAACCATACCAGTGTGGCAGCCCCTTCTGGCCACAGGAGTTATCAGTTAAAATACACACGTGGTCCTGGCTGCCATTCCTCAGTCTACCATGGCATTGAAGAGCATTGGACAGTGCGGAGATCCCTCGTTACCAACTGCGCCTCCACCACAAACTGTGCCCTCGCCTAGTGATGAAGAGATCGTCGACCCCACCGGTCAACCAACCCAAGATGGTTGGCAATGTCTGCACTGTCAAACCCTGTTTAGGAGGTGGGACTGGATACTCGGCCGCATTCCGGCACAGTCCCGGTTCATCCGGCACGTTTGGGGGGAATGGGACTGTTACAAGGACTATTACGACAACGGCCGATTAACTATGTGCAAGGGCGTAGCCGACTGGTGGAAAGAACAGTTTGTTCGGCACTGTTTCCCGTCTTACGCCCGGGAGATCAATCTCCGCCACTTCAGATTGGGTGTCAGGTACGACGGGCTTCCCTGTCTCGTATCCGTGAACGACACACCTGGTCAACAGTACTACATGGCATGGTTTGCGAAAAGGCGGATGAAAAAAGGGAAGGTACCACCGAAGGCTGCTTCTGTCCTGATAGACCACGACGTAACGGTGGTCGAGACGAAGGATGTTGGTACCAGTGAGGACGCTGCGTAAGATGCGTGTGACGCCAAGTATGGTGAACAAGCGTTTGACAGATGTATTGTATATGACGTGAGCGTGTAAAACCGAATGTTTATAACACTTGACCAGATTGCCGAGTCATGCATATGTTTTCACGCCACAAGTTAAAACGAAACGAATGACTCATATTGTGTACAAGAATCAGTGCTGCAGCCCAGTACATGTCAGCGTGACAGGTGTAGAGCATTGCATAACTAGAGCGTATACTTTCAACGTGCTACGTTTTCAAGGACGTGATGTGGCAGACAAGAGATGATTGATTGTCTTGTTTATGGGTGAATGTGACATATTCAGGTCACAGAGCAGTATGAAACCAGGATAGGTTGATACATACATAAACAACATGCTACGTTTCCAAGGCCGTGACGTGGCAGACAGGAGATGATTCATTGTCTTGTTTACGGGTTATTGTGACTTATTCAGGTCACAGAACAGTATGAAACCAGGATAGCTTGAGACATACGTAAACAACCTGCTACGTTTCCAAGGACGAGATGTGTCAGAGAAGACGGGTACAGCAAAAACCATTCGTCACCCAGATGTATATTTTAGGCACATCCAATGCGAATGCACGAACATCGTTTGAACAGCCAGATGTTATATGGATCTGATCAACCAGATACGACAAACATACTTATAGATGTTGATAACACTTGATACTTCCAAACTCAGAAAACGAAATTTTAAATAAATGCATATGTGACAATATTCCAAAAATGTGTCTAAAAACTTGTTTTACTCGTTATTTTTAACAATGTTTTGCCTGAATCTACGTCACTATACGTGTGGAACTTATCACATGGAACTTATATAATGAATGAAATATGAAAGTTTTCACGGTCTTCTTTATGCCATGATCATCCGCATATGTCATTCATGATTATTTTCTGATACATTTTATAAATACATACAGACACACAAAACATCCAGTTCAATTAAAGTATGTAGTCCGCACAAATGTTGTTTCATGTGTGCAACATGAATCAGATAAATCCGTTGTCTATCTGATATAGTTCCACTTGTCGTCGGCAGGTGGCGATACTGACGCCAACATATTGGTCAGCAACACAAAATGGCCATTTGCCGGACAACGATCTACACAACATTTACGAAATATATGCTAAAATCTTTGGAAAAATATGCTTCAAGCGTTCAACCAGTAACATTTGCGATATCTTTTTCAGTTTGCGCGTACATCTTGCACAAACGTGAAATCTGCCGCACACCAAAGATTTCAATGTGTCCACAACCCTACTATATAAGCAGGCCGAGTCTATTATACTATCAGTTGAGAGCGCTCTATGGGCGCTTTTGGGTCCCAGACGGCTCCCCTGTGGGGGAGGGGGGGACTTGAGGGGGTGGAGGGGGCGGCCCCTCCCTCTGCCTTATGTCAAGAAGTAGTAGAGATGTGGACCAGGGGTCGGTTGTGTGGTTCAAGTCAGAAATGGGTCGGTTGGATGTGAAAGGTCGGATGTGAAAGGTCGGTTGGGGTCGACGAGGTCGGAGGTGAAAGGTCAACAGGGGTCGCCGGGGGGGGGGGGAACAAGAAGACCTAGGTGGGATCGGGTGAAAGGTCAGCAGGGGTCGCCTGGGGGGGGGGGGAACAGGGGAGTTGTGAGTGGGATCGGGTCGGAGGTGAAAGGTCAACAGGGGTCACAAGGGGGGGGGAACAGGGGAGTTCTAGGTGGTTCGTATACGGATGTGAATGGTTAAAGAGTGATCGTCGGGTATCATCGGTACTGGGAAAGCCAACGGTGCGCAACGCATGTCAAAGCACAATGGGATCGTTCCGATCACCACAGAGTCTCCCCTGGGGCCGAGGCCCCTATAGAGGTTTCTCCACAGGGGTCGTGGTGGGGGCCTCGCCCCCAGGGGATAATACTTTATGGGGGATCGATCCCTAAAAAGAATATACACAGGGGGCGAGGCCCCCATAAGGAATAACATGGAGGGCCCGTGGTGGGGGCCTCGCCCCCAGGGGATAATACTTTATGGGGGATCGATCCCTAAAAAGAATATACACAGGGGGCGAGGCCCCCATAAGGAATAACATGGAGGGCCCGTGGTGGGGGCCTCGCCCCCAGGGGATAATACTTTATGGGGGATCGATCCCTAAAAAGAATATACACAGGGGGCGAGGCCCCCATAAGGAATAACATGGAGGGCCCGTGGTGGGGGCCTCGCCCCCAGGGGATAATACTTTATGGGGGATCGATCCCTAAAAAGAATATACACAGGGGGCGAGGCCCCCATAAGGAATAACATGGAGGGCCCGTGGTGGGGGCCTCGCCCCCAGGGGATAATACTTTATGGGGGATCGATCCCTAAAAAGAATATACACAGGGGGCGAGGCCCCCATAAGGAATTACATGGAAGGATCGTGGTGGGGGCCTCGCCCCCAGGGGATAATACTTTATATGGGATCGATCCCTAAAAAGAATATACACTGGGGGCGAGGCCCCCATAAGGAATTACATGGAAGGATCGTGGTTGGGGCCTCGCCCCCCGGGAGAATACTGTATGGGGATCGGGGCGCCGAAGGCGCCAATACAAAGATGTATGTATGGGGGGCGCCTTCGGCGCCTCGATCCGTAAAATGAATATTCCCGGGGGGCGAGGCCCCCACCACGGGCCCTCCATGTAAATCCTTATGGGGGCCTCGCCCCCTGTGTATATTCTTTGTAGGGATCGATCGCACATACTGTATTATCCCCTGGGGGCGAGGCCCCCACAACGGGCCTTCCGTGTAATTCCTTATGGGGGCCTCGCCCCCAGTGTATATTCTTTTTAGGGATCGATCCCCCATAAAACATTATTCCCGGGGGCGAGGCCCCCACCACGGGCCCTCCATGTAAATCCTTATGGGGGCCTCGCCCCCTGTGTATATTCTTTGTAGGGATCGATCGCACATAATGTATTATCCCATGGGGGCGAGGCCCCCACAACGGGCCTTCCGTGTAATTCCTTATGGGGGCCTCGCCACCAGTGTATATTCTTTTTAGGGATCGATCCCCCATAAAACATTATTCCCGGGGGCGAGGCCCCCACCATGGACCTACCATATATTTCCTTATGGGGGCTTCGCCCCCGGGGTATATTCTTTGTAGGGATCGATCCCACATAAAGTATTATCCCCTGGGGGCGAGGCCCCCACCACGGGCCTTCCATGTAATTCCTTATGGGGGCCTCGCCCCCTGTGTATACTCTTTTTAGGGATCGATCCCACATAAAGTATTATCCCCTGGGGGCGAGGCCCCCACCACGGGCCTTCCATGTAATTCCTTATGGGGGCCTCGCCCCCTGTGTATATTCTTTGTTGGGTTCGATCCCACATAAAGTATTATCCCCTGGGGGCGAGGCCCCCACCACGGGCCTTCCATGTAATTCCTGATGGGGGCTTCGCCCCCGGGGATAATACTTTATGGGGGATCGATCCCTACAAAGAATATACCCCGGGGGCGAAGCCCCCACCACGACCCCTGTGGAGAAATTTCTATAGGGGCCTCGGTCCAAGCGGAGACCCTAAACGATCCCATAGTGCGTTGACATGCGTTGCACACCTGTGGCTTTTGCAGTACCGATGATATTCGATGAACACTCTTTAACCATTCACATGCGTCTCCGATCCCAACCAGGACTCCCCTGTTCCTCCCCCCCCCCCGGCGATCCTACCCAGAACTCCACTGTTCCTCCCCCCCCCCCCCCCCGGCGATCCCACACAGAACTCCCCTGTTCCCCCCTGTTCCCCCCCCTTGGTAAACCCTACTGACCTTTCACCTCCGACCTCGACGACCCAGACCGACCTTTCACATCCAACCGACCCTTCTTTCCCTCTGCCGGCGATCCCCAAACCTACAACTGGTCTACTTCTGACTTGAACCACACAACCTACCCCAGGCCCACAACTCTATCACTTCTTGACATAAGGCAGAAGGAGGGGCTGCCCCCTCCCCCCCTCCTCCCCCACAGGGGAGCCGTCTGGGACCCAAAAGCGCCCATAGAGCGCTCTCAACTGATAGAATATCGGAGTCGGCCTGCTTATATAGTAGGGTTGTGGACACATTGAAATCTTTGGTGTGCGGCAGTTTTCACGTTTGTGCAAGATGTACGCGCAAACTGGAAAAGATATCGAAAATGTCACTCGTTGAACGCTTTAAGCATATTTTTCCAAAGATTTTAGCACATATTTCGTAAATGTTGTGTAGACCGTTGTCCGGCAATGGGCTATTTTGTTATGTTGACCAGTGTGCTGTATAAGGCAGCGCCCCCTATCGTATGATACCGGAACTATTTTAACCGTGTCCAGAGAGGAGATATATATAACAGATTTAATATCTGAGTCAGACTTAGAATGACTGAATGCTGGCATCGGGGTGGATCGTGAAATATATTTCGATAGCATTGAGTCTATCATGTATAGATATATATATATATATATTGACATTTCATGATGGCATGTAAAATGGGCGTACCGAAAATATAAAGCCATATTTATTTAAGATAGGGCTGGTTCGAAATTGACCATTGTGGAACATCTGCGATTTATTAATTCATCAACCCGGTCTCGTTCTTACGTGGGATAAATGGTGAGTCTGTATCCTGCATATATATAAATACTGTATGTTTACGTATCGAAAAGTCCCGTGCATAGTTTGTCTGTAAAAGGCCCTGTGGCGCTGTTTTCATGTTACAGACCGTTGGACTGTGGGTCACGTAACATTAGCCTAGAACAGGACGGGAAAACTGTGATCAATAGTGTTGTTTACGTTATATCACATACCATACAGACGCTGTCGTACAATGTCCTTTTCAGAAAACAACACGCCGTACGTTTGAGACTAGTATCTATTGTTAAGCCGTATAATAATATATATATCATCATCCTTTAAACGTACCAAGTGGGGTTGTTTTTGTATGTTGTTATACTCCACTTGCCTGGTTTGTTTTTACCTCAACATAATCTTTGTCACGATCACTGGTAAACAACATGATTAATCAGTCTAAACACAACTATTTTGCGTGACTCACAGTGTAACACGACACGTTGTTGTGGGTTAGTCTAAATGTTAAGCATACTTTCAACAGGACAAGGCACTTATATAAAGCCCCAGATCGGCCGCGTTTACTGTCACACTGTCTCTTGTGGAAGAAACGTGAGGGATAGGCTGCACCACGCACATAGTGGTCACATGTTTTATTTCATTCAGCGTCTTGTAAACTGCGATTGGTAGTCGTACCAATAATGAACGTGGTGGTTGTCGATACAGACACTGGGCTCACGACAACACACCTGGTGAACAGGAACAACTGCGATAGGCGGTATCTTGCCAAAGAAAACGTGTTCGGAAAGGGAGGGTGTAGAAAACTGACCGTCGGGTCTGTCGAATGGGATAACTTGTTTTTCTCTTCCGGACAGCCATATCCAACACATCACTGCCATTTCCATTTCATGGGTGTGGACTTTTGTGGTTTAGAGAAGAGACACGTTATCTACAAATCTGACATCAAAGACAAGTGAATAAACGACACGCACCTCAAAAGACGACAAGGGGATCTACATCGAACGTGTTATATAACATACGGGACTACAACGGCGTTTAGTGCTTGGCACAACCACACTGTCATAATATATACAATTTACACTGCTGGTGGCTTTACAAACCAGGCGGCAGAAAATGAGGAGGTAATATTTGAGTTAGAGTTCCTTGGAGCGAGCTGAGAAACACGTAGACATAACAGCGGACAGACTCATCAGCCGCACATACCCGCTTACTTCAGAAACATTATAACCGCGCAAACATAATTCAATTTAGCGAAACTGCGTCATATGACTATTTTGTTTTGGAGGGACAGTTATATCACGTGGCTGCCGCACTACGAGTCAGGGCGTGCAATGCGGGACGCTTGTGAGCAGCAAACGTACGAATAACGCGCTTTCGGCAAAGATGACACCGCTGCTGCCGATGTTGCATCTGTTCACACTGTTGGCAGGCTGCCTTTATGTGATTGAAGGCAGTCGCACAGTCACTTTCCATAACTACGCGTCTTACACATCGGATACAAAGATGTGCTCCGACCCTTACCAGTATCGAATCGAGGCGTACGACAACAAGACACTGGAGTTCGGCGATGGTGACACGATCACTGTGCGGTGCCGTTTGGGATGCAATGTTCACAAGAAAGACCCTTGCCCTTCGGTTACGACCATGGGGTTCGGACTGTCTACAGGAGTACTCGAGCTGTTCAATATGTCGTCGCCGAGAGTGTTCGTAGAAAATTCCACCTCTGGACGGACGAATGCCTTGTTCAACATATCTGCCGACGAACTGCCCAACGGATTCTCTGCCGTGTATTGCGGCTGTGGCTGTTTTGTTTGCTCCGCCTTGAGAAGCAGCGCCCTCTATTTGAAGGTGGTGGACACGGCCGCCCCAAAGAAACCGAAGCAGCCACCGAAGCAGGTCACGAAAACTCTCAAAACTAATTATGTGACATGGAACCGCCCCGCCGCTCCTGGAACATACCGGTACAAAGTGATCTACCAAAAGGTCCCTGACACAGAAAATCCACCGGGCAGCTCGGTTTACGATCCAAACTACAGGTGGGTTCCTCAGGTAGAGACCCACGTCCACACCGTTACCACCACTTCTGCGAAGCTCGTCCATGCCAAACCGTCCACCCAGTATCTCGTGTACGTGTCCGCAGAAGTGAACGGCACGAACCGTTGGTCCGCGATATCGCGAGGTGGTTTCATAACTCCCGAACCATGTCCTTAACACTATTGAATGTCAAACGCGATTTCATAGTCTTTTAATGTTTTATTTTATGATGGCCAATAACATGTTTTCTGTTCTTTTGTATGTACCGTGTTTCACGTACATCTGTGTTTACATTTAACCTATGCCGAACACATTTGATTGTTTCTCGTATGTGTATCTTTTTTCGTTGTGTCGTTTGTATTTATACTGGAATGTACCCTAATGTCCATATTGTTACGTCGCTTGCACCAGGAACATCGCTAGATAATATGAATCAGCAAGAACACGTCGGCTGATTATTTGTTGTGTTTTATGGGGGGGTTCATGTTTCCGATGTCACGTGACGGTACTCGCATGTTATATATGTGGTCGCAGCACGTCGACTCAGATCATTTTAAACGGGACGCTGGTGAGAAGCAAGCGTGCAGCAAACGGCCTCCAGCCCTGTCCGTTGACTGTACGTAAGACATACCAGGAACGGAGACAATATGAGACCGCTACTGCCGTTGTTGCAACTGTTCACACTGTTTTTCTGCTTATATCTGGTTGAGGGCCGCCGCACCGTCACGTTTTATGATTACGGCTTTTATGGCTCGGAGGACAGAATATGCTCCGACCGTTACCAGTATTTGATAGAGCCGTACGACAACGCAAATCAGGTGTTCGGCGATGGTGACACGATCACTGTGCGGTGCCGTTTGGGATGCAAGGAAAACGCTGTTCACAAGGAAGACCCTTGCCCTTCGGTTACGACCATGGGGTTCGGACTGTCAACAGGAGTACTCGACCTGTACAATATGTCGTCGCCCAGAGTGTTCGTTGAAAATTCCACCTCTGGGCGGATGAATGCCTTGTTCAACATATCCGCCGACGAATTGCCCAACGGGATATCGGCCGTTTATTGCGGCTGTGGCTGTTTTGCATGTTCGAAGTTGAGAAGCCGCGCCCTCTATTTAAAAGTGAAAGACTCGGCCGCTCCAACCAAACCCTCGCGCCCGGTGCAAGGTACGAAAACCGTCAAAACAAATTATGTGACATGGAAACGTCCCGCCACCCCTGGAAGATACCGGTACAAAGTGATCTACACAAGGGTCCCTGTCAGTGCCAATTCACGAGGCAGCAGCTCTGTTTACGATCCAACCTACAGGTGGGTGCCTCAGATCAAGAGACACGTCCACATCGTTGACACCAATTCTGCGGCCCTCGTCCATGCCGTGCCGGCTACAATGTACGTGGTGTCCGTGTATGCAGAGGTTAACGGCACCAATCGCTGGTCCCGTATATCGCGACCCGGTTTCTTCAAAACACCAGACCCTCGCCAATAAATCTGATTGAATGTCGCAGTCGTTTTCATAATATTCCGTGCAAGGATGTTCTTCATGGACATTACGTGGTTTTGCTTTTGATTACCTTTCACCGCATGTACTTTTGTTTTGTTGTAGTCAATGTTTTTGCATATCAGGCCATACAATAATGTGTTTGTCCAGTGGTGTTTTTAAGTATGCGCCTATATCAATCAATATATTTGTTTTCCACATTAAAAGATGTGCTGATTATATCTACTTGTCTTCGTGGTTTTTCTTTCGGTTATGGTACACGTTTGTACGTGTGCGTGTATGTGGACTTGTATGTCGTCCGCTTAATATGATACTGGAATATCACCATCGCCTGTATGGTTACTGTACGTAGGACAACGCCCCACACGCCTCAAAACCTTTTTGCCCTAACCTCCCACCAGCGTACATATGCAGTTATTTAATGACGGTAAGCGAAGCCGATATATGAGCTTTGGACGACATAACAAAAGTAGTGCCGTAGAGCTACCAGTATTTTAGATATACATGTGATCGTAAAAAAACTATCATATTGCCGGGAAATGATAATAACTGGCATGATATATATCAGTGTTGCGCGTGGACGATATGTCCCTGTGGACGAAAAGGCACCACAGACGTTGATCACAACCGCATCACATTTCACAATGCTGCGGATGAACCGTTAGACATAGATCACCATGATGCATTAAAACAGCCAGCACATTAACTTGTTTAGCACATCCGACTGCCTGGTCAGTCGTGCAATATTTTATACTGGACACAGAGCGCGTGAATCTGCGGTGGACGAAAAGAACTGTGGACGAAACGTCCGTTACAATATTCCTGTGGGCGAACCGGACCTGTGGAGAAACAGGTGGTTGGACGAAGAGGCGAGCACAAAACGATCTGGGGACGAAACATCTATAACCCATTATCAACACATGCACAAACCGAAACTGATATAATCTCCGGTCAATTGACTGGTAAATGCACCAATTAAAGTGAAGGGAAAAGACATCTAGCGGCAAACATGGAAACTACTTTGACTTCAGGCCTCTGAACAAGACCGGCGTCTATATAAGGCCGGCGTTTATTTTTCAGGAACATAGTTTGGCCCGGCGAATTAATAAGGCAGACGACTATTTAAGGCACGCCGTCTGTTCGAGGAAATACGGTACTTGTTTAGCTTGCTTTTAAACATATAAAAGTCGGAAGTAGTCTGGAAGTTGATTCCACCAGTATGGGCCATAACAGTTGAAGGATCTTGCCGAAAATGTATTTATTTTTGTGAATTGCTAATGAAGGCTTTATACAATTAATATATGAATGCAATCCTTCTCGTCTGACTGTAGCGGATGTGTAAAGATTATGCAAGTATGATGGACCTTTTCCAGTAACCGTAATAAAAACGAAACACAGGATTTTATATTGTATCCTCTCGCAAACTGGAAGCCAGTGGAGGTCCTTGCGGCATCTGCTGGTGCTATCACACTTTGTGTGGCTCCTCTTACCAACTTTGAGGCTATGTTTTCCATATTTAACCCATATGTGTATTAGAAAGTGACTTCATATAGTGCTTTTCATGAGCAATAGTAACCATGTACTTCTTCCTACATAAGTAAATTGTAACTTGCATACCCCCTATTTGGACACAACAACCAAATCGAGAAATGTTACTATACAATAATAATTTAAATAACATTTTTATTAAAACTTTCAACGTTCTGGTGCCAGGCGAAAATGAGAAAATGACTTCTTCTCGCAGCAGAGATGATGCAATTTTTTTTTATATAATACATATTCAGTTACAGTCGTGACTTGATCATCCGACACCAATTGTAAATGTGATATTTATGGCGGATTATAAGGGTGTCGGTTTGTTAAATCACGATGTCAAAGGGAGTGGGGGGTACTATCGGAAGCAGATGTAAATATCACTACGGTTCGTGATATTTGCATAATATTAATATAGTCATTAAAAGCAAATAAGCAAAACAAAACACAATATGGTATAATCTTTATTTTATTACATTAAAAATAAAGAAAAATATCGATGTACACTACAAAATAATAAGCATGATGTGTCTATTTACCTTGAAATTCAAAACAAGTCTGTCTGGTAACGATCTCTCTTGTTACTGTGTTCCTTCAACTTCCGTAACACTCCGCGTAAAGCGTCAATATCCTCGGCTGTGAACCCTTCCTGTTCCATATAATAGAGCCCTGACTCAATGCAAGCTATGGCTTCTTTGGCAGTCACTTGCTCTCGAGGTTCGGTATCGTCATCCGAGTCGCAGTCACTTTCTTCTTTAGTCGATGTGCTGCTGACCAGCGAGACGATATCAGTGGTTAAAATCCAGGTATGCCGCCAGCAATTGGCGATTGTTGACTGTTTAACATCGTTCCACGCATCACGGACGAAGTAAATCGCATCCATTAAATTAATGAGCTCTACTGACCCGTTCTCATCAATGTTCTGAACATATTGTATCAACAAGTAAAGCTTGTAATGAACTTTGAAGTTCCTAATTACCCCGACATCCATCGGCTGTATCTCTGAAGTTGTGTTTGGTGGTAGGAACTCGAAGCGCACGTATCGTAAATCTAAATTAGCCACATTGTGACTAAGGGCATTATCCACAAGGAGGATTATCTTTCTTTTCTTCAACCGCCTTTTCCTAACAAGTTACTCCACAATTTCCTGAAAGACAACCAATGTCATCCAAGCCTTCTTGTTCGAATAATAATCCACAAATGTGTTAGGGTTGAAACCGCTGAAACATACTGGATTTTCGACTTGTGGATATCCACAGGCATACTCTTTTCACTGCTGTCAGCATTCGCGCATAAACCAACTCAAATTCTGTCCTTGCACCGTTTAGTTCCTTTTACTTGCCCACTGGCTAGCGTCTTGTTTGGCTCCAGACGACAAAACTATCCAGTGTCATCTAAGTTGAAGATGTCCTTCAACTCATAACCCTTCAGTATGGTTTTCATCTTTACGCGGCCATCGGCTGAAGCTGTCCAATCTGCACTGGCTGACTCTCCGTGTTTCTCGCGACGTGAAATCACTCGTTGTTTCTTGAAGTTACACAGCCATCCCCGCGAGTACGCTTGCTCTGTAATATCAATGAGTTGCCGATTTCTTTTGCTTTTAAAGCCAGGATATTGTCACTCACAGCAATGTTATGTGCAATAGCATTGGTAAACCACAGGAATAATGCATTTTCAAGCTTGGCGTGATTAGGCTGTGTGATCCGTGTTGATTTCTGCTCGGTCCTGGTAACCGTTTCATATGATAACCACTTTCGCTCTGCTTGAGAACGTCTGAGATGGTTAAACGTCAAATTTTCACAGAATACTTTTCCATCGCATACTTGACTATATTTTCTTGAGAACATCTAGGATTGTCTTATATTGACACAAAGCCTTCTTGACTGCAATTGTAATCCCTGTACGCTTTCGTTTTTCGGGACGCTCCATGATCCCACATGTAGGCCCCCCAAGATGCGCGTGTATTGTAATAAATTAAACAGTCTTTGTGTGTAAATATCCGATATTATTGACAGCAAAAAGCGTGATAAAGTACAGCAGAGTACAGAGCAGTAGCGATCTGACGGTATGAACCGATGATTCCAATAGTTGTTTAGTTTATATAGGCTACATGTGTACTCACACGGAAACTGCTCAGGTGTCAAAACATGTCACTCCATACTTTAATATCTTTGATATCGAAGATGTTCAAAGAACCAAACAAAATGTCACTGTGTTTAGACAGGGACAGCGGCTGTAACCATCAAAGTGATAACCTAATCAGTGCGGCCAGGTGACAATAATAGGCCCAGCAATGTTTGTTTTCCACACGTAATTTATCAGGCATTAAGTAGCCCGGTGGCAGCCCGGCCGATACCTGACATCAAAAGGCAAGTCGGTATCAGGTCGGATTTGCTGAGTCAACATATACGTCTCATTCCATGTTTGTGATGTAAAATATCATGTCGCTGTCGGAATCCAAAGTTGTCGGATTGTGAAAGGTTTTTTTATAGGACCCATTCGTTTTAGATGAAATTTCGTCGGTTTGCAAGGTTTCCGGATTGCCAAGGGTCGGAATGTCAAGTCATGACTGTATATTAATGTAGTTGTAAATAAACAAATTACCGTTGCATACCAGTTGAAGAAAATAACTGATTTTTAGTGTGTCTGAATTTATACTGTAATGACTTAACAGTAGTCTTAACTGTCATTACTTATTTGATAGTCAAGGTCACAAAGAATATTGTGTTTATACATATTTTTAATCCAATATGCGCCAGGCAGTTAACAATGTTTCTTGAGTTTTCTCTTTTTCTTTCTTTCTCTCTCTTTCTCTCTCTCTCTCTCTCTTTCTATATATAAATATATATATAAATATATATATATATATATATATATATATATATATATATATATATATTCTTTCTTTCTCTCCTGTTAGGTACCTCAGAGAAATAACTTTTTATTTTACCGTTTCATCATTGGCACCAATAGAAAAACAAGTTTATTAAAAAACAAAGCGCTTACAATGAGATTCCAGCAATTGTTTTTCATTTTAATCTATGCTTGTCCACCTGATGAGTTTGTCTTGCAGAATTAAAATCGGCATATTCTGTTTCTTTTATAAACTGAGGACTAGATTCAAAATTTACAGCTTGATCCTTACACCTTACATTTTTCTTTATAGAATCATTCAGATTGACATTTACTCTGTATTCTCTCAACCAGTTGTAATCTTTTTCAACAGTGGTTTTATTTAACTACACTCTACAAAGATATGTGTCACCGTTTCTTTATTATTCTTGCAAAAGGAACACCTAAAGTCTGCTGTATTATTAATAATAAACAAGAAATCCTTCAATACTAGAATTCTATGTAGAATATTGTAATGAAACATTCGTAATTTAACAGATTTTTAAATAACATAAATATTGATTTTATATTGATTTTAAGTTTGTCTAACTTCTTAAGAGCTGTACTTGGAGTTTCAATTAATTTTTTGATATCATATTATATATATATATATATATATATATATATATATATATATATATATAATTGTTCTTTCTAGGCTGTTGGCAATAGTTATTAGGATAACAAAACACTGGTATAGTCATTTCCAGAGTGCCACTCTCAGGTAAATCACAAATGATTATAAGTTCAGGGCTCTAACTTATTGAAATTTAGAGACAGAGTGTAAAATATTTCAGAATCTAATAGACATTAGGTGTCATAATGGGTTCTATTTCTCAAAGGCAATTATGTTTTATGATAATATTATGAGATTTGGAATACGCTTGCTTTATTATAACTCGGCGCAAAATGACTTCATATATTTTTTTTATATTACAAGATATAATTAACCTAATCACGAAATAATTTGAACGAAACCAATAGGAGGAGCATTGCGTAACCGGACCTATAGGACTAATAAATTTATGATACATTAGATAGTTGACTCTTTTATAAACGCTACCTGATTAAACGCGCCGACAGTGCTGCTGCCTTCTGTGTCAGAAACGCAGTTATTATGCAAATATCTCACAACACCCAAAACTGTTGATCATCGTCATTAAAGGTATTCCCTTTTTCCGATCATTACTATGCTGATTTAATAATCATGAGCTATACATGAATGTCATCCGTAATTTAATCACCAAGAAATAAGAGCTTTGGTATCAAACAAGCATGGCTGGTTACAATTGAATACAATATCGAACCAAAATGAGGGTAACATATTTGTTTACATTTGAAACAGAAAATCAATATTAACACAATATATGGATTAACAGGAGTAATGGATTTAATGCGAAATCTTGTTTTTAACAATTCTTTAGAGTGACAATACTAAGATAACAATAACTCAACGATATTTCCGTTGGGATCACACGGCAAAAAAATATATGGATTGTACTGTGAGTTGACGCAATTAGTAGAAACCTATTTAAATGAGGTTAGTGAAAAAAATGAGTGATGAAATGGACCAATAAGAGTTTCTTCATGTGTATGATGTTACTTCTTTGGTGCAATACATTACCATGTTGTACAGCCTGGTTGGAATAACTATCACGCAAATCAATTAAAATGTAACACTAAAACCCCCTTTTTACAATAAAGTTTAAACAAGGAAACTCTCAGATTTATATTTTTCTGCATTAATGATAAATGTTGATCTGGATTCGTCATGGCATGACGATGATGAGCATTGTGCACATCCTTTTAGGCCAAAACTTTCTTTGATGATGGTTGTTTGGTTTGTTTTGCTTTAATGTCGAAGGTCCTCGAGATTAAACAAACCCCGATAATCGTGGGCCCGGCAGCACGGTACAAACAACCAAGGAGCGAACCCATGTTTGACACTGAGCAGATCTGTCTGAGATTTATTGATCAAATTGATTAATTTTATATCAAACAGCCTGTTACAACAAATAGGCTAAGTTATATATTGCGTGTTGAAATCAGCAGCCGTTTAATCAATTTAATGACCCCCGGTCGAGTGAATAATATGCAGCTTCGCAACATGTGAATGATCAACCGTAAAATAAAGTAACACGATGTTTACTGTTTCACCCCTGCTGCGTTTATCTCATGTGCACATCAGACCCTGACATGAGCACGTATACGCATTCAGGTAACATCTGGGGATTGCATAATCCTTTGTGTTCCAGGAACAACAACAGTACCACGGGCCCTTGATGTTGCCCGGGGCAAATGATTAGTGTCCGCCGGAGATGACGTATCGTGTCCGTATTGGTCAGGTTCATTACTCTTAATTAATGGTTTGAGTTGAAATCTGCTGTCCGTTGTCCACAGTAGTAAAGTGCCGCCTTATAAAGGTTCCGCTTATACATAACATATAGGGAATTTTGAAGTAGCTATACTATTTTGTACGTTATAGCCAGTTCTCCGCCAAAGTTTATATATGTATAAATGATTTTTAAAGGACTTAAAGTTTATAGAGGATTAACATAATAGCGGAGTATTGAATGCTGCATCTAATTTTTCTAATTCTGTTGTATGTATATGGATTAAGTTTCCATTCTTATTCACATTATTTTAGAATTGAGCATTTTGAAATGCATTTGATTTTAAAGTTTATTTTGGCACTCTCTAACATGTGGCGCCATCTTTCCTGGATGAAGAAATCAAGTATTGCTTACACTCACATATGGAATTAATTAATCACTTGAAATTAATTGAATAAAATCTGACCGATTCTTCCGTATTATATGATTAAGGTTCATGTATGATATATTAGTAGTTTTACTGGTCTTTATGATAACTATGCTTTTCTTATATTTTAATTGAGGTACACTATAATTTTACAGATGATTTATTTATAAACGGAGAATAATTGATGGTAACTGTTTTCATTTTAATGTTTGCTCATTAATGCACGTCATTTCAAATGAATATTAAGCAATTCTCTATGGAGCCGACTTTTCAGCAGCCTTTGGCTCATTGCATGAGGTGTTCTTAATAAGTGTACTAAAAACTTGATACTTGGTTAAAGCTTCGCATAATTACTTGAACATCTGTGTTATAAATAGTGGCTTTACAACACCATACATTTTGTGGTGTAGGGGTACTAAACAGGGGATTGCAATAACCCAATATCTGTTTATATTAGTTTTGGAAGTGTTAACGCATCATTTTCGTAGAAATATAAATATCAAAGGAGTCCATGTTGCTGCATATGAATTATAAAAGACACGTTTTGCAGATGACATAACTTTTTCATCAGGAACACAGCTTCATTTAAACAATTAATGAGCACTATATATAGGGTTCTCAATTTTCTTCCCTGCCTGTCAATTATAATAAATCTGAGGCAGCCTGGATAAGTGCAAATTAACATCGGACACTACAACCAGTTTCATGTTAATGGTTTAACTTGACAAAAGGAGCAATTAAAACTCTTGAGATCTGGCACTTGCGTTTTTAAGATATTAAGAGGAAACTTAATTTTGATAATGTGAAAGAAAAAGTGAAAAAGAATATCCTTAAGATGTGGTTAAGCAAATATTAAACATTGTTTTGAATAGCCGTGACAAACTCGACATATATAGGACCCCCTACTGAGTCGTGACACAAGCCTAATTGAGAACCGCCCTTCAAGTCCGCACCAGGTTTTGAAACCGTGTCTCCGTATATAGTCGGCAGGCAGACCGCAGGCAGAAATCTCCAATACATGCAGAACAATATACGAATATATTGGGTTATTTCACACACATGGTAGGTGTCTTTTGAGAGATAAGAAACTTATTAAAAGGTCTACTTGGTTTATTTGAAGTGACACGATTCTTGTAAGCAATGAGGCGTTGTCAAAAATGACGAAAATATTTGCATCCTCATGGGCCTCATAATGCGATCCTCAGAGTTCGATGTCCAGGCACTCTGGCAAGCCAGTGATCTGGCCATAATGTCAGAGAGCCGATCTGGCGCTATTTTTTGAAGGGCATAGATTTGCATAACATTAGCTTTATCCAGCTTTATAGCTTTGCTTTATAAAGCAATTTACATCTGCCACCTCAGTCATTCAAAAATATTGGTTTGTCAATGATGAAACATCTTGTATGCAGAATGCAGAGGGAAAAAACCAAGGTCAGATAAAGTAAACTGATAGGACCATACCACATAGGTGGTATGAGATTTTTAGACATAGCCAGCAAATTGAAAACTCAACGAAAATTTGGTCGAATCCTTGTAATAATGCTTATGCATGGAAAACTACCAATGTTTTATCTGGAGAAAACTGGTGGAGTTACTAATTTGTCTTCAAACGTTGAATACCATAAAATACCATCAATGATACCAGGAAAATTTAAAACAATGTTTTGAAGATTGGTCTCAATTTGTCTCAACGATAAGTTAAATTGTTACCAACCATAAAAAAGGTAAAATTGCAATATTAGAATTGTGAGATAAAATGTTAATTAAACCTTTTCAATGTGCGTTTATTGTGTGAACCGAGGATTTCATCCAAATCCTAGATATTTTGCCCTGATTTGATTGGCTGGTATACATGTGACAACAGGAACTTAAAACAACTCAGATCTAGTAATGCATGTTGTTTTTATTCTCTCAAAAAATTTGAAAATGAAAATGGCAGAAATACTGCGCTTTTACTGAGATTTATTTTTTTAAGTCACATGGGATTTCCCAGTGTGTACGTCACTGCCGAGTTGACAGAGCTCATAGATGTGCCAATCTTGTTTTAATAAATCACACAACCTCATGTTTTAAGTGGAAAACTAAATAAAAAAAATATTTTCCCTCCTGGAATTGTTTATGTTATATATATATATATATATATATATATATCTGTGTGTGTGTGTGTGTTATATATATTATATGATAATATAATGATATTTGGAATACGTTTGTTTGCCCTGGTTTGTTTGCAGTTGGTTCAGTGCGGACCTGGTGACAATGTCGAACTACACTTGCTTTTCAAGTCATAGTATGACAAGTAAAATATGGTGCTGTTTTCTGAATTTACAGGCTAGACCCAAGAACATCTTGATGGAGGGAAGCCCAATTGTTGCAGGTGAGGAATTTGAACTGCCATGATATTTGTGCCCTTTGATAACACAGAATTTCAATTACAAAGAAAATTTGGATCAGAGAACAGTATTTCAATGTACGCTGACAATTATTCTCAGTTTTCGAGAGTAATCGGGGCCAGTATGGGGGGTGGGGGGGGTGGGGGTGGGGGGGCTTGGCAGCAATTTTCCTGCTTCTGTTCAACTTGTTCGGTATCATACATGGAATTTGTTAACTTATATATCACAAATATTTATGTTGAATATGTAAAATTTGTTGTCAGAACATAAAATGTACAATATATGTTATAATTTAATAAAAAATATTATATATAATGTTAACTTATATCCGATGTTTAGATTTTATTTTTATTCATGCGTATGTTTTTTATTTTCATTTGTGAATAATAACACAACTGCTACATTGATTTTTTAACATTATATTTAGACTATGTATCTCGCTGTCTTTTCAGGTTTAAATTTGCATTCACATCCCACTTAATGAGAGTCTTTAACAACTGAGTGAGAATCCTTGAACTGTCAGACACTAGTCAGCATAATTGTGAACAAGGCATCAGGTCATTATACATAAGGCAGATTGTGGCCTCATCTGTTCCCAGCTATCAGGTAACTGTGACATAACATGTTTAGCGAACTTCAGCTAACTTAAAGTAGACTATATGTTTGCTTAGGCAAGATAGGGTCAGATGACACAAATACTCGGAAAAGCATGCAGTTTTTAGAAAATCTGACATATTTGGAGTACCAAAGTAATGTCTCCCACACAGTTTGGTTATAAATGACATCTCGGGTATATCAGGTATTAGTAAGGAATAAAAAAGAATGCCTCGCATGTAGGGAACGATGATAGTTATTAGGATAACAGAACACTGGTATAGTCATTTTCACAGTTGCCACTCTCAGGTAAATCACAAATGATTATTAGATAGTTACAGGACTCTAATTTATTTAATTTTAGAGATAGAGTGTAAAAAAATTCACATTCGAATAGACATTAAGTGTTATAATGGATTGTCTTATTTTTAATAAATCGGGTAAAATATGTTGGGTGTCAGAGAAAGTTAAGTAAACCTATTCCATGTGCGTTTGTTGTGTGAACAGAAACTTTCATCGAGATCCAAGACTTTGCCTTGATTTGATGGGCTGGTAATCATGTGACATCATCGACTGGATTTTAGATCTAGTGATGTATGTTGTTTTTATTGCCAAGTTTGTTTTTTTTTTTCAACAAATCACAAAAATTCATGTTTTTAGTGGAAAATAGATAGAAAAAAATGTTTTTCCTCCGGAAATTGGGCTCATTTTATGTAAAATCTATATTAATATATTTGTTCAAAGGCACTTATGTTATATGATAATATAATGAGATTTGGAATACGCTTGTTTGATCTTAATTGGGCGCAAATAGACTTCATATATTGTTTTTTTTACATTACCAAGTTATAGTTAACCTTATCCCCAAATAATTTGAACGAAACCATTACGAGGAGCATTGCAAATCCGGACCTTTAAGACTAATACACTTTTGCTACGATAGATAGTTGACTCTTCTTTTAAAAGCTACCTGACTAAATGCACCGACAGTGCTGCCACCTTCTGTGTCAGAGACGCACTTATGATGAAAATATCTCACAACGCCTACGCTGTTGATGATCGTTATTAAAGGTGTTCATTTTCTTCCTATCATTTCTATGTTGATATAATAGTCATGAGCTATACATGAATGCCATCCGTAATTAAATGACTTAGGAATAAGGGCTTTGGTATCAAATAAACATGGCTGGGTACAATTGAAGTCAATATCGAACCAAAATGAGGGTGACATATTGGTTTACATTTGAAACAGTAAATACTTATTAAAACAAAATATAGGTCTACAAGAGTAATGGATTTAATGCGAAATCTTCATTTTAACAATTCCTTAGAGTGGCGATACTAACATAACAATAACTCTTTACGATATTTCCGTTGGAATCAAACAGCAAAAAATATATATGGCTTGTATGGGGAGTGGACACAATTAGGTGTAACCTATTTTAATGAGGTTAGTATAAAAAGAATTAGTGATGAAACGGACCAACTTCACGTATATGTCTCTTTGGTGCAATAGATTACTGTGTTGTACATCCTGGTTGGAACAACCTGTCGTACAAATAAATTCAAATGTAACACAAAAAATTCCTTTATTTAACAGTTAAGTTTAAACAAGGTAAATCGAAGATTTATATTTTTCTGCATTAACGATAAATGTTGATCTGGATTCGTCATGGTATGACAAGGATGAGCATTGTGCACATCCTTTGATGCCAAAACGATGTAAATAAAATTGTAAACATTCTTATTAATCTCATCTTCCAATTTATAATATATAATAGAGCTTCCTCTTTCCGTTCGGGGTATTACCTACTTGGTTACACCAGATTCGTGTACGGCGGCTTTGCATGCAGCAGGAAAACTACTAGCATTATATGGTGTGCAGCATATAATAAATATAGATGTATGGGTAGCTCTGCTGGTTGATTGTTTATAGATAGCAATAGTACACACAGAAAAGTTGGTTTACTGAAGGCGGGATCGAACCCCAATCTTCCGCTTTCCGGTCGGGTGTCTTAACCACTTGGATACTCAAGATTACCTATCCCTCTGTGTAACTGCATACAATTTTAGGAACCATCGAAGTGACGTCAAGGAAGTGACGTCTTAATTTCACCGACTTCATATGTCGGCACGACTTAGTTAGGACCCCCTACTGAGTCGTGACACAAGCCAAATTGAGAACCGCCCTGCAAGTCCGCGCCAGGCTGTGTAAACATATCTCCGCATATAGTCGGCAGGCAGACCGCAGGAGTAATCTCCAATACATGCAGAACAATATACGAATATATTTGGCTATTTCACACACATGGTAGGTGTCGTTGGAGAGATAAGAAACCAATTAAATGGTCTACTTGGTTTATTTGAAGTGACACGATTCTTGTAAGCAATGAGGTGTTGTCAAAAATGACGAAAATATTTTGCATCCTCATGGGCCTCATAAAGTGATCCTTAGAGTTCGATGTCCAGGCACTCTGGCAAGCCAGTGATCTGGCCATAATGTCAGAGAGCCGACTTGGCGCTATTTTTTGAAGGGCATAGATTTGCATAACATTAGCTTTATCCAAAGTACTTTATATAGCAATTTACATCTGCCACCTCAGTCATTCAAAGATATTGTTTTGTCAATGATCAAACCTCTGGTATGCAAAATGCAGAGGGAAAAAAAACCAAGGTGAGATAAAGTACACTGATAGGACCATACAACATAGGTGGTATGAGATTTGTAGACATAGCCAGCAAATTGAAAACTCAACGAAAATTTGGATTAAAAGGTCGAATCCTTGTAATAATGCTTATGCATGGAAAACTACCAATGTTTTATCTGGAGAAAACTGGTGGAGTTACCAATTTGTCTTCAAACGTTGAATACCATAGAATACCATCAATGATACCAGGAAAATTTAAAACACTGTTTTGAAGATTGGTCTCAATTTGTTTCAACGATAAGTTAAATTGTTACCAATCATAAAAAAGAGGTAAAATTGCAATATTGGAATTGTGAAATAAAATGTTAATTAAACCTTTCAAGGTGCGTTTATTGTGTGAACCGAGGATTTCATCCAAATCCTAGATGTTGTCCTGATTTGATTGGCTGGTATACATGTGACGACAGGAACTTAAAACAACTCAGATCTAGTAACGCATGTTGTTTTTATTCTCTCATAAAAATTGGAAACTGAAAATGGCAGAAAATGTGCTTTTACTGAGATTTATTTGTTTAAGTCACAGGGGATTTCCCAGTGTGTACGTCACTGCCGAGTTGACAGAGCTCATAGATGTGCCAATATTGTTCTAATAAATCACACAACCTCACGTTTTAAGTGGAAAACTAAATAGAAAAAATATGTTTCCTCCAGGAATTGTTTATGTAATATATATATATATATATATATATATATATATATATATATATATATACATGTATATGCATATGTTATATATGTTATATGATAATATTATGATATTTGGAATACGTTTGTTTGCCCTGAAGCGGTTGGTTCAGTGCGGACCTGGTGACAATGTCGAACCACACTTGTTTTTCAAGTCATAGTATGACAAGTAAAATATGGTACTGTTTTCTGGATTTTAACAGGCTAGACCCAAGAACAACTTTATGGGGGAAGCCCAATTGTTGCAGGTGAGGAATTTGAACCGTCATGATGTTTGTACCCTTGGACTACCCAGAATTTAAATTACAAAGAAAATTTGGATCAGAGAACAGTATTTCAATGTACGCTGACAGTTATTCTCAGTGTGCAAGAGTACTCGGGGCCAGAATAGGGGGGGGGGGGCTTGGCAGCAATTTTCCTGTTTCTGTTCAACTTGTTCGGTATCATACATGGAATTTGTTAACTTATATATCACAAATATTTATGTTGAATATGTAAAATTTGTTTTCAGAACATAAAATGTACAATATATGTTATAATTTAATAAAAAGTATGATATATAATGTTAACTTATATCCCATGTTTAGATATTTTATTTTCATTCGTGCGTATGATTTTTTTATTTTCATTTGTGAATAGTAACACAACTGATTTTTTAACATTTTATCTAGATTATGTATCTTGATGTCTTTTCAGGTTTAAAATTGCAGTCACATCACACTTAGTGAGAGTCTTTAACAACTGAGTGAGAATCCTTGGACTGTCAGACACTAGTCAGCTTAATTGTGAACAAGGCATCAGGTCATTATACATAAGGCAGATTGTGGCCATTTCTGTTCCCAGCTATCAAGTAACTGTAGCATAACATGTCTAGAGAACTTCAGCTAACTTAAAGTAGACTATAAGTTTGCTTAGGCTAGATAGGGTCAGATGACACAAATACTCGGAAAAGCATGCAGTTTTTAGAAAATCTGACATATTTGGAGCACCAAAGTAATGTCTCCCACACAGTTTGGTTATTAATGACATCTCGGGTATATCAGGTATTAGTAAGGAATACAAAAGAATGCCTCGCATGTAGGGAACGATGATAGTTATTAGGATAACAGAACACTGGTATAGTCATTTTCACAGTTGCCACTCTCAGGTAAATCACAAATGATTATTAGATAGTTAAAGGACTCTAATTTATTTAATTTAAGTGTAAAAGTGTAAAAAAATTCACATTCGAATAGACATTAATTGTTATAATGGATTGTCTTATTTATAATAAATCGGGTAAAATATGTTGGGTGTCAGTGATAGTTTAGTAAACTTATTCCATGTGCGTTTGTTGTGTCGACAGAAGCTTTCATCCAGATCCCAGACTTTGCCCTGATTTGATGGGCTGGTAATCATGTGACGTCAGCGACTGAATTTCAGATCTAGTAATGTATGTTCTTTTTATTGCAAAGTGGTTTTTTTTCCAACAAATCACAAAAAAAACTCATGTTTTTAGTGGAAAATAGATAGAAAAAATGTTTTTCCTCCGGAAATTGGGCTCATTTTATGTAAAATCTATATTAATATATTTGTTCAAAGGCACTTATGTTATATGATAATATAATGAGATTTGGAATACGCTTGTTTGATTTTAACTGGGCGCAAATAGACTTCATATATTGGTTTTTTTTTTTTTACATTACCAAGTTATAGTTAACCTAATCCCCAAATAATTTGAACGAAACCATTATGAGGAGCATTGCAAATCCGGACTTTTAAGACTAATACACTTTTCATACGATAGATAGTTGACTCTTTTTTTAAAAGCTACCTGACTAAAGGCACCGACAGTGCTGCCACCTTCTGTGTCAGAGACGCACTTATGATGAAAATATCTCACAACTCCTACGCTGTTGATGATCGTTATTAAAGGTGTTCACTTTTTCCTATCATTTCTATGTTGATATAATAGTCATGAGCTATACATGAACGCCATCCGTAATTAAATGACTAAGAAATAAGGGCTTTGGTATCAAATGAACATGGCTGGGTACAATTGAAGTCAATATCGAACCAAAATGAGGGTTACATATTGGTTTACATTTAAAACAGTAAATACTTATTAAAACAAAATATGGATCTACAAGAGTAATGGATTTAATGCGAAATCTTCATTTTAACAATTCCTTAGAGTGGCGATACTAACATAACAATAACTCTTTTCGATATTTCCGTTAGAATCAAACAGCAAAAAAATATATGGCTTGTATGGTGAGTCGACACAATTAGGTGTAACCTATTTTAATGAGGTTAGTAAAAAAATAACTGATGAAACGGACCAACTTCATGCATATGTCTCTTTGGTGCAATAGATTACCATGTTGTACATCCTAGTTGGATCAACCTGTCGTACAAATAAATTCAAATGTAACACAAAAATTCCTTTATTTAACAGTAAAGTTTAAACAAGGAAAATCGAAGATTTATATTTTTCTGCATTGACGATAAATGCTGATCTGGATTCGTCATGGTATGATGATAATGAGCATTGTGCACATCCTTTTAGGCCAAAACTTTCTTTGATGATGGTTGTTTGGTTTGTTTTGCTTTAATGTCGAAACCACCCGAGATTAAAACTAATACTGTTCACTTGACACCTGATCTTCCTGCAGTAATCATCAGATACGGGTAAAAATAAATTAATCAATCATTATTCATTATGGATGTGTTCAGCACTTATTACTCTTAGCTGAGTATATATATACAGCCGATTTCTATACCTTTCCATTTGACACCTGATGAAGGAGCTATAAGCTTTGAAAGGTCGTGGTTGAATTAAACAGTTAGTCAACACTAAGGCGTCTTCATCCAGTTATCTATATCTCTATATATATGTATGTGTGTTTAAGGCTCTTTATCAATAGCATGTGCAAAATCCTAATGAACTCTGCAATATATTTAAATCGTACAGGCCATTGTCTGTTTCTGTGGCATATGGAACGTGGCGCTGTTCATTATCTGCCATTATCTCTGTTATATGTAAATATCTTGGGAGATAGATTCATAGGAAAAGCCTAACATATAACCAAATAAAATTCTTCCAAACTAGATTCCAAGGAAAGGTATACTCAAGCATGGAAGGATTGTTGTTTGAACAAGCTTTTTTGCACAGGGAATCACACTACTTGTTTATTAACCAAAATTCATTCAATCAAAGAAAAGCAGATTGGCTACTTAGGTTTATTTAGGCCACCTAGGTTGGAAATGACAGTTCATTGTTTGTTCATTGCTTACGTCAAAACTGCTGAAGACGCCCGCCTTCTTTGTTTGGTAAATGTTTACCATGTGTTCCCGTTCTCTTAATGTTGCATAAAGTATGTAACATTCGATTCTGTCCATTCAAATCAATCCAGTTAAGGAGTTAATATAAATAGATAAATCACAGAAAACTGAACAAATAAAAGAAGTTGACTTTTATCCGTCGAAGATTCAATGCCGATGTATAAACGCTTTACGCTTAATTGATCATACCTATTCCAAATAAAATACCGTTTTGAGTACTCTTTTTGCCGTGTCCGTAAATTCAGTGGACTATGAGGTTATATAATTAAACTTAAGCACACCTTCCGTGTAGCATCGTAATTCATAATAGAAACAATTGAATACTCAGATGACTAGAGGAAGTTGGTCACAGTGACGAACTCGGGCCGACCATTTCCTGATACGGGGTATCAGTCTTTTGGATATTAATATAGGATATCTTCTTCAGGACATTATTAACAATACTGGAAACGCATAAATGCGGCAATAAAGACACAAGAGTAATCCTAAATCAGTATTGGGTATCATCTAATCATGACATGGTTTATAATCCTTTAGTAGCACAGTTTACCCTGGAATCGACTGTTATATGGCTTTTACACATTAAATTGCTCTGTCATCTTGCATAAATCTGGGGGTTTGTCATATTTTTTAGACGATATGAGTCTGAACAATTTTTAATCAGATTTCCTATGAAAAGCAAGAAGCCTGATTCTTGCAAATAATGGACACTGTCATTCTAAAGGTACAAGTAAAATGTATACAAAAGAAGAAATAACCTGTTTTTTTAGCAGTAAAATTTTATCAAAGATCATAACGTACGCCATCATCTAAAACAATCGTCTGATTAATGAATATTTATCATATATTTGATAAAGCCCACCTTATAAGGGTTGTTAACAATGAGTAATTATTAGGGTAAAGCAGTGTAAACAGAACTCAATAAAATGTAAATATGATACAGCGTCATTGCAAAAAAAAAAGTCGAATCCATTCGAATAATTGATCCATCGCTTAAGCCCGCTTAATTGGAAAAACAAACATACATGGTGAATACATGAAAGAATATAAACTCTCATGTCAGAGATGCATGGACAACCCCCATAAAATCGTGGTTTTTGCTTCCCGTGAAGGTATTCATACTGTAATGATTATTTTATCAATAATTTTTATATATTTAAAAAATACAACAGAAAATAAGTACCACATAAAAAGATCTTTGCAATGAAATGCTTATTTACAACTACATTTCCCTGTTCTACAGCAAGATAAGTTTAAAAAAAACAAATGAAAAAAAAATTACATTATGCTTTTTTTATATTTTGATTATAGCTTCCTCCTATTATAGCTGCCTACCAATTGAGCCAAGATCCCTGGGTTCACAATGTTAACAAGATTGACCTGAGGTAAACTTCATTATTTTTTCCTACCGGGGTATTCCCACATATGCTGTCATGTTGATTCTGCTTAATTAATTTGAACCTTAAATCAGGATATGTGATAGTTTCATTTATACCGGAGTTGAACCAGTGCCCCTGAAAAGTCATCATAAAATGTCCAACTAATATATTTTGGTATTAAATGCATAATTTTCAAGCATATATATATATATATATATATATATATATATATATATATATATATATATATATATACAGACGATGCCGCTTAATTGCAAGAGGCTTTTGTCAAGGGAATTTGTTGCAATTAACCGAAGTTGCATTTAGGCGAAGTTCATCGTGTACCATTTGTAAGGGGAAGCCTAATGATCGCCGAATATCTAATTACTTTTGCACTGTTTTGTAACACTATTCGTGTTGTGATAAAGAATAAAAACACCGGTATTGGATAACCTTTATTAAAAATAAAAATATATTCAAGAGAACACATTAAAAGCCAAGTCAGAGAGAGTTATTAAAAATCACATATGTTAACAAAGGCAATATACCTTATATACAAAAAAAGATATACAAAATATGCAAAATGTCGTAAGTAATTTACATCATGTTAACATCTAAAGAACTCCATGATAAGACATAAGGGGTTAACAATGTAAGTTTATATAAGAGCCTTTGATAATTCTATTATGAGTATCATTAAAGAAACAAACCATGGGACAGCAAGCTCACAAAGACTGTTTGACAAACAAACTCAAGCTAATTAAGAGTTGCTCTCGTGATCAATGTGTTTAATATGCGTGACGTATTTTTTAACCTACCATTGTAAACCCACTTCAAAGAGATGTGTGCTGTGAACGTATAGAACTGCATCACCGAGTACAGGGTAATTTAGGTCCTGTGTACACATGTCAACTTGCAGTTATCACAGCGGCTACTTTTTAAGTTCCGGTCTATGATCATTATTGGGATAACACAAACACAACTCACCGACTCATTGAAGTAATTGCATTTAACGTAAGTTTTCTACCTTTCTGCCCATTTTTTCCCTTGCGTTAATCGGGTGTTTGCGTTAATGAGGCGCGTTTTTAATGATAACATATAGAAAATGGTTTTGGTTTTCAGAATTTCTTGCAAATAAGCGGCATTTTCTGTTAAACGACTTGCAAATAAATGGCGTCGTCTGTGTATATATATATATATATATATATGTGTGTGTGTGTGTGTATATATGTGTGACTTTATCATTGCAATGCCTTCTCTAACTACCGTATATACGTATAAGGCAATGCTTAAATGGTATTGTATATACAGTATATACAGAACCTATATTTGTGGTTATTGTTTTTATTATTACCATTGTTTGTCATGCTATTTTATGATGTATTCTATGATTACGCATTTCCTAAAAACATTAATAAAGTAATATAATATGCCGGATATCAATACCAATAGTTGTAACATATTTAACTGCAAGCCAACGTACTAAAAATATGTTCTTCTAAAAAGGCATTTGCTGCTGCAATACACTGTCATTCGACAGACAGCAACACATTCACATACACATATAACGGTGTTATTGGTAGTGTCTCCTCAGATCGATACATTAACAAAATAAAGCTTTACTGCTTTACTTCTGAAATCCACCTGTATACTATAAATCCTATTTATCCTATCACTCCTCTCAATTACTTCCATTCAAACCTTGATCTCATAAACATTCTGCCGAGTGTTGGAGAATTCTCCATCTTGCACATATAAGTCTTTCATTTGTGTGTACAGCCATCAGATTACAGAAGAAGCCCAAACTATGACTTAAACACATTCTGGCGTCACTTTGCGTCTTTTAATGTTAGATCAAAGGAGTGCCTGGAATATCACTAACTTCTACGATTCAACGTACACAAAGCACTGAAAGAAAAAAAATATATCTCTAGTTATATAACGATGAAAGATAAAGACACATAGTATACGTAACCCCTTTTTTCTCTCTCTCTCTCTCTCTCTTTCTCTCTCTCTCTCTCTGGGCTAGAGAATTCAAAGAGTTGTTTTTTTTAATTGATTTGAAACCAAGAAGTCCTTTTCAGGCAATTTCTGCAATTTTTTTGCAAGTCACTTTCCTCCGATTAATGATATCTCCGTCACGTTTAAGACCCTTGATTCTTTGGATCTCCTGTCAGATGACACAATGTGTCCAAACCCACCTGTCCCCGATTGAATGCCCAACCTAGAAGAGCTATCAACTTATCAGCCATCGAACGGCGACGCTCTGGTTCCCCGGTTTAAACTGTTTTGTCAATTAAAGATGACAAAATTTCAATTGTTTTCATGGCTCTTCAATTTCCTTTTTTGTGCAAGACGTAATACGCTGCATATCCAAGTGATCTGCATGAGTAAAGCTTGTCTAGTTTAAATCATGGTAAATGGATTAACATAGGAAAAATTGTGATCTATGGTAGTATAAGGCTTTTTTCGTCATATGAGGCTAAATTTGCTGGTGGTTAGACATTTTCTATACAGGTTTGATAGTGAAGAGACCAATCGGCTGATTTGGTGCAGCTCAGTCTTTCACACTTATAGACATTGCTGCAGATCAGAAAATTAATTCTTTCATTGATTGCGACGTCCTTGATGATAAATTAAAGCTCTTATCTTAAGTGGTTTTCATTGAAGAGAAACCATACACGTTTAGGAAAACAAGATGTTTATGATTTAGATATTTTATTGTATTATTTAATGTTTCAATTTTTTTAGAAAATTCATGTTTTTAGAATAATTATCACTTATATAAAAAATATCGTCATTTTCTGCTATTGTTTTTTATTTATTTTTTTAGTTCTTGAATTTTTCATTATATAGTATTGAAAAGTTAGAGTGTAAATGTTTATGGTATTTTTAAAACATTAACATCATAAGAATTTTATTTTGAAACTAATGTTGACCGTATTTAACTATTCGATTATTCTTCGTGTTTTAAAATATGTGGAACTCTCATAGTTCCTGTTACAACCTAAGTAATTGGATGTAAGAAAAAAAGAAAAACGGAAGAGTTACAGTTTAAAGCTGGAAATCTGCATTCTAACGAATGAAAGCCTCCACCATGTTGGGTGTCTCTATTGTGGTGTGCTCCAAAATCCACACCAAAACCAATCGATCAAGTATCCGATGCTTTATTATGTCTGTTCTCTCACCAAACAGGATTTCACAGATGTCAGCCCAACGATGTTTAAGCTGTCATGTTATTTCGGCCGAGGAAAAGGAGAAGGAGAAAGGAACGAACGGCAGGTAGTGTCTCATGAAAGCCACGAAAATATATATATATTTTTTTTTAACCATCCAGAGGTTTTCTAGTGAAAACATAACTACTGAGCTAAGTTTGTATTACCAAAAAATGAACAAAGAACCCACAGGTTTAGCTGGAAAAAAAGTTTGTGATTGCATGATAACGCCTGGCTTACTTATGTGCCGAGTTTAGATATTTGATAATTTTGGCAACTCAAAAATCCTTAGAAAAGTGGCATACTTTGACCTCAATCAATCCATATTTTTTTGTTTGAGATAAACAACAGGCAAACAAGTTGAAGACTTCGCTCTAAATTTAGTGTTAAATTTAGTATCACACTATGGAAAATGCTCCCAGAAGCTATTCATATATTTAGTCTGAAACAAACTGCAAGACTTCCAGGAAAAAAAGTGAAGCCTCAATGGGATCTGTTGGGTATATTTGTGATTTCTTTTGACTGTCGTAAGACCTCCTTTCTGATAGAAAGTTCTTAGAAGCATGTTGATGGTTGTGACTAGATAGAATAATTGTAAGACGTTTGTTCATCTGCCACTACTTTTACAAAAATCAAGAACACCTTAGACTACCGACGACTATATCATATGTTGAGCAATTCTTGTGCAGGATCTAAAGACCAATTTTAACCAGCTATCTCTTGCCTTACAACAGTCATACGATTGGCCGCGACCTCGCACGATTGTAGAGCGTAACTGTTCGTCCTCTCGCCTCATGACTTGATAAATTAAACTTCATATGAATCTCGAAATCATACTGACTGCTTGATTAGTCTCTTTTTATTTACACTAGTCAAAAGTTTTGGTTATTTGTTTTTCTCCGTCATCGTTGTTGTTGTTCTTTCTTGTTATTATTTTTGTTTTAATTATTATAATTATTATCATAATTTTATTATTATTATTATTATTATTATTATGCCAGTCATGTATACATTCCTTTTCTAGACCTCCTCCCTCCCCCTCCCCCACAAGGTTACGGCTACAGAGCTAAAAATTCCAAATTTAATTACGACCTGTTTGTCTTGGTAGTCTCACTGTATCTCATGGTAACATTACAATATATAGAACCGCATAAATGTTATAATATGATAGGCTACTTTCTACTCAATATCTTTCATTTCAAAAAACCTTTCAAAGATTATGGTTCAATATTTGTCGTTTTATTTGCAGAAAAGGACAGAGTTTTCTACGCTTAGTTATTTCTCCTGGGCATATTGGATGACTGCTGGACTGATTCAGGTATCCCAGGTCATACGCTTTGGGACCTGAATGTACGGGATGATCACGAATGATCGGGATGTACGTGCCTAGCGCCACAGATAAGCACCATATCCAATGACAAACTTGACATCAAATCAAATGCAATAGTGGTAGATGACTCTTAAAGGTCAGCTTTTTAGGTAGATTAATTTAACTGAATCGTTCAGAAAAAAATTTTTTAATAGAAAACTTCAATTTAGCAATCTGGGATAGTATTACAATATAGAACATTAACTAAATTTGAAAAACTGACATTGAAGTGTTTAGCCAGAGATAACGTTCAGCTTTTGAATGTATTTGAACACGGTACAGCCAATCATGTTGTAAGAGGTGTTCTGTACGGGGCAAAGGATTTGTTAGCCATTAAGGGGTTCATGGATATAAACCAAAACAGATGGCAAATATAGAAGGGTTAAATGTATATTATTTATTATTACATTTGCTGCATAGTAATATTTATGCTTGTGGATAGCATTTATTCCATTTTTAAACAATGTTAATTAATTTCATAATATCTAATGCAAGACCTCTGCACTAAAATTCTACTTAATAAACATATATAAATAATATGAATAGGTTCTACAAATTTTACTTCTGAGATTCTCCTTCTGTTGTGACTTATAAAGTATATGCTAGAATCATAACATCAATGCTCAACACGGGTCCAATTACCGGACTATAGGCAAGTGCTCTACATGGGTCCAGTCAGTTTATTCCGGATAACTTGATCTGACGTCGAATGCGTGATCGACAGGTCTGTCGGCCAACCAGCGAAAGAGATTGCAGAACTGAAAACGAGGCAATGTAAATACACTCGGAGGTCGGACACGTTTGTTTACTTTCAACCATATGGACCTGTCATTAATATGTTTAAATACGGTCGAGCCGTGTCTTGAAATGTATAAAAGCTACTCTAGGTATCTTTCCAAGTTACAGAAATCTGTTTTATTCCTTCTCTTTCTAATAAAATCAAAAGACAATGAGAAACGCAGGGATAGTACAGTGCTGACTAAACTGGCCCTGCCATAAATTGAGCCAATGATTGACACGTATGAGCGTATCAGTAATATAGAGAAGGTACGCGACCTTTGCAGCGTTTACCTCTGGTCCCATCATGCAGCGCGCATTGTTGCTGTGATGGTGTGGTGGTTAACAACACCATAACAACGTCATACCGCCAGCTGACAAACTTGATCAGCGGAGCACGACGTAAGGTTACAGTGGCCATATTGTGCAGCATTCGGCTGTAACACTGACAGTTACGGACACAAGGTGGCTTTTCACAGATTCCGTGAGAATTAAATTACATTCATTAAATTGTATAGCGCTCCTCCAGTGTTAATAACATTCTAAGGCGCTGAACAGTAAGGGTGTGTAATATATAAAATATATGTACAAACCTAATAACCTATACATCTTATTAAAACCATAAAACATCTTAACATCTATAACTAGTTTGTTATTAAAATATCTTACCACGATTGACTCTAAGAAATTACATTAAAATCATGGTAAATTAATAAAAGGAGACAAAATAATTATGATGAATTAAAAATATTCTCTGAATAGCTATTTTTCAAGTGTTTTCCTACAAAGTTCTTCAGTGTCAGTTTTTTTAATGTCCGGAAATAGTTTATCACAAAACAGCGTGGCCGAGCAACTGAAAAGCTACGCGATGCAAAAGATTTGCGAGCTGTTTTGGTAAGATAAGGTTTCTTTTAATAGATTTTGATGTTGTTGTAATATTATTTCCTTCAAGGGCAGGAAGCAAGTCTCTCAGACAACTTGGCGCTCGTCCATGTTTGTGTTTAAAGACCGTCGACAAAAGTTTGAATTTACATTTTTGGCGAATTGGTAACCAAACTCATGAACGGCACGAGGTGCAATGTCAATTTTGCATCCACCTATCACTACTTTGGATGCAAAGTTTTCCAACCTTTAAAGGAGCCACTTTACTCTTTTTTTGTTATATGATTCTTGAAATTAGTGCCTTGCCCGTCCAAATCATAAGGTATTATATTTCTTAACATGAGTATCTCCAAACATAAAAAAGGATTACTTAAACTGGGAGAGCTGTGACCAATCAGTATTAATTCCATTTTGTCATTATTCCTTTTAATTTAGGATTGTGTTCAGGATTTTAAAAAAAAACAGAAGACAGTTCTACTGTTCTTCTAACGTGAGTAGTTTCTTTGAGTGCTAACCACTTTTGAAGAAATTGTGTGTGGCATGGTTTTATAGGATACCCACTAACATTTGACTGCAATTTTGAGAAGACTAGTTGCAGTGTGCTGGCATTCACTGAATAAAGAATTGGTCCTGGCGCATTGCCCTGAGGAACTAAGAACGGCATATCACGTGTTTCTGGTGACGACTGTTTAATTTTAACATGAAGCTGTCTGGGAAAGGATTTACACCACTGCAAAGCATCTCAACAAATCCCAAAACACTGATTAAGCACAGAAAGGAGGGTATCATGGTCGAAAGCAGCACTCAGATAAAAAAATGATGAGCCTTTTAACTTGCTGCCTTTCAATGTTCCAGATAATGTCATTCACAATCTTTAACATGCTGGTGCTATGGGATTTTCTGTAAGCGTTATGATAAGCAGACAGAAGACAATGGCCATCAAAGTATAGACATAACTGTGATAATGCTGCCTTCTCCGTCGGTTTTGATTAAAAGCTGATGTTGCTGATGGAACTGTAAATCTTGAGAATATTTCTATCAAGACTGGCTTTCTTGATGAGGGGAATAGCAATATCAGTAAGTAGCAAAAGGTGAATTTGTAAGTGATATTTACTATTCTTGTAAGCAGCGGAACCAAGATTGATGCATACTCCTTTATGGGCCTTGTTGGCATTGGATCAAGGTCACAAGGGGCAGTCTTAGATGAATTTAAAAGGCCGTGCACCTTTTTTCCTGATACTTCCGCGAAATAAATGCAAGTTTTCTGTCTGATTACCCACGAATGTATTTGGGAAATCTCTCCGATACCTCCAGGATATTTTCATGAAGAAGTAGTCTACACATTGCGGAGCTATACCTTTTTTCTGAGGGTGCAGCTGGGAGAATAACAGTTAAGGTGCGAACAGTAAGCCCTGCTAAAACACTAAATAACTTTTTACTTTAACCTTTGTAATTCTCTTGATGGAATTTTGATAGCGCCAAGAGTATATAATATATATTGCATGCGTTCTTGTAATTTGTCCAGTCACATATTGCCTGATGATCTCTCATGACCCGTTTCAGTTGTAGTGCTTTTTCAGTGAACCAAGCCACCTTTTTCCTGGATGATAACCTTCTATGTATTACTGAGGTATGCATATCCAATCCACTCCACAGAGACTGATCATATGATTCAGTCGTTTAATGTATTTATATCTTTCACATTTAGTCAAATATTTACACATTCTAGAAGGTCTTAGGGTAGCGCTGCGTTTTCGATTTTTTTTCAGATTTCGGAAACTTACTGTTTCAACAACAACTTCAGATTTGGGGTGGACGGACCAGCCGAAACAAAGCAATGGTCTGATATAAAGTAAACAGGTTAAGGTTTGTTAATCTGAATCTGTCTATTATCGCTATTTATGATGGAATCAATTATAAGACCACTTTTGTATGTCGGGCAGATGCTGTGTCAAACCAAAATTGTTCAACACCTCATCAAAAGAACATTTGCTTATAAAAACTTGATCATTATAACGGATGTTGGAGTCACCAATAAAGATCACATTTAGATAATCTGCTTGGGCATAACTCAAAAACGCAAGAGATTCTTTCAAAAAGCGTGAAACAGTAACAAAGTGCTTCACACTGAAAGACAGGCGATATATGACAATAAGTTGGCATGACCGGTGTTTATCGTTCACTTTCCATATGGATACCCAAATATAATTCATTTCTCCACTGTTACATAATCTGATGTCAAGGTCGGGATTGAATCGAATTGCAGCTCCACCAACAATACGATTTGACCGACATATGCACTAAAACTTGAGATGACTTCTGCGTGGCTCACTGATACATATTTGATCTTATTTGTTAGAACATGACATGATGACGGATCCATGAAAATTTGTTTTTAATTGTTCTGTTATATATAACAGCAACGTTTATTTTCTTTCTCTGTTGGTGTTAGGTACCTCAGTTATTGGCACTGATTGTATTAATTCATGGTGTGCTTTAGAAACATTATGTCCATTTTTTTTTCATTTTCATCTTTATATCGGTCATGACAGAAATGTGACTAACCTGGGTATTTGCTAACTGTTCGTGACCTACTCCGGTGGAGAGATTTTGTACAAGGTTCAATGGGGATTCAGCCATACTGTTTGTGATAGCAGCTGTTATTGTGGTAATAAAGAGTCCTGTTTCCCAAAATAGTTTTTATAGGTCTGTGTACTCGTTGATCTGCTTTTGACCCTCTTCTGGTTACATAATGCCACTGCACGAATATGAGAGAAAGAACACTTGGATCCAAGCAGCTAGGCGGCAGAAGCCGGACGGATTTACCTGGACTCCAGGGAAAAGTGACATATCATGCGGGCGTCATTTCTTCTCAGGCAAATAATGCTTTATTTAATAATATTACTATTAGTTATTGAAATCCAAAGATGTTTTGGATGAACCACTGAACAACTACTGGTAGTACCTAGAATATTTCTTACTGGGAAACCACTGTTGAAAGTACCTTTATGATATTATTATAATTAACTTTAACCATAGGAAACTATGGTCTGTGTTGGGATTAAAGTGTTTGATATATAGTATAATACTAAAGTATACATAAAACAAAGCCCTCGGGTTTTTTTGTAAAATAAGGTGTTAGACATTATTACTTGGCATTACAAAATTAACCAAAATTATTTACAATGGTTAACTTCTTACGATTACGTCAGGAACTTAGATATAACCAGAAACGGCCACTCACAGAAAATTTAATTAAGTTTCTCAAAATATAAGAATTAAATCATTCTCTTAAGCCTTTACCAGAAAAAAAAAACAGTATCATGTTTAATAGAGGGGCGAAAAAAGTCTGTTTCCAAGCATCCAAACGTGCCATCTGTGATTGTCCAGGCGCCTTCTTCAAAAGAGGAGACGTATAAAAAGACTGATCACATGAGAGAAGTTACTGTCACAAAAGAGGCACGGCTTGGTTGAGGACTCTTTCTAGTGTGCTTCTACTGTTGAAGTTGATCCTGTCCAAATAACACCAGAAACTCCACCACATCATTCTACTGATCAGCGACCGGAGAATGATCAGACCAGCACCGGTGCTGTAACATGTCACCCCACCATGACAACTTCATCATCCCCTTACAAAGAAATGCTACATGGTGAAATTCCAAATTTCAAACATAGAAAGGAAAAATATACAAGCTAAATTCAATAATATTTTTAATCTTAAGTTTGGCGTAAATTTCTTAAAGGTGATTTCAAAAAGACGAATTACTATATTGGCGTTCCAACATGGGCACTTTTTTCTTCATTTATTTTCCCCATCTCATAAACTTTATTAAACTCATTCAAACCACAGACAGTTAGCACATGAATGATTTTCTTATTATACTGGTTTAACTGAATACAACAGGACCTTCCAAGATATTACTTATCTGTGTGACATCTCCAGGAGGAAATTAACCTATGTGTTCTACAAATGGTTAGATGTTATGCATGATAACTTGAGTTTCTTGGACTTCCGGTTTAACATGGCTGACTGGGGCAGCACGCGAGCCGAGCTCTCTACATCAAAGGTAGTTTTTAAGCGTTATATAGCAGAAATTTCTACAATAAAGACACTCTCAGAAAGTAGAACAAACCTTGTAAACCAGGAAACAAGAGATACGCCAGAAATGGATAAATACATGGAGCAAACAGAAAAGAAAAAGCAGAATTGGCGAGCAGGAGACCTCGATACCAGAGGTCAGTGACCCAATTATGTCGACCATTGAAAACAAATGCATCCAAATGGAACAGTCCTTGAAAACAGAGTTAGAGGAATTTAAAGAGTCAATGAAAGGGGACATACAAGAGAACGTAAAAGAGGTACAGAAAAAACATTCATGAACAGAAAACGGATGACGTTACACACAGTGTAGTATATTCCCAGGCTTAAATAAAGACATTGAAAACTAAACTGGAAAGCGCAGAAACCAGAAATGAAACACTGCAGGCCGAGCTAGACGCAATTAAGACGGAGAAAAGAGACACAGAAGATGAATTCATGAAAATAAAAACAAAACTCGCAGAAACTGAACGCCACAGCAGAATGTATAACCTATGGTGATGGGAGTTGTAGAAGAAAAGATGAACATTGTGAAAAAGTTTTTAGCAAAGTCGATCCGAGAGCAAGGGCTCAAATAGAGGACATGTTACAAACCATTGAGGTGGCGCACAGAACAGGGATTAAAAAAGGGAGTCAACAGGCACATAATTGTTAGATTTTAAAACGGCCAGTGAGAAACAGTCTACTGAAAGCCCAAAAGCGCACGAGGAGACCGATTTGGGAAAGCTTCTTTGCTGAGGACCTCACCAAAGAAGATTATCTTATTAAAAAGAAAGCTGGCCCCCAGATGAAAGTGGACCACAGAGATCACCAGAAGGTCCGTTTCTATAGAGGACGCCTAATAATAAACTTCAAACAAGTGCCTATTAACAAATCCGGTCCGCAAGCCAGTCAAATCGATTGATCTCAGAATTTCTATTGTACTTCGGACGAACTTTCCGCCCATTCCGAAGACCTTGCCTCGTCTTCGGGTACTCCCGGTCGAGGAGTCCCGAATGGCCTTTGCATGCAGCCAGCTTGGACAGGAGAGACTTTTGTTAAGAGAGACTTTATTTTGTAGGCCGCCCTTATTGACACACGGGGTGTGTAAATAAGGTCCAGCTATTGACACACGGTTTAACTGCGCATGCGTCAAATCTGTCACACTCCCACTAGATGGCAGGGCGTTCAACGTGTGTCACTAACACCCCCGTCGTGATACCCGAAACCGTGTATCAATAACGCGAGTTGTTGTTACTAGGCCTATAGCAAGTCTTAATTACCGGGCCGTGTAGGAGAAGTGGTGGCTTTTGACTAATCAGGTCCTTTGATCTCTGACACATATGTTTAACATTTATAATAGTTTACACTTTCATCGCCTAGGTATATTAATAAGTTTAAAACCTATTTTCATCAGGCGGGGTACTACTAATTTCGGGGATGAAAATTACATCCCTGATGAAAATTATTTATCTCATTTCAAAATTTTAAATATATTCAAAAATTTAAAATAAATATAATTTACATACATATATCTCTTGTTTTATTCAATATCATTTTTCTAATCAGAAAATAATAAACAAGGATAATAGGAACAAATAATCCTTATTTAAATTAATACAAAATAAAGTAAGTTAATCATAGTTTCTTTTGAATAAATACACAAACTTTATAAGCACATCGATACCGAATAATTAAATAATTGCAAATAAACTGGAGAAGTGGATACTTTATTACTCTAATTATAATACAGATGTAATAACTGGGAATTTTGTGACATTCTTCTTTATGAAATGTATACTTTCAAGATTTTCACGATGTAAATTGGACATGTTCAAAATCAGAGGAACAAACTGAAAATGAAATTGGCTAAGTTACTACGAGCCATGGAATGGTCATATCTTTAACAACAACTCATCATCGTGGCCGGATCGATTATAGAATAAATATCATGTGATAAAATTCAAAACAGAGCTCCCCGTTACCTTTTTAGTGTTCACAGGTTCTGCATGTGAATTTGCTGCTCTAAAAGAGACATTGGTTGTTTAACAAGTAGATATATTATTGAGATGTTACGGTTTTGGAATCACTATGGATTACACAAGTCTTAGCGCCGCATTGCCAACCTAATCTGAAACAGAAGTTACGTTCTGATTATCAACATAAATGGTTTGAACAATACCGATCAGTTCCGAAATTAAGATTTTTTATCAGTTTTTTTTCAGCACTCAGTGCACGGCACATAATTAGGCTAAGTATATACGTTAAAAAGTATATGGCCCGATCGACGACAGCAAAGTTCAGTCTACTTGCTCGGCTTTGGTGTGGGATACTTGCGCTGAGAAGTGAAACTGACAGATGTCAGACACCATATATAGGCTGATACCACCCAATAAATACAGGAACCTTAAAAGCAAGGGGCTGTCTCATATGTAAAAACGGTGACGTCGAAGATGAGAGGCACAATGGTTTTGAATGTCCTATATTATACGAACCCCTAACAATTATGTATGATAAAACATCTTACACAATTACGCAGTTTCCTATACTTGATAAAACAAATTCATTTGTTTTATTTCCTAAATTGCGACGGCAAGTTTTTGGTAGAATACTTGGTCCGCTGTTGGAAAAAGTGTAAAAATTAACTTTTACGCCGTTAGAAAAAAGGAACAACCCATACACTCTAATGATGTTTATGATTTTGAATATCTACCACTAAGTATATACTGTATTTATATTTGAGTTGACATTTATGAGCCCAAACGGGACTATATAATAAACATACCATTATATATAAACTAGTAATAAAACCTGCAAAGAAAATCCAAACAAGAGAAAACAAGAGAAACATTTAATCACTCCAGACTTAGTAGTTAAGAAATGGAAACAAGAATTAATTGATATATCAGAGGAGATTGTTTATATGGGATTCTCCAAGATTTATGATACAACAATTTTCGTACAAATTAGGAATTTTCAGTTTTATGTACTACAACGTCGGGTGACGTTAAACCCATTTCTTCATAGACTGAATGTAATTGATTCTCCTACTTGTACCTTTTGTAAATTAGAAAGAGAAACATTATCACATATTTTTGGAATTGTTCTTTTGTCGCTAACTTGTGGTTAAAAGTACAAGAGGGTTTGAATAGTTCGTCATTAAACTCCTCCGTTGAATTTTCAGTATCTAAAGTTCTGTTAGGTTAAAGCGAAGATAGATGGTTATAAATGCTAACACTGGTTGTAAAAAAGTATGTTTATAATTGCAGATGTCTCAAAATGTTACCGAACTATCATGGATGTATAAGCTATGTTCAGCAGATATATTCAAGAGAAGATGTAATCGCTAAGAAAGGAGGTAAATTAACTCAACATTATTAAAAATGGGAAAACCTTACCTACCAGCTTTCCTCTACATGAATAATCTTCAAGATTAAATGTAAATTGTTATCGAAATATTAATTTCTATATGTATGTGTGTATGTATGTACTGTTCCGTTATGCATGTACTACGTTTGTGTAATGAAAAAAGAAAGAAAATCCAAACAATTCATCATGCTATATAAAATATACACAATTAATATACACAATATAAACACGTTAAGATACGGACACAAACATGCATACACATTTTTATAATATACAAAATATATCGTACATAAATATCCAAGAAAGTTCCATATAAAATTAAATATTCCAAAACAGTCTTCTTCAGTATCATCCTTCTCGACCTTTGAACAGTGTTTCCTAATCGTCTGCATGCCCTGCCATGCCAGGGGTCCTGGATGAGGTAAATATGCAACCAGAGAATTTTTAAAGGCTTGTTTCATTTATTATCTTTGACGCATTATTTTCAAATTTTTATTATTCTATAATAAGAAGAAATGGATATCTATATAAGAATAACTACCATATTTGATATGTAATGACTAAATGTGCTCAAATTAGTCAAATATAGCTTGTACAATGCAATGCAGCGTTTTCTTAGCGACTTTATCAATATCAACGTCATGCATAACGTTATGGTGGTACATCAAAGTTTGAGCCGATAAATTCGACTTAGGATCCACAATGACTCTCAAACAACACCACCTTTCATAAAATGCTTATTTTTTTGTAAAATTATACATCTCTTGTATATTACAGAATATTACTTTGTTTATGATTTGCAATAAAGATGGAAAAAAGGCCATTGGAAAAAAAATTAAATACACACCCTGAAAAAAACCTGTTACAATAAGAAAAAAGAAACGTCTTCGCAATGATAAAAAAAAACATATTTCACGAGGCCCAATTTCCCTGGTGGCCTTTGAAGTGACGTGGCCCTTTGGTCTAGGACACCAGTGATCAAATTGATTAACTGGGGCAACGGTGCGCCAGCTTAATCGCGGTACGCTTGACTGACCACTGATGACACACGGTAACCGTGACTCCCAATTCTCCGTACCCGAGACTGCAATACACGGTAACCGAGACTTCCAAATCGAGGTAACCGAGACTTTCGGACCGTGTGTCAATAACCACTCCGAAACCAGTAACATGGACAATACCGCAAGCTGATTTGTTTGATTTCCTGCACAACAGTGTTAAGATATTTATTCAGACCGCCTTTCGGTAACTTTGTCAGTTAAGGTTATGGTAGACATTTTTTTTTCTAACAATGTTGAGAGCAATTAATGTAAACTGTCAAAAGGTAGATTCCCCCACACGAACGATAGTACTGATCAGCCAGTGATCCTTCTATGGGACTATCGTCTTGTTTTGGACTACTATATGTGAATATCACTTTGATTAACCTTTGTGTTCATACTAGTTCAGGGGATAATTGCCAACATGTTAAACCATCAGCAATGTTAATATATCAGATAAGCTTTGTGAGGAGGCCATTATAACCGAGAGACTGAGACACATTGTACAGGTTTTCCATGCAAATTAACAGTTTTTTTTAATAAAATAATATACGCTTCATATCAATGAATTCCTTATATGTATTATACAATACACATATGTTGTGATGCACTGACTGAAAGATTGTCAACACAGATCGTACAGTCTCTACACATAATATAGAATACATAGAACATTTACAATTTAAGAAGAAACTGCCTTAAGTTTATCCTGTGCAGCCTTCGGCCCACTTTGTCCGAGATCTATGTATATATATATATATATATATATATATATATATATATATATATACAATATATATATATATATATATGGATCCATTTTTTTACTAGGTATATATGGATTATTAAGGGGAGATCATCGATTAATTGATAGTGCAAATGTAAGCAAAGATTTGTTAGACTAATTTAAAGTGCAACTTTTATTTATGGGAAATGTTACATAAATTTGAATATACGCAGCACAATTATATAATTTTTGAAACGACCTACCTTATCATCTAGATTGCGTTAATTGTTCAATATAAATAAAATACACATCGTTGAGCATAATGACAGAGTAAATATAATCTGTATTGAGTAAGTATGTAAAAGTGGTCATGCAAACAGGCAACAAGATATGCAGAAATATATTACCGGTACCCAGATACCTATTTAATAGGGTACATAATATAGCAGATAAAAAACAATAAAAAGAGAGGTAATGCGGATACTTTTTATACACTTGGCTAAAAAAGATTCATTAAACAGTTTCAACAATAAAATGGTTTTGAATTGCTACTTATGGAATACACATTTAAAGATTGAAGGTTAAAAGCTCACTTACTAGACTGAGCTGAAAGCATTTTATTGAGAATCTAATATTGATGTTTAATTGCTATACTCCGAATCATAATTGTTAAAGATATAAAGTCCACTATAAATTAAAACAATAATAATATGTTACTGTTGTTTTTGTTTGATAAATAGTCCTGGATATTTGCATAGATGTTGGTATATTTTTAACATGGTTGAATATATGTGTAGATACCAGTAGTCTGCATATTTTAGGAATTCAGATAATCAATTACCACAGATCCTTATGGAGAGTGAATGTATTTTTTAAACACAAAAAAATGTATATATACTGAATAGGGTAACTATCTTTTTGTCTAGTTATTTCACTGCACTAAATGGTATTGATACAAATATTTAAAAAAAAACAGGGCGCACAATTACCACATGAATTCACTTATATTCATATCATACACTACCATATATTTAATACTTTGTAAAACTTTCAGTACAGCTCTGGATATACTTCAATTTGGTGTGTTTTAAACTTATCTTTAGTAGAACAAGATAATGATAATTTTTATCTAGTATCTCTCCTTTTTTCACTATTGTACCAAAATGGTCATAGATACTGTCAATATAGATTCTGGTAAAAAAACTTTTTTCTTAAGTAGGTTAACATACTAATTATGTAAAAACCTCTTAATCTTTGCTGAGCCAAATATCATTAAAAGAGGGTTAGATAACTGTATCCTATCCCTTAGAGTAAAAATCAAGTTGAAAAGTATTTTACCTCATGGAGATGATTGTGCTATATATACTATTATGCTATTTTTTAGACATATCTGAGATGGATCTTAATGGATTTTGTTTACAAATGAATTTCAAGACAGAGCAATCTCACTTATGGGATATTGAATTTGCATGCCTTTGTTATGCATGAAATGTTAATATTAGATGAGATGGTACAATATCAGATGATATGTTAAAATAAGATGAGAATGCTAAGCTTCTCATTCGACAACTTTCATTATTATATTATACGATATTTTGTATTAGAGATTCTGTTCAATCTTGAACCTTTATGTATGCACAGAGCTATATATATATATATATATATATATATATATATATATATATATATAAATATATATATATATATGTATATGTTTAAACATTGTGTATATACTGAAGTGTATTCCAGTTATATACTTTAGTATACTCCAGTTAAAATTAGAGTATATAGCTAGATTTACACTCAACTTTACAAAATATCCTCTAAAATTATATATAATATTTAAAATATTGACATCCAGCATCACAACTTTATCCTGTTGATATTCCATATTACTAAGCTACAACTCATTGTTTTTTTTTTCAGCCTAGTGCACGTTAATGTAACAACATATTATAATCTTTAATGTATGTATTTTAGTCAAATCTTTATGATAAGATTACCATTCAGGATGAGGAGTTAGACTGTTTCATCAGGTTGAAACATTTTAATTTAAAGACTAAATTTTCTTGGGAGATAAGTCACATAAATACATACCTGATAATCATGGAATATTAATATTAATACTAGGCAAATGATGTAAACATTAGTTATAATCACCTAAACAGAGTGTAAACATGAATATATACTTATAAATTACTTTATAAACACCCTCTATGATGGACTTATGGTATATCAATACTCAGTCCAGTGGTTAACTTTGTGTTACAATGATAACTTCATAGGAATCTGACAGATTTTCACAAAAAATCATCTTCTTTATAACCAATAGATTTTCCTGACTGAGTTTGAATGTGAGCAAAATAAACTAATTCCTAATGAGGTCTGAGGGCCCCAAGTTTCTTTGTGAGGCCATCATGTTAACTAAATGGGAACATGATAAAATTTAATGAAAATACGCATGCACATAATGAGAGCAGAAGTCACTAGACCTTGATGGCACTGAGAGGCCTCACCAAATATCTGATCAACTTTCATAAAAGCTATAAATGTTAACCAATAGAGTTTCTACCCTGAATTAATTTTGAAATATTTAAGCAGGCAAGAGGACACCAGGCTATTCTTAGGGCCTGCTAATCTTGTTATATCATAGCAACGATTTACCTGACTTGATAGAATTTCACAAACTCCATAAACTTTTACCAACAGATTGTCTTGCCCAAGTCCATTATAACACAATAAATTACCAGGAATATTGCAGACGTTAATGAAATTCAACTCTCATTGAACTAATATATTGAACTCCCCTTAAATCCATATTTATTTAATGAGGTCAGAGGTCAACAGATTCTGATGGCACAATGATGATGCCAAAATCTAATAGATTTATTCTATTAAACTCATTATAATTATTTACCAATACAGATTTTACTTGATCTAAAGTCTCAGCAAAATGCATGTATATTACTTGGGTTAGGGTTCACAAAACATGACATGTTATGCATCCTGGCAGGACTACTGTATCATTTGTTCATATAATCTGCCAGATAAGATAAAATATATTTTTATAACTCAAAATTTTTGTTAGATTACCTTGTTTATTGTTAAAAGTGTTTTTTTTTTATCATAAACATAATAAAGAACTCCGCTGATAAGTAGTCAGCATTTGAAAGGTAATCTTTCTGTTGCAAGATGCAGCAGAAATTATTACATATTACAATTATTACACTTGGAATCATATTATCACGTCAAGTATCTGTTATCATCAATCTTACGTAGTTTCTTTTGCTAACTGTATGTTTGTCATAGTTGTTTTATGTAATATGGGTACATTAATGACCAAAATTGAATTAATATTTATTTTAAATCATTTGTAAAAAAAATAATAAACATAGTACCTATATTTCTAATACTTTTCAGATAATATCATTGAATGCAAGAGGACTGGCCAGTTATTTTAAAAGGAGAGAAGTTTTTCATAGGTTAAACAAGTAAGAATGTCACATTTTTTTTTTTACAAGAGACTCATACTACTTCAAAATGTGAAAATAAATGGAAATCAGAATGGGTACATCAGATATATTTTAGCCACGGCACTAACCAGGCAGGAGGGGTATGTACATTAATTAAAAACAAAACTGGATTAGAGATGAAAGGTGTAAGAAGGGATAATCATGGAAGATATTTATATTATTAATAAAATGATAGGTCAACATGATATCTCCTTTGTTAACATGTATGCACCAAATAAGGATGAACCATGTTTCTTTGAGGAACTTATTAATGATATCAGCACCAACTGCACAGGCAATTTAAAAATAGGTGGAGATTTTAATATAACTCTTAATCCTAACTTAGATAAAAAGGGTTGGCATTCTAAAAGTCACATGAAATCTAGAAAAGTGATAAGCCATTGGATGGAATTTGAAGAGTTATCGGATATCTGGAGATTACAACATCCCAACCATGTAGAATATACCTGGCATAGATATCTTCCTTATTCTGTATTTTGCAGACTAGACTTCTTTCTAATTAATGATAGCCTAATAAGTTGTATAAACCAATCTGAAATTGAAGCTGGGTATAAAAGTGACCATTCTTTAATTACAATAAACATGGCAATAACAGAACATCAGGATGGACCAGGTTTCTGGAAATTAAATTGTACGTTATTAATGGATCAGTGCTATATTCCAAAATAAAAGAGTGTATAAAAGATACTATTGGCAATAATAAAGGAACAAATCCATCATAAATGTGGGACACTTTAAAATGTCAGATAAGAGGAGAAACAATAGCATATGCAGCATACAAGAAAAAAGCTCACACACAACAATTTAAACATTCAGAAAGGTTAATTCATCAACTGTAGAATATTTAAAAATACAAAAATACAACAGGTGATACTAAAGACAAAGAGAATTGGGAAGTAGCAGTTAATAACCAAAAAGAGTTTACTGAAGAGAAAACAAGAGGAGCAGTTATAAGATGTAGACCCACCTGGTATTCAGAGGGGGACAAACCTAATAAATATTTTTTTAACCTGAAAAAAGAAACTATGATCGAAAATCCATAATAAAACTCAAAGATAAACATGGAAGAATAATAATAGAACCCAAAGAGATATTAAATGAGGAATAACAATTTTATACAAATTTATATACAGCTCAAGCCAAGTCTATAAATATTAATAGGGATTTCCTTTCACTAGAAAATAATAAAATGCTTAATGAAGAAGAAAGGACTTTGTGTGAAGAATTTAAAGCTGAAGAATTTAAAAACACCATCGATGCAATGGCCCTTAATAAGATTCCAGGCTCAGATGGGTTCACAGTAGAATTTTAAAATATGTTTTTGTCAGGACTAAAAGAATATTTTATAAATGCTATAAATTACTCCTATAATAAAGGCTGCCTTCAACTCACGATGCATCAAGGGATAATATGTTTTATTCCTAAAAGAGGTAAAGACAAACTACTTTTGAAAAACTGGCGTCCCCTTTCTCTTCCTAATACCGATTATAAAATATTAGCAAAACCTTTAGCCAATAAACTGAAATTAGTCTTACCTTCAATAATACATTCAGATCAAACTGGTTTCATGAAAAATAGATATATTGGAGAAAATATAATAAAAATCATAAGCATTGTCTCACATTTAATAAAATAAAACGATAGGAGGTTATCTGTTATCAGTCGATTTTGAAAAAGCATTTGATCGGTTAGAATGACCTTATATTCAACATGTTTTTCAAGCATTTAATTTTGGACCAATCCTTCGAAATCGGATTAAGATATTATATCATAATATTTTAGCTGTGTTCTGAACAGAGGAAGGGCCACTGATTTCTTCTCAGTAACAAGAGGTGTTAGACAAGGATGCCCCCTCTCCCCATATTTATTCATCCTAGCAGTAGAAATACTAGCAAATGAAATCAGGAACAATTGTAAAATAAAAGAATAATAGTCGATCAGATGGAACATAAAATTATTCAGTATGCAAATGACACTGTTTTAACAGGAGGACAAATCTCAATCAAAGAAGTCATGGATGTATTTAAAAGGTTTAAAAATATCAGGTCTATAAGTTAACATAGAAAAAACAACAATAATGCCGACAATTTTTATAATCAGGCACGATTAAAAGACTTAGGTATGTGTTGGTGTACTAAACCAGTTAAAATGTTAGGAATCTCAATTAATAAAGAAATCCTCAGTAGATTTAAAACTATTAGAAATATTTGGAGACACAGAATTGTGTCCTTGTCTGAAACGATAATCATTGTGAAAACATGTATTATTTCACAACTCATATATTCATTCCTTGTACTTCCTGAACCATCACAAACATATATATTAAAGAAGTGGAAAGATTAATATTCAAATGGAATAACCAACTAGACAATATTAAGAGAAACACTGTAATAGTACCGAGAGGTAAAGGAGGGTTAAATATGATTAATCTTCAAGCTAAGTTACAATCTTTAAAAATCTCACGGGTTAAACGTTTTCTTAATGGTTCCACTGAAAATGGTTGGAGACAGAATGTTGATGTACAATTAAAAAATCTAGGTACCTATATAGTTTAATGTATCTTAAGGGTGAATGATATAAAAGATATCAGTCTCTCTTGTGATCCATTCTGGAAAGAAGTACTACAATACTGGTGCAATTACAATAACACTAAGATGGGTTCTACAAGTGAAATTCAGTCACAAACTTTGTGGTTTAACTCTAACATGGAAATAAATAACACAATAATATTTTATAATAAATTATATATGGCAGGGGTCACAACAATTTCAGACATTATTAAAAATGTGGGAAAAGATTAACATTTTTTACATTTGAAGAATTAATAAGTAGATACAAAATCAATGGTAACTTTATGCATTAAACAAGATTGCTGCATGCAATCCCAGGAACTTGGAAAAAAGATCTAAAGAACAACCAAAGAGTCCAACCGCAAGAACATAGGGTTGAAAAAATCTTAAGAATGAAAAACATTTCACATTTCATTAATAGCGATTTAATGAATAACCTCTTTTTCCAGTCAAACCAATGGAAAAGTAGACCAGAGAGTTAGATTTACAAAAAAATGAAATCATACTTACAGCTTTCAAAAATATAACCAGTATTACTATTTCTGAGAAGCGAAGAACCTTTCAGGTTAAGCTACTACATAGGATTCTACCTCTGAATCCTTTCCTCTATAAATTGAAAAAAAACGCGACACAGAACTGTGCCCTTTTTGCAAAAAAAAAGACAGAGAGACATATTATCATACATTTTATCACTGTGAAATAACATAGAGCCTAATATCTGATTCTAAAAAAATATTTGAAAGATATAGGCTCGTATGTACACCTGAGCAATATCACAGAAACCCTTCTAATTATGAATACCACTAACAACACCCTTCTAGACATTATAATACTACTCTTTAAGTATTTCATATACACATGTAAATGTAAAGAAAAAATTCCTACATTCTGTATGTATACAAACTATGTATTACAGATATATAAAATAGAAGAAAACATAGCTAGAGGAAAAGGCAAAATAGTAACACATGACCAGAAACAATTTAAAAATAAATATTTTAAAGAAAAACATTGCTGAAATAATAAAAACATAAAACAATAATAAAACAAACAAACAAAAACTTTACCAACAGGTTTCAATATGTTTATAATGTACCTTGTCTGTATTTGGTGTTTATGTGCATCGGGTTAGTGTTTTTTCAACCTTAGTGTGAATGTATACATGTATAAATGTTTATGTTATATGTACATTGTATGTTGATGTAAAATCATTTCATTGTATCATATGTTAAAAAAACAAAAAAAACTTGAGTTTCCTGGTCCATTGGCTAGACAGGGATAACATTCTTTATATAATCCCTCTCGCATTCCGCAAGCTGTACCCTATAATGTTTTAATAAATGTTTCTCGCATGTTTCCAACAGGGTTTTTAGCTATTGCGCAGTTCCAAAGTGTACTTAAATAACATGACATCATAAAAGGAACATTCAACAATCATATAATGACCACTTACTTCTTGTAAATCGTATCTTCTGCTAATACCACAGAGTACATTTTATTCACACAAATGAGAACAAATATAACATTTGTACAATATCCAATAAAAATACCGCTAAGCAGTGCTATCACCATGTAACCTAATAACTTCTTGTCAAATGTCATGACATGACATGAAGAATTACAATGTTTGTCATCATTAAAATGCCACTTGATTCGATATGAAGTCAACTCATGCAAAGGAACAGTTAACTGGGCCGTTATGTATGAACATATATTTATGCTATTACTCAATGTCAATGACAGTGCTAACTATAACCGAATAGTGTGACATTTACCAGCACATGCATTCATAATGTAATGTAGTTTTAATGGCACTCTCAAAGATAAACCTTCTAAATAAGGTTTGTTGGCCCCCCTTGGTTTTATACCATTTGCCCTTTGGTGCTCTCTTGATTACTGCACACTGGAAGTAGACCCACCGAAAGGAGACCAGTGCTGCTGTCACAGCCAATCATATTATGTTTTCCACCGTCAGGCAGTTTACAATAGTTGTACACAAATTACTGCCGGATGGAGGGATTTTTTCGTGATTGCACAACATCCCAGTTACCAATTAAGGAAGGACATGATGTTAAAAAATGTATTGAACTAGCAAACTGCGCTGTTTACGAAGCACTTATATGGTAATCCAGTATTAATCTTCAAACCTTGACTGGTAAATGCAACAAAGTCCTCAAATGAAGCATTAGTACACAACATAGGTCACAAACAAGACAGAAATAAGGATCAGTAGATGCTGCCCCTGCCACACTTCGATCTTTAAGTTTGAAGGCCAATTTAACTTCAACTAAACCATGGTCATTGCAAATGTCTTTTATAATAGAATGTTCCTGTGTAAAACGACATGTTCGAATAAACTATTGTTGTGACCAATGTGCATGGAAAGCAAAGTGGTTCTTTGTAATTCTTTTAAAGAATCAATAGATTCATTAGAATCTTTTGAACACTTAATTAGAGCTGACTCAATAACATTCTCCATTGCTTGTTTAGACATTTTGCTTACGGACTCAAGGTTGCTTACCGTGAGCGAAAGTTTAATTGTTTGTTTTTTGGGCACACTAATCTCTTTTTCTTGACAGAAAGTATCACCGTGTGCCTCTGTCTTGTTGATTTTCTACTGCTGACTGTTTGTGGGACAACCTGAACATACTAACTAATTGGTGAACGTCTGGTTTCACTGGCATGGCCCATCATTGCACACAGATTGTAGCCAAGCCGCACTGCTGCTCCTACTTTAAACAGGACTTCAGCCATGTGTGAGAAAGTTTCAACGAGTCTGAAAGAATAGCAGTCATATCTGGTACGTGGTGCTTTGGAGGAATACTGCCTCCAGTTATTAAGGAAATATATTTTAAATGTATAAAATGTAAGCATTTATTTTGTTCCCATGCACGTCATCTGTTTTATCTAGATACAATAATTTCACATGCCATACAGAGCTATATATCTTTTATACCGCGTACCTTCTGTATAAGACGCAGCTTATATAATACTATACGACATCTATTGATATTCATTGGCCCGTATAGAGTGTAAACAGTATGATCTTTACCCCTCACCAGCGCGTCACTCTTCAAGGTCGGCCAGTTTATAGTGTAAACAAAGTGTAACAATCATGGCCCTCATGCCGAGTGAGCGCGTCTCCCGGTCAAAGTATTCATGTGTTCATGTGCATACGGCCTGTCGCCACTAAAATAGTTGATGTCTTTGGTAACAAGGTCAGTTACCGTTTGATGAGGAGGGTATTTTGTTATAGCTCTCTTTCGTAGTAAAGATTGGGTAAATGAACAGTGAGCATTCATAGGCATTCAAAGATCCAAGACCTCTGTTAAAATTATTAGTTACATATTTGACAAAGTGCGAGCTCAAACTTTGGTGGTCGACCTAGGCAGGATATCCTGATTATTCATATGACAAAAACTGCCGAAAATCATAAAGCAACTACCGAAATACAACTAATGTACATTCTTGTATTATTGTGCGTTTCTAAAATGAAATAATTATTTTTGTAACTATATGAATAGTATCTTGCCTATTTTTTGTTACAAATAGTATTTGTCTCTGTTCGCTATCGCCTGTATGTTGGCTGTCATACCCACTTATATAAATACATATAGTGATCACATCATTGTCAATTTTGCAAAAAGATCTATAATATTGCATTCTATGTTATTACATAAACTGCCTAATGGGGGGGGGGGGGGGCAGGAGGGGCACGTTTGGAGAAAGTGAAGGGAAAATACTTGCTCTTTAGTAACTTGTATAAACGATGAAACAATTTTTAAATTTATCTTTAATTAGAAATTGCACTTTGAATCACCCATGTACATGAGCAAATGTCTGGTAATAATACATTTTATAATGTGTGTCATTATGACAGCAATGAGTGATAAATAGGAAAGAATCATTAAGATATTTTATTCAACAATAAACAAGATAAATAATTCACAAATTAATAAGGCTATACATGATACATTTTCTCACAATAAAATAAATACTTGTAAGTTGTAATAATGCAGAGGTTACAAAGTGTAACAGTGTTAACTTTCAATAATTAAATTTCAATAATTAGATTAATTAATAAAATAAATTCAATAACAAGTAAAATAAATACTTACTTTATTTTAATATTAAAACTAATTACCTTCGTAGGGATAATATCTGGGTGTATCTATACACTGGAACGAACACATTATAAATAAATTATTTCATACTGATACATAACAGATTTTTGACTTTCATATCATAATTTTTTATATCATTCATATATGAGTATTAAGTTTCTTTTTTTTATTTCTTCTTGTGCACCCATTTTTTCTTCCTGTGTATAAAACAAGGTGGTTTGTAAGCACCAATGTTTGTTAATAAATTAATTTTACTTTTAATTCTATGTTTTATTCTATAGCTTTCTCTGTGTATTCAATTTTATATAACATACATGATAAATGGTTAACTATGTTGTGATGTTCACACGCTATATCTATGATATTACTTGCCCTTCGATAACTTATTTTTTTTTAAATTCTGGTAAACTGGCATTAGTTTATTTATTATAACCGGTATTATTACAGTCACTTTAACATGTATGAAAGCAACAAGTTCTACGTTGTAATTTTTAAATTAAGCAACACGTTTAACGTTGTCATTTTAATTACACAACACGTTTTACTTTGTCATTTATAATAAAGCAACACGTTTTAAGTTGTCATTTTAATTCTATATTGTAACCGCACCCTTCGTGATTAAAAAAATGAGAAACTTTCTTTAAATTTTTATTATTCAAGTTACATGATACATAAAAAAATATATGTACATGATATTTTCTTTCCAGAGGTACTAAAAAGTTGATCTATGTAATGTTTATCCAAAGATATATTTCCCTTCTAGCTATCATGCAGGTGTACATGAAATGAACATCTGATCATGATTCTCGAATACGCAATTCGTGTTCCCACAAATATTTCAGAATTGCATTATACCATATTTGTTTACTTATGCACATTTTACCAATAAATGAATATTTATAACTTATCTTGAGGTCATGATCCCTAAAGTTTCACGACAACCTAACATTACATTGCTTCTGTTATTGAAAAAAAAAATTCTCAGTTTTAAAATTAATTGTACCTTCCACCTCCTTCCAAAATTTGTAGAGTATTACATGTAAAAAGGAAATGACCTCAAAAATCAGTCTGCTGACAAAATGGACATTTTTTTTTATTATTTGATAGTTTTATTTCCAAAAATATGTGTGTTGGGTAAATGTTTTGTAGAATTGTCAAGTGAAGTGTCCATAATCTAACTTCTTTAGTGCACTGTCTTTTCAACAGCCAGGGATTCGGAATTACCAGTGTGTGTGGATATTTCCTTAGCCAAAAATTCTCGATATAGGGTCTCTTCGTATTTCCTTACTGCAGGGCTAATCGAATGAATTTTGTTGACCAGTAACCCAATGTTTTATCACATAAATAAATTTCTCCATGCTGTTAAACTTTTAAATCTGACACTTGGATCAGGTTCTGTACAGCATTTTCTATAACTTTATACTGTAAGATATATGCCGCCGGATTATGCTTTCCAATCAAAGTAGTGAGTTGGAAAAATGTCATTAGTGTTCCACCATCTTGTATTATATCATGTTTATACTAATTCCAATGTATATCCAGCTTTTATGAAATGAAATACCATAAAATGTTTTGCGTTTTTTGTTCCATATACATAAGAGCAGTGATCTTTTGTTGACGAATCGGAAACTAGCTAGATTTATAAAATGTGTTATAAAACGGGTGATCAAAGTATTCTAGTCCTTTAAGGTTTTGGGATTTTATCACACTTTTAAATACGCTAAATTGTTTGCCGAATTTCTTATAATAATATAAGAGTATGCATTTCCAGGTTTCTGAGCCATACTGCTGTATGTAGTTTTGTGCATCCACATTTTCCACATCAAGCCATCTCACAAAATCCTACTTGAAACCGAAAATTTTAAAGGTCATGCTTACATATGTTTTTGACAAAGTTTCACTGGTTTTATTCATTTTTCCGTTTACATGGTTCAACATAATAATTAGGTTATATATTCAAATTTTCCTTTGGCCCTCGAAATTGTATTCCAGAAGAGCATAAAATTTTTGTTGTTAGGCCATCTAGCATGAATTTTTCAATTATTAGGGCCTTCACAAGGTAATTATCGTGTACATTTAGTATGGGTAATTTATAATTTCATTCATTTGTGTTATTGGTCCCCGATTCTCCTGTAGAGAGGAGAATCTAAAGGCTCTAGATCGTTTATATGCCCCATTTACTCTGGGTATTGATAATCGGGTAAGCTGCTGTTCCGTATGTACCAATTCATAAACCAGATTTCTTATTATTGAGATTATTAATTTTTTTTTGTTCTTTATGTTTTTAACATTAATATAAGTTCTTTTTCTTTGTTACTTCTAATTGTTGCTTTTTCATTACTGTGTGCGGCGCTGAAGGCCTTTCTATCAGCTTTGCACATTTCCCAACGAATGTGCGGGTTATATTTGATCCTCTTATTTGTAGATGAGTAAGATTCGAATATTTCCGATTTTTTTCCGAAATATAGAATGTATCTTTTAATAAGGTATTATTAAGTTTCCATTACGATGGGCCTCTACGGGATTGATTCATTTTAGAGACTATTGAAGCTGCCCTGTGATCTGTTTCGGGTACGTTTGGAGATAAACGTCCTTAATTTTATTTTTTTTTAATTGGGCTAACAAATATATAATGTAGCTGCCTAGGCGTAAAAGGATTTGCCTTGCTCCATGTGTAGTCCTTCAAATATGGATTATATTCCCGGCACGAGTCTATTAAATCAAAATCACTAACAACATTCTTAAATTCCCTTATTTTTCTGATGTGTTGGTCTTTTCCTGATAATATGTCTCATTTCTGGTCTAATTTAGCATTAAAATAACCTGTCACTTATGTGAAATCTGACTTATCTATTCTGGTCAGTGTAGTTTTAAATGTACTAAGAAAAGACATTTTTCTTTAACACTGCGTCGTGCATACATATATTGCATATCTGCATGGTGCATGTGCATATGCTTAATCTTGTCGGACTCGTTTACTGTATGTCGAGCTTTTTCGTTAGATATCCATTACTGATAAGTAATGCGAGACCCTTACTATGACTAGTACCGTTGAGATAAAATACCTTACCACTGCTTTCCTTTTTCACTATATATACCATATTTCGACCCTAGTCTATTTTAAACAGACTATATATACTTGTTTAGATTAAACACATTTTATAATTGCATTTCTTTCAATTTTAATTCTTAGTCCACGACAGTTCAGACTTATCAGTTTCAGTGTGAAATTAAAGTAAAGCTAAGATTCTGATCCTGTTTCGTAAATCCGTTTACAGTCCAGGTCGAACTAAAAAAAACTCCGCCATGTAGCCACTAAGGCAAACCCCTTAAATAAGACCTCATTTGAGTTTCTTTGCATTTCTCCAATTCAGCATTCAGGGTTGACTGGACCATGCGTTTGTCGCTGGTGTTGAGCTGTTCATGTTACTAAGGGACATCCTGCCTTTGGTAATGTGTTTCGTTATACACTGGTCAGGTGTTGTATTACAATATATTTTCGTTGTGCGGCTTTCCTGATGGTGTTTTTGTTTTTCTTTGGGCTTTCAGGTTGGTCGACCACCTGAAAGGCTTCAATTGAGTCCAGTGGGGGGGTTCAAGCCCGAATTACTCTTCTCTACTAGCACGTTGACGTCGACTGTGATCAGGGTGTATTGAATGTTGCCCGACTTATGGCCTCCAGCCTGACACACTCGGCATCGTATCTGGTTTTGGCATTCTCTTTTGTTATGACCTACTTCTTCACGGTTTCCACATTTGCTGTTAACCGTTTTAATCTCATATTTATGTTTCTTGTGATTGGTTTGTGCCATAAAATCTCCAACTGATAAATTCTTTGGGAGAGGTTTGGATGGTTCATTGATATATCTAAACCGTCGTCCCGTTTTCCAGTGGGCTAGTGCTCCTTTATCATTTCTGTCCGTCTCTTACTTCAGTTCAAATAGGAATTGACAGTCGAGACCTTCAAATACAGATTTGATTTCACTGTTAGCATATGAAAATGAATGGTACGTTGCTGATTGTCACCCTTGAAGTCGGCTGATCATCTTGGTTTCTAATAATAAAGGGGTTAAATTTTGTTTGCACAGAACATGATCACAGCACCTCTTACCTCAAGACCATTCGAGGAGAATGCATGTTCTCGCACAACACCTGATGAAGGGTACAGTCTCCATAACCCCCATATGTGGTGCGCCCCTTCGAGGGAATTATAACCTGCTACTTTTTTCTGCAGCTGTACAAAGTTCAGTGGTGGTAATTGGTTTCTCTTCGTCATCTGGGATGTCGCTCACTTTTATAAACACAGGTTGCACTAATGTTGGCTCGGGTCCTTCCGAGTTAATTTGTTGAGTATCGGAGTAACAGGCATTCCGGGCGTAAGCCATCTTGTCCCACCGTTATTCTTTGTTGCTGGTTTCGATGTCAGAGTAGCTTGGGCTTGCTAAAATGTTTATTATTGTCATTTACCTTGCAGCACCTGATGCATCCGTCTATGGGTTATGTTCGTGACAACAAACGGCAACACATCCATATATATCCAATTAAGTACCTAAAATCTGAAGAAAAAACAAATCGTCAGCTCTGTAAACACACGTCCATCGACAGCGACCGGAACCGGCAACATTTTAATAACTGTTACACTATTATTTTCAACCTTGCTCTGCCAGACATAAACAAATGGTCAGTTTAAACAATAACTGATGTCATAACTGATGCAAGGAAAAATACTAATAATACCTAAAAAATCATTCTGACTAGGCAACCACTGATGGAAATACCTTAATTATATTACTGTATTTAAATGTAACCGTAAGTAATCACTTTATTGATTCCAAACATTATCACTTAAATTCTTGTGTTTGATCTAACTATAGTGCCAGAATATATAATTATACTATAGTATATATGAAATAAAATCATAGCCTTTAGACAATTAAAATGTAAGACATCTTGCTTGACAGAAAAAAAAACAAATAACCAACATAATGTATATGGGTTCCCCTGGGAGGAAGTGTAAGCAGAAAAGGCCACTATTAGAAAATTTAATCTAGTGGTCACAAGGTAAACAATTTCGTTTTCTCTTTGTTTGGTGAAATCACTTTTTCAATTAAAGATGTCCATAATATCAAATGTTTTGTTAATTGCAAATAAATATATAGTATTGCAAAATGATAAACGTGTAATGAATAAAAAATGTAGATAATTTAATAGGAATGTGATTTAACTGGATTTGTAGCCCTGTGATTGCACTGTACATATTCTGCTCGGTCTATCTATGGGTTTGTGTTAGAACCAGTAGAACCCTATTGTAAATCATACGACTGCAGCCACCAGGGGGCACTGGCGACTATAACACAGTTACATTTTGTTTTCCAATCATTTTTTTTCCACTAGTTTTATGTACAATTAAGCCAAAAAGGGAATAAAAAACACCAGCACTACTATGAAGACTTTAATGTTAAGAATAGAATAATTATAAAATATTATAACATAATGTGTACAATAATTAGACTTGTTATTCACTATGTATGAATGAAGGTCCCAAGTATTTGAAACCATTTAATCATATGCAAATATGATGATAGTATAGTAGTGACAAATAACAATTAAAAAATTTTGTATTTGACTGTTATTGTCCTCAAGAGCTATGCCTTTTTTAAGATACTAGTTAATTCATATATCATCTAACAGATTCTGTGATATATCATGCACATGTTTACCTTGATTATTGGTCGATCTGTTTGCTGATTATGTAAGACTTTGTGTTTATTTGAGTTAAACAATCCTCATACAAGCTGTTTAAATTCTGAGATACAAACCTTGGTTCTCTTATTTGTAGCTTCCTTGACAGATATAGAGGTGTTTTTAAACGATTCATAACTCGGAAATAAATTTTTGAAATAGTGTATTATTTTATGTCATTTTAATTCTTTACTTCTTCATTTTTCCTGTTCATATACCTGTATAATTTATTTTAGCTTGGAAAGACTTTCTTATCTCGATATTTTATATGTTCATATATAATGACAATTTAGCCAGGCAAGGTGTATTATAATCACTAACATACAAGGATAGAATCCGTCAGTTGCTTTGATTAATTAAATCCCTTTGAAAGCAATATTGAAGAGAAAAGGGTACATAATTGGTCTGTTACGCAGACATATACAGGAGTAGATGGACATTGGCACCTGTGTCCTACTTGCCCCCATTGTATAAAGTGAGAGTTTGGCATATTGTGATGGAGCGTATACTTCGGGTTAGCATTAGGACTAAATTAATAACCGTCTGTCTCAAGCAATCACAAACAGAAGTAGTATAGTTATATACCGTTATACACATACTGCAACCTACATGAAGTTCATTTTTTTTTTTTTTTTTGCAAACTAAAGATGTTATTTCGACGTTCAGCCGGAATGTATTACCTATTGTTTAACAGTACTGTGCAACATTCAACTTTGATGTACACCGCAATGTGTTCTGTGATGTTTTAAAGAAAAAAAATCAAATTTGAAGTTCAACCAAATAAATGCTTGTTTTCATTCCAATTTTGATCCGTTTGAAACTAAAAATACCATTAAGAAAGTTACTTGAAATCTTCTCTCAAGGGTACTCTTTTAAGCGGTATACATGAGATAAAGACTCTAAAGATACCATGACTATCCTAGTCCAATGGCTTTAATACTAATAAGCTTAAGCACATTTGACTGTGTTCTTGCTTTGGAGCACATTTCAGCTTGAAGTCATTATCTAAAGATACCAAATGTAAATTAACAGATTAATCATATATGATTTCAATGTGTCGGTTGTCGAACTGCATTATAACATTAAAGCCACTCATTTAAATTTATGAAATAAATGTTGATTCGCTTGTCAGTTCTACATGTACAGCCTAAAATAATTCACAGTGGTAGATGATTATGAGTTTCCACACTTTATTCATCTCAATATCTGCAGGCCTGACAGGCACACCCTCCAAGATGCCTGCTAATGATAGGCGGTGGGAAGGATATAAGTTCTGCATTACGGAAATGCAGATGGTTCCCTTTACCACAAATTCCTTTTAAAAAGTAAAATAAGTTTAATAAGTAAATCAAGGTATAATACATATTAGAAAGGGAGGTTAGGGAGTCCCCTGTAATAAAAACTAAATTTATAGGACCACAATTAACGTTCCCAACGTGTCTTTAACACATTTTGGTATTAAGAAAAAAAAATGGTCCCAAAAAAATCAAAAGAAGCTGTTTCGGATACCTTTTCAGTAAATAAATATTAGGAAAATAAACATCAACCTTATAAAAACCCATTAATCAGTTACCAATATGGCCTGAAGGGCTTGTAATGGCGACAAATGTCACAGAATGATCATATTTGAACTAAAACATAATGGTTCAATATGATATTTGTATTTATGACTAAAATATTTTGATAGAAATCGACTTTGTGACAGTTATTTTTTAATGTAACAGGTCCATCAAGGGTCTTCTGCAGAAGCATATCCATAGGAGTGGTCCAGGGGGTTTGGACCCCACCATCTTTTTAGCCCACGCCAAAGTTTTCCAGACTTGGGGAAACTTTTCAGGTTTAAACATCAGTTCTACTGATTTGGACCCCTCCTTTTCCTAAATCCTTGAGCCACCTCGGTGCTGATACCCACAACTCGCAACAGTTTATAAGCAAATATCCGTAATTTATGGACCTTCTGTCGTGCATTTTTACAACATGCGGCCATTTTTTGTTTCATTTTAAGTGTGTTAAAGACATGTTGGGGAAACAAATAAAAAATACCCGTTTACCCCGCCTCTACATAACTTGATTCAGAGTAGTGAAAACATCGACTTTATCTCAAATATTAATAACGGTTGTTATTATTAAAATGCCATTAGATTCCATTTGAACTCAACGTAATGAATCAACCCAGCACTGGGCCATCATGGATTAACACAAACATTCATTGTATTATTATGCAGTGTCAATTTTACAATAACTGATGTCATAACTTATGCGACAGGTCAGCTAATTTATTCTGTGACACAGGCCTTGTCGAGCAGAATTATGCGCAAATTCATCAAACTTCTCAATTTGATATAAAAAAAAATCCCTGTCGAGTTTATATGAACACTTTAAACCTGAGGGTTCGTTTCTAATTAAATTAAAAATGTTGGATATCGGAGGCGACGTATGGCTGGAGTGCCTGTAACACGTGTATTAACAGCACACTTTCTTGATTTAATGCCCAGCCTAGCAACAGTATCCAAGTCGGCGGAGCTAACTGGTAAATATCGTAACGTCTATTGGTCGCCTAGATATATCCGTCAAAATCAGTCAGTCATAGTCAGTCCTAATTTGACTTTTTGAGTGTAAAAACGAATGTTTGTAGCAATAAATATCAATTTTCTAGTAATATACATATACAATGTGTATAAACATGACAGGAGGAATCGAACTCATGACCTTCCGTTTGCTGGATGTTTGCTCCAGCACTGAACTACAACAGTTCCCCAAACCCGCTGTGTATGTGCACACTACTGAGTTTCATCACCGTGACGTCTTAAAATGTACCAGCAGAGCTCTTCATATATTTATCTCTTTGTACATAGTGACTACGTTCAAACAAAACAACTAGGTGCAGGGCATGTTTTTTTTTTTTTTTTTTTTTTTTTTGTATATGCACACAATGAGATAAATTGGTCGCAAATTTACGCAATGACATAACACGTGACATAAGTAAACGTCTAGCAGACCAGATTTCAAAGAAACGCAAATTCAAGCATTGACGGGTCGTGTTTGAACAAGATGTTTTGTCAGTTGGAGAGGGAACTACGCCAACGGCGTGTCAATAAAATATGCATTCGACCAGAGAAAAGCAGATTGTCGACTAATGTTTATTTAAAGCACCAAGGTTGTAAGTGACAAGCCTTTATTTCTTTACCCATTTTACGTATGACGTAACACGTGACAAAAGTAAACGTCTCAGAGACTAGATTCCAAATAAACGCAAACTCAAGCATGGACGGGGCCTTGTTTGAACATGATTTTTTGTCAGGTTGAAAGGGAACCACACCACAGGCCTGTCAATAAAATATGCATTCGACCAGAGAAAAGCAGACTTGACTAAAGTTTATTTAAAGCACCAAAGTTGTAAGTGACAAACCTTTATTTCATTACCAAAAGTATTCTCAGAGCTATATTAACATCCAGAGGGTAACGACTGCCATAGATCGTTTATTAAATGTAAACCATGTGTTACATCTATATATATTTAAAGCGTAACGGGATTTGTGTTTTTTTTCTGTATCTCCTCTAGGGTTGGCTGGTAAATTCCAGGGTGAAAAATGCCACTTGCATTTCCAGATAAAATGCCGGCATGGACAATACCCCTCTGGAAGATAGGTGGAACTTATATGGCAAATATAAAATAAATACCTTAATTCATGTGTTTAATGACTATCACAAAGGTCTAATAACTGCAGAAACCCTCAATAACAAAAGAACCGCACAATACAGAGAAAATGGGATTAATCTGCACTAGCAGGCTTAGATAAGAGTAATACTGTATCATAGTGTGATTAGAGCTTCGAAATAATATTAGTAGAAATCACAAACTTAAGAACACCATATTTCTCAGATGTTCATGTAAATTCAAATTAATATATAGCTGTACCTGAATTTATAAAGTTTAATCTGTATCTATTAGTACTGCAAGGTTTCTCAATGCTTATAAATAATCTTCATCGGTAGGCAGTATGCATGAGCTTTTTTTTACACAGTCATGTTTGGCTGTTAATGCTGCTTCAAACTATTCATCTGTTTCAGTGATGACAATGTCTTCTGGGAGGTGGTTCCAGTCTATACTAGTTTATGGGATAACAGAATGTTTATAGGTTTCAGTATTAGTATTAATACTTTAAGTATTGCCTTTTATTTGAGTCCTTGTTGGTATTTTAATGAAATAATACAGATACTTCACCACAAGTTTTAACTGCCAGCGTAGAAAAAAATCCCATACGATATACAAGTAACTCGACATTATAAACTGACTTGACAGAACTGCTCTATAGAAACAATCAGGGGGGGGGGGGGGGAGGGGACACAAACCCTCCCAAGCTCATAAATCCATTAACATTTTTATCCTTATTAACTTCAACAGTGCTATGCAAACTAATTAGAATAATCTACTAATGAAAGATAAAGTAAAATCAAGACATAGAAATCTTAATATGACCAGACGTGATAAATTCAGTTTTCAACTAATTACCAGCAAATGCCAATATTTGCCAGCAAAAGTGGCATTTCCCAGGTTTTATCGCCGTCATGGACTATATGAGTATTTGCCGGCATTTTGCTAACAATTATCTCATCTGATACCACCGTACGGATTGTCGTGGTTTTCGACATACATATGCACCAGGTTGGTCCAAAGAGATTCCACCCACTTTTATCTGTAATATTAGGTTTTAACATGGTTAATTAATAATTAAAGTATTTGTCTCCCCATGAGTGCCCCTTTTTTGTGCGTTCGGGCCTGGTGATACAACGGCCATAGAGTGTGAGATGCCAGGACCGGGCTTTATCTGGGTGTTCTGAGTGGAGTTTTCGTGCATTTTACGGTAACTGATCTAAAATAATCCCCTTAGGTGATCCCTTCTCAAAAAGCAACCTCCGCGCAGGTATAAGGTCTATTGTTCACAAGGAGAATGCGCATGAGGAACTTCTCGAAAGGGGGATAACTTAAAGAATCATAATAGGGTTGTGAATGCGTTGACTGTCTCACTTGAAAATTGGCTCAGCTTTTAAACAGGAATGGTCTTCGGGAGTGCGTCATATATAAAATATATATATATTTATATATATATATATTTATATATATATATATATATATATATATATTCAACCGTTAAATGTTACACATACTATAATGCTACCACGAACTTTTGCACAGCGGGCTTGCCCGACCATGTGAGTCCTCCGTTTTAGTGTGTTATAATGGGAATAAAATTATCGAGAACACATCTCAGCGCAACTGTACTAACATGCAGGAATACACATTCCATTGCTGGCGGAACAACGGGTTCAAAGGACAACTTTTAATAGCGATGTTCGACAATATATATTCAGATAAAATGACTTCATTTATCATATTAACTTCTCCGAAAAATTCTCCGGCGAAATTCTGGGCTTCAATCAGATTTGTTTTTATGTATAACACCATGCATATAAGGAATCAATATATAAAGTCCTTAACGCGATTTGTGTGATTTACTGTATCTTCTCTTATACAATCGTCTGGATTGCTTTGATTTTTTATATACTTTTGCTCTGTGTGTGACCGAAGACAAAGCATTCGTACAGGAACGTATTTGTCCAAGTCATCGAGAAACAAAATCAACTCAAAGAAAGAACACTTACACTGAATGTCGTCTTCAAATAGATCCAATGACGGTAACATTTCACAACCAAGACATTCCACTATGGAAGACTACTTGACATTAGACTGCTCGCCCAAAACTGCGTAGCACGGGTAATTGCTAGTTACTATAAAATCCTCATTGACATAACTCAGAGTTCAGTAGTAAACTTTCTGATTTTTTTATCTCTAAGTTATTCCTAATTATCTTCTCATATTGTACACCTGCCCTTCCTTTGTCGTTCCATGAATAACCGCTTCATGTTAAATATGAGTAAATAATGCATAATTTTAAAACATTACATTTGTACAGTCGCTCCTTTCTTAGTGGCCATCTCCATAAAGTCGGCACCTCTATCAAGTAGACATTTTTTCTCAGTTGAAGTATCTTCCTATTTAAACTTTTGCAGCTTCGTTTGTTCCAAATTTTTAATCATCAGCAATCAGAATGCCCGTTTATCATCATATATCTCATATTTAAACCATTGTTGATGAAAAAGATTAACATAATCAGAGATGTATGACTTTCTGTTTGCAAAATCATAATAATAAGGCAAGGCATTAGTTACAAGCTACTTTATAGACTACTTTAATGAGCCTGCATCATTGGCGTGATTTCCGCAGATCTCACTTGAAAGTGTGAATATGATTTTTTAAAATTATAGTTTAACTAAAATTATATTTAAAAAAAAATAAATCCCAGAAGACCATCCCAGTAGATGCGCTAAAATACAATGATTTTTATATGCCTTATGTGAATATATAGTTTAATCAACAGGATTTCTAATATCAAGTGATACTAGACTTCACTAAACACTTTATAATTTTATAACGAAAAAACGCATTCAAAAGGATTTTGGATAGGTCATAAAAAACTCAGAAATCTTGACATGCTTCACCTGCAATCATAATTATTTGCATTTGCAAAAAAAACTATTCATAAGTGAAAGCATGGGGCAATTTATAATTTTGAACCTAAAATAACACAGAACATACACAAATCCTCGTTTATTCCAAAATATCTCTCGGTAAAATAAAACAACAAAGTTTGTTTCATCAGCTGCTAAAGTGATTGTTCATATTTTTTTAAAAACTTTTTATCCACTTATTAAGGTTCTGTTTTTAGGCACCATACAATACTTCAGTAACATTTACGTAAAATTCATAATCACTTAAACATTTTTTAGGCAAGTTAACCTAAATAATCCAGTAAATTAAGCATTATTATTTATCCTTTACGCCTAGTTTATATGCCTGTTGTAATATAATATATTCAATCATTATTTGGACAAGCCTTCGCCCTCTCCTTTTTTTTTCATGATTTTAAATGAACTTCAATAATAAAGAATCTGTTTGGTATTATTTAAAAATTAGTTTAATACTTTCTAAAATAACATTAATTATAAATATTTAAGCCATGCCTTTTTTTTCTTTAAAGTTTGAGCCTTTGATGTTTATTTGTGAAATGGAAAAACGAAAACAATATAAAAGAAATAACACCTTTATCGAGGGCACATAATACAAAGAGCAAAGTGACCAATAACAAGCATTTAGAGACCATAGTAGTACCCGATTTAAATTTAGAGCTGGCCTGGTTATAGAGAACATGTCCGTCGGTTAAAAATGGGATTATATTTTAATACACCTTTTTATCAGTATTTTATAAAAAAAAGCCTTAAATCATTAACAAATGACAGTGAGGGTATGAAGCCTGACTATGATTACCAGCTAGGAGAGATCCCCAGTTTCTAATATATAGGTGTATTTTTTTCCGGAGATGAAACGGAACTTTATAAACGAATCGTGAGCAATCACAACACAAATGTTTAATATTTGTTCAGTTAAACCTGTCTATGAGTGTGTTTTGTGTGTTTCCTAATGGTCTATACTGTTGTGATCAGGCCAAACATATGTACAGAAAATACCTGGTACACTTTTTTTGCTATGGATTATCATAGCCCTTGCTTACATTTCACAAATATCCCATGAAGTAACTGAAATGATCTGCAACAAATGCCCTTGGAAATAGAGAAAATGGCCATGAGAATGATGATCGGATTAAATGGATCTTTAGTATAGGGTTTTTCTATTCTAAAGCCAGTCGACGGAAAGCAGTTTTGATCATGTTTACTATTTTATTATACCTCGAGAGGTTTTGTTTCACGGCCTGGGGCCAGATACATAAGAAAAGAGCACTCGATAACCTGGCACAGGTAAACAAATGGGCCGGGGGAGCTTTTGAATTTTATTGAAAACACTCGCTTGTAGAAGTAAGATAGAAGACGATGCAAGACGGAAAATCCAAGATTTTGTTTGTCGAATTTGGGGAAGGGGGAGGCGCCCCTGCACCTCTTCTTAATTCACCCTGGGTGGCGAAGGTTGTGCCCTGTGATCACTTTCGTCTATAGACATAATCTTTAAAAGGGATTAAAATATAATTTGTTTAAACTTAATTTACATCCTTCACTTATCAAACTGTCCATGTCCGTTATTTTCCAAGCATAGCTAAATATGCACTGAGTTTAACCTAAACTCATTCTTCATATTTACCACACAATAAAATTCTTTCCTGGAAATAGTTTTTATTTTGATTTATTTAAATTTAAGAATTACTTAGCCGGACAAGGAAAGATCAAATCAATAATTCAATATGTCAAAGGCTGCAATGAAACACTTTTTTTCTGTTTGCTTAAAAAAACGTATTTCACGCATATTTCAGAACATGTCAGCTTTTCAAAATAATGTGCTTTATTACAAATAATATAGCCATAAAAGCTTTTCAAAAATCATTTGAGTTTCTAAAAAAAGATATACTTTTTTATTATGAAATTCCAAAAAAAACTTTATCAAATTCTTCTAAAGCAAATTTTTCGATATTGGTTAATTTAAAAAAGTATAAAGGGTAATTTATCACAGAATTTCAGCTAAGTGCATTATTAAATTAAGGAAATAATTGCTGTGAGAAAAAAAAATTTTTATTTATTTATTTATTGACGGAAGAAAGATTTTACCAGCAGGCTAGTATATTAACCCAGAAAAGGGAAAATATTTTTACATTCCCATATTGAATGCCTCAATTAGAATAACAACAGTTGATAGATTAATGTTCATAGGGGAATTGATCAGACATTTAATGAATCCAATTTATTAAATATATTTCCAGATATGACGTTTCAGGTAAGGGGAATAATAATTAATATATATTGGATAGTAATTAAGTAATTTATAAGCGATTGCATCAAGCGGTAAACAATCATTTAATATCTGATCATTTGGGCGGCTGATTTGACTTATAAAAATAATTCCTGGACTTGAAGGATTCACATTTCATTTCAGAACATTATTAAGAAATAGATTTAATCATAATAATAAGTATGTGACTTATTATGAAAGTAAGTATTAAGCAGGTAATTTGTAACAAAGGATTAAAGAATCCACGTTAATTGCTACTACTTAAGTGACAGATGCATTCATTATGGCGTGTTTTCACTTGCTGATCGCACAAACGGTTTCAACCTTATATGTTGGTCATTACATTCATATTCATACCTTACAAAAACATCCTTTTTACAACTTATAAGATCACGACGAGCGTTTAAAGAAAAAATAAATAAAAACTAACCTCTCATTTATTTATGTATTCTTCTCGATCGATTGATCATATAGATTAAACCAGGAACATATTTAAATGTTTGAATCACTACTGTATATCCATATATCTTTGCTCTTATTATATTATATTTGGAATCTGTACACTATGTAATGCAAGACAAATTCATCAAGCCACCAATATTTGATTATTCAACTGCAAAAATTACTATTAAATTGCCATAACTCCTCACTTATTTACTTCACATACATCTATGTAGTCTAGTCAATGTTTGTCTACATTTGTCCCGTCCTTCTGGGTAAAGTTTTATAAGTGGCCTGCTGGTCAAATTTGGTAATATATAGGTTATACAGACAAAATATTTTTATAAATGCGAAGTATAATTGTCACGTGATTAACCTCACATATCAGACTTTCAAATATACGCCAAGTACTGCATATTATTTATACATACGATCAGATGTCTGGCACAAATTATGTTGCTACAACAGTGCACTTGAATGAGAGCTGTTTGCCGAGCTTGTGAAATATAAGTGTATATGTTTATAAGTGACTTTATTTATGACTCACGCGAATGATTCTCACGATCTTTGAATTAGCTATAATCTTGTTTTAACATTCACAAATCTTGAAAAGAATAGCTGAACGCTAGGTTAAACCACATTGAACTAATACGTTTAAGTCATCGTCTAATCGGTCTTTTGAAGATATGAAGGCTTTTCTTATGAGGCCAAGCCTGAGGACGTGTGATGGTGATTACACTAAAACAGTTACATTATGAGGTCTTTAATCACAACGGGGTTACCTAATAGTCTTTTGTTCCCTGAGCAGATTTTTAAAAGTAATTTAATCCTGTTTTATTTTGTAACATATGAACAAAGATATCCATATATACGCGTTGCATTTCCACCTGTGCATGCGTGTACTACCACTAAGATACAGACGTGCTTATAAGGTTTACTTAAACATCCTGACATTTCCTACTCTAAACACGATTTATGTACATAGCATATTTATTCTTTTTGAAACCGCACTCCCATTCAAATCCACACAATAGCTTTAATATATCCTTTATCAGCAATGGAACTGCCCTCTCCTAGTGAGGCAGGATTGCGTGGGTTCCGTTTTACTTTCGACCTCTCAGCACAGTGTGCGTAAAAATAATCGTAACTACTTAAAAGGTTCAAATATCACAACTAAAGTTTCCCAGAAATTTTACATTATGGACGGGGCTTATTATGTCTGAACACAATTTATAATTTATTCTTTCTTAGAACGACTTCAAAACGACATGTTATTTTGACATATCGATATGACAAATGCATATAACTCAATCTAACTTGTCACCAATTCGTCAGTAAATATACATTTATTAGCTCGCGTTTTTATATGAAAATTTTGACGTAAAAACATAAACTTGACTAGTGGGTAGAAAGACTTATCGTGTGCTAACGAATTATGCGTTTGACTCACAGTCCCTAGAAAATATGTTTCTGTGACCTAAAGTATAGTTTCCTAGAAGATTTTACAAGGAACTTCCTGGGTGCTAATTCAGAAGTTTCCATCTCCAACTGTCAGAATTTAACTTAAATCATATCCTACACATGGCTTGCAGAATAAATGTCACAGTGACCTTTTCTAGATTTTCCAAGAAGACCAAACTGGATCTTAATTTCATTAAAAGTGTCTCAGTAAAACTGTGTCGATTGATGCTCGTCTTATTTATGAAAATATGTCACTTTGATCTTATTTCGGATCACCAAGGAGACTTATGGTTATCACTTTACATTATGTTATAGGTTTCCATGGGCAAGAAAGGTGAACTTTGTGCCCTGTCTGGCTTTCTGGGTGCTACCATATAGGGGGTTCACTCTATCTCACAGAATATAGGTCATCATGACCTAATCCATGTGCCAAGGAACACTTGTCTAGGACATCCTGATATGTTATATTTGGATGTTCTCGTTCCATTTCTTTTTATGAAACTGGTGTTTTATTTCCAAGGGTTCATAGAATATAGTATACATTGAACTAATTTACCTAAGACCTTCCTTGATATTGAATCAGAAGGTTCTCAATGACAAGATATAACGACGAATGTTCAGAACATCCTCAAAGAGGTTACGAATGCCTAAGACGGACAATAAAGTGTATAAACGACAATACCAATGTCAGCGGCGACTTAAAGCACGAGGGATTACCCATACATAAAACTAGGAGGGGCTGGTTCTATGGCCAAAGACAAGACCCCAAGCATAGCCTTTGAGGCCAGGAAAATAATTTTCACTCCTCCATACCGGTACAAATTGTACACTCAATCTCTTGTTTCTTGGACGGAGGGTTGGGGGTCAGCTTGATGAGGGGCCACCCAGGAGAAGTAGATGAGCCATCATACTCAATATATTCAATGGGTCAAAAAGGGTACTGTTCAGTCACATGAATATAAAAGAAACAATTAAAACTAATATGAAAAGGGAAAAAAAACTATTAGCAAAGCCAAGTACGTATGCGACCGGAAAAATGGTATGGCCTTGGTATCCACCTGAAACCAGTAACAAATTAAGAGCTTGATGGACCGGACCTTACCTAGTGGTGGAAAAGTTAAATGACTTGTAATACAATATTAAGAGAAGGCCAGCAGCTATAAAGTGAGTGGTGCGTTTGACCCACTTAAAGATATGTGAACCATGGGGTACGCCTCAACATTGGCCCGACACTTCCTTCTGTGAAACAGAAAACAAATAGAGAAAGTCTCTCTGGGGAGATGTGAAGACAAATAGAGAGACCTTTAAACATAATGAGGACAAGGAAAGGTACTAACTACCCCATCCTCTTCCTATGGAACAAAAGGCATTGGGTCAATTAATGAAAAACAGCGACTCCACGATCCATTTTTTCAAGTAATGACTAGATTCATGGATTAGAGCCAGAGAGGGTTCACGACAGCCTCAAAAGTAACAGCGGAAATAAATAAAAAGAAAACACCAATTCGACGACTTAGCGAATTATTGAACAACTGCATTAGTGATTCTGATTTGGATACATGTATGGGGATAACCACATGTGAAGAAACTCAATAAGTCATCACAATTGACCAATGCAGTTTATTTTTAAGGAAAATACCCGAAATCACTTGGATTACATTTTGTAGTTCTCAAAGGTTAAGCATTTAATGTACCGTGGATTATACTGAGTAGAGCCAAAGAGTTCACTGGAAGTGTTGCGGATATACGCTTGGATATTACCAAATCATAAGTGTGGTGCAACATGTGCCAATATATGAACGTTGTACTTATTAAACAATGATGTTTAATAGGACTCATCACTCACACACATACATATATATATATATATATATATATATATATATATATATATATATATATATATCAAAAGAACATTAAGCTCGTAAGTTAAAATACCTAGTATATAAGTAATACAATTTTGCATAAAAAACAACCATGGTATTTAATGGCGCGCCGGATACCAACGCATATTTTATGAATTTTTATTTTGAAAAATTGATGTTATAGGACATGTTTAACTTGCTTTCCTCATTATGCGATTATCTTGCTTTGCGTCTAAGAATTTAAAACGTGTTACCTTTTGACGCAACATGTATTTTCAAAGCCTTTTCAATAAACCTGAAATTCAGATTATTCAGAAATAGTTAAATTAGTGGTGACATTAATTTGTGCATTATTTATTTACTATTATACTTATATTTAAGGAACATTACATAAATCTCTAAATATAAGATCTCAGTGTAAAGAAAATAAATTTATTGTTTCATTACCAAAAATGTATTTTATGCAGGCAAAAAAAAACAGTGGAATGTAGAACTTTCTTTAGCTAAAGCAGTGTATAACAATAAATGTAGGGACAACTGTAGCAAAATTGTTCTGAGTAAATGTTGTTTGTATCAAAATTGGTTCTTATGAAGGCTACCTCCCCAATTATTTCATTTTTCCTAACCTATTTTATGGATATCATTACTCAAGAAAGTCTCTTTATCCATCAAACTTGCTGAGCTTTTATCATCTATTTAACTCTTGGTAGAGTCAGAACACCGTTGCAGTATGGTCTTACTGCTGTGTTATATTTAACCTTTTTCTTTGTTACCATTTCATACACAATATACTCCACCTTGGAAAAAACAGAAAGTAGTCACACACAAGCCATTTGATATCATAAGAAACGAACCACTTCTGTGTTACAATAACTTGTCAATTAGAATTGTTGTCGAAACTTGAATATATTAGTTATTTTAAGTGTGATTAGTGTGATTTTTTTTCCATTGCCGCATCGAGTCGTATAACATTTACATGTAGATTGAGATATATACAACTAAAAGATTATCCTGATGATATTTACACCTGCAGAGGCATGATTTACCTCATGAGAAGTTAAATGAGAAAAGGAATTTTAAACGTTTTCACCAACATTATACCAGGCACATTTGTTTGTTAAAAATTATACATGACATCTTAAATTAGGCTCATTGGTTTATGAATAATTCCTCCCATGGATACAACACATCTTTAAATATTAGTTAAGATATAAACTTGATAATATTCCCTTTGTAATCTTTACAAGTGCTTTACTACGTATTTTATAATTGATTACCTGTCAGGCTGATGGATTGCCAAGATGTAAAATAACGTGCATCTTTCCTAGTTTCTCCAATACAGTATTCATTGCTTGTCATTTTCTAGCTATCAATTGCCAAAATCTACTAAATCAGTTTGTATGACTGTATAAAATTTTCATATAATTCATTATATTCCAGTGACATTTGCCTGACCACAGAGCAGGCAAGTCAAATGTTCAAACTGTCCTACTATATTTTAGAAAAGAAAATGCTTACCTGAAGGCACTATTTTCTATAATTTCATAAAGATTCGCGTATGACATCCTTTTATTAAATTCACATATGAGCTGTGTGTTTTGGGCTCGATGTTTCAATAATGCTAAAAGTCTCGAGTCACACTCTATAGGCAATGTAACAAAATCATTAATTCATGTTATAAATGTTCACAGTCTTTTTACTGTCTGTGTACTAATAACCGTTAATAAGGTTTTAATTTTAAACTTGTTTGAAGACTTTGAATAAAGAATATATGGGCAAAATAGCATGGGCTTATTCATATATACATTTAATGTTTATGTATTTTGGGATTCAAAGCACTGTTACTAGGCTGCTGACACTCAGTGTTACCTTTTCATTCACTCTGGGAATCCAATCCCAGCTCTTGTTCAATAAGCCAATGTAGAGTGTAAAACGCCCTAATTAAAAACAAATAGTGTTACGTTTTCAATGCAGTTAGCTGTGTTTGCATAAGCTCGGGAATAAGTGCAGCCTTCCATGTGTTTTTTTTCATGTCCCGTCACTTTGAAGTAGGCTGAAACCACGCCAGCCAATGTGAGGTTACAAACAAGAAAATTCTGTTTTACGAAGGCTCCCAACTCTCTTGTTTCTGTTGGAATAGATATACAGAAGCGATAATTGTTGACGTTATATCCTGTAATGTTAATGAATTATTACTTCTTCAAAATTTAACATGGTATTTATTTTAAAATGTATCTGTCAAAAGGCAGAGTTTTTAATATCAAGCTTATGTATTCATTTACAAAATAAAAATATTAAAAATAAAATCTGTTATTCGTAAGGTCAGAACATATGTTAGCAGAAAGCAGGATTATAATTACAAGATGCATGATCAGAATAAGAGTGTATTTCAAAATCTGCTTATATGTTATCTGTTGGTGCTTGCTTAACAGAAGGCAGTAATATTGAACAGCTTCCAAAATATTTTTTAAAAAGAAAATAATTTTTTTTTTATTTTTATTGTCGAAATTTTTCTTTGATCTGCAAAATAGCCTGTCCATGTTACGAACTTGAGTAAAATAATGCGATCTTATTTATCCAGATTAACCAGTAATCAGAAATTTAAAAGTAAACTTCAATTAATCAAAAATTAATAACAAACAGGGGATATTTTTGGGGACGATGATGCCTGTAAGTGAAATTAAAAAGCACAATAACGTGTGTATGAGCCTTTATGAACTACTTTTCCGCGATAGTTCTGAAAAGAAAAATTAAGGCCTCAGATTAACAATAATCTTCATTCCTGTTTTTGTTTGTCACATTTTAAAGCAATACATGGCAATCCGTTTTTATCACTGTGCTCAATGTCGCTTTCCGTTTCTCATGATGTACGCTACATAACGACGTACATATAACATTTGACTTGAAAAGAATTATGATTATTATTTTTTAATTAGCGAAACTGGCCCTTGCTTAATATATTATTAATTAATCAAAAGACCTGCTCCTCGTTGAGGCTTCAATTTGAAGGGTATTACATAACAAAATATATAACAACCGTAATTAAATGACAATGTTTTTTATATTAATATAATATTTAGAAGGCCCTTTAAGATTTAGTTTAAATTTATATAATAATTTATATAATATTTTTAATTTTGTATATAAAAACATATTTAATTAAAATGTGTATACATTTAGTGCTAAAACTTGCCCTTGAAGCGGGCTATTTCTAACCGGGTACTTAAATATGATTTAAACATTTAAGCACTCACACAGAACTGCATCTTGGGAAATTGAAATAGTTCTGTAAGAGTGACTGTATTACATATGCTTGAACATGAAAAATTCGTACAATTATAAATATAAATGTTTTATATAGATGTTTCAGATAACACATTTCCATGTGTTCCCAGGTAAAATGTAAGCTAATTTCTATTTCTCATATATTTGTATGCAAACAGGAAAAAAGCATGAACGTTCTATATCACTATTCCTGAATATAATTTTCTTTTGTCTCTTGTTGTCATTGTGAATGTGTTAACAGTCAAGTATAAGTTGGGTTATGCCTATCACCTTCTTTAGATAAAAATTATCCACTACAGTCTTTTCTTACAATTGAACAGCAAGCAGTTGATTGGAGGTTGCTGCAGCCCTCCAGACCATGATTTTGATTGCACGCCTAAAGGCCAGGACAAGTAACTAGAAGTTAACCATGTACAAATATAGGAACTTTATAGGAAAAAATTGAGTCTTTAAAATCAAAATTTGTTGAAAGATTTTAAATATCACAATATTTTTTTTTTCAAAACTGGTTTTAAATATTACAAATCACTTAAAACTATGTCTTCGCCTTAAATTTAATTTTTCGCAAAATCTAGGTAACATGTTATATGAAATGTATTTCTTAATCTGATTGATCATTTGTTTTCTACTTTGTGGAGTGTTAGAGCAGGTTTTACTTGAGCAAGATATTGCAATAAGATATAATTCCTCAGAGTCCACTCGCAGTTGTTTGTTGATTACATGGATCCATAACTTGTATTAGTTATTCAGATGTATTCCATACGGACAACCATATTAGAACTACAAATCTGTATAACAAGAGTGCTAGCCTCAGCCATGTGGGTCGTGGGTTGTCTCTTTTGTTGGATACAGACGGCGCTTACCTCAGAACTGCAGTTTGGTACATTCTGGATTGCACCTAAAGCTGTCACAAAAGACAAGAAGCTCCAACTATTACATTCATGCAAAATTCACCAAAGGTAGTTTGTTGGTAATTAGGCACACTATTTCGGCTCATTTCTCAACGGGTTGCTCCAGGTATTGAAGATAAATGCTTCATATTTTACGACACCCATTGCAAACCAAAATAATATATCAAGCTTTTGCACACGTCTCCTTGGTAGCTACACTCAGAGCCCCATGGCCCCTGCAATTCACTCCAAAACTGAACTTTGATCGAATCTGTAAATTAGAATAGTCTCTTGGAATCAGAACTCTTGTAACCAAACAGATGCAACCTACCGGAAAAGTATCCTTATACTCACAATATTACTGCGAGAATAAGTGGTATTGGTCTGTTTTTTATCAGTACCGACCACAGTTTTAGGTCTCACCTGATCTTTCATTGGCGCCCGACCTTCCACCATAAGGATATTGTCAGGTTTCGTGTCCCAACAGAGAGCCTGTAGCCTGTCTCTGACATAATGTATTCATGATAAATATTTTCTTACACTCTCAAACCTTTTGCAGCAGAATATATGACTATTAAGTAAATAGATTGCTTGGTAGGCATGTTATTTGCGGGGCATTCTATGGAGAGTCCTTGGGTACATTTTTTCTGTATTAATTTATTAGCCGTGATGATATAACCCGTAGCGTTTACAGACGCCAAGGCGGTTTTCACATGGTTTTAACATTAATTGTATTTCTAATATATATATATATATATATATATATATATATATATATATGATATTGGATTCAATATATTAACCTAAAGAAAATGATCAGGTAAAATTCCAAAATTGTTTGGTCCAGTAAACAGTGCGATAATGCAAGTTCCATAAATGTTCATACACAGAAAACAATATATACATATGTTGTATGATGACCAGAACATTCTGGATAATGAAATATCAGCTCTTGGTTTAGTCCACCCTCACGTTATACATACAAGGGTTGGGACTATTACTATTACTATTACTTCATAATTCATCTATTACGTTTACTCTTACTATTACTATTACTATTACAAAATTTTCTCATCTAATACTATTGCTATTACTATTGCTTGGTTTCTATTACTAATATTATTATAATTACTTTACTTTCAAACAGTGATATTGCTTTATGCTGACCTTGCCCATCACATTGCCCAACACCCATTCCCTGCAGGTGAAAATGTAACGTGTTCATCTTTTTCAATTACTATTCTTGTAATTTTGTTTCCTTAATAAAAATTACAAATGAAAGAAAATAGAAACAAATCTTTTACTATAAATAAGGTTTCTCTAGTAATTACTGCGCCTAGTTTGGTACTTAATAAGGTAATTACATGTTTTTTAGCTAGTTCAAAGTATAACATAAACCCAGTTCCGGTAAGTGCAAATTGACCATAGTTAAAGAGACTAGCTTTTAATTAAACAGTTCACGCACTGTTCAAAAGAAAATTTATTAAACAACTTCGTGTTAAGAGCAGTTTAAAAACAAGAGTACGGTTTAAATAAATCTGAAACAAAAATATTAAATGAATGTTTGGTGCAATTAAGTGTTAATTAATAAAAATCAGTTCCTATTCAACACAGCATAAACCAGGAAATATACATTTATATCTGCACATCTTTTAACTATACAAAAAATAAACAATGTGCACATAGTCCTTCTTCCTTGTAACATTCAAATTCAACCTAATTGTGGTCATCAAAACACAGAAGTCATGTGAATATCGTGTCGACTACCTAGTTATTACTACTCGTCAGAGTAGTCCATTTTAATTTAATTTTAATTTATCTTCAACAGGTGTTGATATGATATACACTGATATGATATACACATGATATACATTAGAATTTCAAACACACTCAACAAAATTTGTTCAAACTATAGAACCTAGACTGCAGTACTGGAAGGTTCCTACAAAGAGGGTTTTATTTACTGTCTGTAGGTGGCACCCCTAATTATCTCATCAAAGGTTATGCCAATAAGACTGTCTACCTCTGAGGTCCTCATACATCAACAGCACTGTCTACTTCATCTGATTATAGCTTGCATCACGTAACGCGTAAACTGGCCAAGCATTTATACAATGTTTACTGATCAAGCATAGTTGATGAATCTACAAACAAGCCCTGTTGTTTATCACCTCAAGCCGATCCCTGATGCGTTGTGCCCGCTGTACCATGACATTCTCTTGCATGAACTGATCACACTATAACTTAACAATTTTCCTCTGTTTTAATATAATCAATAAAACGTTCCATCCCTTGCTTGTTATATTCTAGGGGTGTAATGTTTAAGTAATATCTTTAATTATATTATTTTTTGTTCTATTACTATTAGCATTACTATTTCTGGTTAAAATTTGTCTAGTTCTATTACTATTACTTTGAAAACCTGTAATTTTCTATTGCCAAAAACTATTACATATTACTATTACCCCATCCCTGAAACATCCCATCCAGCGGTTCCTCACGCGGCCAATCCACAGTTCACTGAAGCTCGCGCTTGCCCCTCAAAGCGAAGTCCAGAAAGCACAGAAAGATAGGGCTCATAGCCTCTTATATAAAGTTATTGACTCAATAATGGTCATCCGTATCAAAATTTGATGTCTTTATCTATGTTTTAATTTGTTTAAACTACTTTAATTTGAAATAAGAGTACAGACTGTGTAAACGTTGAAATTTAAAATGAAGTATATGTAGGGTCATATTTTGGCCCCGTCTCATTGGTTAATGTACAATCTTGTCTCGATGTGGTCCGCAGGCTGGACGAACACATCTTGCCTACCCCCCCCCCCCTCCAATTGGCCTATTTTTTATATATTTTTGCCTATATTTTAATTTTAAGGATGTTAAAATTGAATAAACTAGAACTCAGTAGTGGTTCGGGGCTTTTTTTTTGCACCATAACAAGTGAATATTTCGTTATCCATTTTAGGGCAGGGGAAATTAAAATAACTTTAACTCCAGAATCGTTTAATCTAGAACAACACAGTACACACCAAATTGCTGCATTAACCAAACCCGTTTAAATGATATACCAAATATGCGAATGAGGTCACTATTCAGGTCAGTAGGGGTCGAAAAAAAACCTGAGTGTATTCCCCAAGGCCAAATCTAGATATATCTCACTCATTATTTCTCTGTATGGAGGAAAAAGATCAACTGATTATTTTTATGGCCTGATTTGGATTAATATCACACACTCGGAATATTTTCAATCCCACATGTCTAGGTATATTTCACGATAAAAACATCTGAAGAAAACACATTATGCAATATTGAGGATTTTGTGTGAAACGCCATGTTTAGGGTAGTTGAAATAGAATATCTAGGTATCTATTAAATGTTTGTTTTTCTTGTCATGCCAGATCAGCTGATATGTAGGATATTCAAAAAATATGTCAGTATTAAGGTCAGTAAAGGTCAAACTGCCATGGAATATTTTCCTTGACGAAAATCTGGAAAGAAGTGATGTACCAATACTTAGTATGCCAGCAAAAAAATTAAAAATACCAGGGGGCTCCTGCACTTCCCTTTGACTAAACGAAAGTATTTTTCAGTAGCCTTAATGGTCCTTTAACCTATTTTTGTATTTAAAGATAAAACAAAGGAGGATCATAGTATCTAAACTGCAAAATAATTATGTAAAATAATCCATATAAAATAGGTTACTGCTTATAATAAAGTTGTTTTAGCAATCATGTGTCAGTATCAGGAGGTCTATGACTATTGTTTTACATTTTTTGTTTAATAATTCACTCACAAATTATAAAATGAATATATAAACAAAAAATCTTAATTAACCTCTTAATATACAAAATAAACTATTCGGTTTACATGAAAGGTGATTTGAAGAGTTCATCCATGAATCAGTTAAAATGTAATTCTGGCACCTGAACAGCAAAAGTTTTACAGAACATGATCCAGAGTAACATTACTCGCACTGAAACAGAGAGTGGTCCGGTATAGTAGCATCTACATTAATAGTTTTTTTTTTATATGACGACTTAATTATAAGGAAGGGATTTATCTTTACCTCTTGGTATATAATAACTTGGAACAACAGTTAAATGCTAAATATTCCCTGATTTTGAAAACATTATATCCGTCATGAAACATGTCATGATATAAAACATCCCCAGTCCCATATTTCTATATAATTTATCTTTTATGTGGTATTCCCTTGGATTCTCACAAATGCCTGCTCTGAATAATTGTAGGACAAGTAGGACACTTTCAGACACAGGGTCAGTTTTTTCTCGATATTTTCATCCCCTTGGGCAAGTGGGCAATTGTTGAGCCTTGTCCTGGCCAATATACATAAAACTGTTATTATTGATAAAATGTACTGGTCAGTCAAATTCAATTGCAAGGCTATAAAGAAAAATTAAACACCATTCAAATGCCAACTAATCCCTTATGTCGATGCCCCTATATCCCTCATAATATACATTATGATGTAAAGTATCCCCTGCTCCTATTTCTACATGATTTATCCTGTATGTGATATTCCCTTCAGCTGTCTTAACGGCATTGTCTGAAATATCGTAGGCAATGAACGCAATTTTCAAACCATGGGACAATTTGTTCTCACGATAGTCCAACACTTAAGCAAGTAGGCAAGTGTTATTGTCCAGCCCTGCACGAATCAGTATACGTGTACATTGAATTATTATAATTGATAAATTAACGTCTTAGTCAGATTAAGCGGACGGAAAATGAATAGATTTAAAAATGAGTGGTCGCTAATAGGGAACAAGGCTACGATGGCAATATGCAGGTAATTAAAGCAATAATTAATGGTTAATTAGCCAATTAAAATCATTATATTAAATTACTTTCCCCCACTGGTACCTTTTCAACGTTTGATATGGTTCGAGTAGAATACAGTGTCACACGAGGGAATGGACGTCCAGGTTCTTTTAAATGGTGAAACAAACCGGCTGAAACTCATAAACACCAAAAAATAAAAAGGACATGAGTAAACACATAATAAAATATATTAAGATACCATTCCTCTTTTCGACACATATATATCGATCATCAAAATAGTCCGCATAATCAAACACCATGCCAAGTCCTGTTTACTCCTTAATGTTTACAGCACACAAAAGTTCACTTCTTTACACTTTTCCGGATCACATGATCGACGCGCCATTGTGACATCGGAATTTCAGCTCTAAGCTGATTTCGACCTTACTGTATATATGCACAGAGATTTGCCGCAGCCTCACGATACCAATCAACGCAATTCCTCACTGTAGCACGCGCTTGCCCCCTCGAGGTATAGTTCTGAGAGCACCGACATACAGGCTCACAGCCTCTATAGGATCCTCTGTAATCTATATAATTACTGAAGAAATGTCTCTTACAGCTGATATCACCTGAATTCATCCAAACGATGTCCCGAATATGCCTTGCACGACAATATTTGGTGTCTCTATAGTTTCGCGTGTATCGCCCTGGCCTGTTTATGTATGCATAATTACGATATCCACTAGGTAGTCAGTTACAGATATGTCTACATGGCCGTCCTCAGACGCTGACGTTCTATGTTCAGGAACATCGTCCCTCAGATATTTCAGACAAAAAAATGAACCTGCCTCTGGACCGCACACAACCCTCAAACTTCACCCAAATGGCGCGCAGACCTAGGCGTTTGTTATGAGTGATTTTTGTTGATGCCTTATATACGCCTGATGACGTCATAAGTCTCGATCGTCTTCTCCCCAATCATCTCAGATAATTATACAGCTTGTCATTTACTGTATGAATACTAAATGGACACGCTTCCAGAGAGCAAACGGGTAGATAGGGTCAAATAAGCAGGTGCGTTGTTTTTTATGTAAACAATAAACAATGTTGTTATAGGAATTGTCAAGGCATGAAACGGTTCCCACGGGATTGAACTGTACTGAAATTAACTTACCTATCCAAGTTCTCACGCCAACACCTAAATATTATTCTCCATTTTAATGTACAATAAACAATAAAATAATATTCGGTTTATTGTTCTTTCTTAAATATGCAATAATTGAGTCACTGCTGTCTGGTGACATACAATTGGTTTCTTTTCTGTTGCAAATTGCAAACCTTTTTTTACTATTTAAACGATTGCAAACACTTTGGGGACTGAGCATAAGTAATCGTAAGTTACGGATGACATATTAGTGAAATTCTTTCCTTGGTCAAATGCAGAGACATTAACATGACATGCCCATATTTCATATGTTTACATTGAAATAAAAAAGATTTACAATACATTATATACCCGTATGTAACCAATAAATGTGAAAATAATCATGTAACTTAACAGAAAAACTAACAGCCGAGTACATGTGTAGCAGAAAACTCGGATGATTAATAATGAGTCATATGTAACATTATTTAGTCGAACCTAAAAGCACTCCCTTGGCCATTAACATAAATAAATTAACAAAAGAAACATTTGCCATGTGGAGTGGCTAATTGATCAGGTAGCATTGTTATGCTGTTTGGGTAATAACTGGGCGGTAGTAACGCAGCCATTGACTCGTTGCAAATAGTACTATAGTGTTTTGCGGTCGCATTTGCTGGGCTTTATAAGCAGTGAGATAACTATGTGCCCATAATATTCAAGCATGGTCGGACTTACGACTCATTTTCAATTTGAAGCGACGAAAAATATAAATACACACACATATATATATATATATATATATATATATATATATATATAAATTCATGTATATAGATATATTAATCAATATAACATAAATATAATGACATAACATATATCTCAACTTCAAATTTCAAATTTAATTGATCTTGGAATTCGAAGTTATACTAACATTCCTATTTTAAGTTAAAATTAATTTAAATAATTAGGGCTGCAGAGAGACCTCGAATTATTGAATAAAATCCAATAATCAAATAAGAAAACAAATTTGGCAGTATTCGAACATGCTTTTTATGATTTAATGTGTATTTGGATTATCGAATGCACGGAGTATAAAAACTGACTTCTGTTGATGCAAATAATACATTTGCAATCTGAATGACAAGTCTGGGAAGAATGGCAGCTCTGGCAAGTGTTGTTAAATATACCATCGGCATTATATTCTATGTTACATAAATGTCAATGATCATGTGCTTTGCCATATCGGAAATGTCCCTAAAAACACTGAAATATTGATATCACTCAGTTCCTGTTCTACATCTCTCTGCCCTATTTTATCTTTTTTATCTTTTATGGAGCTCACCCTTAAGAATGGTACATTTTCTTTTTAGGGTTTATTTGATTTGATGTATGTGTGTGAAAGATTCCGCGTCTTGATAAATAAACACTTTCCGTCATACTTGCAGCCAGATACCTGGTCCCCTTTTGCCTCTGGGCGACCATAAGTGCAGTAAGCGCCAGTGGTGGCAAGTATAAGAGATGTATTTCATGAACATTCGAATCACATAAGGATATACAAAGGATGAAGGGTGTATGGTATGTGCATTCTTTTGCTAAAATAAATACCGAAGTGGAATACAGTAACACCATAGTTAAGAAAGTGGAAAGGTAGTAGCAAAAGTAAGAATATGAATGAGGTTAAAGTTGAGAAAGGCGATATAATATGAAATATTATATACCTAGCTCTGTTTAAAATGTTTTCATACATTTTTATGAAAATGATGATTCATGGAAGGTGAGCCAAGATTTGTCTTCATTACTTTGTTGTATTCCAGCGATTCATATTAAGGAATATTTTATTTTATGAATAATGGAAATCATAACTTGCCTTAAAATGCTCCACCTCAAAAGGGGTCATAAAGGGATAAAAATACTTTAAACCTTAAAACCTCTTCCTGTACTCATTTTCCTTGGACTGAAATAGAAAACTTACAAGACAGAACATGTATGTAAAAGTTTGCATTAAAGTACCTTTGCGACCAAACTAGCAAGATATGGCTACAATTATCATATCACGTCACCCAGGTGATACAGGTAGCATACGTAGCATTACGTGAAATACACTGGGACCCGTTGAATACAAAATTCATGACTTTTACCCTTTTATTGTAAAATGATAGTATTCAGACATATGTAAGCTAACGTATAATGTCCCACAGACCAACTGAAAATTATGACAGTTCTTGTTAGATAAAAAAATTGGAACCCAAATTTAATTTTGTATCAGAAAGACATAAATTTAATTTTGGTCTCCTTACCTAGATCAGCGGATTTTCCATAGATAAAGGACGATAAATTATTTCAGGAAAATACATGGTCCGGAAACACAAAATAAAGTATGTCAAGACAATTAGATAAAACGGACCCAAACTAAATAAGCTGGAGAAACAAGTATGAAGAATATATATATATATATATATATATATACATATATATGTGTGTGTGTGTGTGTGTATATATATAAAATATATATATATATTCTTCATACTTGTTTCTCCAGCTAATTAACCAGAATAATCATATCAACTGATAAAGTTATCTAGAATAACAGGTATATGATTAAAGCTTTAGGTCATAAGGTAATAAAAATATAAAAGAACATATGTATCATGTCAACAGAGATACAATAGAGAAGATGGTTTAATGTTATGATGTTATTGATGGTGCAAGTATATAACTAAATTTCATATGCGAGTTATTTGTTTTACCAAATTAAAGGATGGAGGTATTTGACAAATAATAATTTAATATATATACACATATATATATATATATATATATATATATATACACATATATATATATATGTGTGGACTGCGTTCGAAGACAGCAACTCGGAGCAGGGCATGGTTGCCCTTTTGGTGTATGCACACACGGAGACAAATCGATCGGCGTGTTACATTTGAAATAACACGTGACAAAATAAAAAATAACTTGATTCCAAGGAAACGCAAACTCAAGCATGGGCGGATCAATGCTTGAACAACATTTTTTGTCAGCTAGAGAGGAAATCACAAAACAGGCACATTTCATGAAATACATCAATGCATTACACTACCGGCGGGTTTCGCCACCACCACATGGAATTTACAGGTGGCTGTTTGATCGTAAAATCAATGATCCATTAAATCACCCCCGTATGCCAGACTTACCATGGGTTAACTCTGATGGGTGTTACGACGGGCTCAATGGCAAACTGGGCTCAATGAAGTGTCAAAATAAGCAGAAGAGCCGAGTACAATAGCGACCACGCTCAGAATAATAGTCTATAGAGTATAAAATCTCCGGTGACCACAAGCTCTCATCTCGGTTTAACTAGCTTTGATCTGACATCAGCCAGTCCGACTGTATGTTGTTGTTCAGTGTTCTTTTTTTACCGATATGGTATTAGTCCTTATATTATGGAGGTGCTGGTAAAGTCATTTGCTGGATTCGTTTTGTAAATCTTAATAAGTATTCATGGAAAATAAGTGCAAATCAAAATTAAGAAAATTGGGAAATATATAATCAGACATGTTTAAAGTCAGGTGTTATTATATAGATATATGTTTATTAAAAGACTCTTTCTCTCTCTCTCTCTCTCTCTCTATATATATATATATATATATATATATATATATATATATGCATAAATGTATATATACACTGCGTTTTAAGACAACAACTTGAAGCAGGGATTTGGTTCCTTCTTACTTTCTATTTTTCTCTATCTTGTTTCTATAATTGTGTGGTTGCATAATAATGGATCTGCACATTTAATTGTTTCATGAAACCAATATGCACTCAAAAGTAACTGTGAAGACAGCACTATTGACGTGGGATAGATTTTATCCATAGAGCAATAGAGCAAAGCTGTTAAACATGAACATTATTATACTAGGCTAGTATATATATACTAGTATATTTCAATTGCCGTTCTGTGACCAAAAATCAAGGTGCTTAAATATATTTATACTTTTATTATATCTGCTATTTATAAATGACTTTTTCGTAAACAGCAGGCATGTCAAATGTTTCAAACTGTCCTACTATATTTTAGAAACAAATGCCAACCTGATGTTAAAATATTCTATAAATTTCAAGAAGATTCACGTATGACATCCTGTTATTAATTTCACATATGACCTTTGTGTTTTTGGGCTCCATGTTTCAATAATGCTAAAAGTCTCGAGTCACACTCTAAAGGCAATGTAACTAAATCATCTATTCTTGTTATAAATGTTTACGGTCTTGTACTGTATGGGTTTAATTACCATTAATAAGGTTTAAATTTTAAACTTATTTGAAGACTTTAAATAAAGAGTCTATGAGCAAAACAACATTGGCTTTTTAATGTATACATTACATGTTTATGTATTTTAGGATTCAAAACACTGTTTTACGCTGCTGCCTCTCATGGTTTTCTGTTCATTCAGTCTGACATATATAGGGAATCCTAGCGCTGGGTCAATAAGCCAATGCGGACTGTGTAACGCCTTATTTTAAAAAAACGAATGGTGTTCCGTTTTCAATGAAGTCAGCTGTGTTTCATAAGCTCGAGAGTAAGTGCAGTCGTCCAATACTTTGGTCTTTTATATCCCGTCTCTTTTGAAGTAGGCTGGAACCACGCAAGCCAATGCCGGTTTGCTCACTAGAAAATTGTTTTACGAATACTTTTAAAATTGATCTGTCAAAAGACAGATATTTCTTTTAATATCCAGCTTATGTGTTCACTTACAAAATAAAAATATTAAAAATAAAAACTGCCATTCTTAAGATTAGAAAATATGTTAGCAGAAAGCAGGATTATAGTTACAACATGCATGATAAGAATAAGGGTAAACTTCAAAATATACTAATATGTGCGTTTGTCTGTGTGCTTGCAGACCAGGCAAAACATTACATACACACACATATATGTATGATTTTTGTTGTAGATGACCAAAATAGTCTGGGGAATGAAATATCAGCTCTTTGTTCAGGAAAGCAGGATTATAGTTACAACATTCATGATTAGAATAAGAGTATACTTCAAAATATACTAATATGTGTGTTTATCAGTGTGTTTGCCTAACAGCAGGCAAAACATTTCAAACACACATATGTATGATTTTTGTTATATGATGACCAGAACAGTCTGGGGAATGAAATATCAGCTCTTTGATCAGTCCACCCTCATTGTATACATACAAGGGTTGTCCTATTATAATGGTTCAAATACTATAACTGGTACTTCTTGATTCATCTATTACTATGAATATTACTATTACAATATTTGTCCTCTATTACTATTACTGTTACTATTACTTGGCTTCTATTACTAATATTTATACTATTACTTTACTTTCAAAAAGTGACATTGCCATATGCTGACCTTGCCCATCACATTACCCCACACCCATTCCCTGTAGGTGAACATTAAACGTGTTCATCTATTTAAATTGAAATTCTTGTAATTTTATTTCCTTAATAAAAATAAAAAGAAAATAGATTCTAATCCTGCAGTATAAATAAAGTTTCTCTAGCAATTTTAGTGCATAATTTGGTACTTAATTAAGTTATCACACGTGTTTTAGTTCAGCTGGTTTGAAGTATAACATAAACCCAGTTCCCGGTAGGTTCAAATTCACCATAGTTAAAGGGACTAGCTTTTATATATAATAATACATTTCACAGACTCTTCAACAGAGATTTAAATAAACAACGTCATGTTGAGAACAGTTTAAAAAAGAGTAGTACTGAATGATCCTGAAACAAAATTATTTTAGGAATGTTTGGTGCAATTAAGTGTAAATGAAAATCGGTTACTATTCAACACAGCATAAACCAAGAAATATACATTTATATCTGCATATCTTTTAATTATACAAAACAAACAATGTGTACATAGTCCTACTTCCTTGTAACATTCAAATTCAACCTATTCATGTTCATCAAAACAGAGAAGTCATGTGAATTTCGTTTCGACCACTTACTTATTACATCTCGTTAGATAAGTCCATTTATACGTATCTTTGGCAGGTGTTAACACGCATCATATGTAATAGAATTTCAAACACACTCAATGAAATTTGTTTAAACCATAGTACTTACTTCAATACTGCACGGTTCCTACAAACAGGGTCTCATTCAGTGTCTGTAGGTGGCGCCACTAATTATCTCATCAAATATAATTCCAATCAGACTGTGTACCTCTGAATTACTCAAGCATCAACAGCACTGAAGCAGCATTTTCTAGCAACAGCTGATATTAGCTTGCACGTCATAATGTGTAAGCTGGCCAAGCATTAATACAATGTTTACTGACCAAGCGTAGTTGATGAATCTACACACAAGCCCATAATTTATCTAATTGTTTATCATCTCAAGCCGATACCTGATGCCTTGTGCCCGCTGGACCATGACTTCATCTTGCATGAACTGATCACACTATAACTTTACCATTTTCCAATCAAACGTTTCATCCCCAGCTTGTTATAGTCTAGGCCTGTAATAGTTAAAGTTATAGCTATTATTCCTTTATTTTGGGTTTTATTACTATTAGCATTACTATTACAGGTTAAAATGCATTTTCTATTACTATTACTATTACTTTGAAAACCTGTAATTTTCTATTACAATTACTATCACATATTACTACTGCCAAATCCCTGATTCATCTCTAGGGATTCGGCGGTACCTCAAGCTTGCCCGTCAAAGCAAAGTCCAAAAAGCATAGACAGATATACTCATAGCCTCTGATATACGGTTATGGACTCATTAATGGTCATCCGAATGGAAATTTGATATCTTTATTTTTTTTCATTTGTATAAACTACTTTAAATCATGAAATAAGAGCACAGACTGTGTAAAAGTTGAAGGTATAATGAGGTATAAGTAGGGTCATTTTTTTGCCTTGTCTGATTGTTTAGTGTAGCATTATGTCTAGATGTAGTCCGTTGGTGGACGGACCCATCTTGCCTATTCACCCCCCCCCCCCCCCAACTCACCCCCTCCTCCATTCAGCCTTTTTTTTCATATTACTATTTGCCTATATTTTGATTTTAATGGCGTTAACATTGAAATAACTGGAACACAGAAGTGGTTCGGTGCTTTTCTTTTGTACCATAACAACTGAACATTCCGTTATCCATTTTAGGGGCAGGGGAAATTAAAATGACCTTTACGCCAGAATCTTTTAATCTAGAACAACACAGTACCCACCAAAGTATTGCATATACAAAACCCGTTTAAATGATATACCAAATATGCCAATAGGTCAGTATTCAGGTTAAAAGGGGCCAACAGATCATGAGAGTTTCCCCTAGGCCAAAATCTAGAAACATCCGACTCAATATTTTCTTATGTATGGAAGTAAACGAATGGAAATAGAATATCTAGGTATTTATCAAATATTAGTTTTTTCTTGTCATGCAATTTCAGCTGATATATAAGATATTTAAGAAATGGGTCAGTAATGAGGTTGGCCAAGGTCAAACTGCCATGGAATATTTGCCTTGACTAAAATCTGGAAAGTGTGATTTACCCATACTAAGTATGCCAGCAAAAGAATAAAAATACCAGGGGACTTCTGCACTTCCCTTTGATTAAACGAAAGTATTTTTATATTAGCCCAAATTGTCCTTTAACCTATTATTATAATAAATGATATAACAAAGGAGAATCAAAGTATCTAAACTTCAAAATAGATATGTAATACAATTCAAATATAAAAGGGTTACTGCTTTAATAAAGTATGTCTTAATAAACAAAAATACTCTTTGGTTATACATGAAAGGTGTTAAGAGGAGTTTATCCATGAATCAGCTACAATGTAATTCTGGCACCTGAACAGCAAAAAGTTTACAGAACATGATCCAGGGTAACATTACTCACACTGAAACAGACAGTCGTCAAGTATAGTAGCAACTACATTAATAGTTTTTATTTGACGACTAATTTATAAGGAAGGGATATATCTTTAACTCTAGGTATATAATGATTTGGAACACCAGATTAATGCTAAATATTCCCTGATTTCGAAAACATTATATCCCTCATGATAAATATCATGATATAAAATATCCCCGCCCCTATATTTCTATATAATTTATCTTAAATGTGGTATTTCTTAGGATTCTCTAACATGCCTGGTCTGATATATTGTAAGACAAGTAGGAAACTTGCACACACCGTGTTAGGTTTTTCTCGATATTTTCAACCCCTTGGGCAAGTATTGAGCCTTGTCCTGGCCAATATACATAAAACTGTTATTATTGATAAAATGTACAGCTCAGTCAAATTCAATAGCCAAGCAATGAAGAGCAATTAAACACCATTTAAATGCCAAATAATCCCTTATGTCAATGCCCTTATATCCCTCATAATATACATTATGATGTAAAGTATCCCCTGCTCCTATTTCTGTATGATTTATCCAGTATGTAATATTCCCTTCAGCTGTCTTAAGGGTATGGTCTGAAATATCGTAGGCAATGATCGCAACTTTCAAACCACGGGACAAGTTGTTCTCACGATAGTTCAACACTTTGGCAAGTGTTGTTGTCTAGCCCTGCCCTAATCAGTATACATGTACATAGAATATAATGATTGGTAAATTAACGTCTTAGTCGTATTCAGCAGACGGAAAATGAGGAGATCTTTCAATTGAGTGTTTGCTGATAAGGAACAAAGCTTAAGATGTGAAAATACAGATAATTAAAGCAAAAATTAATAGTTAATTTCAAAATAATTAAATTAAATTTCTTTACGCCAATGGTACTTTTTTAACTTTTCATATAGTGTTCGAGTAGAATACAGTGTCACACCCACGAGGGAATGGACGTCCAGGGTCTTTTAAACGAATAACCAAATCGGCAGAAACTCACAAACACTCAAAAAGATGAAAAAGACACGAGTAAAAACACTGACCAAAATATGCCTTGCACGACAATATTTAGTGTCTATAGTTTTGCGTGTATCGTTCTGGCCTGTTTTAGTGTGCACTCATGGTAGACACATATCGCCATGTAACTACTCTGACGGTAATCACGATAACCACTCTCTAGTCCGTTACTGGTATGTCTATCTGGCTGTCCTCAGACGCTGACGTTCTATGCTCAGGAACATTGTCCCTCAGTTATTTCAGACTAATAAAACATGGACCTGCCTTTAGACCGCAGACAACCGTCAGTCTACACCTAGCTGGCGCGTTGACCTAGGCGTTTGTCATGAGTGATTTTTGTTGATGGCTTATATACGCCTGATGATATCATAAATCTTGACCGTCTTCTCCCAAATCATAACTATACAGCTTGTCTTTAACTGTGTGAATACCTAAATGGACACGTTTCCAGACAGCAAACGGTATATATAAGCAGGTGCGTTGTTTTTTTATGTATGCAAATAACAATGTTGCTATAGGAACCACCAAGACAGGAATCGGTTCCCACGGAACTAAACTGAACAGAAATTAACATCTCTAAATCAAGTTCTCACGCCAACATCTAAACATTATACTCCATATTAATGTACAATGAATAATAAAAACAATTATCGGGTTATACTCCTTACTTAAATATGCAATAAAACAGTCACAGTTTTCTGGTGACATACAGTTGCTTTCTTTTCTGTTGCAATTTGTTCAACCCTATTTCTACTATTTAAACGATTACAATAGAGGATTGGGGAATGAGCAAAGGGATCGTAATTTAAGGTTGACCTATTTGAGACATTCTTTCCTTGGTCAAATGCAGAGACATTAATATGACATGCCTATATATTTTTTATGTTTACTTTGAAATAAATAAGATACATGATATACCCGTATGTAACCAATAAATGTAACAATAATCATGTAACTTAAAAGGAAAACTAACAGCGGAGTATTGTATAGCAGAATACTCGGAGGATTAATTTCTTATGTAGCATTATTTACTCGAACAAAAAAGAACTCCCTTGGCGATTAACATGGGTTAAGCAAAGAAAGGTTTGCCATTACGAGTGGCTAATTGATCAGGTAGCATTTTAATACTGTTTGGTGAATAACCGGGAGGTAGTTACGCAGCCATTGACTCGTTGCAAATAGTATTTTAGTGTTTTGCGATCGCAATTGCTGGGCCTTATCAGCAATGAGATAACTATATGCTCGTAATGTTCAAGCATGGTCGGACTTATGACTCATTTTCAATTAGAAAACACGAAAATTAAACACAAATATATATATAAAAATATATATATATATATATATTAATATATTTATAATATCATAACCTTTATATAATAACATAACATATCTCAACTTCATATTTCAAATTTAATTGATCTTGGAATTCGAAGTTATACAAAAAATCCTTTTTTACATCATTTCAGTTAAAAATTTTTTTTAATATTTGGAGCTGCAGAATGACCTCGAAAGGTTGAATAAAAAAAATAATCATATAAGCAAACAAATTTGGCAGCATTCGAACATGCTTTTTATGATTTAACGTGTATTTGGATTATCGAATGCACCGAGTATAAAAATTGACTTCTGTTGATGCAAATAATACGTTTGAAATCTAAATGACAGGTCTGGGAAGAATGACAGCTCTTTGTTAACTATACAATCGACATTATATTCTATGTCACATAAATTTCAATGATCATGGGCTTTGCCATATCGGAAATGTCCCGATAAATACTTAAATACTGATATAACTCAATTGCTGTTCTACATCTCTCGGCCCTATTTTACCTTTCTTATGCTTAATGTAGCTTCCTCTTAAGGGTTTATTTGATTTGACGTATGTGTGTGAAAGGTTCCGCGTCTTGATAAATAAACACCTTCCGTCACACTTGCAGCCACATACCTGGTCCTCTTTTGCCTCTCGGCGCCCACCAGTGCAGTAAACACTAATGTAAGCAAGAATAAGAGGTGTATTTCATTAACATATTAATAACATAAGGATACACAAAGGATGAAGAGTATATGGTATATGTCTTCTTTTGCTTAAATAGATACAGAAATAGAATACAGTAACACGATATAGTTAAGGAAGTGGAAAGATAGTAGCAGAAGTAAGTATATGAATGAGGTGGAAGTTGAGAAAGGCAATATGATATGAAATATTATATTTCTAGCCCTTTATAATATTTTTTTCATACATTATCATGAAATGGATTATTCATGCCATATAAGCCAAGCTTTGTGTTTATTACTGTGTAGTATTCAAGATAATCATATACGTAGCATAACGTGAATTGCACTGGAACCTGTTGAGTACAAAATTTTAGGACTATTTCCCTGTTATTGTAAAATGATAGTATAAATACATATATAAGCTAACTTATAATGTCCGACAGACCAACTGAAAATTATGACAGTTTTTGTTAGATGAAAAATATATATATATATTCATATATATAATATATATAAATTTATATTTATATATATATAACTGCTAAGTACAAGGGTGCGTATCATTTACAAGATTAATCATATCAACTTATATAGATATCTAGAATGACAGGTATAATTTAATCTTTAGGTCAAAAAGGTAATACAATCAAATAAAAGCACATAACTAACACACCATCGATGGTGTTAGTATATCACTCAATTTCATATGCAAGTTATTTGATTCACTAAAATAAGGACAAACAATTATTTTGAAAATAATATATATATATATATATATATATATATATATATATATACCAGACATGGGATAATCGTTATCAATATTCATAATCAATTACAATTGATTAAATTGTTTACAGAAATCGTTAATGTAATCGATTACATTTGTTTTAAAAGGAGAGTAATTGTTATCACTATCAATTACTCTCCTAATGTAATCGTAATCATGATAATTAGATATGATTTCATTGATTACAGTTTTCCTATTTGAAACAGCTACAGTTAATGTTTCCTAAAACACTTACCTTTCATGGTTAACACTGAAAAAATATCTTCACTAAGAGTGATGTATGCAGCTTTTGCGACTTCTGATAACCATGAAATCATACTTAGATAAGATACCTATGTATCTAATGGAAACTAGACGGATTGCTTGTGCGAGCATTTTGAGATTAAATAAGAGATTAATAAATGATAATCAACATTTTAATTTATTTTCTTTATTATGGTCATAATAATTTTGTCAAAGACCATGGTGAAGTGCACACGATTATAGCTTTTAGCCATTCTTTCTTGTGCAATTGATACTGCAAAAATGTGTAGTTATAGTAAGCAAGGTAATATTCACCTGCAAGGTTCCTCCTGTGCAAATTACTTCATTACTGTATGAGCATAGACTTTAAACCTAGTCATGATTTATTGCCCACACATATCCATAAACAGATACCTTTGTACAACACCTTGGCCACACAAACTAATATATGTTCAGTAGCTTACATGGTTTAAACGCATGAAACAACATATCGTACCTTTTCGTACCTTAAACAGTCAGATTTAACATTTGTATGGTGAAAATAAACAGACGCGCCCCTCTGTCTTCCTTGTGCATGCATATATAATGGAATATAAAACAAAACTCAAGGATAAAGGCATCCATTTCTATTAAGTATGTATGCCCACAGCCATTAGCTGCTCTAGCTGGAGAACAGCATTGGCTAACAACATTTCACACCTTATATTTACAAAGATATGGTCAGTGGTCTGGTTATTTCTGTTAAGTAATGTAAAGCTAATTAACTAAAAAAGGAAAATGGTATGGAATTTCCTGACCAATTTTTCTTTGTAACAAGATAGAATTAGATTCTCAATTGATCTACAGGCGGAGTCAAGCTCTTATCCGTTGGATATCAAAGCTTTAAATTTTAGCCACACGTTATCCACTAACCCAACACTGTTCAGGATGATTTAGGGCGATGGAAAACCGAAACCAAGAAAGCTCTGCGTGCCTTTTAAAGCCTAGCCGGTTATTATCGGAAGTTCGTGCCGAACTACGTCGAAATAGTAGTTCCGTTAACTGACCTTACGAGAAAATGGCAGCCTTCCAGCGAAGAGACTTCCAGATATCAGTAAGCGGTTCTACTTGAAATGCGACGCGTCACATGTCTATGTTGGGAGTATCCTCATGGAGGAGAACTACGGGATGATGCACCCGATAGTTTATGCTAGCAGAAAGTAACTGGCTAAAAAATAGCTACTCCATCATCGAGAAAGTGTTTGGCAGTTGTTTTGGATGTTCAGACATTTGAGATGTACCTGTCTTTAAGACCGTTCACGATACAGACAGACCACAGGTCACTCAAATATATAAGCAAGGCCACTATGTAAACATCAGGATAATCAGATGAACTCTGTTGTTACAAGGATTAAGGGTTTGAAATAGAGGCTTTCTCTGGCAAGCTTCATCATGGGCCGGATTTCTTAAGTAGGTATCCAGCATTAACAGCATTTGGTATTGTGAATATTTAATATTTATTTCTCATTTTAAGTGTATGTGTGAGCTTTAGCAATCTCATCTCACCATCTAAAACAACATTGAGGTCCATTCCTTTGTCCATTCCATATTGTATTTTGCATAAAATGAAAATATTTGAGATTTAATAATTTTAATAATGTTTCGATGATGTCATGAAACATTTAATAAAATATAACCAGCTAAAACAAAAATAGCTAAAAATGAAGGGGAACATCTGATTCATTAAGTCATTGTAAATAAAGAGACCAAAATTGTGTGAAACATTAACTAGAAATAATGTATAATACTCAATCGCCATATTAGTTTGTCACTTCCATATGTAATTTTCTGGGAAATTATTGAAAAAAATAACTTTAAGTCAATTATTAAAAAAAACAGGTGTTAACAGGTTGATGGAGCGGAGTATAAAACAATAACTACTACTACTACTATGCTTCTTTTTCTTTTTAGGATTGTTTAATTAAAACAAATATGAATAATAAATATAATATTAATAATAATTAATAATAATGATGATAATAATAATAATAATAATAATAATAATAATAGTAATAATCATGTATATGATCATATTGTTTATATAATATAAATCATTATTATAATTATTATATTATCGTCATTGAAACATTTTATAATTATAATCCGTATATAACTAAAATTTTCCTGTCTATATGTTTGTATGTTTGTCCTAGAACTCCCGGAGAAACGTGCCATGACAGTGGGCCAGTTTTTCTATTAGCGTCAGTCAGATGTCCTTACTTACAGAATGTTTACCAATTTGGCCCTTCCCCTTGCACATAATTGATGTGACGGCACGGACGAGCTACCACCTTGATTACGGTTGCTAGGTTTGGCATTTAAGCAAAGAAAGCTCTGTGTTTACACACGCGGTGCCGGCACTACAGTCATACATCGCATCAGATCTCCAACGGCATTGATTTTATTAAGAACACGCCCTTAAGTTTAAACTGTACACATGAAGGCGACAAGGATAATTTAATATAAAATTGAGAAGTTTGAAGGATTTGTGCATGTTTCTGCTCAATACTGCCGGCGTCAGACAATGAATCATCTGACACCACGCACCAGCTATGACATCTCAGCGGTTGTTCAAACTTACAACCATCTGTTTGAGTCTAGCATATCAAGTATAAAAAAATTTAACTGTTTTTTAATTATTATTACTGAGGGTGCAGTTTCAACAAAAAATTAAAGTTTGATATACAGGAAAATTATTGAATAAAGCATTCAATTTTACAAAGACTTTAAACTGAAATTAAATTTATTATCAAATATTGCATGTATATTGAGGATTCCGAACCACCCGGTTTATACACAGAAAGAAAAATATGTGTACAATACAAGGATAAATAAGAAAATGAAAAGAAATTATTTCATTTATGAGATAGATATTATGTTATGAAAGTCCAAGATCTTTTGTGGTGTGTCAAAGAAATGGTTGGACAAGAACACACACACACACATTTCTACCACATGCTCAGAGCGTGTGGCACTCTTCAAATGACTGAAATTTCAACGCATTTTTTAATTTAGCCTTTAATTATTAAAAGCTCACAACTGTGCACGTGGTTACCACTGCAAAATTACAACCTACAAGTTTTTCTTGCGATGATGTATCATTATAGCAATAAAGATTGGGAATTTATTTTTTTTAACAATTTTTCACACCATTGCAAAATTGTCCATAACAGGAATAAACACAAATGTTCAGTGATTATCAATTATCTTGTTTCTTGTTGAATAAAATAACTTTATAATTGATTTCTATTTAATTCTCATGGTTGTCATAATGTCACACATTATAACAAACATAAGTACCAGATACTATTTCATGACATTTGTGATTCCCAGTGCAATTTTAATAACAAATAAATTTGAAAATCTTGGTTTTTTTAAAGTTACAAAAACAAGCATTTTCCCTTCTCTTGACATGGCTGAAACCCAGACAGGGCACGTGCACGCTATTTCTGCCCTCTAACTTTCAAAAAGGTCGACGACCAGCTTACTGGCTTTCAGAGTGCCGTTACATACACCAGCGAGGAACGCAATTAATGGGGCTGTCCCACTTAGGCGACTCTACAGGCGACTACAGGCGACCAGGCTGTCGCCCCATGGTCGCCGATAAAACCGGCGACACACTTCCGCTACGACAATAGTCTACGGCAAGCTACGACTGTCTGGCGACATGCTACGACAACCGGCGACACAATCGCCGCGACAAAGGACAATCACTTACGACAACCTACAACCACATCTACGACAACTTATGACAACAATGGCGACAACCCACGACACCAGATTTCATGTTACGTCCAACCGCCACAAGCTTCGACGAGTCTCTTCCCTGTGCTATGAGAGGAGCCGGAGACAAGGATGGGCCCTCTATGAAGTACACCAGCCCACGACAGGACCTACGGCAACCCACGTCACCAGGCGACAGCCTACGACAGGCATCGGCCGCACAGGTTACTTGACGCAGCCAACTGTAACGCGATATAGGAAATGACTTGTGACCATAAAGACCGAGTTACAGTATAGATTTTTGGGTTCAATGTATTCTCTTGTACTGATCCATAATTCCTTGCCTAATGTAAAAGATTTTGGGCTGTTTGCCAAAATATGAATGAAACATTATGGGGGACCACTGCGATGTATTCGATATTGCTTGTATCACGATTCAATAAGGTTTACCGATCTAATTTATTAGTGCCTAGTGAGTAGGGTTGTCAACGCTAGGATAAGTGCAGCCATAGAATGCAATATTATTTTTTTCTTTTCTTCTTCATTATATTCAAGAAACGTTGGGATCACTTAATATTTTTTTATTAATACGTTTTAATGAGAGCCGTGATTAATTTAATTTTTTGATAGTCATTTTTGACAATATTTTATATAAAGAATTGATAATTAACGTAAATATTGCCAATAAACAGGTTGAGAACTTTATAGGCACTTGTCATGTTCTTCTGCCATTTGTTGGGGGAGGCGGGAGGGGGCAACAGGGGATCAAAAATCATAAATTATGCTTTATGATTATGACCCCCCCCCCCCCACCCCCCCACCCCCACAGTTTGGTAGATGAACACGTCAAATGCCTGTGGACGGCTTAGAGAGAACTGAACAAACCCAAAGAATTTCTGTAATATGATAGGCATTATAATATTAGAAGCCGATCTTATCTTTACATGGATTCGTTTTATCAAATAACAGCTAAAATCATTCGAGAATGTACTTTTAATTGTCTTTCAGAATTTCTTGATGATTTTTTGGGTATTTTTTGCCATTTGAATCATCAGAATTTCTTAGTCGACCGTCCAAATTCGAGCTCGCGCTTTGTCACACCGAAGCATTTTAACACTGGTAAAAGGGGCCTTGCATCTTTGAATGCGAACTAATGCTCACTGGTCACTGCCCACTATACAAAAAGGTGTTCAAGTAAACCTGTGACCTCATCATTTAACATTTTTCTCACCTATTAAGTAGAGACAAATTAACTATATTAGTGGTAACAAGAGAGATAGAGATATCATTATTATCATCACATGCAGACACATGAACACATGAACACATGAATACCTTGACTGAGACTGACTTGAGAGACCAGAGCCGGCTCAAGCGGTCAGGTAAGGCAGGCTAGAGCCTCGCCACTATTGTATATAAAATTTTCAGCATCATACACGTATATTATGTTTACCAGATAACCTCATCAAATAAAGGCAGCTAAATCAGGCAGAATATAGTGACCCTAAAAATGTTCGATGGTCTTTTTGTGCTGCTAAGTATATACTAAGTATTATTAACTGTTATTGCTTGGAAATGCACCATTGATGTTACCAGCTACCACTTCTGCTGCAAGCAGTAAGACAGGGGACAGCACTTCCAAAGAGATAACGGACAATCTACCAGATCAAGAACAATAATGTTGAAATGTGTGAGCAAGTCACGAGTGGGGCCATCAGATCCATTTACGATCAACTTCAAACGGTCTAAAGATTAAATAAAGCTTTACGATTCCTTCTATCCGATTACAGCCCCTTATATATGATGTCGAAGATATTTTTTGATAAATATCTAAGGCATTATCATATTCCCTTAACTTTTTACAAAAATCATTTCATTACTAAAGCAATAATTAAAAATCTGAAGATTATTTTTACTCACTTTAGCTAAATCCATCAGTTTTCCTCCTTGACTAACAGCGTGAATGTTTCCCTCATGCAATATGGTCTTACAGATAGCTTTACATGCATGCATGCATAACGTGTTAAGTTATAATACAAATTTAAAATCTATTTATATCAAGATTTTGTTTACAGCTCAGTATAGCTTTACAGAATAGGTTATTCAGCACATGGCTATTGTGATATGTGGGTTTTCGTTCATATTACTCTATCAGATAATCAGTCATATTTCACCCAGAAATGCACATAAACCGAAACATAAATGTGTTAACAATGTAAAAATAACTATCGTATAAGAATGTTTTCTGTGTAAACAATTACAAAGTTAACAAACATCGGATCAATAACATAAGATTAATAATCAATCGGAGGTTTACGGTAAGTCAATACCAAGAATATCCATGCCCTCCCCTCTATATGGATAGGAGCGAAAGTATAGCTGTACCAAAATTCTAAAAGGTCATACATACCATAGCTACATATTATACATACCAGGCTTTAGGTTTTGTATTGCCTGTGGTAGTCAAAAACAAATACCAAATTACAGCGAGTAATTTACAATTTATAGAAACCCTACATAAATGAGAACAGAACGAAACCATAATAAATAATAATATCAGCTTATAACTATGAAAATTTCATTTGTATATTGTAGCCATTAGATATCATGAATAAGTTTTAGAAATGTTAATTAGGAAGATGTTTCAACAATAAAAAGACAATAAGCAGTAAAATTCTTCACAAAATAAGGTTTTCACTATCTAAACTAAAAGAGTAGGAACAAAGGAATAAACATTTACTCTGACACACTTTTTGACAATTTTGGGACGGTTACCGCTTTTCCAGTCATTTTTTTATAAACAGAATCTCGGTGACTGAAAACTTCCCTTTACCTCTTTGTCTAAAGCCTGTCAAACGCGGTTCTCCTCTTTTTCCTACAATACTTATTTTTAAGGTTGTATTAATATTTGTTTTTGTATGTTTTTGTGAAATAAACTCCTTTTAACATAAAGTTTCTAAGAAAACCCATTAGATTTATTTGTTGTTCTTATGCTGCTTATAACCATAGTATCTTAGGTCGCATAACCATTTGTTGATATTACTTGAATTTTAGAATGGATATTTGCCCACCCGGGACAATTGAGTTCTAATGCATACACATGACTATCTACATTTTTAAAAGCCCCTCTATACCCAGGTTAATAAGACAGAAATAGGGCACGTCATCGTCAACTTACCTACATACACAGCAGTGTCGGGAGTTCTTTAAATATAACGATTTATTGTTTTCTTTTTATTTATTGTTGCAAAGACTGCATATTCTCCGTTATTTTTCCTTCGAGCGATCCACTGGTTATTTTTTTCTGCACTCCTCTTAATTTTTATCATTTTTTTATTTCATCCTACAAAGAAATAAGTGCTTCAGCTTTCATTTTTTGCATATATGACCAGGTTTTGACCTGTGATTATTATTTCCTATGAACACCTATGTCATAAAAACTGTTTTGATGCTTGAATTGAATTTCGGAATGCTTAATGTATTTAAAAGAAAATGAATATAAATTACCTTTGATTTGTAACTGTTCACATATAATATTGATCATAATTGTTATGTTGGGCAAATATACTTGTGTTAAATGGTAGTTCAAACAGGAAATTTTGGTCATAACATTGAGAGGACTTTGTGCCTGTGAACTTTTTTCATTTCCAGTTACACTTCATTGAAGGAGCGGATTCCGGATTTCGGATTTAGTTAAGGAGGAATGCAACACAAGAGGACTTATGAAAAAACCTAAAAACAGATTCGCTGGTCCGGAAAACGAGGGTCCAGGCGGAAAAAATGGTGTGAAACCCTTAACAAGAAATGCTTTGGCAGAAAACGGGGACCCCGGGATCCCTCCCCTGAATGTGCTTCTGCATTGACTACACGTACTTCAAGGACGGTTCGATCTGATGTTGGTGCCACTTGGGGAGAAGCTGATATATGAGCAAACACATCCTGACAATTCCATATATTATAATACCAGCAGATTTCCGGCTAAAGGTCAACTAAATATGCTATTGTCAAATATATCAATATGTTAACAATTTAAGGATTTAAGTGAAGAAATAGAAGTTGTGACAATACTTTAAATTATCTCTGTACGTATATTCTTGAACATAAACGTTTTAAGATCATCATGAGAGGTATGGACCTAAAGTTCGTTTCTGGTGATAACAATTATAACATAGTTTCAGTATAGTTTTGATTATATGTAAAATATTTCAGGAACTTCTCATATCGGTTGCTGTTACTTATGTGAAAGCAATTTCTATTATAAAACGTTATGGATGCCAGCCCGGTTGCAATAGTCGGTTTCATCTCAAGACTATTATATGATTTGTATTTAATTTCAAACTGTGTTGGTGATATAGTGGGTTAAATAAAATTTAGTTTTGATGCACTAATCTTTTGCTCTTAAGATTGACCTGTTGCAAAATGTTTACTAAGAATCTCAGACGCCACATTAAATGTGACATTATATAAGGTCATAATGGAAATAATTGGACATACGGCCTTCATATTTTTACATGAGATCCTTCAAACATCAGTGACCTTAAAACAAATTATGCTAGTACCAAATTGCGCCAGTTACTTTAAATAAAATCATCTGAGGAATCCACTCCTAGCTAGTTTGTGACAACATCAGCGAGGTAAGGCGGTCCGGAAAGATATCACCGAGGGCCGAGGGTGCGCATGTCCACTAGAACGACCTGAGAGAAAGAGAAATGGGAGCGCGACCGTAGTTTAGCTCACCATTTTACGGTTAAGAGAAAGGTAGTTTTCAAAAATAGAATGTTGCGAACGTCATAAAGGTATGCTTCTCTTCTATACATGGTTCATGTCGTTATCGTGAGCTTTGTGTGAGTGTGTGGTTATACTGCGTGGGCCAAGGCAGACAGACAATAGCTTTACCTATATATGTATAAATATAGTTATAATTTTATCATTGGTTGAATATATATATATATATATATATATATATATATATATATATATTTCCTCTCCGTCTACCTACCTCTTGTTGAAGCAACTGAACTTCATGAGCCTATTGACGTGATGGCACGGACGAGTTAGCTCCGCCCACCTTGGATACTGTTGCTCGGTGGGTCATTACACCAAGTAATCTTCCTGTTTATACACTCGGAACCGGCACTTTAGTCGTACATCCCATCAGATTCCAAACAGTATTAATCCGGTCAAGAATGTGTACACATGGAGGCTACAGAGATGTTTTAAATATAAAATTGAGAAGTTTGAGGATTTGCAATTTTTCTTCTTGATACGGCCGGCGTCAGGGAACGAATCAGCTGACCTCTCTCATCAGCTTTGAGATCTAAGCGGTTGGTTACAAATAACAACTTATTCAAGTCTACACGGACAAATTTGAAAAACAGCAATGCAAAAGTCGTTTAAATATTTGTATATCACCTAGGGTGCACTATCACAAAAAAAGAATTCAAAATGTCAAGGTAATGGGTGTTGCTTCTATAAAGTATAGGCGGCACAAGTAATAGGCATAATGATATGCTCGTTGCGTCATGGACAGGTTAACATGTAACAAGATGGCGTATCATTGCGGTGAGTGGTCTCACTTTTTATGTTTGCTATGGCTTCTGATCAATGTGTGTCGTTGCATCAATCTTTATTATACACGTTCTTTACTTTTCATTCTTCATTCTGCAAAAGAAATATCAGGGACTTAAAGCTTCTTTCACGTCATTTGTGTGTCAGATTTGCATATTTTGCCTGGGTGGGGTGCCGCGCGGAGCCTCATAATTTATTTGGGCCCCAGCTTTCTGCTGATTTATTAATTAACTATGTAGAGAATAAATTTTCTTCGTTAAACATTATCTTTTCTTCCACACCAATGTCTCTAAACTCGTTAAATGGCCATTTTATCAATGATAATGTATGAACCTTCTATTTTCCAATAGTAAACAGCAGCTCGTAACATTATGTACACGAGGAAGCACCTGAAAATTTAATATTATAAATATATGTTTTTTGGGATATTCGTCGGCCAGCCGGATAGGGTTTAGAGTGTTATTAGAGTGTTATCGATCTCAGTCTGAACCCTTATTCTACGGTTTCTTCCCTTATCTTTTCAGTTATATCAACCCACTTAATATATCAATATTGAACAACCACTTTGAAATCCCTTTTTGTAAAGGGAAGAAGAAATGATGTCCAATAAACTCTTCTGCATCAAAGTAGCCAATTTTTTTATGAGTTTTATTATGAGCACCACAATGGAAAGGTATGAATCAACATATCTAACATCAGTTATTCAATAAAAATTTATAAAAGTGGAAAATCTGGAAAAAAAAGCGTCAGAAATCCCGGCTAGAGTCCCAATTACACCTGCAATAGCAAAACTGTACTGCAGGCTAATACCGTTACAGGTACATTCTTGGAAATGAAGTAAAAGGTAAAAAAAAACTATATATCTATAATTACTTATAATGAGTTAAAATATTTACAGGTATTGCCCGGCAACTAACTGATTCCTGAAGAGTCAAGGAACAAAAACAATTCTAAGCATTTCCTGTGCATCTATCTGACATCAACAAGCATTTAAATAAATATGAAGCATAGAGTGAACAACAAATACCTTCATTACTGTGACGAGTGAATCATGTCGTTTTGTTAAATTATGGCTTATTTTTATTATTAGGATTAGCTGTATTTGTATTTGTTCAGCGAATGTCGATGGGCTGGTAAGGCTTATGGTGTCATGAACAATCCTGGTATTCAATATGCTCCAAGTTATACCAATGTTATGACATGAGCTGTGGCGAATTTAGCCTATTTAGTATTCAGTAACCTCATGAGTGGTCATTCGAACGTTCGGTGTCCAGAAGCTAGCCGGCCGCCAGTTGGAGACCAGTACCGCCAGTCCAGGACCAGTGTCAAGAGTTGGGGACCAGTACCGCAAGTTGGGGTCTATAACCGCCAGTCGGGGTCAAATATCGCCATTTTGGGATCCAGTGCTGCCAGGTGAGGTCTAGTGCCGCCAGTTGGGCTCAAGTACAGCCAGTTGGATTCAGTGCCGCCAGTATGGATCCTGTGCCGCCTGACGGGGTCCAGTGTCGCCTGCCCGGGTCCCTTTCTGCCAGTTTAGAACGTCCAGATATAAGAGTTTTCTTTGTGTGTGTAACCAGTATAATTCTTGTAAAGCTTAATAAGAACCCTATCTGATAGGTTGTTTCGAATTCTTTAATTACCCTTTGATATATTCTTTGTTGACTAGCCACTGCTTTGTGTTGTGTGGTGTACCTGATGCTTGCGTCTTAAAACCCTTACACACGTATTTGTACTTGGAAAACTAACGTCCGTAACATGTAAAAGTTAGTATAGCCTGCGTTATGGTGTTTGGACACAATGTTCTTTACCAGTGGTTGTTAATATACCGAGCGTTATGGTGTAGAACGTAGCTCAACCTGTACACGTTGGTATTCTCGGAGAGTTTATCGTGAGAGTTAAACGGCAACTTTGAGTCATTAAGAGTTTATTCTTTACATATAACAAGAGAGCTGTGAAGGGCTCGAGACTTAAGTGTAGGGCTTGGGAATTGATATACTGCAGTGTCGGGTGACATTGCCAATGCATTCTGCATCGCAGGTCACTCCGACCACTGAGGTTTTACCTTATTCCCTTGTTTTATCATCAATGTATGGCAGAAGTTCGGGAGGTGTGTCAACGAAAAGTGTCGTGTACTAACGGATTTTCTGGTTATGAGGGTCCGTATACCCTGTTAGGTAAGAACTCGTGATGGTCAGTTTGTTCGTGTAGTGTCACGGTGGGATGGAGGGGAACACTGGGTATGGGGCCTTCTTAAAATACACTTATACCCTAAAAGCTTATATATATTCATGAGTCTAATACAAAGAACGGGAATGTTTTGCTGCTAAGGGTTACACAAATTCATTAGCGCGCTTTATAGTAAATAGCCTGGGAACAAAGGCCCTTCTACATTGGCCTACCTCAAAGCGGTCATTCGGTGACTGTTTTTAATGCCCTTACTGTCTCACAACAAAATGGACTTTACCGACGAAAGTGGCGTACTTTCAATACATGAAATGATACAGCTGACCCGAGAAATAAAATAAAACGTGTACAGGTTGAGCGCCAACTGTGCTCTACATCCTAACGCTAGCTATACAACCTTGAACTTGAGAGGAACGTTGGGATTCTAAGTCCAAACACTCTGATGCTACTGTGCTAACGTGCACAGGTTTAGGGAGTTCCGCTTCTGAATATAAGCACGTAATTAAGCGTCAAGTTCCCCGGTTATATCCCAAACATTTTTCTTAACCTCCCGTTAACCCTCAAGAGCCTAGACCTCTTATCAATGTCACCTGAGAAAATTTGCTGTTGGAAAAAGCTGCCCTTATAAAGTGAAGGACATGGTTGTCTTTTGTTGAACCTTGTCTAGAAGAAATAGTATGTTTTTTGATGACGCACTTGTCTTATTAGCACTCAGTTATACAACAAACACAAGGCAGTGGCCAAGCAACAAACCATATATATTAAAATAACATAAATTAAACTACCTACCAGGTGGTATTCCCTTATATAAATATATGGGTTGCCCACAAAAAACAGTGTCCGTTTAAACAGTCTCTAGAAGGCATAAACTTGCAATACTTGACCCCGACTGGTGGTACATGACACCGAATAGATGCACTGGAACTATCCTGGCGGCACTGGACACCGAATGGCAAAGAACCCCGACTGATGGCACTGGATCCCAAGTGTATACCCTGGACGCCGAATGGCGGCACTTGACCCCGACTGGCGGTACTTGGTCCCGACTATCTGTATTTGGCCCCAACTGGCAATACTGGTATGTGACCTGCTGCTTGCTGGCTTCTGGGCACCGAAGGCTTTCAGACTGTTTATATCCGCACTATGTATGCGGCCCCCTTTAATACACTAATCCCGTGGAAGCTCATCTATAATCATAAGTCTTATTCAAAACCTGGAACTTCGTTGCTACTTAGGCTCTTCTATATTCGTAAGCGCTCTAAATATTTAATAGGCTTTGAACAAAGGCCCTACTACAATGCAATATCTCACAGGGGCACAATCAGTGACTGCTCTGATTTGCCCTATTGTTTCACGCTAAAATAAACCTGACAGACGAAAGTGGTCTACTTTCAACACATAAAAAGATACAGCTAACCGTTCTAGACAGGCTCAGGGGTAGAGCACAAGGCTCAAATCCAGGAGATCGTGAGTTCGAACCTCAGCCTAGGTGGTGAAACTCTGCAGACTTTATGGGGAAACTGTGCCCGACGGATCTGATTCACTCACAAACGAGTGCGCATTTCGGGGGTTCCTAGGTGTTATAGCGCAGCAAGGAGATGACACACCCTCCAGTAGGAGTGATACACCTAGCCTAGTTGACGCCAGAAATATCGCATGTAAGCCCCTGTCACGTATTTCGAAACCGGAATGAATTTCTGCAGATGTACAAAATAACTAGTTAAGCAAGCATTAAAAAATGGAGGCGGTTACCTTAGCCGAAAAAAAATAGAAAAAGATACAGCATACCCGAGAAATAAAAATGAATCAAAGTTAAACAAAACGACACGATTCATTTCGTGACAAACGATATTAAGTGTAAAATATTTATATACTCAATTATGAATACTGTGGCATTCATCAGATTTTCAATGTCTATCAATGATATGCACATGCTTCATCAAAATGCATGCTGTTCCAAAATACAGGTAGCTATGGTGGAAGATATCAATAAAAACAGTAGGACGGTATTATAAAGCTATGGAAGAATATTTACGGTTACTTTATTTTACTCATTTTTTTTATTTAGCTCTTTAAAAACATTTTTTAGATTATTTCGGGTATTTTTTCCCTGTAAGATCAATTTAAATGCACATAAATAATGTAAATCAGACAAATTATTTAAGTTTATGGTAATGGTCGTTTTGTAAGGCATCATGGCGGAAACAGATGCTTATTAGTTCATGTATCAGCCGTTATATGTTTTATTTTTCATATTTAAAACTAATTTACTATTGACTGTTTTACAGAACCATCCAGTATCCCGAAAAGGCTTCCTCAAAGTATATAGAAATTGCTTGATTTGTTGTTCATGTTTTTTTTATATAAATAAATCACAAATACACCAGTTTAATGAGATAATTCAATGCATACATATTAGCATAAATTATTAGAAATAAAGAACAAAAGATATCCAACTCATGTTCGTGTGATGCTTGGCCGAAAATGAAGAAATTTATTAACCCTTCAACATATAAGGATAGTTTCAGTACATGCCTTTGGCAATATTAGATGGTCCATTTGTAGAATAAGCCAATTTAACGATAACGTTTTTAATTATTCCAGTTCAAATAAACACAGTGCATGCAACTGATGACTACAGAAGATGTGTACACAGGACAATGCTCGCCATAAGCCAATACAGTCAATGAATAATAATAATGAACTTCTTCAGTCAGAACAGTAATAGAACTCCATGCTGTCAGGGTTGATATGGCTTACTCATTTAGCATCAACAACACAAAAAAATGGACAGTGTTTGAGTAAAAATGATTGACAAAGGGTTATAAGTAGTTCATGAAACGGACATTTTATAAACTAACGACTCTTGAAGATACATGTGCAATCGTGATCACATCATGTATCAGTAAGTATAAAATGAAAAACACGTCTTGTGAAAATTGTTTTGTAAACATCAGTTATTGATCAAGACTTATACGTTATTAATTTAACAATGCTGCAAACTTGGACAAAATTGGTATGTACTTGACCTTTGTATAAAGAAAACACACTTAGCTTAAATATTTAAATAAGAATTTGAAATAGGCTCAGTAACAGGCTCAGGTTAAGGTAACAAATAAAACTAAAGAGTATTTATTTGCATATTACTAAACTGTACAGCTATAGCAGAAGTTGTATTATGAAGATATACCATTTAATCAAACTTAATACATGCTTCTCAATTTCATACATTGGACATTAAATCTGAACAAGTTTGAATATGTTGTAATCGAAATACTAAACACTCCCTACTAAAAGAAAAAAATTATTAATATATATATTATATGAATATTTTTACTAATTTATTCAGATTCATGTCATCTATCTGATTTAATATGTTAACTAAAAATTTGTAACAGAAATCGATTCCCCTTGACCAATTTAGAAAAGTTTTCCTCTGAAAATTATCTAATTATTATTGGATTATACATGTCTATAATGGCTGTTTCGACTGATATATAGCCTTGGAATTTTTTGGGTCGCCACCTAGCCAAGATGCCAGAGGAAAAGTACAAAAATCAATTCTTAGTTAAATTTTGATACAAAGTTTTGAAAAGAAAAGTATTCTGCAAAAAAATATTAATGAAAAATTGACAGAATATAAAATATAGAAATAATCAAATACGCTATATAGGCAACCAAGTCAAAATAAAAATAAAGAGGTACGATTAGATGGTTACCACTATTCAACATATTCCAGTTTGGTAGGAAAAAGAAAGTGCTGCACATTAATCTTATTTATAAATAATAACAATAATTATATTAATAATAATAATCATTATTATTATTATAATTATTATTATTATTATAAAAATAATAATAATTATAATTATATTTATTATTATTTTAATTATCATTATATTATTATTTTTATTATTTTACTATTATTATTCTACTTTCATGAGATACTGACTTCTTCTTACAAACGTAATTATGAGTTACACAAAACATTATGAAATTACAAGGGAAATCATACCCTTAAGATGAAAAGTGTAACGACATAACTGCATACCACTCGGGTAACGACACGCAAAGAGCGCCAATTTCCGCATTTTATGTTGTGACTGATCTAAGTGACTGACCTAATATTAACAAATCCTTTTATCAAACACCTGCATATCAAATGATCTCCCTTGATAAATGATATCAGTTCAGTATAATAACATTGGTACCATATCTTAGACGCATACACATTGTATCATATCATCCTTTCTATTGTGAAAGTCAGAAATAAATGTAAAAGCCAATGATTCATGCCTCCTTATCAATAACTCAACTTTATCAATAAAGTATCAGTGCAAATGTTGAAACCAGATATACTCTTTACTATTTAAACAGCATATCGAATATCAAAATGTGCGATGAGAATCGCATGGTATAATATAAATACAGCTAAATATATCAGATTCTGACACCAAATCAGAATCTCAGTATGCAAAAAGGAAATAACATAACCTTAAACCTGTTTTAATTTAAGAAATTTTTCCTGCTTACAAATATACCTAAGCGGGACGATGATTGTATTGCTCAGACGGTACGAAGGTAAATTATGTTACAACTGCAGTGCACTTGAGGGTAGACATCAAATGATTGATTAATTAAAGTTTTACTATTTAATCATTTGGTTAATTATCATACACGCATATACCATTCCCCATATAACGCTATGAATTAAACGGTGCAATAAAGATAAATAATATGACCTTTAAGTTGAATGATATGTATAGGTCAGGATTAATCCAGACATCTATATCGAATGGATAAATTTCAAGCAAATAAACACGTTAGACATTTATTAGATACCACTAATAAGCATTTTAATCTCAATGAACGCAACATACTTTATGCAGACCTATCTGCAGCCTCTATGGTTATTCTTATTTCAAAAATAGGCTCCGGATAGAGTTTCCGACGTTAATGCTTCTGTATTTTCTAAAGTATTAAAAATAGCAGAAAAGTATGAGCTTATCACAAAAATATTTTCGTACCCGGAACGCTCAAACACATTTTTTCCATTTTAGACTTTAAAATAAATCAAACTATCTAACAAGTGTAGTTTAATTTTTTTGATCCACTCAGCCAATGATACATGAACCGAAGGCAAAATATTAAGAAAGAAAGCCGTTCCTACTCTTACACTTAACTTCTTGACACCTTTGCTCTCTGGCTCCATCTCAATGCACCCATTTTAGTCAGAACTTTCTATGCAATGTCAACATATGAGATTTTTGTTTATCCAATTAGATTCAATTTTCTTTGTGCTCTTTCACTCATTCCTCTCTTCGAGGTGAGTGACTTCTTCCGTAGGGACTGTAAAAGTTGTTTTATTACTTTTACCATTACTTTCAATTTCTAATTTTACATCTACCTGTTACTTGAATTTTACCATCTATTACTTCTACAATGGTACATTTTACTATTTCTTAAATTTATAAGGCAGGGTATGGTGTAAAAATAAATGGCTATTATAAGATGAAAAATTCTTAACTGTTTAAAACATATATCAAGTAGTATATTTTTGTTTCTATTAATTATACATATAAATGGAAGCTTTGAATGTTTACACGTAATTCTACCTAAAATTATTTTCAACTAATTAGATTTGGTTGTAGCACTGTAGAAGATTTTTTTTTCCTAAATCTCTGCCCAAAATTGAGTTCAAAGAAATAATGAGGTATCTAACTGGAAAAACGAAGCCTTGAAAAACATTGCTTAATCAGCTAACAACAAAACGATCTCTTATCTGAAATTGGGCAGTATAATGATTTTATTTTAATTTTATCTTTACAGTCACCCGCCCCCGTCATAGAACAGCTAGAAAGTTACTGCAGTATGGACTCAAAAAGACAGTTATCCTCATTGCAATTTTATCAACGTGTACTTACATCTTCTTGTATTCCTTCGCATATCAACAACATACACGACACACAGAAAGAGTTAATATAGAGAGCAAATATAATAACAGTGCAGCTTCTTCGGATTCAAACTTTATCGCAATATGCATGGGCATCAGTTATCGGGGAAAAGCTCTAGAAGATATGAAAAACAGAAACGAGGCAGAAATATTCAGATCCTTTTTACCATCATTTTGTTCTTCAATTACCAAGGGTTACAACTATCATTTTTATTTAGGTTATGATTTTGATGACCCGATTCTATCCACGTTGAAAGGTTACTCTTCGTTCAACAATACGTTTACTGATGTAATTAAAAAACATTGCACTTTTCCAAAGAACATTACCCTACAAATGGTAAAGTTGTCTCACTCAGGGAAACCTGCATGGGCACAGAACGACGCCTGTATGGAGGCTTATATTGATGGCGCCGAGTATTTGTACCGAGTAAATGATGACACAGTGTTTACGTCATCAGGATGGACAGAACACTTCATTAAGAAACTAGCGAATTATACCCCAACAAATGTCGGCGTGGTTGGACCCACTCATACCTACGGAAATACAGCCATTTTAACCTATGACTTCACCCACCGTACGCATATAGAAATATTTGGCGTCCACTATCCCCGCATATACAGAGCATGGTTTGCAGATGATTGGATTACACATATATATCAGCCACACCGTACTTCCAAATTACCATATGTGACTGTGAAACACACAGGGATATATGGCAGACGGTACATGCTTTACAGGAAATTCTGGTCGCAGTTCAGAAGTGTGGAGCAAAGATCAAAGATTTCAATAGAAAGGTGGGTAAAACGTTGTTACACATTCATATGATTGGAGTAATAAAGATATGCAGTTTAAAATAAAACGTAAACAACAAAATAAACTGCCTGGCTGAACGTGCCTAATTATTTTCAGATATAGATTTGTTGGCTGCAATCTTTTTGAAATACAATGCAAAAATATAAGTATAAGATGAAGTCATATTGGCTTTTGGGAGTAGTTGAAACAGGACGTCAATAAACTATGAGCTAAGTTCTGATGGTTTTGAGTGCACGCATTTATTGTCATTTGTCACTCTAAGCTCTTACAGTAACCGAAAATACTGTATCAGTTGTATTTAGGCATATCTGGAGCCTCCTAAAAAGAGGAATGGTACATTTTTGCTCGCAGAAAATAAATTATCATAAGTTGCGCCACCTGGAGCCTAGAATAATAACCCATTATAGGAACCAAATTCCCGTAAAATACGGGCTCAAGGCGTCACCTGTTCCTTAGATACATAATTTTAGACATAACACTATTTATGCGAACGCTTGAAATGGTCAGATTTTGAGTTCTTGAAATTAAAAGTTCCTTCAAGGAATTAAAGAAAACGACTTTATTTATAACCATGTAGGCACACGATCACTTATAAATATATACACAAGGCAAAAACGTAAAATGTTATTTTATCGGCCTTACATTGGGGAAAGGCAAATTATCACCTTTTGGTTTTGCAAAAATCCGGTCAATTCAAGTAGGGCAACTTGTAGCCATGAATTCACGCCTTTATAGGCTGGTTAGCTCGTCCTGATGTCGTTACACGAGGTATAGGCAAGAACGCACTTTTACAATTACCGATCCGTTTTGCACCAATACCAACAAACCAAAGTGTAATTCCATCCATATGGTAACATGTCAATTGCTGTGTGTTAACAGTCCAGTCCCCTGCAGAACTAGAATGTGATCATGCTCATGTTATCTGATTTGAGAAAGTACACGCTTACCTAACGACCGGTCTGGTTTATCATGTAAAAGAATACATGTAGGACACAAGGGGTTCTCAAAAATAACGATATATTTGAATTTTAATAGGGCTCTCCCAAACGATATGAAAAGGCACTCTGACTTAATTTTAAAGCTGCTCGAAATAGGATCTTTTTACTAGGAAGCCCAAAGAAAATGTCTTCCTGTCCTGATTTTGGGTTATAAAGAGATATTACAATCCCGCGTTGTTTCTTTATAATTTTCACTGCGCCCACGTATACGTAATACATGGAGAATATATTACTAGGCGACATACCTGTATGATGACGCGGGTTGCCATGTGACACACTAGCTAGATAACAGATGCTGCATTATATATTGCATATTTCATAATATATTAAATAAAATCTTACCGGAAAGATTCTCTATGTTGAGAAGAAATATCCGTATTATATATTGACTGACAAAAACATATAAGGTTTTCGTATAACTGCTGCCAGTTGGCTATATTTACATCCTTATAGACAAAAGGTGAATTAGTAAATATTAATAAAGTGAGAATATTGGTTGATCATATCAATACTTGCTACTGCTACCAGCAGAAACACATAGTCATATTGAGAGTGAACCCAGTATTTATGTTTGATTTTTAAATTGCTGCTCGTCTATGGAGATTGCATTGTCATTTAGTTTAATATAGCAACATATGTTACATGAAGAAAAAAATAAAGTCTAGGGCCGGTTTTAGGGCTATATAAAGACATATATCATTTTTTACCATGCAATTGTTTGTTTGTTAATAAATTGGTCGTTTCTAATTTCATCTATCAATAATTAATAACTTCGTAATTGTCATAGAAATATCGGAATACTTTTACTTGCAACATTAATTTCTATGAAGCTACTCGCGTTGGTTATGACCATAAAAAAACAGTGATAAGCTTTTACTCTATCCCATCCAGGTATATCAAGTACAAAACCTCAAGCCGGTCAAGAGTAGCTCCAGATGGGAAGAAGGTCGTCAGTATGTCACTGTATGGAAACAACAGAACCTACACATACGGCGCCATCAGGAACGCCCAGCTACTACCGATTGTGTTCCCCGGATGGACGCTGAGGGTTTATGTTGCTGCTCCCGGAAGTCCCTTGGCAGTGCCAGAGAAGATCATCCGATCACTGGCTCGGTTAAATGTGGACCTAAGAGAAATAAATCCTACAAGAACCAATATTCCGCCTAGCATGTGGCGCCTCCTGGTGGCTGATGATCTCAAGATTGATTATTTTATTATACAGGGTGCCGATGGCAGACTTTCGGAGAGATATTATAACATAACTGAAAGATTAATTAACCGGGATGAACCGTTCATATGTGTCCGTGATCACGTGACACATTGTAACTGCACGATTCCCAAGGGATTGTGGGGCGGGAAACCTGAATGGTTTCAGGTACCTCAAATGATGAAATCGATTCTCACTTTTCTTCCGAAATCAAACCTAAATGAAAAAAAATTTCTGAGAGAAACATTCGAAAACAGAAACAGTGCCACCAGGGTACAATGTGAAAATTTAATAGATTGTGAGAGATCTCATATTAAATATTATGAAAATAATACTAAACCTTTGATGTATATTGGTAAGTTACATGATGAGTTTGGAGAATCCAAGGAAACACAAAATAGATGCGTATGACAAGCAACGTAGCATAAATGTTGCCCAAAACATGGCACAGACATATACATCGTTTCTCCGGCTTTTTAGCTTGAATTTTTTTCGATAAGTCTATTTATCTACTGATCAATATCTGTTCTATCTGATCAATAAACTGTAAAAACACGTTTTTTCATATAGAGTAATACTAGGATTGTCGATTCATAGTTATAGATAAGCAATGATGCTCCAGTCAAAGAGAATGTTTGTTTCTGAATATTGATTTTAAATGTTAGAAAATGTATTCTAAATCATAAATAAATCTAGGAGTAGTGGTGTGTTTAAGAAAACCACTTAACCTGTGCTAGTGAAATAATATAGGCAAGTCTCCAATCTTCAGTATTTAGAAAAACTTTCGGAGATTAATGGTAACTGACATTTCCCAGCACATGACAAAATGCTTCGATTTGTTGAACATTTTCAATCTACAAACACAAGTAACTTTTCAACAGAAACGGTACTGTAAAATGATTTTAATGATAGCCTAAAGGTAGTTGATAATTCGAATGCTCTTATTCTGTCCGTTTTAGACCTATTTGCTGCTTTAATACTATCGACCATAAGATTTTGTGGAATTGTCTGCATGAGAGCTTTGTCCATAGTTCAGCTTTGAATTGAATGGAGTCTTGCTGTGACACTGAACCTATTTTAATTGGAAATCCATATCTGAATCAAAAGATTTAAAATAGTGGGTACCCCGTTAGTACATATTATGATCAAAGATTTTAAAAAGATACATATTTGCGGTATCATATATTAATCGTAAAACTAAATAAAATCATCACATATATGCAGATGACACACACACACACACACATATATTTATGATTCAGGACCTTAGATTTTATGTGTCAGACAAGAACAATATTTTGTGGGTAATAATGAGAGAATGAAAGTTAATTATCTTAAACTTATTGAGACAAACATTGTAGTTATAGTCAATTCAAGAAAGGTGGCAGTTTTTTTTTATAAACATAGGTGCCTATCTGATTGCACCTGTTTCTTCTGTATGTTATCTTGGACGTATTTTGGATTTCTATTCTGAAGGAGTAACAGAAGGTGGCTTTTTTATAGGATTATAAATTCGTCGTTGCTTGCAAATGGGCGGTGTAAAGACAGTGATCATTATCTAACAAAAAAAAAGAGTCTTAAATAAAGGTAAAAAAAAAACTCAGCATATAGTCATAGTCAAAACTAAGCCTATATAACAAAGATAAATCCAGAAATATGCTCATCTTTTTACGTCATCTGTAATTCCTAACATAATTGGTTTTAACTTGGCGAAGAAAATGCGATATTCTGAATTTTATAAATTTTCCAAAAATAATGCTCCAAATTTCAAACGTTAAATGGACCCTCGATAGATGGATGCCAAGCGAAATACAAAATAATGATAAAAATTAATATCATTTCTTAGATAGCGAATTTTCCATTACATTGTCATGACCAAAAGCTCTTTACATGGATAATGGACAAAAAAAAGATAAGATGAAAATTTATGCAAACTACAATTCTTAAAGTTTCAAAATCACTGAAGGAAAATAACCAGGTTAAGACTAAGAATGGAGACTAAATTTAGGTTAAAAACGAAGTTCTTCTTTTAATAGATATGTCTTAGAATGTGATTCAAAAGCTGTGTTGCACGTTTGGCATTTGATGACACTTGGTACAAAGTTCCACCGAATTGTTCAAAGTACCTTAAAAAAATTATTTATATTGACTTTGAAAGCTTCAAGTTTTATTTAACTTTGAAGTTGATGTCTGGACTCTTTCTTAAATAATTTCTCCTGTAACTATTTCTCTTGTAAATTCTTTATATATTGCTTATTTTTTCAATCTATCTCTTTCAACTGGCTTTGTACCTGAGGACTAGAAAACAATAATAAGCACCTTTTTAAAAGAATATTATATCTTACTCGATAATTCTATATTGGTACAGTTCTATAAGCTGTGTATTTTACATATATATATATATATATATATATATTTATATATATATATATATATCAATATGTTTAGATCAGTATTTTATACATAATTTATATTCACGATTATATGACTGAAAACATATTATGGATATATCTGTCTGTGGTGTTTCAAGGTGTCTATGTATATGTGAAACCATTGCCCGAACCACTTAGAAGTGGTAATAGACCCTAATTTTAGAGAATAAATGTTGTGCCGAATAATGTTGAATGCAATCGGACTGGTAACCATCTGTCAGGGGGTTATTTTTTTTTTTTTGGAAAGCGTGAGGTAATCACAATTTAGCGAAACCAACATAGCATTAATGATAGGCCGTTTACCTTTTTCAGTAACGCAGATAACTAGTTGTTAGAAACTCTCATGGGTGTCACTAATATGTCATAAATATTTATATGCCAGAAGATATTACTCTGGGATGAAGTTAAAGTCGTAAAGTTAAAGCTCCAAACATTGGCAAACGTTAGTACTTTGTAAGCTAAGTTCTGCATATAATTGCTTGTGTCTAAACGAAAACGAAACTGTTAATGATGGTTGTTAAACCGTATTTATTGATTACTTTTTCTGATATCCTAGGTAAAACGATGTTATTTGTACAACGGATATATATATATATAATAAGTGATACAATTTTATTTGTACAACGTATACCTATGTATATACGATGGTGTTAAACATAAAAGACATCTTATGTTGAAATGAATATAGTAAATACGCAACTATCAGGCTGAATTACCAGCTACTGCACTGATACATTTGCCTCCAGGGTTTATCTGTGATAGGCGCTGAAGTCAATCAACAAACACTATATGGCAAGGGATTGTACGTTGCCACATGGTCACGGGTAGCACAGGGTAAAACAATATACATATTAACCTGACTGGATCTATAAATATATCAATATAACAAGAATAATCATATGTCAAATAGGAATATTTAATATCACTTTTTAAGAAATACAAAGCTAATAAATGGAGAACCTAAATTTGACTTTCAGAAACTTGTCGAGATCTATGTCGACACTTACTTATATGTTTATATATGTTTTTGTTAACGACTCAATGAACACACCGAGAACAAATGAACATGCTGAAAATAAAGAAAAAAAAATGTTTAGTTGGTAGTAAGTTAGATTACTGCAATAGTCTGTTGCTTGTTGTCCCTCAGAGCCAGATTGGTCAGATACAGTTTGATTTGTCAAATGTGCTGCTAGTTATTTCACTGGATTAGACCGGAGGGAACACTTAACTAGTACAGTCATAAGCAGAGTTTTGACATGTTTTCTTTTCTAGTGTTTACTTGATTTTATAGGTGGCTTGAACAATTGATTGTTTTGCTATGGTTAAAGAATAAATGTTACCGTTTTTGTGATTACAATGATGTTGATTATTATTATCATTATTTTTATTATTATTATTATTATCATCTTTACAACTAATGAGCTACCTGATTCCGTTCAGTATGAGGGGACCCGTCAAAATAATGGAAACTCATTCAATAATGACCCCTGGCAGGACATGAGATGAACAAAAGCTTCGCAAATGGCGTTTTGCAGCAACTAACCTTTCAACCTCTACATATATGGAACCATCCACCTCTGGTATATTTTATTCCCATTTGTCAACATTACTGTGTTTCCAACAGTTTGTTGAAAAAAATATCATACATTTTTTTATATAGGCGTAATAAGAACCTGCTTTTACAGGACTTACCCTTAGATCATAAACGTATACAAAGAGTAAGCAAGAAATCGCGTAAATTCTTTTGAAAGTTTGGTGAATAGGCCCATTGAGGGTGCCTAGAGGCTAAGTAGCGAACGACGAATGAAGCTATTTCTTGGCCACGGACTTGCACCGATAGACTATGGGCCAACTATACCGTTCTTAATCTGGTGTCACTAGAAAACGCATATCAGACTTTGAAGGCAAGTCTAGCGAACCATCCTGTTCTGAGACTGCCTGATTTCGATAGGAAGTGTCTCGTAGGTATGATCCATCGGAGGAAGGTCTTGACATGACGCTGCTCCAGGATCATGATAGTGTATTACATCCGTTCGCATACGCAAGTTGCAAACTATAGCCAACAAGTCAAGTCAACTCGACTGTCGAGCGTGAATGTTTGTTAATTTTTTGGATGATTAAAAAAATTGACATGTATTTGGCTATTCTTAACGTGAAACCGTGTACGATCCGAATCCGCGTCTGCTGCATTTTAGGACTATTCATAGGACTATTCTCCGTGACTTGTTTTAACACGCATTGTTCTCGCGTCCCCTTCTCTTGCTTAGTTTTCATTGCCCGGGTGTCTATTGCCGAAGCAAATTCTCGAGTCGGCTCAACTACATGCGCATCTCCTGTCTCGGTGTAAGTGGTCAGACCCTGGCCCGTGAGGTTTGAACTGACGTCCACGACAGTCGCGATAATTAAATCGTAGAACGAGTTGTCAATCACGGCGGATTCCGTTTCCCTCATGAAACCGGACATTCTACATCTTCTCACAGCCATGCGGCTTAGCGGTTTACTATTGTGCCGGAACCAAACTCTTACTCACTGCGACTCGGTACAACCGGTGTTTCGCAACGCAGTAACATTCGACACCAAATAATAATGCCCTGAAAAGTCGTCAATGCATATTCATCACCAATCCGAGCCGCAGGGTAGAACTCTTGGGTCGCTGGGCAACATCTTCCTTAATCGCATCTCATTGACGTGTATCACTGACTGTACCTACCAATTTTATGTCTGTCTAAAGCGGGTTTTACACTGGGTGTATGTACCATGGCCTGTGTTGAGACCTTCCGGCTTGACCTAAATCGGGCCTTTTAATCAGACCTATTTCAGGCTTTCTACATGCCGATATTTTGTGACCTATTCCGCCACATCAAAAACATCGCATTTGCTGCGAATGCCTTTCTTCCTATGTGACTCCTGCGACTGGTCTCATTTTTGCGCTGCAAGTTCGCATACTTTACCCCAAGGAATCGCTACGTTTCGAGCAAAACTATGCATCCGGTATGCATTACAACGGTCGGGCAAACTCGACCCTTATAATCGGCGGTATCATTCACTCTCATCCTATATCCCTTCAATAGGGTTAACTTTAAACTATCGTAACACTATACCCTTTTAAAAAGCACTGAAGTTGAATGTCCACCTTTCTCGCGGATACTCTTGGCTCACTTCCAAATAATCAAACATCTCGAGATACGCATCAACCCTATCGATCGATTCATCAAACGGCAGCAACTAAACTGTCTGAAATTGAACACGTGCTGCCTTGTCTTCTGCTTGCTACATATCATGATCCCCAACTCTGCTTACTCTCACTCGTGCCCACGAGCATCCCGTTGTAAATCTAACTTATGCTCACAAGCCCTAGCATGCTCCTCTCCCACTCCCTCACGATCCTCTCGTTCGTGACCGGCTTCCTCTTTAGCCTGAACCAAGGAAATCTTCATTCTGATTCTGATTCTGATGAAACTTCTGTAAATCCTTCCTTGTATAAACGATCGCACTCCCACAGTCTATGATCTAATTCAAAAGGTCCATAGTGATACAAATCGCGTGACGCAGACGCACGAAAGTTACGATATGACTACGAGGTCTACGTCTCGACCTGATTGGTAGCACGAGTGAACTCTATGCATCCCTTAAACACCACGAACTAATTGACTTACACGAATTCCGACCAAACAGGATATACAAACCTTAAAAACCAGAAATGCTTGTAGTACACGGCAAAATGACACGCTGCTTGAACGTCTGCCAGATCTTGGCGATAAAATAGTTAGGGGGGGGTTAAAACCATATCGACGGAGTCACCTCGCACGGCAGAGTCCAAATACCCAAGGTATATAAAAAATTCCCTTAAAAAGAAGTTTAAGAGCTTGCTTGTGACAAAATTAGAATAATAAGACGCCAGACGCCAGGATTATATAAATGCTTAGGACCAAGTAAATCACAGGCTTAGATCTGGTGGTAAATTAATACTAGGATCTCATATAAGAGGAGAGTAATGATATAAGGAATTTGACAGCGACGTTGAAACGCTTAGACCACAGATATTTTACAAAAAAAATACAATAAACGGAATGTTGTTAAGGAAATGGTTAGTTTTATTTAAATGTAGAACTCTCTGTATCGATTTTCATTATTACCTGTCTATTCAATGCCTTTTACAACCAATCACTTTGCTAAAGCGGCCACTGCAAAGTACATAGAAGTTGCTGAAATGTATCTGTTTTGTCAAATATGCTATTTAGCTATGTAGTTTGCATGAAGGTTCAGTAATTATAACTACTATTTAAATTATTTTTGATTTATTGTTTTGTTTATGACATTGTTGGACCGTAAATATGAAGGAAACCTTGAAAAGTTAGATGTTGACATGTTAGACATGGAACAATGTCGCAGTAGAAAGATATGCCTCATATGTACTCAGCGGGGACCTCATGACTGAGATGATGCATCATGCCCGATTAATTAGACAAATGTGTATCTCATGCAGTTTGCTCACACCACATACCAGCCAGTGTGATTTCACTGATTTGTCGATAATGCGTTAATATGGCGAAGTATTGCCTACAAAACCCGTACGTCAAAATCCCAGAATGAATCCCTGGCTTTACAAGAACCCTTTTTTAAGCCCACATGCAAAGGGAAAAATCGAACATATGGTCTTGTTTAATTTGCACGTGACCAATGCATGAGTTCTTATTTTAAATATGCTGAGGGAAGTGCGTGGGTCTCCGGTACAAGAGAATCCTGAATGCGTCCTGCTTTAACCTTGGTCGTATAATTTTGTATAACAATTAATGCACGTTGTAAACATACAATTGGACAGTAAACTGCAAATGGATATTAATCTTTGATGATTAACCATTCTGTACGTATCCACACAAAACCTGACTTATTATCTTTGTTATTTGCCCTGCTTCACTGTCAATATATATATATATATATATATATATATATATATATATATATATATATACGAGTTGGGTCCGAGTACTTTTAAGGTACTCGAGAACGAGTACTGAGTACTTTAAAGGTACTCGAGTACAATATTGAGTACTTTTGCACTTTTCCAAAAGTACTCGAGTACGAGTACCGAGTACTTAAAATGTACTCATTAGTACTTTATTGAGTACTTTTTGTTACCAAACTTGTTTAATGATGTTATTAAATTAAATATATACTAAAAAAGTAAAATATATTTTTATTAATGAAACCCATGGCAAAATAAAATTATATACAATGTTATATATTGCTTAGTCCGAAAAAATCTGGAGAAATGCAAACTCTAGGGCATATAAACAGGCCATATACAGTTGAAATATATCAAAGCATAAATTTATTATAGCATACCGTTTGCATTGAAGAAACATCTGGTTTCCTAGGTTCTCCGAAATATTTCTTAGCCAGGACAAGATATACAATTTACTTAATGTTGTATTATGCAAATTTAAAATGTTCAGAAACTACAACATAAAAAGTTATGTAAAATTAATAATATCAAATTTATATTGTTAAAGGAAATTTTACTGACATTGTTTAAAGCATATAACCATATGTTAAACATAAAAAAATCATATAATAATAACAATGATAAAAATAATAATAACAATAATAATAACAACCATATGCGATTGTTTATATAATATCCACTTATGAAAATTGGTGGCTGTTGCCTAATGAAGATATTTAATGACAACCGGTATATGTGACAATTGTATAAAACAACATGTCTGACAAACTGACCATGTCATTCACCATGTGTAATAATTTATGAGTATTCACTACAGTTACATCAGTGGCATATTACATCAAGGAATGAGGCGATAGTAATATGTAATATTAATAGAATGTTACAGGTTTTCAAATTTAGTAAAAGGAATATTACTTTAGGTAGAAAAGAAATTTGAACTAGTAATGGTAATTGTGGCCCCAAGTAATAGAACAATAGCTATTACTTTTCTATTCCAACTCTAGGCTAACACATCTGATGAATTGAGTGTTTGTTTGATCAGGTTGATAGAGCACAGTAAAGGGCCCAGTCTAGTGTGATTAGTTAATGCTGGGTGCTTTCATGGTCCAGTGGACGATAGACTGAAGTCTTTGGCTTGAGGTTAACCCCTGGTTCTCTTTAATGATTCATAAAGTAGGCTTGGTCAATAAACATTGGAGAAGTCCTTTGTAAGCGTATACAAAATGTTGGGCAAGTTATTGTAAGCTGATAGTAGAATGTGATGCTGCAGCCTATGTTGTAGTAGCTACGGGGTGTATGGTCTGGTAGCCACAGCTTTTCATGGGTTAATCAGTTGTCTGTCAACAGTTGAGCTTTAATTGCGCCACAGACTGTGTACAGAGCTCATCAATGACTTGGATTCCCACTGTAAATCTGCTAAACCTACAATCACATTTTGTCTCATATATAAAATCTATTCAACTTGAATAGCCCAGGCCCTGGAGTACTACTAAGTTAATGTTATGATGAACCGGTTCTGAGTATATTTAATTGTACTGAATTGTGGCAAACTTTAACTTTTTTTATTTTCGGATCTTTTAAAATAAGAATTTTTCTCTTAAAATATTACTCAGTATGAATTTGTTGTTTTAATGTTTTATTGAACACTATATGTTGTATATATCTTGCTGGAAATATATAATGCTGTGTACATGAATTGCATAAATTTATTAATAATAAAATAGATCAATTTATTTATATTTTATATTAAATAAAAGTAATAGTATTAGTAATAGAGGCCAAGTGATAGTGATTGTACTAATCATGGATGCTAAAATGCTGTAATAGTTTCAGTTATAATGACAGATGGATTACTTTAAGTACTAATTTAAATAATAATAAACGACTGAACCTTGGGGGTACCCTGGTTTATTGCGAAACATTATGCAAACTAAATTTGCGAATAAGTGCAATGCAAGGCAATAAACATGGAATAACACCAGTCAAAGACATAATTATCACAAGATAAATATATAACATATGATAATTATCCGACATGCATACAGAGTTCCAGGGTGGGAGGGTAGGGCGATCTACCCCATATTAAATTTACTCTCAGCGATATTATTTATTTAGACTTCAAAATGAAATAGGTGCAAAGTCCCGAACGAGGCGCAGGCCATAAACCAACTGACCCTCTGTTATTGAAATGCACACGGCTCGGGTTCACGAGTGACGCAAGCTTATGTGATCACCCAAGCGTTCAATTACCAGAGTTCACGTGTACCTATGCGCCCTATGCAACCTTCGTTTCTGATATTTAAATCACAATAAAGATAACATGTTCCTACTTTATTGCTTTACATATATATGCTATTATATATGTTATATATTATGTATAATATATTTCTATAATATACTATAATAAACTATTACTAATATAATAAATTGAGATTAAAGTTTATTTAGAATTTTTAATGATACATGAAATACCCAAAAGTACTCATGAATAACTCATATGAGTACCGAGTACTTTTAAAGTACTCAAGTTCAAGTACGAGTACTTTTGTGATTTTTAAAAAGTACTCGAATACGAGTACTGAGTACTCAAAAAGTACTCATGAGTACAAGTACTATGAGTACGAGTACTTTTGGACCCAACTCTGATATATATATATATATATATATATATATATATATATACCATATGTAAACCATCAAAACACCGACGGTCCATGTGTGTAAAGTGAATTTAGCTGAATATATATATTTATATATCACTCCTCCATAGAGAATTATAATTCATGAATAATAGAACACTGCAAACTTGGACAAAATGGACAATTACTTAACCTTTTATCAAGAACAAATAAATTTCCATCGATAAACTATGGATTTACAAAATGCATACACTATTGCACATTCAATAAAAGGTATCAAGATAAGGATTCGAAATAGTGTCATTAAAAACCCAGGGTAAGAAAAATATTGAAAACTAAATTGGCAAGCACATCTTGACCTAGAGAACAACTGGATGCAAGATTACGCAACATAAACCCCATGGTACTCGTACTTCGACCCGTTACACAGTATCTATGCAAGTTAGACAATTAATCTAATTATGCATGAATATATACCATTTAATCAAACCTAATACATGCGTCTGATTTTCGTAGTTTTATAATAATCCAGTCACCATTTTTTTCCATTAGACATTAAATCTGATCAAGTTGGAATAAGTTGTACTCTCTTAACTCTCCCTACAAAATGTTAACCGACTATCAATTTAGAAAAAATTTCCTTTTGAAAATTATTAAATTGTTCTTGGGATATACATGTCAATAATGCCTGTTTCGACTGAAAGCCTGGGATTCTTATATGGCCGCCATCTAGCCTACATGCCAGAGGAAAAAGTACTAAAATCGACTCCAAATAACATTAAGATACACAGTTTTGAAAAAAAAAATTATGAAATTGCGACATAATAAAGAATATAAGCATTGATACACTATAAAGGCAACCAAGTCACAATGAAAATAAAGAGTTACGATTAAATGGTTATTACTTAAGAACATATTCCTGTTTTGTTGAAAAAAAGTCCTTGCATAACTCGCATTTATATGTTATTATTATTATAATAATTATTAATATTATCATTCATTCGCCTTTCATAAGATACTGGCTTCGTCTTACAGCCCTAATTATGAGATACACAAAAAATTATGAATTTACAAAGGAACAGATACCCATATGAGTAATAAATGCTACAATCTTATTGAAAAGTCACTCGGGTAGTGGCAGAGCGCTGATTCCGGCATTTTTTGTCCGTTTATATGTTGGGACTGATCTAAGCTCAAGACAAATTAATAGCAAATTTTTATATATGCACCTGCTTTTCGAATTACCTCTATTCAATAATAATCTCCGTGCAATATAATTCCATTAGCATCATATCTTAGAAGCATTAACATTCCTTAATATCATTCTATCTGTTGTAATGTCATTGTATAAATATAAAAGCCAATGCCATATCATATCTCCTTTTCATTACCAAGTATAATATCAATATTAAATCAGTGCAAATGTTCAAATCTGTATTATGCCTTTCCTAGTTAAAAACCATCGAATATCAAAATGTGCGACGAGAATCGAATACCGCAACTTTTATCCGGTTATGACACCAACGCACGATCGCAATATGCAAAAAGGAAACATTCATCGGATACCCCTAATAGGCAAATTAAAATAAATAAACGATACAGACTGTTAAGTTTCCGGCGTACACGCATCTGTATTTTCCACAGTAATAGCAATAGTAAAAACTTTGAGCTAATCTCAAAAAATATTTTCGTAACTTGAAGGCCCGAGTACAATATTTTCCTTTTTAGTCTAAAAGAGCATTGTTCAAACTATCTCACAAGTGTAGTTAATTCGATCCACGAAGCCAATGATATATGAGACGAAGGCAAAATATTAAGAAAGAAGGCTGTTCCCACTTTAACCCTTAATTTTTATTTTTATACCTTTGCTTTCGCACTCCAACTTTATGCACCCGTTTTAGATAGAGTATATTTGACCATTATTTGCTGTTATAAGATGAAAAGATTGAAATTCTTAACTGTTATATTTAATGCAGAAATGCATTAGTATATTTGTGTGTTTATTAATTATACCTCGAAATGGGAAATTGAATGTCTTCACATGTTATCCTGCCTAAAAAAATATTTTTAACTAATTAGATTTCCTTTTAGGACTTTAGAACTGCTTCTTGGTCCGGTTTTGGTATAAAAAGTTCTTTCAAAACTTTTTCGAAAAATGAACACCAAGAAATAATAAAATTTCTATCTGTGAAAAAGAAGCCTTGACATTCATGGCTAAACCAGCTAACAATAAAACCAACTAATTTTATATTGGGCAGCATTATATTTTGTTCTTTTTTTTTTTTTACAGTCGTACGTTCGGTCCATGGAACAGCCAGAGCGTTACTTTGGTTTGGACTAAAAAAGACAGTTATCCTCACTGCTTTTATAGGAACGTGCACTTACATCTGCTTGTATTGCTGCACATATCACCGACATACACTACATCAAGGAAGAGTTTATATAGAGAATGAATATATCAAGAGTACAACTTTTTCGGATCCAAACTTTATCGCAATATGCATGGGCATCTGTTATCGGGGGAAAGCTCTTGAAGATATGAAAAACAGAAACGAGGCAGAAATATTCAGATCCTTTTTACCATCATTTTGTTCTTCAATTACCAAGGGTTACAACTATCATTTTTATTTAGGTTATGATTTTGATGACCCGATTTTATCCACATTGGAAGGCTACAATTTTTTCAAAAAGACGTTTCCCGATGTAATTGAAAAGCATTGCGCTTATCCGAGAAACATTACTCTACATATGGTAAAGTTGCCTTTCTCAGGGAAACCTGCATGGGCACAGAACGACGCCTGTATGGAGGCTTATATTGATGGCGCCGAGTATTTGTACCGAGTGAATGATGACACAGTATTCACTTCATCTGGATGGACAGAACACTTCATTAAGAAACTAGCGAATTATACCCCATCAAATGTCGGCGTGGTTGGACCCACTCACACCTACGGAAATACAGCCATTTTAACCTATGACTTTACTCATCGAACGCATATAGAGATATTTGGCGTCCACTATCCCCGCATATACAGGGCCTGGAGTGCAGACGGTTGGATTACACGTATATATCAGCCACACCGTACCACCAAGTTACCAAATGTTACTATAAAACACACAGGGAAATATGGCAGAAGGTACAAGCTGTACACGAAATTTAGGTCACAGTTAAAAAGTGTAGAACAAAGATCAAAGATTGTAATAGAAAGGTGGGTATAACATTGATACATATACTTATGAATAGACATAACGATTTAGAGTATAATGTCCAACAAAGGCAATAAAACTGTCAAGCAGAACATGCTTATGTATGTTCAGAAAATGATCTGTTGGCTGATAGCTTATTTAAATAAAATGATCATATTGGCTTTTACTAATAGTTCAAAGAAGTTGTCAGTAGACCATGCCGCTAAGCTGCATCTCCAAGCCCATTACAGGCCATTTAATATAATATAATTCACATATTAATTTTAAACATTCCAGGTCTGATAGTTTTTAAGTGCACACTGATATAGTCTGTCATTTGCAGCTAGAGACTGAAAGCTCTTACATTGACTATGACTGCTATGAAACTCAAAATATTGTATGAGTTGTGATTTTTCATACCTGGTACCTCCAGGTGGCGAAAGCGTACCAGTCGCATAAATAAAATTACTTTATAAATTTGATATCTTAGTTTTAGGTTACCTTTTGGTGAACAGACATTATATAATGTTATCACGTTCACATATAATTATTAAAACAATCGCCATACAGGTCTCAATACCTGCCTGTTTATGTTCAAGGGTAGATATGAGGCATATTCTTCGATTGGTATGAAACAACACAAAGAGTTGTTCATCAAACTTTAACAGTATTAAAAGCCGGATTTTAAACCTGTTATAAATCGCAATTAAGCTCGAAGAATGTCTTACTGCCATGATTAAGGGCTTCTAAATACATTTTACAATCCTGTGTCCATGTCGTTTTCACTGAGACCTGATTTATGTATTACATGAAGACGACGTTACCAAAAGACATTCCTGTATGATGACGAGGGTTACCATGTGACACATTAGACAGATAACGGATGCTGCATTATATATTACATATTACATAATATATATTTTTTAATGTTACTTTGGATTCTCTATGATCAGAAAAAATATCCGTATAACAAATTGACTGACATGCAGAGCACTTCTTTTATAATGTGATAAAAGAAGTGCAATGAACGATTGTTTGTAGGCTTAAACTTAAAACAAAAACGCAGTAATCAATGAAAAAAATTCTATACAGTCTAGGGCCAGTTTAAGGGCAATATAAAGATTGCATACACATAAAATTTTGCCATGAAATTGTTTGTTTGTTAATATAGTGGTCGTTTCTATTTACATTTAATCGTTAATTACAAATTCTATTATTTTCTTCGAAATATTTGAAGACTTTTACTTGCAAATTTATTATTATGAAGGTGCTTTCATTGGTGATGACTTTTAACTGTCGATAAGCTTTTACCCTGTCCTATTCAGGTATATCAAGTACAAAACCTCCAGCCGGTCAAGAGTAGCTCCTAATGGGAAGAAGGTCGTCAGTATGTCACTGTACGGGAACAACAGAACCTACACATACGGCGCCATCAGGAACGCCCAGCTACTCCCGATTGTGTTCCCCGGATGGACGCTGAGGGTTTATGTTGCTGCTCCTGGAAGTCCTTTGGCGGTGCCAGAGAATTTTATTCGATCACTGGCACGGTTAAATGTGGACCTTAGAAAAATAAATCCTTCAAGAACCAATATACCGCCTAGCATGTGGCGCCTTCTGGTGGCCGATGATCCAAGCATTGAGTATTTCATTATACGTGATGCTGATGGCAGACTGTCGGAGAGAGATTATAAAATGACTCGAAGCTTAGTTGAGCAGGATGAACAGTTTTTATGTGTCCGTGATCACATTACACATTGTAACTGCACAATACCCAAGGGATTGTGGGGTGGAAAGCCTGAATGGTTTCAGGTACCTCATATGCCGAAATCAATTCTCACTTTTCTTCCGAAATCAAAACTAAAGGAAAAATATTTTCTTGAGAAAACATTTGAGAGCAGAATCAGTGCCACCAGGGTACAATGTAAAAATTTAATAGATTGTGAGGGATCTCATATCAAATTTATTGAAAATATTACTGAACATTTCATATATGTTGGGAAGTTGCATGATGAATTTGGAGAATTCAAGAAATTTCAAAATAGATGTGTATGACAAGTAACATAGTATTCATATTGCCCAAGATATGTCACAGCCATATATTTCTTTTTTTAGGCTTTGTAGCTTTGTGTTCAATAAGGGAACAAATAAATTCACAAAACAAAAAGGTACAACATTATAAAATTAGGTACAATAGTATATATTTAATCATATGTACAGTATTATATATGTACTTAAAAAACGCTTTACCTGAGCTGATGAATAATATTAAAGGCCAGTGTCCAATCTTCAGTATCAAAACTTTTTGAGATTTGTTACTGACAGTTCACAGCACATGACAACATGCATCAATTTGCTGATCACTTTCAGTCTGCATAAACAAGTAACTATTAACCAGAAACGATGTTTTAAATGAGAGTTGCAGTTAAAGGCAGTTGAAAATTGGAATGCTGTAATGGTGTTTTTTATGTATGTAAAATATATACCTATTTCGTATTTTATGTGAAATTACAGGACTACTGATATGTTTTTATTTGTACGTAAAATATATACTTATTGAGTATTTTATGTGAAATATAGAACAACTGATGATATGTTTTTACATGTATGTAAAGCGCTTATGACATGATTCAATACATATAATGAGCGCTATATAAATAATAAATTATTTATTATTATTATTATTATTATTATTATTATTATTATTATTATTATACTGTTATAGATTAAGCTTTTTATTTTATATATTCTATGTTTAGAAAACTATTTTATACATATTTTATATTCTTTACTATATAAATGTAAGCATATAATGTAAATACCTGTCTGTGATGTTTCCAGGTGTCATTGGTAAATGTGAACTCAATGACCCAACCATTGTGAATAGGAAATAGGCCCGTGTTGTAGTGAATAAATGTTGACACGACGAGTATTGAATGTAGTTATTCAGTAATCATTTGTCAGACGGTTTATTTTTTAGGAAAATGTAAAGTGGTTGCAAGGTAACGAACTTGCATTGCATAAATAATTGGTCGTTTACCTATTTTATTTCAGAGTTACGCAAAAAATGCACTGGTTGTTAAAAGCACTCATTAATATGTCATATATTTAAAAGCCAGATGATAGTACTCTGGGATTTAGTTAAAGTGGTAAAGAGTTAAGCTATAATGGCTCCATATATTTCCGAACGTTATTACTTTGAAAGCAAAGTTCTGGATATGATTGCTTTTGTCTAAACGAAAATAAAACTGGTAATATTGGCTGTTTAACCGAAAATATTGCATACAGTTTATGATAATTTAAGTATTCAGATGTTATTTGTACAACAAATACAGAAGATAAATGATAAAATATCATTTACACGACGTAAACTTACGGATATACGATGAACGAAAATATAAAAGACTTTTGATCTTTTGTTGACCTGAATGTAGGTAATACGCAACTTTAAAGCCATAGTACAGCTTCTGCACTGATACATTGGCCTGCACTGATCCATTTATACCCGACCCTGCAGATAAATACCGAATATTCATAAGATGTAGGAATAACAATACGGTCATAAACAATACGAAAAGTGCTCGGTAGTCCTGTGAATATCCATTTACTTCGACGTGCAAGATAAGCCATTTACACATATCTTGTCCCCTCATCTCTGAACTGGTGACCTATGACCTCCTGACCTGAGCGTGTTATCTCAGGTGGTAGACAATAATCTGCGCTTACACGCGGACGAGGCCGATTTACAATAAGCGCTCACTAAACGATAACGGCAAAACAAGCGAGGGCGAGTATACCAACGTGTCAGTGCACAATTTAATTTTAACACGTCACAGTCAGTAATTTTAGTGAGTCAACGACTGTGATATTATTTATTTGAGAAGGAGAAAGAAAAGGCAAATGCCCAGTTCACCTTAACTCTTGAATGATTAGTGTGACCCGTGCTGGCCACTGGTCAGTGTACTTGGTGACCATTAAATGTTACGTAAGTAGTCGATGTTTAAAAATTCTTAGCGTGGGATAGTACATGTGCATAGAGCCTGCATTTGCAGAATACATAGTATCACCATTTGATGGTCAATTAAATAACCTTTGTAGAAGTGATCATCATCGTGTGGTGCATGTACTTAAGACATTAAAGCCGTCAGTAACAACATGCATAACTCAGTAAGCGCCCAGTTTAAGCCTCTCAACTAATCGTTATAAACACCTTTCACAACATTAGCACAAAGCATATCCTGCCCTGCCTAAAGGTCAGAGGCCATACTGTTTTTCTGGTATATATATCCAATTTAGAACAGATACAGAGTGGGAGTCGAGGTATTCACTGTCGTTTATATATATATATATATTGATTGCCAACTGAATAATATATTATACCTCGGATAGAGTCGCAGTTCTGATTCAACAAACTCTGAAATAAACTCTTGGTTGGGCCATTTAACTCCCTACCAAAGGACATTTTGTGACAGAACTTCTCATGTCGACAAAAACTAATGACGAACTATATATTTATAGAGAGACTGGCGGCTCTTTGATAGACTAACTTTTTATTCAGTATATATAGGCTCCTTATGAACAGTATTTGCAAGAACTAAATGAACTCGCAATATAAATATTTAGAGTTGGCCATGTACCAAATCATGGGGCATTTGCAAACTTTGTGCTATTATATTATTAGCAGATGGTGTTTTTTTTCATGGCCCATTGCTAATGGTCAACATCTCGGGAGAAAGATCCGAAGGCAAAGCCCATTCTAACATATTTGAACAGATATTACTGTCAACGTTTGTATGAGGGTAAATGCATTTCACCTGTGCATTTGATAAATGAGAAATCGATATGCAAGTGGGACACCTCTGGTGGCAGTCAGGTGAGAGTGTTTCGCTTGCACGAATGAACGTTGTTGCTTTACGTAGTATTAATCTTTGTTTTCCAAACACAAATGTGTTAACAGACACAAAGTAGTTGTGCCCCTTGATTTTCAGAGAATTTCGTGTCTTCTTTTCTCACGAATAAATCCTTGCCATATGATTAGTTTGCCTTCTGAACCAAAGGTTGTCTGATTTAATGCTTTAAAATTAATTCCTTGATTTGATTGATTTAGGACAATTCATTTGTACTGTACTCATTTCACTTTAGAATTATATAAGGACATACATTTAATTATAAGAATCAGCGTGTGGCTTTGTAAAAGGATTTCCGGTCGGACTTTATGCTGAGCGCTACCTAGAGTGCCGAGAGGTACCGAGCGCCAGCGCTAGGTATGACTTTTTGCTTAGCGCTACCCGTTTGACAGCTGTCAGCGCCATGACCTAACGGAAACCCTGCACTAGGACGTGTTGCCGAGCGCTGCCCCATCATACTCTCACATACGTTGGGCTACCAAGAGCAAGAGACTTTTTATTATCAAGCGTTTCGACAGATGTCATCATTTGACGTGTTCAGTACAATGCCTTCTTCCTTTATTCATATATTCGTATAAACAAGTGTTACAGATTTATTGTGGAGAACAATATTAAAAGCAACTATATATGTGGTTGTTTTTATTTTATTACACATTTCATTAATCACATTATATGTTGTATCCTCTGATTAATCATTTCATCATAACATTTACATAGTAATATCATATAACGGTTCAATTCGAATATTTTGTAACAATGTTGTGTTCTAATATGCTAACACGATTAATGATATGGAATTATTTAAAAAAAATGTTGAATACCTATAAGCAAAAGTAAAAGTGAAGCATTTTTAACATGGATGAATATATTGTATTTAATTATTGTAAATGTTCTTTCATTGTAATAAAGGATCATTGCTTATATTACAGTCTATGTTAGTTATTTTACAGTGAACGTAAACAGAAACTTATTTATGTTTTATTAATTATGAAAAACATTTACCCGACTGCGTACATGCATAATTACCACACATGCAAGTATACTATTTTGACTAGCAAATTAGTTATACATTGAATATAGTTATTTTCCTACATAAGCATATACAGCTAACCCCGGTTATCCTATGAATGTCTCCGATAATTTCAAAATAACATGCATTGAATTCTTCTATTATGTTCAAACACAAGAAAGCATATGCACTTTCACTTGCATACTAAAATATATGTGCAAATGTACCATTGTATTTTGAAAATGGATATATTTGTTTCATATATTTTATTTTATATATTACTTCATATATAGACTCATCAGATACGTATTTTCACTTGGATTACATGAACTTACAATCCATTCCCTACACACACATATGTATGAAGGAAATTTATAGTTTAATATTTTAATTTTAAGAAATCCCATTTCATATATAACGTTTGTACTTATAAGGAAATAAGAAAAAATATTTTGTAAATTGATATATAAAATACAATACATACCGGTATTTCTGTTAAGGAGGAAATCATTAATTATTCATGTTTTTAATTAATAAAAATATATTATAATATAAGAATAACTAAAAATATAATTTCTGTAAAAACTGTTCTGCAAAAAAGTGTTTCATTGGTTTGTTAAGCGAAAAACTAATGATAATAAAGCAATGATCACGACAAAATTACATTAATCAAAACGCTCGGTAGCTGCGCTCGGTAGCCGGTACTTCAAACAAGAAAGACTTTGTCTATATGTTTGTAACCTAGAAATCATCATTTGTAAACATAATATACCACATCAAAGATTCTACATTACCAAATGTACTAAGATGTTTACATAAATTATGGCCTGCTGTCACCTAGCTGGTGTATAATTTTTTTTCTGTCCTTAAATTTAGACCATGAAATTCATATTTATACAAAAACATATATTCTCTGGCTTAGACCCTCAAGTGTCGCATAATTAATTTGTGCGTGTTCTTAATGAATTATATATTTATAAAACACTTAGTATTTTTTCATATTTCAGTGCATTTAGATCTATAAGTCATGAATATTTGAGTCTTCAACCAAGTAAATTGTATCATTATCATACATTTATTCTGCACTATATGTCTATGTATTCTAGCCAATGTTTGTCCTCATTTACTCAGCTTTCTGGGTGGTGCAATGTATACGCACGGGTGACGTCCTGACAGTCAATAACACTAATATCAGGTTACGTGAATAGATAATCGAATCGAAGTAACAAATATAACACCAGTTGGTTAAGCTGCTGTTCGAGCGAACGCTTCCTGAAAAATTGGGCACATAGGCAAGTCCAAGTCGATTTCATTGTCCATTTATGGGATACGAACCAAGAATATATGGTAAATATTTTGTGTTTGTTCATAAAACAGCATCGTTGATGTCTCGAACCCCTAACTAAATGGAAAGTTTATCTAAAAGCCGCACTATATCCTAGAATGTTCATAAAGAATCATCGGTGCTGCGGAAATAGTGCAATTTAATGGGATTTAACTAAGAGTGTTGACCTCAGAAAAAACGTGAATGCTTGATATAATGGATTTGATATTAACCCAATAGTGTTTTTTCGCCAGGGGGCGCCACATGCGTGCCGGGCCTACTCCTTTAGAAATAAAATGTGCCAGAACAATACATTTATGTTCGTTATTTTACCACAAAATGGCAAGTCAAGTATGGGACTTTGGCCATAAAGGAGCTAACGGCCTAACTTCGTCTAAAAGGTTGCAAAACGATCAGGGCGAAAATAAGAGCTGATAAAAAGGTTGATGGGCGATAATAAGAGAACTAAGGAATGACAGCTTCACACAGTCAACACAGACAGGGAATGCGTGGTTTTTGTTATAATAATTATGTATAGATTGTTTTCAATCAACAGCTGCTTCAGTCGTACTCTAAACCATCATAAGAACATTGTTTATAAAGATTATCCCTTGTGTTTGTCAAAACTGAAGAAGCCCCCCCCCCCCCCCCAGGTCACTGTTTAACTTTCATTTGACCTGACATTGAAATGGTAATCGTGGTATGGTCGAGTCTCACTGACACTGTTACTGTTTGTAAAAGGATGAGCATATATAATAATATAATTTGTACGGTTAATAAACAGTATAGTCTCTTGAACACTTATGTGATCTCATGTTATTCATGTCATTTATTTTCAATGCAAGACTTGCTTTTCATGCGTCCCTCTTGACAGTCTTGTTTTGACATACACAACTGTGACACTCAATTGACATGATGTGGAGGGTCTTGTTTTGAAATTGGACTGCTGGATTTTATATTAATACATGATCTAGTGGCTAAACATATTTAAATTATATGTACTCACAGATTACTCTTTAAACAAAGACAAATAAATACATATGTTTATTGTTATGGAATAAAGGTGTCTTCATATGACCTTTTTTAATGACAATATAATTACTCCTGGTTTAACATGTTAAGAAATTAACGAAAAGTGATTAAAGTGCTAAATAAATTTCCTTTGGCATGTAGGCCTATCACTTTTAAGTTTATCCACAAATTGCGCTGGGTATTACTTGAACTCCCTTTGACTTTCAAATTGTGATGACAGGATTATAATTACATAAAATCAAAATATACACAGCAAACAATAATAATGTCCCGATAACATCTTCACTGTAGCACGAATTACAGCAAGGGTCATTGGACCTGAGTGAAAATTAAACTACATTTGTCATAGAAGATTTGCAGAATCCCCATTTCCATTCTTAACACTATGATGATCCCAGGGCTATGTATGTAACCAAAGAAAGGTGGCTCCACTCTTGGTTGGTAGCCAAAGGGCTAATACAAAAGATTTTAAATATATTTGGTGGTGACCATTGCGGCATGTCTGACCAATTTACAAGCATACTCTTTTGTAGTTAAAGGTTTGTAAATAATCGTGCGAAACCAGTTCATACATTTAAAAATTCTTTATTATATAACCATATGATCCAAAGTATAGTTCAGATGTGCTGCTTTAGGCTTTCATTGGTAATGCTGCAACATGTTAGCGCTGGTTAGCTACAGTTAACATGATAACCTCATAAGTATAGGGTATACAGGAAATATATGTGTTATATAAACATTTAAACAATTTAACAGAAAACTGTTAAGTTACTACATATAGGATGTACGACACAAAATCTGTGATGGGTGGTAATAAACATGACTAATTTAACAGCAATCTATAAAAAAAACTGGCCCTTCTACAGCAAACAAGAAATAATTTTACAATGGTTTACATTGGTTGTTACTACCTCAGCAGCTATACTCAATAGATGTCTGATAAAAACATTAACAGGATGGTTATAACACAGAAGCACATGGCTCTTATACGAACTGAATATTAGCAAATGTGTGTTGCATTAAATGACCATAATAATTATTAACATACATTCATATATTTTCTGGCATTAATTAACATGAGCCAAATTATCCACAGACATAAAAGCATATGCTTACTACACTGTAGACCTGTTAACCCTCTCATAAATTAAGAACCATGACTTCACCATAAGAGCTGAACCCTTTACTTGGTTCCAAAAAGTGTGCCTGTCCTACTGACAGCGCCCTCTGCTGGCAAACTCGCCTCTCCAATATCCAGCATCATACATCATCCTCTACTGGCAACTCAGATTAATTATTAATACTAATTAACCCTTTAAAGTCATGTAACCACTTTTCCATCATATTAATACAGAAATAATTACAAAATCTACCTGTTTTTATACCTGATAGTCATTTCACTTTTTTCCTATGTAATAAAGTTTTTAACACCCTTAGATACATTCAGATATGAGCAATCTGAATGATACAAGTATACGAAATAAAATTTTTATGGAATGCAAAAACCTACAAGGCAGCGGCAAAATGTGTCTGGGTAATATGAGCATGAAATATTGAAGATAAACAAGGAAGTCATGGTTTTACATAATCAACAGATAAAGTGATCTATTTTTCCTATGGCACTACTGTCCCCATCATATAAACAAATTACTGTTTTACTCAAAGAGGCATTTTATTGTGTATTCAGGGCACTGGTCACATCCAACTACTTTAAAATTATGTAGAGTGGCTGTAAGTCGTTTTTAATGATAAGCAAAAGCTTCCTCCCTGGCGCTTTTTTGTTAAAACAATTTGATCAACTCAAACATGCAACATGTATATATACCAGCTCATGAAATGTTTATAGCTAATAGTTTCTCTCATTTTAGCCTGTTTCAGATTGGAGTATTATGATCAAAATGCAGACTTTGGGGGCAGGACAATGGATGACAAAAATCAGTATGTTATAGACATTCCACCGCAAAGCAGAGTATTAAGACAAAAGTTCTCAGTCACAGGCAAATCAGCCCACCCGCATTGCAAAATTACTAATCCAAGTGATTATCAGCGTTAGCGGTGCCGGTTTCAAGCTGGCATATGGACAAAATAAGTCTTCATTGTTTTAATAATATTATTTCAAAAAAACAATTTATTAGATATAGCAAACACAAAGTAAATTTATTTCATTGTATTATACATCCACATACATACCTGAATTCGGGTCGACCGATCAGCATGGCCACCTGCATGTTCTGCCTTCAGTGACACAGTCAGTCAAAGTAATCCATAACGCACTTGACCACTGATTATGTCGTGTGCAACTAATATTTATTATGTTAGATGATAAAGCCTGACGGAGATAGAATAAAGACTGCCGGTATCTTTGAAGCTTGTCGGGGAGAATTGAAAGCATTACGTTGCCCCACATTATATTGGCTAGGGAGAAAAGTGAGGTTAGGGTGGCTCATCTCTTAGTTTCCTTAATGTGATCTCCGCCTAAATCCGGCGGGGGGGGGGGTTAATTCCTCAAATACGGTATTGATAATTATTGTATAGTTATTGAAAATTATACATGCTATTAAACGTTTGTTAAAATCATTTGTACTAAATGCATTTATCTGTTTGGTACAAGACTATCGTGTAATGTGTGAAAAACAGACAGGTGTCTTGTCTTGTTCAGATAGAAAAATTACTAAAATAAAATTACTTGTTTGCTGCCCCCTCCCCCTCCAAAGGCATTGCGAGCACCATGAGACAAATACCTGTCGCTGTCTAAGGTTTATAATGCATCTGTGCATTGTAGGGGTTATGAACGGCATTAAGTATATCATTATTATATTACGGAGATAAAAACTGCAGATGACATTTTTTGCAATATTAATAAAATGGAAATACATCAAGTTCTTTAGATAAACTGTAAACTCTTAGCTGGTCGTAGCCTTTTGTCCAACGGTTCTTTTAGAAAAATGGCATCTGTGATTTTACTGTTTTATTTATTTAGATTCCAACTGTAACAGTCGGAGCAGTTGAGGGATACTTGCGTCAGTGGGACACAGCACATTATTCAAAGGCTGAGGGCATGTACAAGGAAAGGTTCCTTCTGTGTGTTCGTGCAGCAAAGAAACCTGATACTTGCTACATATTAAGTCGTTGTGCTGCAGAAATGAAAAAAATGACCCTGCCAAAAAAATTATGATTATTACTATCAAATCCAGGGTCAGATGTTGTGCAGTGGCAGACATCTTTGTTTTGTTGTTCTGTATATCTTTAAAGATATTAAGAATTTTCACATTCCAAGGAATGAAGAGTTTATCACCCAATGCCGACAGAGCTACAGGATTTCTTTCAAATATAATTCAAGCCAGCAATACTTAGCAGATTCTTTTACAGGAAGTTTGATCAGTACAATTTTTCACAATCAAGCGGGAAAATATCTTATGTTCATTATGTCTCATGATACCCCTGAAATATTGTTACAGGTGTCCACTTTATAACTGAATATCATGACTCAATCATATCAAGAACCAGATTTCTGCTTTTAAAAATATCCACCAGATTTTTATAGTCATATTGCCTTGTATACAATGTGACCATTAAAATCTCTTCAATAGTTGTCATAGCAGGCTTGTGGTGAAAACATAATTGTCTGATCTGAATATAATTAAACTCGAAACAATTTAATACATAGAGGGGTACTGTAATGGTTTAACATGAAAATTATCTTGGTTAAATAAATAGAAGTTATATATAGAAAATTATTTTCATAAAGCCCTCAATATTACTTTAGAATGCAGTCATGTTTAGACAGCCTGTTATGTGTTTATTTTCAAATGACAAATCCTGTATGTTATCTCTTATTTAAACTTGTAAAAACAGAGTAGATGCATCACTGCAATTTATCTGTGCTCTAATACCATAAGTATATGTATCCCTAATACCTTAGGCCTTAGATATGTAGGCACATAAAGCATATCTTATTTTTAGATTATTTGTCCTGACCATATGGAATCAAACCAGTTCTGACATTGAAATATTTTGACATTATGACATTCATTTGATTGTTCATGATGAAGGCATAGAAATAAACAATCTTCCTGTATCTCCAAACAGTATATGGTGGTTATTTTGTCTATACATGTAAGTAGTATACATAGGATGGGGTTGGGGAATAGCCCGCAGACCTCAGATGGCGCCACCAGGTGGCGCCACTGAGGTCTGCGCATGCGTAGTATAATTTGATGTGGTGAATGGGAGCACTGGCGCATGCGCAGATCATTCCGCGCAGAGGCGTCCTTGTGGAAAGACGTGCCGAGAGGGGGAGGGTCGTAGCGCGCTTGCGCGAGGTTGACACTAAAATACCAGGTGGCGCCAGGGTGGTGTGCGCATGCGCAGAGTCATTCCGAAGGCAGCTGAGGGAGCACGCGGACGTGCCCGGAGCTCCAAAGGCCGAGCGCGCACGCGCGAAGCCAGAAGGACGCCTCTGCGCGGAATGATCTGCGCATGCGCCAGTGCTCCCATTTACCACATCAAATTATACTACGCATGCGCAGACCTCAGTGGCGCCACCTGGTGGCGCCATCTGAGGTCTGTGGGCTATACCCCAACCCCCTCCTATGTATACTACTCATATATATCCACACAATAAGTAGGTGTTAAAATTAAGATGGACTTTGCATGTATGATACAAGGCATGCCGTGGGACTATTCCTGAAAGGAAATTACAGAGCATGAAACAAATAAAAATTATGTAAGATGACAGATGGGTGTCACAAGTGTTCATTTGTTGTGCGAATATTTTGTATGTTTTTGCGAGCCCAATACATCTTCCCACATGGACTCGCTTAGATGCAATGTTCCTGTCTCTAATGATAGTTTTGCCACTTAGTCTCTTCTTTTTTAATGTTGGAATATTAATATTTACATTATATGGAGCAAATATATCTTGGACATCGAACTCTTTGTCAGCCATGACAGAATCCCCACATCATGCACCCGTGGGATTTAACTCCGTTGTACAATGTGTCTGTCACTGGTGGAACCCCCATATGATGGGGAAATATAGGAACATAAACCACCAGGTGTAATGCCAACTAGTGCTTTTACTGTGTTTCTGTTTTTTGTAAGTACTGAATGTGGATCGCTGTGCAGTTGGGAGTTTTGTTTTTTTTAACTGGACATTCAGCACCATCAATAATAACACGTGTATTTGGAAAGTTGCAGTAAAATTTGAAGGAGCATAAAATCTTTTTGGAACCTGTGAGGGCAAAAGTGGTATCTCTCTCCACTGAAGAGCCATAAACCTGATCCATGTACACAAAATATTGTAACACTCAGATCCGGAGATATAAAACATCCTACTTAATTCAAAATTTGTGTAGTGTTTTCTTAACTTGATGAGGACGAGAAAAAACCTTCCACACATACCTGATCTGGTGCAGCGCCATACATAAAGTTTAGCTGGTCAGATGCGGGACCAAGTGTGGATAAGACAAACTTGATTTTTTTTTGTAATTCTCGAAACTGGTGTATTGATGTATGGGCTCCGCATCATTAACAAAATTTAATACATTAAAAGGAGTATTGGTATAGGATCTGAACCAACATCACATGTTATTGGGATTTCTTTCATATCTGTTTAGGTAAAATTATTATTTGTAGCATTTGAATATGATATATTATTGTCATGTGGTGAAACAACCTCTGAGCCTACATCTGGAACTAAGTCTATCTCCTATTTGGTAATGGCTGCACTTTGCCTGTACTGACTGCGATCTTATAGTTGCTGCCTTGCAGTTGACTCTGGTAATACCACCTGTGTCCATGGAAACACACTGGGGACTGCCCGTTTTTAAAGTGTTCGGATCTGTGGTTTTCCTTCTGAATATAGACAATAGCACCATCTTTTGTATTAGTTTGTCTATACAGGGAATGAAATCATAAATCAATTCTACCGCCCCATGCAGGTCTACAGGGCAGAAAGTTCACGTACCCTCCAATAGTATTACCAGACGCCAACTTCATATGTTAAAAAATTGCTTTACTTTTTTAAAGATATTTATCCTCAATGAAAGTTCTCCACTTCATTGATTGTTAATTTCCATCCAAAATTAACCTTTTAAATGGAATTATAAAGGTAACAGAAAAATTAAACCATAAACTAATTTACTTAAATAATGTTAAAGCTTAATAGATACCTATAATATGGAATAAAATGAGATAATAAACATACCGGCATGAAATAAACATATGCCATTTTATTTTGAGAAATCTGTTTTCATCTAAATATTATTTATTATTCAGCTATATAATCATAGTCCTATCCATCAGTGATGTTTTTAGATGTCTCGGAATTGTGTCAGTTGGCGAAGTTGTACAGATCAGAAGTAAACCATTATATGGGGCAATTAACTAGAGGGACGGGCTAGATAATAAATATAATTTTTAATCTGATATACAGAATGCATGCATTATATGATGCATGCCGCAAATTCATGCCATAAAAATGTAAATACTAATTATTCCTATCAGCATGCATTAGACTTCCAGTCATATCATAATTAGATTTCAGACACATTAAAATGTAAATATGTCCAACTGAGTTGGGATTTAATTACATATAGTGGGCAGGGTAACAATAAATATTAAACAACTGTACTCCGATTTTGGTAAAGGAGGTTAAATTTATAAAGTAAAAACAATGCGAAACGACGAATAACCAGGAGTGGGGGTTGGGGGTGGGAGGGGCACATATATAATCTAAGGAAGTACTTATTTCCACTCCACAAGTGAACTTTCTGCACTTTCATCAGCAATATAGGCCGTATAGGATATTATTGAAGATAGTTATTTGTCTTACGGTTTATGTCCAACACTGGTGTCAACAGTCTTTTCTTTACCTGTGCACTTAGCCAAGACCTGACAGCACTAGTCTTGGCAAATAGCTGGAGACTCTCACTGATTGGCCCTACTGATGAGGCGCTAAGCATCAACTGAAATAGACTAAGCCATAAAACGAGTGTTGTCAAAACATTCCCGCCTTATTTGAGCTACAGTGAGCTTGTACCCATGCCTAATATATAAACCTGTACAATTATGAAACAAACTAATTGACAAATGTTACTATTCCCAGAAAATAATACATCTTATTTGTCTTTAAAAAGCTTGCCGAAAATTTGAATATAAGTAAACTGCAAGTTTTACTCTAGTGAATCATATATTATAGAATATAATGCACATTTGCTAAAAATCTTTGAAAAGATATACTAGTAATATAAAGACTTATTTATGTATAACTGAAATAGACAGAGAAACATTTTGGTGACATTTTTTCCCAGAATTCAATGCACCAGCCCTTATCATGGGTGGGGGGGCGGGAGTGGAAATAAGCATCCCTTATAACCGTTCCCCCGGGGGAGCGGAAATAAGCATCCCTTATTTCCACTCCTGGGGAGTGAAATAAGGCCTGCTATAATCAAACGTTTGAACGGAGGCCAGGGATGTGTTAGAATATCACTTACATTATTGACGTTCGTTGTTTAAAGCATATATAATAAAATATGATTCAATTATGTCTTGTGGCGTGCATCAACATCAACTGTACTTAAACCACAATTACCATAATACGTCTCTGAGACGTTTGAAGTGCTTGTGGCAGACGACGCTGGCAGCTGTCGGCTGCCACAGCCTTCCTCGCTCTCCGACCCTCCTTATGGCGATGACCCAGCGCCGTCTTCTGTGTTTGTCTTTTGGGAATTCATGCCCCCCTCTGTTGGAACAATGGGGACACAGCACAGAGTCTTAGGCATGATGACACAAAAACAGATGACAAGAAGTAACTCTAGCGGCTTGTCCGGATACGACCACCTTGACAACAGGACGTCACCTAAACCGGAAGCTACCGCCCTGGTGGACATAATAGAACTATGAATCTCAGAGTTGCCCTTTGCTGTAACTGGTGCACGTCTGATATATGTGGTGCTCAAATGTTCTTTCACTTAGTTCGCAAAATATAGGTCCCAGTTATCTTATCTCAGCTTTGCAAGGAGATTGTAAAGTGCAAATCCGACCCATGAGGTGCTTTTAAAATCTTGCAGGATATGAGTCACAGTCACCACCTCTTATCTTCTTCCTTTACATTATGTTGAAAGATTTAATAGGTTAAAAAAGCTCAGATTTATACCTTTCTGACATTTTTTATTGAAAAAAAAACAAATACAACGAACATAAATTATAGTGGACATATACAAATATTTAAACGACACAGGACACACAAAATATAGTCATAGAAACTTGCATACAAATAAAGCTGGTTTGGCTTATATGTAAGTATTTTTTTCAATTACTTCCCAAAGTTAACTCAATTAATGTTTAATTCTTAGAGCATTATACCCTTTTTCTCAAAGTCCATATTAAGTTTAAAGTTTTTATTAGTAAGCATATACCTCTCCTTATAAATCTACCTCTCTCTCTCCTGTACCTCTCTTATGAATAAAATCTGTTACATGTAGTGAAATATTATTCTCTTTTTTATAATGCCTTTCTGGTAAACCAATGATAATATATTTCTCAAGTATTAATTCTGGTGGTATTTTATAAGAACAAATTACTTCTTTCAATAATGACCGAACTAACTACATAACATTTTAGGAATAAATGTTCATAATCCTCAAATATAACTGACAGTATCTGCAGTAAGGGATTTCCGTAAGACCAAATTTAAACAGTTTTTCATTTAAATACTCGTTAAATATTTTATATTAAAATTTCCACATATTTTAGCTTGACATTAGGAAGCAGCATTTAAAAACAAAACTTCACATTCTTCTTCTAATAAATTATACCTGATACTCAAGTTTTCTTTTGTTGGATATTGCCCACTATTTATCCGATTAACAAAAATGACATAAGGTTGCTTTGATTTAATTTTCTCTATAAGTGCAAAACTGTTTCTTATCTTATATTGATTCAGTCTCCTTGTTCTTTGCATTTTCTATCTCAGATTTGTAAATCAATCCCCTGCTCTGCTTTGAGATTGCTCCATAAGTTAATTGATCGCAGGAACTTAACTCCTTTGTAAACCCAATATTGAAAACTAACTTGGTCTCTGTTGCTCTTTCACATTTTATCTACATATACTAATCCTTTTGAAAAAAAAAGTGTTATTCCAGATACGAGGACTTCGCAAATTTTGCCCTATAATTACTTTCCAAGTCGTCAATATGTGAACATTTATATCTTGCAACATTTTTTAACTGTTTTTGTTCATAGTCGCATTTAAGTAAAGTGTTGTACCTTCAACACTTTAAAAAAAATGTATCAATAAGTAATTTCCAATTTTTCGGGGTTCTATTAAAGTACCTTTTAATCCAAATACATGTTGTGTTTTTATGAAACTGTCGATATGTGACATATTTAAACCGCCTTCTCCTATTGGATTTACTAAAATTTCCCTTTTGCTTCCCCCTAGTTCTCCCTTTCCATATAAATGTCCAAAATAACTTTTTCCATTGATCCTTGAATCTTTTAAGTATAAAAAACATTTGATAATATGTGTTAGCTTTTAAAAACATAATGTCTTAGGTATTAGTATTCTTCCTTGTAAGCTTGTTTCCGTATGCACGTTTCTAATAAAAACTTTGAATTTTATCCTCAAAGGTGCGGCTATCCATTATTTCAGTATTACATGATAATTGAACTCCCAACACTTAAACACATTCTAACAATTTTAGACCTAGAGGTTTTGCATTATTATCTATAACCAACTACATTGCTTAAGTTTCTTTTTTCTTATTCAAATCCCGAATACCATTTACATTTATTGAAAAGTGACATTACTCTTTTCACATAATCAATATTTTTTTTAAATTGCTGTGGAACCATCTGCATATAAGGTCAATTTCAATTCTTCATGTTTAGTTTTTTATTCCTTGTATATTTTGTTTATTACGAATATTAATAGCCAACATAATATAAATAAACACGATGATAGTGGATCTTCTTGCCAAACCCCTCTTTCTGTTTCAAAATATGATGAAGAATGGCCATTATTTCTTACACAAGCCTTGATATCATTATACAATAATTAAATCCATTTATTAAAGGATTCCCCAAAGTTAAATATTTTTTAAGTAGCATAAATACATTTCCCTTCTAAAGTATCAAAAGCCGTTTTAATAATATATAATTAACATAATTCCTAAGAGTTCTTACAGCTTCCGTTATAGAAGTATCCTCCATATACCCATATTTTTGTTTATTAATTTTGATAACACTGATTTAAATCTGAACGAAATAACTTTTATCAAAATTTTTTAATCTGTATTTACTCAGGACATCGGCTGCCAGTTTTGGACAGTCCTTATCTTTTTTATAAATTAATGTTGTAACTGCTTGCCTTTTTGATGGTGTCAACATACCTAAATCTAAAGAATAAATAAAATCTGCAGCCCATTATGCGTCCTAAATTATCCCAAAAGCAAAGTATAAATTCTGATGAAAGTCCTTTTCTGGCGACTTGTTTTTCTTAAAAGTTTTGTTGGTTGCTTTTAGACATTCTCCTACAAATAAATATCCTTCGCAGGACAGTCTCAATTTTGTTGTAGGTTTTGGAGTATTACTATCATATAGGAAAGGATATGTATTTAAATTTATAAAACTTATGTTTCGAGATGATTACAGCATTTAAAAAAAAATTCTTTCTTCCTGAAGAATATTCTTCATGCCTGTAATCATAATGCCATTACGATCTCCTATTTGTTTTATATATTTATTATACCCATTCCTTTTCTCTAAGCCATAAACGTATTTTGAAATTGTCTCTCCCTTTTCTACCCATCAAAAGTCTGCCCTTGTCATTATTCCTTCTACCTTAATTTTATAAATTTCATTTAATTCTTTTTGTAATTCGTCATACTTTTCTTGATTGCTTTCATCATCTTGTAAAACTTGAAGTTCTCCGATAATACTTAATTTTTCGTTTTTTTAATTCCTTATTTTATTTGGATATTTTATGGTTTATTTTCTTATTTTAAATTCCCAATAGGTTTGGGTTGAAACTGCCTTTCTTTTGAAGCAATTCTGTAATCATTGAATTTATTAAATCTCTGTACCTTTTTATCTTTTGGAAGTTTGTTATTAAACTTCAAATATCCCCCTGCCTCTTTTCATTTTCGTTTTTATTAAAAGTAATTGAGATGCTTGAGCGATCAGATTTAAATGATGGTAATATTAAAGTATCCATTTCAAGTTCTTCCACACTATAAGATGTAAGAAAATAATCTACCCTTTTATAAATCTTTTTTATCTTTATGTATATTTTTCCTTTTCTGGATTTCTCATTCTCCATATATCTTTCAAATCTAGGATAGTTTTTATTTTCATTATCTTATTATCTCTCACATCTCTGATTATTTCATTATCTCTTACAACTCTTTAATGATTAAACAGAGTTCCAGTTAACTCCAAATATAATGTTATCATAAGGTTCAAAATCCATCTCTTTAGGCCTTAAACTTAGGACTCTAAAAACAAAATCTGTTCTCTTTCCTTAGTTGGTGCATATAAGTTTATATTTTGCCACATATTATTGTTTATATATGCTTTTAATATTATGATTGTTCCTTTTTTGTCAGTCTATCTTTGAACAATTTTGGCTATTTATTAGAAATAAAAAAAGCTACCCCCCTGCTTTTACTGGTACTATGACATGAAACAACTTCTCCTCTCTACTCTTGTTTCTAATAATTTTTATCCATATTTTCACTGTAAGTTTTTGTAACCTCACAATACCTGATTTATGTTTCCTTGTCCAAATGAATATAGCCCATCTCTTCTTTTGTCTAAGTCCCCTAACATTCATGCTTAATACATTAAATTCAGACACGAAGTTATTGTATGTGTATGGAAATTATTATATGAAATATCCTTAGTATACCAGACATAATATACTTATAAATGATTTTCCAATTGAGCTTTTGGAGATAAATGTAATGTTACATTCTACCTGATATCTCACAAAAAAACTGTTCTGATATATCTATAAGCACAAACTTATTGGAACTCTTCTTACATAATATGCATCTTCCATTGGGCATACAACAAATTATCATAAATGCAATCAATACTAAGGTTTTTTTTAAATATTATATAATTTTTGTCATAAGTCTGACCTCTGTAGTGACAATGAAGGTACACAAAGCAGTGAAGATCAATCATCGAGCTAATCAGTATGATTCAGACAGGCCGATGGGTTTGTGTGTCCAACATATTGATCTCCAGGTACACTTTTGTTGTTGACAAGCGGATCTTACATTTAGTATCTCTAATAATATATATATAAATAAAAATTCAATTTACCCATTATCAAGACATTTCATCAAGCATTTAGCTTCATTCACATGCATTAATAAATATAACATTTTAAATGGATGTCAAAATCACAATTTAAGAGTTTTTAAAAGTTATGAAAATTTTCAAGCATTTATCTTCCTGCAATTGCATTAAACAAGATAACATTTTGAAATAAAATCAAAATTACAAATTCACAATAAAAAAATATAAGATTTTTCATCAGTGAAGTTATGAATTGTTTCAAGTGCTGCAATTTCATGAATACAACTAAAACTTAGAAATAACTTAATACATGCATACATATACACACTTAATTATACGCATTCATAAAACCTTTCCTAATTAGAAATAAACTGTACAAATATCTGTGCCAGACTGCTGCTATCAAACAGATCAACTGAAATATTATGGCTATCTGCAATGCAATAGTTACATAGGTATATAACAATTTAACATGTTTCACAAAATAAAAAAAACAAGCTATCTTGAAAATTCAGACAGCTGTATGCAATTACACGCACCTATTGAGCATTTAACAGTCTACAATTCCATTAGTAAAGCTATTATTATAAAAACTGATTTAAAAGTTACACTGTGATATTTATCAAATCTCTACTCAGATACATATCTTGTATGAAGCGCTTTAAACATATATGTTTTCAATGTAAGCCTTTGAAGCGTGTGAAGTATTAATCTTTTAACTTGCATAATGTAAATGCAAACCAATATACATTAATCATCACAGACTATCCTGTCATGTACTGCCATCGTTTATATTTGTAAGGCTTTGAAGCCTTAACACATAATTTAATATATGGAATTTATAACATTTGAATATTGACTGCTTTAGAAAAAGATCATAATACGGCAACAACATTGGCCGTCCTGCAAAACATACGCCAACAATCAACCCTGGACAAAACGCAATCAGTAAAAATTCAGCCAGCCCACAATCTAAATTTTCAGTCCATCTCGCCCCCTGCAGGCTGCGCCATTTTGTCACGTTGCTCGGGGGAAGGCTGGGTCCGCCTCACGCTTCTATAGTCAAACACAAGTAGTAGAGAATGAGACGGAGTTTATTCTGAAACAGAATACAAAGAAGACCTGTGAGTCGGATTGTGGCCAACAGCAGGGTCCGGGCTGGACTCACGCAGAGGTCCATATTAACAGTATACAATTTCAGCATATCAAAGAAAAACGTTACAACTTCGACATATATTATGTTTTCCTAAATCGATCATTTAAAAAGATTTAGCTTCTATATCATAAAAAATCATTTAAGCTCCATATAATATATATATATATATATATATATATATATATATATTTATATATATTTTCCCCCATAATATTTCTCTTTTACTTATATTATACATTTATTTTACATATTTCACTTATACGGACATGTTTATATATACCTACAATTATCGTGTACACTTTCCTGTTATTAAGGCAACAATCTCATCTTTACATATATATTCACAATCCAGTATACATCACATGACCCATCTACATTACATATACATCGCGTTTTCGATAGATACACCACAGTTCTAACATAGGTCTATCCAACAAATCTTTATCCATTATCAGTTATTCTATGGATATGCATAATCAAATAAAACTTGTTAAGGCTAAGAAAATGGGTCATTAGTGTTTAAGTAACGCTTAAAGCAAATATGAATGGTTGCGTGGAGGTTGGACTGCGGGTCTGTCAGGAGAATGTCAGTTAAATGCAATCGCCTACGGCGTATACTCTCCTCTATCTACTAAATAGAATACGATTATGATTGTCACTAAGGGCTTTATGAATACATAAAGGTGATTGGTCGGGAATGAACGTAGGGGAATAGCAGGTTTACGCTGCAATTAATACTTACTAATTGTTAATATCCACAGTATTCGTATCTGATTCCAGCAAAATCCCATATAGCGGGGACAAAGGTGTTTGGATGTTTAGTCTCATTCCCAACAGGCAGTTGGCAGCACGGTTCAAGGAAGGACTGGATATGCCAGAATGGTAGACGGTTTAGTTTAACCCCAGGCAGTCAGATGGCAGCACCGACAACGTCGTTCACATAAACGATCAGAATGTGACTTCTGCGCCTGGTTATATGTTACTGCTCTGAAATTAACGTAAAAGGAGGATAGAAGGTTTATTCTGTCCTTAATCCTTAATAATTACTAATGATTTAGAAGAAATTTTATAAACCCTAATATGCTGTAGTTAATTAGTACTGTATTGTAGGGAATTGACTTCGAATGAAGGAAGGAGAGCGGCAGACATACTCTGCTAATTATCGTTTATACCTATTAATATTTTAAAAGGAATTTTTAAAAGATTTAAAAGGAATTAGTTTCATTTAAACGGCCAGATAGCAGCAACAGTTTAACAGAAGCTTTTAGACAAAATGTTCTCGCAACAAAGGCCTTGTGAAACCATTAAAAAGATGTTAATAAAAATATGTTATTATCTTTAATAGGAATGTGGCGCGAGGATCTGTCACCATAAAACAAATTTCAAGTGGTGGCCGGAATAACCCTTGGCGTACGTTAAAGGCGGGCTGCATAAATACTGTAACGGACCCTTAAAGATAGTCCTGTAGCAGCTCGATTGGTGGGGGGGGGCAGGGGGTCGGGGGTAATACGATTAACGTGTTTGGTTTACCGTGCTACATGTAGGACTTGCGGGCATTTCAAGGAAAAATCAGAACGCAATGGTAAATTAATACTAGACAGTTAACCAAGTTTACCCTCCTACTCGTATGAATTGCGGGCATTTACAACAACGGACTAGTAGATTTATACCAAACAGTTATATAAAAGGGGTAATATAGGAAATACATGGGCAAAAAATATATTGGTACAAAAACTGACCTGTTGTAGTTTCCTATCAAAGAAATCCACTATTAATAATGACTATTCCTGCATTTCAGATTATAAATATAAAGGGCAATCAAAATAAGGTGCCTACCTGGAACAGAATACAAAGAAGACCAGTGAGTCGGCCAACAGCAGGCTCTGGGCTGGACTGACGAGGCAGTTCCGAGACATCGTGGTTATTCCGGAGCTACTACGTCTCGATGCTGAGACCAACCCATAAAACCAGTCCAGACAAAAACATTGTGTTCTTTACTCAGGTTTCCGCTGGCCATGTATGCAGGCCACGCAACGCAAGGTAACCAGCTGGTTGACCCATCACCTAGAAGAAAAGACTTTGTCTCTCACTTACAGTCCATTATGTTTACAGTCTCTAATAACCAGGACTACCGTCTCTGACAGCCAAAGCTGGTTTCGACAATATTAAGAAAATGTCGCCCTCAGCTACGACTTGCCAGTCCCGTAAGATGCTGGTCACAGATCAGCTGCTACCGTTGTCTATTGTAGAAATATCAAAGCCGTGGCTCGCCGTTTCCCGATGCAAAGTCTATTCAATGGGCACTTGTTTTCCGTTACTGATCATTCGGCCTCTTGTGATTATTCTTGCAGGCCTCGTTCATAAGCGGTATTGCCTTTCTCTTCAGAGCTAAGTCCATTTTTAGTCAGGTCCTCGCCTCTTTGTTTTCATCAATAACTCCTGGCGGTCCCCTCAACTGAATGATCTCACAATAATGTGCCGGTCTTGATTGTCTATCCATGGACCTATTATGCAGGCCACTTCAATTATCTCCCGGCCCCTTGTTGTTAAAGTGCTTTTACCAATTTCTGTCTTATATTTCCACCTTTTACTCCTTTTTTACTCCTTTTACTCTTAAATAATCTCTACTGTGTCTCTCGATCTGCTACAGTTTGCCACGTATTTCACCTTTGTATACAAACATTTCTCTATGGTTGTCCTCAAGTTTTATCTCCAGTTCTTTAACTTGTTTTTCAAGCTTAATTTTCTCTTCTCCAAATTCTTTAACTTGTGCCTAAGTAAACTCCAGACTAATTTGTTATCCTTTTCAGATTATCAAACGTTTCAGTAAACTCACCTCTGATCGTTTTACAGTCCTCCGTGATACCTCTGGCCACCCTTGTAATCGAGTCTGTTAATCACCTCTCAAACGTGCCAAGCTATGTTGGGCTCGTCTCTGGAATTTGTCCCTGATTATCAGACAAAATTTCTATTTTGTCGCGTCATATACGCTTCCATCGTCTCTTAGGACTCAATCTCACTGGCTTTATCTCCCTCCTGCCCTTCTTTTTTTACATTTAGGCGGCATTTCTAGACCAGATTCAAGTGGCTTAAATTCGTTTTTAATACTGGAGACATTTCTCTGTATGTCTCACACCGCCATGTTGGTCACGTGATCTCACTTTTTAAATTTCTTGGGGCTCAAAATAAAGGTTCTTTCTAGTATTTCACAGAATATGACATTCCAAGGTGTAGAGGGAGATTTGCCTGGGATATCATTGGATGTTATATTTAAGGGTCGTATTTCAAGCCGTTATAATTTTACCCCTCTGACCTGCAAGTGCAGAAATATGTTTCTTTATCAAAGCTCACATATATAGGTCACAATGACCTAATTTGAGGATTCCAAGGGGATTCGCCTCGGACTTCGCTGGATGTTACACTATCAGATTCCAGGTCATACATTTAAGCTTTGTTGCCTGTTTTTTTTTTTTTTTTTTTGGGGGGGGGGGGTTGCTCAAAATCTTATTATTTTCAGTAATTATCCGACTGTTGGTTGCCATGAACTTATTGTCGGTTTTCAAAGAGATTAGCCCAGGATTTTCTTTGGGACTACATTAGATGACTTCAGGCCTGTTCAAGTTCTGCAATGTCTGATTGCCTTGATGAAAAGTCATATTTTGCCAGTAATATGTAGGTCACTGTGACTTTATGTGAAGTTTCCAAGAAGATTAATATGCCGGTGACTGTTTTTTTATGTTCGAAAATCCTGGGCCTAACAAAAATACAACGTGAGCCTATCTGATGTGCTCATATCATTTGTTCCTCGATGAATATATGTCTCAGTGGCCTAATTTCAGGTTTCCAAGGGTATGTTATAATGACGAGCTCTTTCCATTATGTGAAACGACGGTACATCGGTTAAAGCTGGTGCCCAGAAATTTGCACTGAATGTTCTTATAAATTACCGTTCCAAAATGTTTTTCCACAAGAAGTCCTATCGATTGGAAAGGTATTGTCCTTATAAGCGTCACATATGTGCATAGGCAGTGCGTATGCAGCTAAGAATGGAGCACATATTCTTTTGGAGTGATTCCAGGTATGTGTATACATCACTACCGCCGGTTTCGTCTCTTCCGTTCGTCAGTGGACTGAATTTCAACTATTACAAGTATATCAGTTTTTATAAATTCTTTCTTATTTCTATTCATAATATTTTCGATATCAGTTTGTATGATTTATTTTTCGGATGTACGTATATATATATATATATATATATATATATATATATATATATATATATATATATATACGTATAGTTAGGCAATACGTTTCGATTGCTCGCTGTGCCTGTGAAAAGGTAACCGCATGGTACCGGAAGGGGTAATTCCACACTTTTGCGGCAGTGATCGTGTATTCCTCCTGCAGATTCCTCCCTAGTTTTGCTGCTTACTTGGAAAATACGCATTCGCATAAATGAAATACCAGAACTTGGCAGAAGCGGTGAAACAAGTCTGCTCTGTCCAATCTGTTTGATACATTGTATCAACCGCTATCGTGGCGGCTCTCTGAGCAAAGGTGAAGTAGTGCATGAGCATGAACGGGGTATATATATATATATATATATATATATATATATATATATATATATATATATATATATATATATTCTTACAACGGCGCACCTTTCAAATGATGTAACCCCAATAGTGTCCGTCGTTCCACATCTGATTGAGAAAGTACATGTATTTGTTTTTTTGTAAGATCACTGGGTCAGCTGTAGGCCTACGATGTCGTTTATCGTTGTTCAGGGTCGGCTTCTAGTATTGTCAGCAAGACCGAGTTGTCAGGGCTTGCGCATACGGTAAGCTGTCCGTTGTCGCTCGCTTAGTGTTTGTATATCACGTTCCGAAGTATGCATTTATATATATATATGTCTGCTTGGCGTCACAAGTTCATTCGTCCATAAGAGTGGCAAGTTTAGGCTGGCGTATAATTAAGTTTGAATCCAGAGACATAAATTGCATATATTTGTTGCCGGGCAGTAGGGTTTTTGGTCATTTCAGATTTATCAATGTATGCTAAATAATTGCGTAAGTTTAATAAGTCGTCAAGATATAATATTGAAATTTATAATAATTGTATATATGACAATTTCAATTTCGTCTAAACTAAAACAATATTTTATATTTATCAAACTCCACTTAAGCTGATTTAAACAAGACAAATCAGCAATCCATCAAACCCTGAGTTGAAGAGTAAACATAACGTAGATTCCGGTAAATTTACATTTCGCGTTAAAAGGGAATTTGATCTTTTTTTTTCAAACTGCTTTTTAATGGTCACATGATATATATGTCACATTGTGAACATCGGGTTTAATTTAAAGTACACATTAAGTACTTGTTTGTATACTTGACTTTTAAGTTTTTTAGGCAATTTAGTCCTGAGGAAACGCCATCAATACTCATCATTCAACTTAAATTAAATTGCACTTATAATCATCTAAAGATGAAGTATATGCCACCATGTATATCACGAGTAAATCATGTGTCTCTTCAAAAGGTAATTTAAACCTTATTAAACAACTTTATTTTGTATATAGAATTTATTTAAATAACACTTGTAACTTGTCGAAACATGAACTATACGGCAAGATAATACCTCAGGCTCGATTAAAAGTATGCCCAAGGACGCTTTAAATAATAATGTTTGTATAAATTAAACGTAATCGTATGGTAAATGCTATTTCAACTAAATTTTTATTTTGTTTCTGAAATTTTTTAGTGAATTGAGAACAAATCGTTAGTTTTTACAATATTTAATATTTCCTTGACTCCCTTTTCGTGCAGTAGAGGGTCAGCAATGACAACTTCCATTCGGTTAATTATTATTTTGAGGAAATGGATTCACAAGTATTTCGGAGGATTATGAGTGTCGTGCAGATGATTAGGACTCAAAGTCAAAGTGAATGAGATCTTGATATGATTTCTAGCACATGTGAATGATTTTTAGCACACATGACTGAAAGTCAACTGAGCATAATCCGTCGTCTGTCCCTAAGTCCATCCGGCCGGCCAACTTTTAATAAGGCACAAATCGTAACCGCCGGACTTAGACAATTTTATTGAACAACCATGGAGATCTGAAAAAAAGCTCCCTTGACACTTGAAAGTAGTTCATTGCAACCTATATTCGCTTAATTACGGGGCCTGTTATTGCACCCCAGAAAAATTAAAGAAAAATGACGCATAAGAACCAGTATCTGAGTAACTGATGCTTTGATTGCCATGATTATTTTCATAAATCTTGATCTAAGAGTGTCTCGTTGTTCTTGAAGATCGGTGATGCCTCTACTTTTCTTTGTTTTGTTTCATGTTTGAAACCGTCAAAAGAAGCAGTTTTGCAGTTAATAAGACACAAACCAAACTATAAGCGTTTGTCATTGAAACTTCTAAAAAAATAAACAGGGAAGTCTTGGGTATTTTTTCATGGAAACGTGAGAATATGTCATGGTGACTAATATTATGCTACTGGCCAACATCGTGAATTTAAGCTCCCAGAGAGACTGACATCTCTTTCTTAATATAATGGAAGGTCATTGTAAAGCCTCCTTGGACATGATACAAGGTCACTCTAACCTATATTCTGCTGTATAATCTGAAACAAAATGATTTGAGCACGCTTTTAGAACGATTCACATGTTGGATATAGAAACCTTTTATTTTATTAAAATCCATGGATATTCCTGTAAAATTCATTGGAAAACTCACCTGTATTCGGTGACTTATGTGAAAGAACATGATTTAGGATCAAACATTAGTTTATGATATCTCAGGTTTGGGTAGACAAGTTGGCTTTAAACTGATTAGAGGGTGAATATTTTGAAAAAAAAGCTCATAAACATATCCTTGTAGACAAATTATCTGAGCGTTGAGTCCCATGGGTCCCTTGCTATTATTACAAATATTTATGAATACATCGATCTTAATTATCTAAATCACTTAAATATTACAAAAAAGTTAACATCAAACAAACCGCAATGTTCGATGTAATTTATAATATAGAACTTTCGTATGTAACACAAAATACACAAAAAATGCATAAATTTAAGGAATTAATTGTATATATGTGGACATGTGTGTACTGTATGTTCAAGGGAGTGTGAGGGAGACGGAGACCGAGAGAGTTTGATTGTGCTGAAAACAAAGATGATGTTGATGGGAAGAGAATGGTAGGGTTTATAAATGAAAGGAAGACTATCTCTCTGTGACCAGCAGTGGTAGGCGAGCAGCCCTGGAGACTAGTTCATGGGGTGTGACTAATTGATAATATGCTCAGTGACCAGGAGTGACTGGAAGTAATGCTGAGTGAACATAGTTACTGCACCAGACACCAAGTTGATGAGAGGTGATAATGACTGATACAACCAGTGATCATTGTAGGTAGGTGATTGATAGGTAGTGACCAAGAGTGACTTCTTAACCAATTCCTAACACTGGTGTACCATGTTACGTCATATGACACACAAATAAGTATCTGTCAATTAATTCCCAGATCAGCAATTGGTCCAGACAGAAACCTGATTAGATTTAAGGCCAGACTGAATTCCAAGTCCGATTAAGTCTAATATCTGTTTGGTCCAGAGTGAGATCAATTCCTTATCGTGACTCTGTCCAGTTCAAATCCTGTACTGGATCTGGTCCACTCAATTTCTTGATTCACAATGTGCATGAATGGATGATTTTGATATGACCCGGTTTTATATAAAACCGTTACTGAATGACCACAAAAGGACCTTGTCATTTATTTCGATAAAAACCCTGACAAATACAAAAACAAAACAAAACAAAAATAGAAAATAGCAAAATATCATGTGCTTTTTTTTTTGCTTATGGTGACATAAAAGTTGGAACAATAGAAACAGTGATAGACTGTAACAATACCCGAGAGATTTGTCAAGTATGTAGTGCAACGGTACAGAAGATTGCAACAGACGAAGAATTGCAACAGACTTCACGGGCCTTTCAGCAGTGCTTCAGCAGTCCAATTGGCTGGTCTGCTAACCTCTGTGTCCAGATGGGGGATCGCGTCAGAGGTTATTGGCAGTCTTCGTCTGAGGGAGGCCACCTTTTTGATACTCGAACTCTACTTCATAGACAGTGATATTGTTTGCCGATGGACAGGCATTCTTGTGATGGTGCGCGCTCCCAGGAACAGGCAAAGGGACCTTGTCTTGACGCAAAACTGTGATGGTGCTGAATTTCGCTAGAGAGTGCATTTGTGTGGTATCCGGTAACTTTAGGGCTACAGAAGACTGCAGCTTAGAGAGCCGATGACTCCGGGATTTCACAGGAACATTCGGTCTGCGGCACGCGAATCGTGATTTTACGTGCGGCTGACAGTTATACCGCAGTTAGAACCAGTTGTGTGTTGTGACCATCTGTATTACGCTGGGATTGGACATGCTCCTTGTACAAATGGATTACGTCTGAGACCACCAGAACGTCTAGACGTCACGTGAGAGCGAGAGGTCATGTATCCTGGAATATTTGGAACTGTGTCTGTGTTAGGAGGATTATGTTATGAGGATTATTGGACTCTGTGATCTATCAAGAATCCTGCTTTATTTGTGTTGACGGCACCCCCCAGATATCTGTATCTAACCCATTTATTTATTATTATAATTTGTTGTTATCTTAAGACTGCCTTAGAGTTTTTCTTTGAGTCTTTTAATGTCTGGTCTGCCTGTCATTTTGACTGACTGAAAAGAACCTGGAAGTTCACAAACCCAGTGGTGTAACACTATGAACTTTTCATAGCAGTAAATGCAGCTGCGCTGACCACATAGCGGATTGAAAGCAAGTCAACAACTGACAAAAAAAATAGAAAGACCGAAAGGCAATCCAGTTTAGTTGTTTAGAGAATTACAAGTCCTATCCCCACATTACATTTGAGTTGTGTACTATAGGGCGACTAGTCCTGCATGGGACGCAGACGGCTCTGATTAAGAATTTAAGGGTCGTTGTAGCACCCGGACTCTTATTAGGGGACAAACCAGGAACTGAGAACACAGTTATGGCGGCTTAACTATGGCACGGCCGCAAAGAGAAATTGCAGGTCGTGTCACACGGGTATCAGCCAGTTGCACCTCATGATCCTGTTGAACCACTAAGAATGAGTACGTCTCCAGATGTTACCCCGGGATCTGTCAACTGACCTTCTAGCTCCCTATTATAAGTACGATTTTTTCACGTCATCTACAGCCGATAAAGTGATGGATTGTTTAGGGGAAATCCTTAGTCGTCATGGGCTAATTTTTAACATTAAGTCTGATAACCGGCGGCAATTTCTTTCCAGGGAGTTTGCTGAATACTTTCAGGCAAATGGATCGAGCATTTAAGTGAAACCGAGATGGGAATAAGACAACGGACGGTTAACCTATGCCAATGTCATTTGAACCCAGTACAGCTCTAGGCGTTCTACAGCAAGTCCCAACTCTGGAATTGAAGCTTCCAACGGGATTAGTTTATCTGTGGAGTAGCCATTGGTAGGCGACCTATTATTAAAGATGTATTATAAGAGATTCCATATCAAAGAATCGTGCATATAGCAATACTGATTTAACTTTTAACATTCAGTGAGCCCGGTACCTTGTCTGCACAGAGGATGATATGGGCCCAATCCAGCAGGTGTTGCCTATGTAAATGACACTAATGCACATTCTGTTCACTACATTTCATTCCTTCATTATCTGGTTGCCCCATGTAATGTGTAAAAATCTTAACTTAAATAAACCATGCTTAAACTAGTACCAAGTCTGCCACTAGATGGCAGCACGGGTATGCAAACACGTAGCATTATAAAGTAGCCCTTTATATTCAGAGCCAATACAATTATGTTGAAATAATAAAGCCATGTATAAGTCTAATACCTGTTTGGTCCAGAGTGAGATCAATTCCTTATCGTGACTCTGTCTAGTTCAAATCCTTACTGGATCTGGTCCACTCAATTTCCTGATTCACAATGTGCATGAATGGGTGATTTGATATGACCCGGTTTTATAAAACCGTTACTGAAAGACCACAAGGACCTTGTAATTTATTTCGATAAAAAAAAACCTTTTATATTTATTACAACCACCACGATGGCAATAACTTGAGTTCTTCAGGTTTATTCTGGTCAAAATACTTTGTCTTTGTGATGTTCTTCAGCCATTTTATGTTTTTTATTGTGAGTTACAGTTTTATATACATATAGTAATGTAGGATTCTCTTTAGGTTTCACACCTGCTGTTGGGTGTTTGTCTGAGAGCCGCGGTAGACACGCTTGGCCCTTGAGGTGTTGCGCCCAAGGTTGATATAATTCTAAAGAGTTGGTTGACCAACGCCTTGTGGAATCTCTTTTTTTTATTTTTGCAGTGATCATCATGCGGTGAGCATGTTTTTTTTTAGTTAATCATGAATTTAACATTGGGGTTGTGAATAGGCATAATTAATCATGAGTTTAACATAAACTGTAGCCGCGTCACACCCCACGAAGAATTGGACTTCAAGATCCTTTTAAATAGTGAGACTGCGCATACACAAACGAATAATCGAGGCATGAGTAACAAGCACGATGAATATAATGAAACAAAATAACATGATTTTCTGGGATGATGATCCTCACAGTATATCAAACACTGTTGTATTATTCAATGGAAACTGTCACAAATATCTCCAAAAACACAGAGTCCTGGCTACACCTACTTTAAATCACTCAGAGCTGGAATCAGTTATGGTTCGTGTGCACTGATCTATATGACTCCATGACCACATGACAGTTCTGGAATGCGGTCTGGGTACATAACACAATTCAGAATATCTGAATATGCCCTCAGGCCTATCACTTCTGGACTATCGACTTACAGTATTATTTTAACCTGTCGATCTCTGCTTGAATACTTAATTAGTACGCATCCTTAGAAGACTGAGTGTGAGAAAAAAGTGCTGGCACCTGCGTTGTCTTTGAAGTCTGCATGCATGCACCAAAACTATTCTTTCTACAGAAACTGACTGGAACAGCCCTGATGAGTTTCGCAAGAAACAATTAAACCCCATAGTATTATTTTTTTTATATTTTCACTGTGTTAAATATATTGGTCAAGACTAAGTGACGGTAAGCGGGGACTAGCAAACCTGCCGAGTACTCCCTTGCTTGGACTGATTTCTAACGGCCAGCTCAAGTTGGTAATAAACTGTACTTTTCTATGAACGCACGTAGGCTATCTACAAATCCAGATATCATCAATCAGTCAATCAATGGACGTATCGGCTCAGGGGAACTCTTGGTTTTTAAGAGTGACAGAGCTCTAGCTATTTATATTATATTACATATAACATGGGGAAAAGTGGTTCTACATATATGTAATTGAAATTCCTGATGAATATGAATGAGAAATAATAATCAGATTTGAGTTTGCTGTATTTGGTTCCCTACATTAACATATAAGATCAGCGCTAAAATTTATTTAATCCACTCCGCCCTTTGAAAAAAAAAAAAACATTTAAATAAATAATAATTCACCAGAGAATGATACGTGTTTTTAGTGTACACAAGGAAACTAAAAGTCTGAAAGCTTTATTTAGCAAATATACTAACTCGTTTATCTGGTACTGTTTGAACCAATATTCTCTCTCTCTCAGTAACGGCGCTCCAGTCTTCTTGAAATTATAGTTCAGCTGACTGAAAGTCCTCTGAGCTAAAGTGATCATTCTTTGCCCGTAGTCCGTCCATCTGTCTGTCATATTTACAGGGCACAAATCTTAAGCACTGTACGTATACCTGGAATCTTTTAACTTCCAGGTATGTCCATAAATTAATATCTCTCTAGACACCTGAAATATATGAGGTCACTACGACCTACGTTCACTGAGTTATGGGGCCTGAGTAATTCGGCCTGTTATTGCACCCCTTTATAATTGAAATTTTATCAAAAAGCTCCATTATCTAAAAACTTGTGTCAATTGCCGTGATTATTTTCATGCATATTGATCATCTTCTAACATGACATCCAGATGGTCCCCATAGGTAATTTTCCGCCGAATATAGATAATATGTACTTTTATTTAATGTAATTTAAACTCTAAACTTTCAAATAATCAAACTGCATTACCTTAGTTGGTTGAGAAAAAAAAAAACATGAAGTTTGAAATTTCCATTTATTTATATATATATATATATATATATATATATATATATATATATATATATATATATATAGTAGGTAGGTAGCATGACTGCTCTTTAGAAATAGCAATTAGCACGAAGTAAAGGGTGCAGCATCAATGAGCCCGACCCTTGACTGGCTAGTTAGTTTTACTGAAACAATGTCCAGTGGGCCGACTGACTGGTCATTGATTGAAAAGACAGAAGAGAGGAGTGATGCTACAACAGTTTTTTTCTCAAATGGAGACCGCGATTATACATGATTTGCATTTTACATCAATGGATGATGATTTAACGAAGTCGCACAACATTAATTTTATATCGCATTGACGTAATTTGAGGAAAGAACCGTCACATAATAAAATAAGTTTAGGCCTATTAAAATTACGGTATACATAATTAAACATATTATACCCATTATGTTTGAATAAAAGTTACAGTAGGAGGTTTGTGTAAAGGCTGGGATTTGAGGGATTGCCAACTTTTCCTTGTATATCCCCGTTACAACAAGTTTTGTTGTTGTTGTTTTTTTTTTTTTTTTTTGTAAATGTTTCAACATATGGAGCATTCTCAGTTCTTGTTTGTTCGTTCAGCAGCCCGTAGGCTAGCGCCCGATTTAATCAGACTCAATATTATTAGGCCCCGCAATATATTGAGTCCGGTAGCCATACAGTGAGAGTTTCTACAGTCTAAGCCTCAGACTGCACACCACCCAATGGATCTCATGCTTTTTATAGACACTTGTTTAGGTATAGGCGATACTGTGTGCACGACTGCACGCATGCGTGTACGCGATTTAGGTTGTTTCCCTCTATGTTCTCTCGCTGCGTCTCATGTGTTCTCGCGATTTCTCAAGCAAGACGCAGCTGCGCGATGAAATATCTGAAAAGTCCATCATGTCGTACGTTTAAACGAACCTACGTAATATCTATTTGGGGTAGTACGGAATAGATTTTATCTGATCAAAAATGATTGTTTCTAATGACAGGAAATTCCATACTGAAGCAGAAGGGAGACCTTAAGCAGACGATACACGACGTACCGGAAGCCAGTGCCGAGGTCATTGCCCTCGCGGCCCTGCGATTGTCATGCCGATAACTTGAGATGTTGCTCAGTTTCAGAGAGATCGGAGAGATATGGGTGTTGACACCAGTAAGCACTGATAACTCACACAGCAGTAGCCAAGTTCCAAGCGTGTCGGTTTGGTGTTATAAACTATAATCCTGGTAAGACACTTTTTTTCAAAGTTTTAATTTTCATCATTCATGGCAGGGTCATTCCAGACAAATGTCAAATGCTGAAATTTTCAATCATAATCATATTCTGATTTATCAGTGGCGGATCCAGGAATTTCAGAAGGGGGGGGGCACAATACTGGGTTGGCTCACGGTTGATGGGTGTTAAGAATAATTAAGTTCTTAAATTGTGCATATTTTTTTTATATATAAATAAATATTATTAATATATATGTGTACATATTTATTATAAGAATAATTAAGTTCTTAAATTGTGAATACATTTTTGTTTTATTATATATATATATATATATATCTTATATTTATGTATGAGTGTATATATATTATTATTATTATTATTATTACATTATATATTTTCAGCCTATGCAAATTAGAAATATTTGTTTCATTATTTCACCCATAAGAATACAATCTAGAGCCAAGTTTTTTGTAAAGTTAATTACAGGAACTTGGGGGAAGGTATGGGAGGGGGTGTCCCCCTCCTATATTTAGACAATTTTTAAATATGCACAGTATAGAGGAAATTTTGAGTTCATCAACTACTATTCTCAGAATGTCTTTGCTTAACGTTGTCAAACTTTAAAATTCCTATCAAAGGTGTCTTATTTTATTAAAACTATGCTAGAAAAACATGTATCTGACATATTTATCGTGACTTTAAAACTTGTATGCTAAAAACAGAACCGGGTGTAACACATGATTATCAACATTTACCTTAAACTTTGCCATTTTGAATGGCTATTTTGTCGTTTTCAAACTGGGTTAGTTTGTGCCAGGGAAAACAAAAACAAGCAGTGTAGGACAAAGCAGACATTTCAAACCCGGCTTTGGGTGGTTTACAACTTTCATACAATTTCATACAAAATCAGCCAGCCCTTGGTCTTGCCATGAATGTGAGACTCTGTTGGTATTTATATATAGGACTGATATTGTTTACTTTGAACAATGAACCTTGTCATGCAAAAAACTGCAATAACAAACCATCCGGAGTGCCAACCATCCTTTTGTATCAATATGGCTGTATAAAAATGGTTTGTTATCTTTATATAACCTAGGCTACAAGTTAGAAATTAACATGTCATCACCTCACATGACTTGGCTGTTATTCACATCAGTGACCTGTCGGTAGCATGCTTTTGTGCAGTCAGAAATTAGACAAAAATCACTGGTATCAGTTTTTTGTACAGAATCTGACCTTGGCATAGTGTACCAATGGGAGAAGGAGAGAGATGCATATTTTTATTATTAAACCTTGTTATGAAATAAATACATGCATTTTGTTACAGTACTTAAAGGCCTGTTTACTCATCTGCATATAACTACATGTATATAGTTTATAATGCAACCCATTATGCCAGATTATTTTTTGAGTTTGATATATCCTGATCTGGATAAGTAAACAAACTTAAAAGAAATCTCAAATCCATAACTATTACATTACAATTAATTTATTATTATTATTGATATTAATGTAATATTTAATTTCACAAATATATTGCCTGAAAAATTTCAGAAAATGGCCTTGTTTTCACCAACCATCACAAAGATTGCATATGGACAGTAGAATATGATATGTAAAAAAAAACATGATTTTCCCATTTAATAATAAATATTTCTCAAGTTTTAAACAATCTGAATTAATTTAAGTTCTTTATCTGCTTGCAGTGCATGGAAAATGTCTAGAATGTACATGCTGTTTGCATTATTGATGGTCTCCCTTAAAGAGGGTAAGTACATGAAAAACAAAGATATAAGTTTTGTTATAACACTATATATATATACAAATTATAAATTTCTGATTATCAATCAGTAGAGGTCAAACACTTTTTACTTATAAACAATCATGAAATTACAACAGATTCTCAATACTTCTAAAGATAAGGAGGGTCTTTTTCCATATTTGCCAGAGAATCTGAGGGCCATCACAGTGCTATCTATCAGAAACTGCACTACTCATATTCCAGTAATTTAATTTGCAATGCCATATATCATGTTAAGAATGAAACAAAACTGGTTTTTAAATTTCTAGTGCAAAATAGTTAAATGGGCACATTCTACCTGCACAAATAAATAGGGTAGAACATTTATGATACATTATGTCAAAATATTTCATGTATCCATCACAATACCTTTGTCTCTAGTAATACAACACATGATACATAACCAGGTACAGAGTTTGTATTATAACTGAACATAGTGAAATTTTAGAGTGAATAATTATTCCTTATGTGATGTAATGTAATAGATTAATTTAAATTGAAAAAATAATTCTCTGTAATATGTAAGGATTTCTTAATATTCACTTGGTCATTTGTTTTATAATATGATTTCATATAATATGTATAATTTGTAAAACACTTAGTATAAAACACACTATTTCATCATGAAATAATAAAAAAAAATGTCTGTATCCAATAAGGAATTTATTACCACATTTGGAATTAGCATTATATTTATAATATTGCAGTTGCTGTTAATAATTTAAGAACATTGATTGATTGTAAAAATTAACAGATTAAGAAAAAAGCAGCAAAAGTGTTACGCCATGGCCAGAATATATTACTTCTTATCAATTTGAATCCCCATCTCTGCTGTTAATAAATTCATTAAAGACATGCTTCCCACTTGAGTACCAGTCAGGAGACATCTGATTTTTATTAAGCTCAGCTGACTGAAAGTCATCTGAGCTATATAGCGATCACCGTTTGTCCGGCGTCCAGCCATCTGTCTGTCTGTCCGTCCATCTCTTAACTGACACAAATTGTAACCACTGGTTCTGGAATCTTCTAGCTTCATATCTAGGGAGGTCCATAAAAAATCTCTTTGGAAACCTGAAATTAGGTCTCTGTTCCCCATAACCTCTTAGCTATGGGGCTCTGAAGTACCCCCTAGAATAATGGACAAATATTATACAAAAGCTCAATTATCTGAACAACTAATGCTTTGATATCCATGGTTCTTTGCATGGATATTGATCATGGAATGTTTCATTAGTTTCTGCAGTCTGGTGGCGCCACCTGTATTTTTTCAATTTTTTTACAAATTGTTTTCTCTATTTTTTATACCTTTAGAGATGCGGTCATCTGTAAACGGACACAAATTGTAAAGACTGGAAATAGAATCTTCTCTCCTGAAATGCTGGGAGGCCCATGATATGCTCCTTGGACACCTGAAATCAGGTCTCTGTTACCCATATCCTTCAAGCTATGGGGGTCCAAACTATTCCCATGAATAATGGGAAATTTGATTCAAAAGGTCCAGTATCTGAACAATTACAGTATTTATAACCATGATTTGTTTGCAAGGATTTTGATCATGGAATGTTTTTTCGGTTTCTGCAGAATGGTGGCACCACCGCTTTTTTTACAAATTTATTTTTACATATTTTTTCTCTATTTTTGAGACCTTCAAAGATGTGGTCATCTGTTAAGAGGGCACAAATTGTAATCATTGGACTTAGAAACTTCATACTGGACATGCAGGGAGGGCTATGAAAAATCTCCATGGAAACCTGAAATTAGCTAGGTCTTTCTTACTCATTTACTCTGACCTGTGGGACACAGAAATACACCCCCCCCCCCCCGAATAATTAATAATTTGATGCAAAAGCTCCAGTATCTGAACAACTTATGCATTGATCACCATGATTCTTTGCATGCATATTAATCATGGAGTGTTTCATCAGTTCCTTCAGACTGGTGGTGCCATCTGGATTTTTTTTAATGTTAACACATTTTTTTTCTATTTTTGAGACCTTCAAAGATGTAGTTGTCTGTTAACAGGGCACAAATGGTTACAATTGGCCTAGAATCTTCTTTCTTGATATCCAAGGATGTCCATGAAAAATCTCCATGCGAATTTGAAATTAGGTCTTTGTTATTCATATCCTTTGAGCTATAGTGCTTGTAAGTACCCCTCAGTATAATTAAATATTTGATATAAAACCACTAGTTTCAGAACAACTAATGTATTCATCGCCATGATTCTTTGCATGCACATTCATCATCATGGAATGTTTTATAATCAGTTATTGCAGACTAGTGGCACCACCTGGATTTTTAACTCAGCTGACTAAAAGTCATCTGAGCTATAGTCGTGGTCCATTGTCCGTCGCCCGTCCGTCTGTCTGTCCGTCCGTCCGTCCATCCGTAGATGTGGCACGTTTTGAAACCGTAAGACCTAGGAATCCAAAATTTAGCATAATGTTAGATGTCCCCAAGATCTCCTACCAAGCCTAAAACTGGGTCTTTGCGACTTCGTTCCTTTGAGAAATTAAGGAAAAACCTCAATTTTTTTATTAAAAACCTATTTTAACACTTCAGGACTGCCTAATATCAAAACCACTCATCTGTTATTCATAATATTTACCATAAATATTCCCCTATATAGTTCCTATATACATGCCAGAAATTATGTCTGTATTTTATAATTTAAAAAAGTTATGGGCCCAAACATAATGCATTTTGTAAAAAATTAGGAAAGAAATTTGATCACTTAACAGAAAACATGTTAAAGCTATGGACTTTTTTACAGTAATATAACTTTAATTAATCAAAATTAAATTGTATACCCAAAATTAGATCAAAATCTTTTAAATTTTTTAAAATATTAACAAAAATAAAAAATTTGTACCTTTAATTTTGCCCAACTTTGACCGTGGCACGTTTTTTTCCTGTAAGTACTGTGGATTTAATTTTCACAGCATGTTTTTGTTAGCATTTTGTCTGTAAACACCAAACATTTAAAACCAGTTGATAAAAAACTGTAGATTTTATCCAAGTTTTCAAGCACCATGTAACATATTGTTTACATCAAGCTAGTGTTTTGCAGTTTGCAAGAGCTCAGCTCCCCAGCTTCAGCTCTCAGTTCCTAAAATTTGGCATACAATTAGATGTCTCCAAAATCCCCTACCATGCCAAGAATTTGGTCACTAGGACTTAATACCTTCGAGATAATAATGAAAAACGTTTTTCCATTACAAACCCATTGTTACACTTCAGGACTGCCTAATATCAAAACTACTGATCTGACTTTAATCATATATAATATGCATCTTTTTCTATACATTTTCTATGCACATGCCAGAAATGATGTCAGTATTGCGTAATTGTTTTAAGTTATGGGCCCAAACAAAATGCACTTTGTAAAAAATCAAGAAATATATTTGCTCCCTTAACAAGGGGATTTCTGAAGCTAAAGATTTTTTGTCAGGGATGTAACATTATTTAATGAAGATTCAATTGAATACCCAAAATTAGTTCTGAATTTTTCAAATTTTATAAGTTATTAGTATAAATATAAAATTAGTACCTTAAATTTTGCCCAACTTTGACCATAGCACGTTTGTTTCCTGTGAGCACTGTTGATATAATTTTCATATCTTTCACACATATGGGTTTCAGCTTTTTAGTTTAGAAAGCTGAAAGAAATTGGCCAAAAATTGTAGCTTTAATTAATGTTTTTATGAGACCATGTCAGACCTTGACTCTCTCCAGCCCCTCTTGAGTCACCTGTATGTTGACCTTGTTGAACTTTCAGCAAATTATGCTTGCTTGAGGCGAGACATACACTGGGGCAGCCTGGCAGCTTATGGCCAGCCACAGTTGATCCAGGTGTCCAACCCAACTCATCTAGTAGTTTTAACCAACAACATAACAATAAACAATAAATTAATAAATTTTTACTGGTTTTTAATAACAAATTAAAGAAAAATAGAAAAGGAATTTGTTAGTTTATAATAACAGGAAATTAACTTGCAGTTACTGATGATATAAGAATCTTGTATCGATGGATAGAATGTCATGTATTCCAAATAACACCATGCAGTCACCTATGGTATTTTTCAGTTCAATTTTAATGATAAAAAGGTAAATCATATTATTCATTACTAATCATTAAGGATCATATGAAGGAAATTAATGATAGACAAAGATGCAGTTGATAATAGTATTCTAGATTTCACTGTGTCTAGTGTGTACATTGATGTGAAATCAGTCCAAAATGAATATATTACATTTATTTTTTTAAATATAAATAAAAGCCATAAAACCAGGTACTTATGATCATTATTTAAAGGTGTGAATTTTGTATATTCTGGATTCTCAACATCATTGTTTGGTGAAAACTGTGCAATTGTATTGAAATACAAATATGAATATGTACTCCATCATAAAATTTCTTGCATAAAGAATTGGAATTCAGGTAAAAATGAAAGTATATGAATACCTGTGCAAATACTTTCAAAATGTATTCATGAATGCATTCATGAATATATTCTTTCATATTATTTTAATAATCATTTCAGTTATATTTAATTTTAAAAAATTACAATTCTCTTCTTATTTTTAATAAAGATTATATTTGGGACAATATTTGTAATTTTTTTTTAATAAATAGTTAAACTCTTATATTATATGTTCTGCTTATAAGTTATATGGCCAAGTCAAAATCTGTGTGACAGTAGTACTCCATTTGTTAATAAGATAAATGAAATCAGTCCTCTTCCCTGTCTCCAAAGGTACTATCAAAATCATACATAAGCTAAACAACAACAACTCATAATACAGCTTATATTTATTACCCCACAAAACCAGCATGTGCCTCATTTCTAAATCATATTTTTTTATCATATATAACAGCTGAGCGCCGTGACCCATAGGTCCCTTGTTTAAAAATTTTTACCTATTTTCTTTTAATTTTTTTTGACCTTCAAAGATGTGGTTGTCCCTTAACAGAGCACAAATGGTAACCTAGAATCTTCAAACTTGATATCCAGGGAGGTCCATGAAAAATCTCCTTGAAAACCTGAAATTAGGTCTCTCTTAATCATATCCTCCCAGCTATGGGACTCAGAAGTACCCCCTAGAGCTATGCTTAAGTTGAATGAGGATACCACCAACAAAATTTGGTATTGGTAAAATTCCTTTTGTGAATGTTTTCATAGTCAGCGTCACTTGTTCAGTTATGCTGCACTTTTACCCATTTTTCCATGCAGTCATTGATAGATCTGTATATATATATATATATAATTGCATATGAATTCTTTTTTACGTGTATGTAATACCTGAAGGATAAATTTCTCCTTTATGAAAAAAATGCATATATTTTTGTAATGCCAGCCCATAGCAGCAACCCCCTATCAGGCTGCACCGAAGTGATTGATGCATCCAAAGGAAGTGCCTCATCTAATGGAGATGCTCAGTCTGATCCCTTGAAGGCTTTGGACTTCTCAGGATTCTGGAACCCATTAAGCACTGATAAGATGCCATACATACAGGTGATAGATCTATATGAATTATCCATCTGTTTGTCTTACCGTATGGTTTCACCTGTTTGTAATTTCCCTTTCTTGTACTGTCTAAAAGTTTTCCAATATAATGATAAAATATGAATAAACAAATGTCTATGGAGTTAATGTCCACTGTGAAAAATAGGTCAATAGAGAAAACATACATGCATTTGCATTATGTCCACAGTGTAATAGTGAATATACACAAAATGAAAAAAAATAATTATTCCTTTTTTGAATAAACATTCCCATTAAATTTGTCTTGATTAATTCGTTGTTGATATTTCAAGCAGTAACTACCATGATTGTTATAGCAATTTATGTAATGCTGATTTAGGCAGGAGTTGGAAGTAATGGTGAAGATTATTACTATGAAAGAAGGGTAGAGTCTGTCACTGCAGTGAGTGGGAAAAAGTGGAAATTTTTTTAGAAATTATACATATGCACATAATTTAACGCATGTGTATATCTTAAATTGAAAATATACTCATTAAATTAACATTATTTTTATAATTGTCCAGGCTTGCAATTATTTATATGAAGTCAGATGTATACACATACCTTACTGAAAGCCCCATTTTCTGATCCTGGAAGCCAATTCTGAAGCTCAGTTGAGCAGAGACCTTGCTTTAGTGGGCCTCCTGGCCTGCTGTATCATGGATTTGGAAAGGCTTGCATGTGAATGGACTAAAATCATAGTACTTAGGCAATCAAATACATCATTATATAGTAAACAATACACACAAATCAAAACAGTTCACATGCCTTATCAACAGAATCACTTGCACTGGAAACTGTAAGCTGTACAAGCATTTATATGATTGGTCAGTTGATTGAGAAATAGTTTTCAATTCTGCATAGATGGGCGATACACAGCCACCTGATTGATTCATTAGTCCTGTGTATAATTCAACAAAACATCTGGCACACTCCGGGAGGCTCTTAAACTTTTAAATCTGTCTGATGATACCACACACTTGTTTAGATAAGATCAAGTATATATATATATATATATATATATATATATATATATATATATATATATATATATATAATGAGGGAAATAATTACTTTGGTTATTTCAGGTTGAAATGCAAGCTGGTAAAGAGAACTTCAATGTTTTGGTTACAAGGCCAGGGTTGGCAACATACGGAGACATGAATTTGCTGAGACGCTTCAAGATTGCATTCTCAAATGATCTGATTGGATGGAAATTTATCAGGAGATATCCTTTGAAGAGCCCTCATGATATAGTAAGGGTCATTTTGAAGAATTGCTCTTTTAAAATCTTGCCAAATTCATTCTCAAATTAGGTGTCACAAATAAAAATGTAATTATCCTTATCTTGATATTCAATCCGTCTAAGTATTACTTTATTATGAGGCCATTTTAGTAAGAAAAAACTATTTTATCTGTAATTTAAGATAGAGATATTTGAAATACACTAGGTGCATTCACATAAACAATATTCACCTTCAAGTCCCAGCAACAAATCTTGAATATGGATTAAAAAATGATTATAAACATGTCAAGTTCAGCAGACATTCTTAAATATATTGCAGCTATGGGTGTGCATCAACAGTTTCTTTTAATTTTAAGTTCAACATGAAAGTTAGTTTGCAATCTTTAATCACTATTGTAGAATATTAGTTTCTAAATCACAGTCATATGCATTTGTTTTATTAACCAGTTCATCAGAAATCATGAAAACCCATTAAAATTGGCCTCTAACCTGATTTCCTTTTCCTTCTGTCACCATTCCTATTTAAAACTGATGTTAAATGTGATGACATTTATGTATAATGTTTTTATATCTCAGGAGTTTGAAGGGATGTATTTCCGGGCACCATATGATCAAGAGTTTAGTTATGTCTTCCCATGGGTAAATGCCAAGTACCTGAGGCTGTTTCCTATTAAACTTGATGCCAGCAAAAACCAGCTGAGACTAAAACTCCTTTCTTGTCCAGGTATTTTTTTATGGATATAGCAATACACCAGTATATCACCTTAAAAAATCAGATATCAGACTCTAATTTGACTGCATTGATGCATTAACAGTATTTAATCATCCATTGAACAGAAATGTTAACAATTTAAGTTGAACTGGTCTTAGCTCAGCTGACTAGAAGTCATCTTAGCTATAGTCATGGTCCAGTGTTCTTTAATTTGGCCGTCCATCCGTTAACAGGGCAAGTTTTGGAACCTTTATAAATAAAAATTTATATTTGGGAAATGGAAATAAGTTTTTGAAAGAAGAGTACTAATATTTCTGTGAACAAAGAAAAAAAAATGGCTTAAAAATCTTAAATTGTTTCATGCTCTCAGCATGTACATTTAAATGTGTATCATATGAGTGATGTATAATGATACATATCATACAGTGATATATGATATGTTGTTACCACCTTAATCTCCTTGTACATGTATTCTTTTATCTGCCTTATCTATGTTCAGTCCCACAGTTAGTTAAGTCAATGTCCTCTCCACACAGACAGTACTGAAGGATCATGATACATATCATAAAGTGAGATAATGCATTGTTACAGCCTTAAAATTTTCTTTATATACTTTACAGTCACTTGTGATATTTAAATAACTTCATCTGCACACAAGCATTTGTGGCTTTATATTTGTTTACAAACTGATTTACAATGTAAAGGTGGTGAAAGTTGGCCTATGTAGTAAAATAAGTTCATAAAACTCATTCAGGTTGAAATTATCAGTTGCATTTATTTTTTAAAAGAACTTAGTCTGTTAGTGATATGAAAGGATATTTGAAATTAATTATGATAATGATATGAACAAAAGCTAGAAATATGCATTCTCAGGAATGCAGGCCTCTGCCAATGTTGGCAGTCCTGAATGTTGGAACATGTTAGTATTCTCTTATTAAGGCCATACTGGTACTCTCAGGTTCATTATTGCAGAAGTTCCCAAACCATTGTTTGCATTTACTTATTTTGCCTATATTCCATGGTTCATTCATGCATAAGTAACGGTGCATTTGTGAATATTCCTGGAAGTCCCTCTTAGACCCAGCTCATGAGATGAATTCACACCAAAAACTTTATGATTCTTCCTTGGCCCATTCCTGATTTGCTCTGAAAATTTCATGTGATTATGTACATGATTGTATGAGTTATTTTCTGAACAAACACACATGAACAGGAATCTGAATTAAAATCCTTATTTAATCTTATTTGCTTGACACATAATTGAATTTTACTTGAGAATATTCATTTCGAATCATATTTACCTGTTCATATCAAATATTAATAGAAATAATTTGTACGGATGTAGATATATTCCTTTTGTTTGTTTGCTTCTTCAGCCTTTGCTGTGCCTGCAATATCATTTTGTCCACCAGGACAACAAAAATGGCTGGATGACATATCATGTATACCAGGTAAGGCACATGTACTAGGTAAACAATATATTTGAAATGTTCATACTGTACGTAATAGAATATAACAAAATTATTAATTCTGAACTAAAGTCATGGTTCTTTGTCCATGGTCCGGCCTGCTGTCTGGCCAGAAATCTGTTAAGAAGGCACGTTTTGAAACTGTTAGACTGCAAATCCAAAATTCAACAGTGTTAGATGTTCCTAAGTTCTACCAAACCTGAAAAAGAACTGAAACTGGGTCACTAGGAATTCATTCCTTTGAGAAATTAAGAAAAAAACTTTCATTTTCCAGTAAAAACCTATTGCCACACTTCAAACTGCCTACTTTGAAAACCACTGGTGTAAATCTATTCATATTTGATATTTTTGTATCTGCATAATTACCAATGTAACATACCAGAACTAAGGTCAATATTACATAAATCTATGAAGTAATGGGCTCAAACTTATGCACTCCCTTACCAAAATTAAGAGTAATCGCATTTATATGCCTGGTTTCGAAACTGGCCTATGCATTAGCCATACACACAGGGTGTGATACATTTCAACTGTGATCAATACAAAACATAATCAGTGATTGAACCAGTAAATAGTAAGGTTTTGTAGGATTTTTAAAAAAATTTTTAATCAAAACAGATCTTGCTGTACTTTAGATTTTACATGTTCTGAGGCAATCGCAAAAATGAAACCCTCATGAAAAGTTCAAAATGAAATTTCAGCCATGGGAATATAATAAACCCAACCACAGTATGTCCCTCATAAGGGCCTTTTTTTTCCCTTATAAATTTAATATATTTCCAATACTAGTGCTATGTATGTGAGTAACATTTATATTGCAACTATATGTTTAGGCAGGCTGTGTTATATGTTAGTTATAAGGCAGTTGTATGTTTGTTATATGTCAGTAATAAGGGGGTTTCACATAAAGCCATGCTGTACGTGTATTTCAGTTATATGTCCCTTGTATCAGAAATCTGAGGGAGCTGCACTGAATGATGAAGCAGCTCTGTATATGTCAGTTATAAGTTTCAATACCTTGAGGCTTATTGCTCGACAAAATATGACTTAAACATTTCCCAAGGGAGCACAATTAATGCTGCACCTTTTCCAAGGGAACACAAATGCTGTAGAAAAATATGTCCTAAACTCCTAGAGCTGTATCAATATATCGATATATCGATACGAATCGATACACGACGTCGATACGATAACCGAAATGCGTTCCATGCTGTATTGGTCGTATCGATTGCTTGCTTATGAACAGCGTTCTAACTCTAACTTTACATATAACCATGACGATTTATAAATCTAAATGCACTGCAGCCTATATATTTGTTGCTTTGGCTTTTAAGACTTGTTAATAAATGTATATACGCATGCACGTCAGTACTTCCATGACAAACAGGCGCATGTGAGCGATAATAGGAGAATGATAATAACATATTGCTACAAGGAACAAGGTACATTCACGTATATATCCTATCTTTATATATGTCATTTAATCTCTAATTTTTTTATTTAAGAAGCCGGTCATATGTTACTCGGAATTCCCAAGTTCGTCGTCAAATAAATGGTTAAAGCCCGGGGACAAATCCTGTACAAACAGGAGATTGACTAATGGGATTCATACTCACAAAAACTATACAAAACTGTGTAATTACATGACATAAAAAACAGCCTATGATCTTCCCCACCAAATGCAATAAAACATGTTTGTGCGGGGGGGGGGGGGGGATGCTAAGAGGTCAAAGAAGATCGAGATTTGCTAGTCTTGATTAGATAGATTTTTAAAATTAAAAGCAACTGTTTTTCTTATTTATTTAATATCAAGCTTAAGCTGCTTAAGTGCATAGCATACTAAATATGTTGTTTGTTACAATAAAAAAGTATAACAACAAGAAACAGAGCTTTTATTAAGAAATGATATACAAAGAAAAATGAAACGTATCGTCAGTATGTATTGGTATCGAATTAACTGTATCACAATACGTATTGTACCGGAAGAGGCGGACCGATACCCAGCCCTACTAACTCCATAGGTTTCAAATAAAATGAACTTAAATTGAGTAAATATTGAAGAAGTATGGAAATAACCAGCTTCCTCAGAATTTGATGTATATTAAAAACTCCTAATAATTAAAGATTATATTCTGCATTTTTTTCATCTAATGTTTACCTTAAGTAGTTTAAACATTTTACACTAATAATCATTCAGTAAAAGATCATTTATTCAAAACACAATATAAAAAAATTGGCTATATTTCAATACATTTATGAAATGTGCCAAAATTTGATAAAGAAACATTTCTTTTGGAATGTAGTATATACAAGTACTTCAGCATCAAATTGCCATTGATAATAACTTTTCATAAATACAGAACATGGGGTATCAATGTAGTATGCTAATAACCAATTACAGGAAATCCTAAACATGAACATGTAGTAAGTTATTAGTTTCAGAAACAGCTAAAACACACTTGCCTACCCATTGTAAATTATTGCCAGAGAAAATCAACAGCATTTATCAAAGCACTGGTATTTTACTAAAATGAATTTCTGCATTCTTATAAGGACATTAGCCAATATTCAGCAGGCTCAGGAATGAGAATTATTCTCAGATTTAATACCACCCCACCCCACCTGAAAACCTCAAGGTCTGTCTCAGCAATGAACTTGCTGTACTGAGATTTAGCTGTGTACCCCCTGTTCAAATTATAGGCAGGATCACAGTACTGTCTGTCTGAATGACTTCCTGTTAGCTAGCCATTACTTGGAGTTCACATTTTGAAGACAGAAGTTGTGTTTGTCCACCATAAAGGGTATTTATAGCTGTAAAAAGGTCTCATTGGTGAGTACTCTTGCATTACTTCTGTTCTTTTTGCATATTTTAACCATTGATTCCATAAAGATGACTTTCACTCATCATGGTTTGCCCTACACTCAGTCTGAACAATAGCACCAAAGTTACAATTAAAAAATACTGGTGTATTACTTTTCTGTGTCTGCAAATTTATTCAGTTTTCATTGACAATTAATATATTTGATATAAGATTTCCATGATAACATGACAAATTTATTGTGCCTGATCTGTTGTGATGGACAGAGTGTAAACGTACATGAGTCTGTAGAAAATCTGTAGGTATATGAAGATTAGAGAAGGATTTTCACCTGAGCTAATCACATTTTCAACCACCATTTGTTTTAGTGATATCTAGTGATTTCTCTATATTTCATAGGACCAGTATAAAGAAATTGTGCTGCAAGTATTAGGAAAGCATAGAGCAAATAACTGGAGCATACCATTGTTTAGTTAACTACACTTGCAAATTTGGTTGCTTACAGTTATTCATGTGTAATAAACATATGATAGCTTGAATGTTAAAATTGTATCTTGACTGAGGAATTTGCTTCTCTGAGCCAAAGAGTATTTTTTCCATTTTTTTGGCCACAGTGTCCGGTGAATAGCATATTTGTAAATCTGTAATCTAAATATATAGTCTCAATAACTGTAAAAACTTTGCAAATGTGTGTCGTTTAGAAGTTCAACTGTATTTACCTATAATCATAAAAGTTCAACAGGCTGATTGACAATAGTAGTGTAAACCATTCCCTGTTCCTTCCAATTATAAACCTTATAGAGAGAGTAGATATACTTTCAGTGAAATAATTGCATTTATTTTTAGTTAGGACTTGTGTCTTTTAAGTATTTCATAGTTATATCGCCTGTAGATATGTTAGAGGAATGTTCTTGTTTAGAAAAGCATTACTAAGCATAAGTATTACACTATACAGTTTATCTTTTGAAATTATTTAACTAGATAATTCGTTTGAGCAATAATGACATTATCTGTATACTTAAGCTGGTAAAATTCTTTTCCAGGGCCACCAAGAGGAGACAAAAAAGGATTTACAGAGTTGCAAAATGTACAGCTCCTTCTAGCCTTTGATTCCCTAATACAACATCCCTCAAGTCTGACTGAACCAAGGAGTTTCAAGAATCTTAAGAAAATATGTTATTTACATTTACAAATGTGTAAATAAACATTTATTTTGGATGTTACTTTTTATGTTTCATGTTTTTGTGCCAAAATAACTGTGACAAGTTGAAGACCTTCAGTTTGAATGCAGGGCAGGTTTAATACAACTTAATTTCTAGCATCTACAATAATTCCTTGTGGTATGAAGAAGTGACTAAACACCTTTCCAAACAGAACATACAACAGAAAATAATTGTGCTGACAAACAGCACATAAGGTGCATACTCTGGAATTATAAGGCACATATATATCACTTAAAAGGCACATATAAGGCACTTATAAGGTGCATATAAGGCACTTATAAGGCGCATTTATGGCACTTATAAGGCACATATATTGTCAGTTATATGAGACTTGTATGTCAGTTACATGTCACTTGTAAGGAACATATATTGGACTGCCTTATATTAGGTTATAAGTGACATATATGGGACTTGTATGTCACATATAAGAGACATATATTTGACTGCCATACAAGTGACACATAAAGGACATATACCTTCCAGTATGTGATCAGCCCTCATCTCTATGAGCCCTGTTACTTTCATTTTCTCAGCTTATACACATTTAAGGATTTAATCCTTATTAATCAACAATTTGAAAGCAATTTGTCAAAAATTGTAGCTTCGATTCAAGTTTTCAACCATCATGTCAAGAATTGTTTACACAGGCCAGTGCAGTACAGTATGGTATGCACAGCTGGTACTACAGCCCTGGCCTCCCAAAGCTAAATTACATAATGCCCTTCACTCCTGGCTCCCTTTGCCTAGCTGAGTCTGGGTGTCCCTGTGTTGCACATTTTTGTCTGTGAGCTTTGTGGATTTAATTTTGTAGGATGCACTTTTATGGATTTAAGCTTTTAATGTCTTAAATTTGAAAGAATCAATAAAAGTTGTGGCCTTAAATCCAAGTTTTTAGTGTACCTGTGAGCTTAATAAATGGTGTGGCGTCGTCTGTCATCTCAGTGTTAACCCCTACTATTTTGAATACGGCAAGAGTCAGCTTCACAAAATTTTATGCAAAAAATTAGTTATCTAAAAAAAAATTTATAGGATTTCGCTTATTTTTTGGCTAACTGCATTTTCTTAGATTTTATAGGGAAAAAGCAAAAAAAAACTTTAAAAATCTTCTTCTCTGAAACTGTTTAGCCAAATTGTCCCATATTTCACAGATATTATTCCTGGAAAAATCTCTTTCCAGTTTATTCGAATGGTTAAAGTTTGGTGATTTTTGGCCGAGTTATAGGAAGTTGAACTTAGTCATCTGTCCGAAAAAGCATACTAAAATTACACTCTTAGAAACGGCTGAAGCTATCATCACCAAAAATATGATCCTAGGGTAGTGCTTTCTGAAGTTTGTTCAAATGTTCTCAGTTCAGTTACTTTTTAGCTGAGTTATGGGAAGCTGATTTTAGTCATATGCCATAACAGCCAATTTTAGCTCAGTGGCTACAAAGATCTTCTTCTCAAAAACCACTGGCCAGATTCTTAAATCTCACACATTAATAATCCTTAGATGTTGATAATACAAGTTTGCACAAATGGTTTTGGTTCAGTGATTTTTGGCTGAGTTATGGGAAGCTTAACTTAGCCATTTTGCTGTATTTTCCCATATGAGTTATAAACCTGCAACACGTTTTTTAGCTCAGGCCACTGAGGCCAATTTGTTTAATATTTTACAAGAACAATCCCCAGAATAATTTTTAGCTCAGTTGATTGTAAGTCATCTGAGCTATAGGGATTACCTTTTGTCCGTCGGCCGTCCGGGCGTCTGTCCGTTAACAGGGCACAAATCGTAACCCCTGGACCTGGAATCTTCTTACTTCACATCCAGAGAGGCCCATGAAAAATCTCCTTGGAAACCTGGAATTAGGTCTCTGTTACCCATATCCTTTGAGCTGTGGCACTCCAAAGTACAGCTCAGATTAATGGAAAATTTCATACAAAAACTTCAATATCTCATTAACTACATCACTGATGGTCATGATTTTTGGCATACATATTGATCATGAGATGTTTCATCAGTTCCTGTAGACTGGTGGCGCCACCTGTATTTTCTATTTTTTACAAATTTTTTTCTCTATTTTTGAGACCATTAAAAATGTGGATATCTGTTAACAGGGCACGAATCATTAAGACTGGACCTAGAATCTTCATTCTTGACTTTCTGAGAGACCTATGAAAAGTCTCCATGGAAACCAGAAATTAGGTCTCTGTTACCCATATCCTTTGAGCTATGGGGCCCCAAAGTACCCCCCAGAATAGAGAAAATTTCATACGAAAACTTCAATATCTCATTAACTACATCACTGATGGTCATGATTTTTGGCATACATATTAATCATGAGATGTTTCATCAGTTTCTGCAGACTGGTGGCGCCACCTGTATTTTTCAATTTTTTACTAATTGTTTCTCTATTTTTGAGACCTTTAAAAATGTGGACATCTGTTAACAGGGCACAAATCGTAAAGACTGGATCTAGAATCTTCATTCTTAACATTCTGAGAGACCTATGAAAAGTCTCCATGGAAACCAGAAATTAGGTCTCTTTTACCCATATCCTTCTAGCTATTGGGCCCCAAAATACCCCCAGAATAGTGAAAAATTTCATTCAAAAACTTCAATATCTCATTAACTACATCACTGATGGTCATGATTTTTAGCATACATATTAATCATGAGATGTTTCATCAGTTTCTGCAGACTGGTGGCGCCACCTGTATTTTTCAATTTTTTTACTAATTGTTTCTCTATTTTTGAGACCTTTAAAAATGTGGACATCTGTTAACAGGGCACAAATCGTAAAGACTGGATCTAGAATCTTCATTCTTAACATTCTGAGAGACCTATGAAAAGTCTCCATGGAAACCAGAAATTAGGTCTCTTTTACCCATATCCTTCTAGCTATTGGGCCCCAAAGTACCCCCCAGAATAGTGAAAAATTTCATTCAAAAACTTCAATATCTCATTAACTACATCACTGATGGTCATGATTTTTGGCATACATATTGATCATGAGATGTTTCATCAGTTTCTGCAGACTGGTGGCCCCACCTGTATTTTTCAAATTAAAAAAAAATTTTTCTCTATTTTTGAGACCTTTTAGGATGTAGTTATCTGTCAACAGGGTTCAAATTGTAACGACTGGACCTAGAATCTTCATTCTTGACACACAGGGAGACCCATGTAAAGTCTCCATGGAAGCATGAAATTAGGTCTCTGTTACACATATCCTTAGAGCTGTGGCACTCCAAAGTACAGCTCAGATTAATGGAAAATTTGATACAAAAGCTGAAGTATCTGAACAACTAATGCAGAGATCACCATAATTGTTTGCATAGATATTAATGAAAAAAAGATGAAAAACCTTTAAAAGTCTTCTTCTTGTAAACGGTCCAGCCAAATTGATCAATATTTTACAGAAATTATCCCAGAGGCAAGCCCTCTCAAGTTTGTTCAGATGGTTTGCATTTGATGAAATTTTAGCGGAGTAACATGAATTTGAACTTAGTTATTTGGCCAAGTAAGCATACTGACATAGCAATCTCAGAAATGACAGAAGCTAGCATTACCAAGTATTGTGCAAATGTTGGTCACATGACTCATATTTGAATTTGCAGATTTTGTGGTGCCACCTACATCGACCTGTTTTTTATGGGCAAAAACCTCATAATTTTAGCCTCTTTTAGCTTAAAATGTTTTATGATGAATCTGTCAAGTTGAATCGTTCAATTTTCAAAAGAATTATCCTAGGACATGGTTCTTTCAATCATATCAGAATAGATTGAGTTTGTTGATTTTTGCTTGAATCATGAAAAGCTTAAGTTGGCCTTACGGCCATTATTATGTCTATTTCAAACTGAGGACTGCAATAGTGTTCTTCTAAAAAATTATTGTTTCAATTATAACTTCTGTAACATTGCACGAAATTATTCTTAGGTGGCCTTTGTTCAAGTGTACTTGAATGATTTTTGGCATAATTGTTGGACCTTTAACAATGAAAGGACTGCATCTTTTATTATTCTAGATATTTTTATAAAAAGTTTATGAATAAGTCAGCTTGGGAAAAAAAGCATTTTAGCCTTTAAGTCTTTCAGTATGTGTAAACAGATTTACTAACAGGCCAAGATAGTGTCTGTATCTTTAAATAGGTTCAGAAACTGCCAACTGTTCCAGATTTGGCAACAGATCAAGAGTTCATTTTGCATATTGGGCATATTTTTACATATCGAATAGGTTTGTTGAATACAAGACTGGTGGTGCCACCTACAATAATTTTTGCACAGTGTGTGTCCCTGCGTATTTCTTAGGAGGGGTTTGATATATCAGTCTGGAATTGGGCTTATGTATATATCTCTGATAGCTTCATTGTATATGACTGGTGGTGCCAGTTACAGTCATTTTTGTGTTGTGTGCACCCATACAAGAATTTCAGCAGTGATGTTTGTGTAATTGTTTCTTATTCAAAAAATGTTTAGTACTTGCATTGTTCATATACATGAAAAGTAATGGTCCAGCATTGAAGCATTATACCTGCTGTATTTCCCAATGCACAGGTTTGCATTAGGCCTGTAGGCCATGTTAGAAGATTATGTCATTAAAATATCTGCTATTTATATCAGACATGGCAAATGCAAAATGTGGTGTGGCCACCTGAGGTTGTTTATGTAATAATTGACAGGTCAAATAAACAGGATTAATGTTATAATTTCATAATTAATACATAAAATATAACTGTTTGCCATTATTTGGACGCCAGTGATTACTTGATGATAGTTTTTGTGCTTACAGTGAAAAGCACATAAATAATGACAACTTTATGACAAGATGCACTAAGTACATCTCCAGGCATTTTGTTAATTTCTAATTATAATGATTATATTTAAATAGTTGCTAGCTGTGCATCTAGATGGACCAGCAATGGGGGCTACTGCTACAGACTGTACACCAACCCATTCACCTATGCTGCTGCCCTGACCAGCTGCCAGACACAGGGTGCTGATCTTGTGTCTATCCACTCAGCCGCAGAGAGGGACTTCATCAACACAAATATAATAGGTTCCTCAGTCAGTGATGCCTGGATCGGTGAGCTGAAAATTATTACTTTTGCACTTAAATAAATCAGCTTGACATTTTTTTTTTAAAGTTGGGTGTGTGGTCTGCTGTTGGCGCTATTCAGTATGGATGAAGGTAACTATATAGTAAGAATTGTATGATTGTTTTAATTCTTGATTTCTATTTTATATGCATGGGTCTAGGAATTCTCCATAAGTCATAACTTAGCTGTCATTATAAGACAATGTGAATCTGTGGGGTTCAATATATATTTATTTGATTCTAGATTTCATCACTTTGCCTTTGAGTGTCTGGCAGGGTTAAAAATGGGGACATTCTGCTGGGTAGCTTCAGCACCTACTTAGCTATTTTTACTGTACTAATTTGGAGCATGAAGTTTATGGCAACATAAAAATGTATCGCATAAAGAAATTTCATCAAGTTTGGTTGAATTACCATTGGGGGTTAATATTTTGGCTAGATATTTATTTTTTAATCACAGAAAGAGAGAGTATGAAATACTGGCCTGAATTTGTTTGACTTACATTCACTTTTTTCCACTGTAACTTTACATAGTAACAAAATGTAAACAGAAAATTGCTCTATTGTAAAGTTTGTAATAATAATTAGTAAAATATTGACAGGGTTGCTATGGGTTTCTTGTATGATACTTTTCCAGTGAAAGTGGATTGAACAGACATTATATTAACATTTGTATTTACATATTAGGCAAATGTCACTATCATAGCTGTGACGTTCATTTTAATAGCTTTCAAATTAAAGTTGTGAAAATCACTACAAATAATGAACAGGTTGCAGAGCTTTGTGTTTTTCAAGTTTCCCTTTTTTCTTCTCTGTTGGAAATAAAACAGTGCATACAAATTTGGGTAGCCAATCAAGTTATGTTGTTCTTTTTATACAAGTGGGGAAAATTGATCCTCAGCTGATTTATGTATTATAGTCAGTCTTTTATGGTAAACACAAAGTTCTATAAAACACTGTAAGAAACTTTGTAAATGTATGTAGTTAAACTTAGCATTTACAAAAAATCACAGATAACTGAAACAATTAGGACTGCGCATTACAAAAAACATCAAGTTGTGGTTGCTTTTGTTTGAATGATTTATTGACACAATACATAGTAAGTACATTCATGTGGTATTCTACCTAAGCACATATATAATTATAAATATAAACATGTATCAATTGATTGAGCGCAAGCTACTTAAAGCTTATGAAGTTGTGGTTGCCTGACTGACCATGTAAATATACACAGAACACTTTGCTTTGCTTTTAATTCCTGTGCTGTAATCATTGCAGGTTTGCAGGACAGTGATCAGAAATACGACTTGTGGTCAGACACCAGTGTTAATGATTTTGTGAATTATGATTATGCCAGGATGTTTGATGGCACAGAATACTGTGTTAAAATCAGTCGAACAAACAGCTATAAGTGGGAGGATACTAGCTGCTCTAAATCACTGCCATACATATGTAAAGTCACTGCAGGTAAGACATCAGATGTATCCTTAGCCTCTGCCAAGCAGGTGTGATGTTTTTCTCCTGGTTGGTTGGTTTGTTTGTTAGCAACTTTATGCCAAAAGCTATAGATGGATTTGATAAAATTTTCAGGAGGATTTGGATAACAATCCAGGAACAGTCTGTTAAATGTTGGTGCTAACCTGGATCACCAAATTAAATTAATTAAAAATTTTATTTGAAAGATAATATACCATATATTTATACAGTAAACTCCGACCTAACTATCATCACCCCTGTGTTATGGCCACTTCTGAAAGGAAATATTTGTTTTGGTCATGCATTTGCTGAGCATAATTTAAGACATTATTAAAACAGCATTAAAAGATGTATCTGTAATATGTCAAAAGCAGCCATTTTTGTTTTGTACATGATGGTCATGTTTGTATAGCTTTCTGTATAATAAGTTCTGCCATATAACAACATTGAAGCACATGACTTACTTATAAGAATACAATAAAAGTAAATTAATTTTCACTAATGGGTGTAAATATTTCATTTGAATTAATAGTTCAGGGGTCTCTTGCAATAAGGTAACTTTAAGCCAAAACCTTTCGATTGTCTCTGTGAAAACCAATGCCAGAATTGTAACAATGGTATAATTTGGGCCTGCTACTATCTTCAGTCCAGTATATTTTTTTTTGTAACCAACCCTGTTAGTATATTTTTTGCAATAATGGAAGGTAGTTCTCAGTAGTCAAGTGGATGCCTTTCTTTAATTGCCTGCACTTAGTGCACTATAACTTTCTTCCAGTGTAACATAATACATTGTTATTGAATTTTGAAATACAAGATACAACTTGCAAATCATCAGCTGCCACATTCTTTTTTTGTAGGCTGCAGAAGGAGACTAGTTGGACCAGTATCTGAGACCAAGATGACTGCCCCTGGAGGAAGTGTTACTGGGCACGGTCCTGAACAGGCCAGGATGAATCCCTCTGGAACCACTACTACTGGTTGGAGACCTGTGCATAATGATGGTGCTTACATTCAGGTCTGTTAGACTTTATTTAAAGACAAATAAAGCAAGTGTTTGTCAACTGAAAGCATTGATTTGTATTGTTGTGGATATGGCATTGAGTAAGTTAATTGTACTTGCATGTGTCAGCAAGAGGGTCTTGATGAAGTGCTAAAATATTTAAGGCATTCATGCCCCCAGTCCCCCCCTGAGTAAAATACTTTAAGTAATACTTGATGTAAATACCAACATATATATTAACAAAACGTTTCATCATGAAAAACTTTTTAGAATATTAGTTGTCCCGACTGTCTTCCCCATCCCATGAATCAAGATACATCATTGCCATTGCATGTGAATATAATACTAATGCATTCCCAGTAATAAAAGGTTAAATGAGACATCTTTTCACACATGGTATGTAAAGTGTATTATTTGATTAACTACTTAAATGATGTATAATATTTTCAGAGAAGAAGATAGTCCAGTAGTTTTTATATTTGGAAGCAACATGCATATGTGGTGAAAGTTTTTTCCTTTTCAGATAAACCTTGGATCTGTGCACCGCTTAGCTGGCGTCATTGTTAAGAGCTCTGGGTATTATGATCCTGTCCAGTGGTTTATACTTCACTACAGTGCAGATGGCACTGATTTCCGCCCATACGTGGATGGATTTATCCCCAGGGTACTGTGATCCTACGTCTTTCCTGAATAATAGATAAATGGCTTATCTGCAAATCAGTTTCATTCCTTTTATGATTTCATTTGATTTTTAGCTCAGCTGACTTTAAGTCATGCTGTGCTATAGCGATGGGTCTTTGTCCGTCATCCTTCTGTCTGTCCGGCTGGCCGTCCGTCTGTTAACAGGTCATAAATCATTACTGTAAGGGCTAGGATCATAAAAAACATATGCAGATTATAGGTTCTAAAAAGATATCCTTGCAAACCTGAAATAAAGTCACTGCAACCTTTATTCTTGGAGTTAGGGGGAAGTTTACGACCCCCTGAATTATTGCTTATAACCAAAATTTTCATCCCAAACCTTCCATCTTTCACAACGGCTCACCTACCAACAGGAAGAACAATAAATATTTTGAGGTCACAAGGTAAGAGGTCAAGGTCACAGGACCCACTTCTTTGAAAAGCTTGTGGATGCATTTTAAGCCAAACCTTACATCCCAAACCTTTGATCTTTCACATATGCCCACATACAAAGTGGGAGAAGAATCCTATAGATTTTGAGGTCACAAGGTCAAAGGTCAATGTCACAGGATTCACTTCTTTAAAAAGGTTGTTGACACATTTCAAGCTAGACTTTTCATTCCAAACCTTCCAGCATTGACATATTGCTTCTCTGCCAATGGGAAAAGACCTGTTTTTTTAGGTCAAAGGTCAAGTTCACAGTACCCACTTCTTGTGTGGAGTCATTTTAAGGCAAACTTTTCAACCTATACGTTCTAATGTGTCCTTTATGGCTTACCTAGGTACCAATAGGGGAGAAACTCTATTGATGTTTTTTTTTTAAAAGATCAGAGGTCAAAGTCATAATACTTAATTGTTCCAAATGCTTGTGCACATATTTCAAGCTAAACTGTTCTTCCCAAACTTTCAGTCTTTCACATATGCCTCATCTATGCATCACAATTTGATTCAAACTTCATATTTATGAGTCTTGTTGCTTGAAGAAATAACTTATTGATTTTAGTGTCAGCTGGTCAGGAGGTTAAAGGTTAAAGGTCAAAGTAATTCACACATTGGTTGCCAAATGATTACTCCAGTTTTAAGTGGTTAGTAGTAACCCATCACCCTAGAAAGAATCCAGTTGATATGTGGGCAAAAGGCCAAGGTCATAGGACAGGTATGGTCACAATAAACTTACTTTGTAGACCATCTCTATTTTTCTTGTATATATACCCATTGCATTCAGACTGATATATCTCACTGTGTGCCTCTAATTGTGAGGGACACTTGTGATGTATGACTCTCTTTTGTATTAGCCCTTTGAATGAAAAGGGCATCATTAGTGCATATAACAAAAACACTCTGTTGCTTCATCCAGGCATTAAGACTATGAGTATTGTATTAAGGTTTAGCTACTGATTAATAAGATGATTGGAACATTTTGCAGTTTGTTTTATGGAATCATAGCAATAAACTTAGTTTCCTAGATATCTAAATATTTTTATACAGATCATCAGATATACCAGCAAGTGTTTGTTCTGATATTATGTGGGTCTGTTTTTGGATTTAGGATGGCTTAATTTGTTTTACAAGACTCTTTGTGATGCTTTGTGCATTTCTTTTCTTTCAGGTTTTGCAGTTTACCTACCCTGCAAACCCCACTAAAAAGCAACGTGATAATTAAAAAAAATATTGGACTAACACTTTTTACATTTGCATGTCCATAAATCTGAGAGCTGTCAAATGTGATCATGCATTTTGAATTGTTTTGGACATTCATTACTTTAGCATATTTTGGAGCAATTGCCACAAGTTTGGTTTCTTTTAGAGGATGTTTGTTGTAGGATTTCAGAATTGTCAGCAATCCAATATGGCCACTAGGTAGATATTTTTAAATTCCTTTTTAACATATTATCTCAGGAAGTGTTAAAGTGAATTCAGTGGGACATATATAAATGTAATCTTGCAAAGGATTGGGTCAAAGATTACATTTAAAATATGACCATCATTTTTGAAAGTTCAGTACAGTTGGTTTGTATTTTGAATAAAAATTTATACATAAGCATCTGTTTCTCAATAATTCTTGCATGGATTTCCTTGATTTTTTGCTTTATATGTTGATCTTATTTTTGGCCTGTTCAGTGTTCCTTTTTGGACTGACAGGTATCAAGCAAACTATGGTTTTAGTTCCCGATAGCTCATCACCATACATTTTGCCTCAGACCATCAAGTCACTGTGTTAACAGACATATGTGATATATATTCCTGTCATCGAAGAAAGTTTCAACAAAATTGGCAAATAGGTTCTTCAAACATTTTAATGGAAGTTGTGAATCTCAGCCCATGATGTCACAGGTCATGCATGGCAGCTGAGCATCATGACCCATGGGTCACATGTATTAATTAAAGAATGCCTGTGACCAAATATCTAAGGAATAGCTGCATTTTCTATTTCACTGTTTTTCTTGTTGACCACCCACGGTCATGCACAATATAGTATGATAAACTATATGAATGATAAATATGTATAAAGTAAGAATTGATATATTGATGTCAGAAATTATTTATTATTGTATATTTCATTAAATTTTTTGTCTCATATGCAAGACTTTTTAATTTGTAAATGCAAATGTAGTTGATACTTGTTAATATCAGAAATGCAATTTGTGAAATAAATTTGGTATAGCAAGGGTGAATTGGTACTAGAGTAAATTTTACATGTATGATTTAATGTCCTGTGTTTTAATGTCTCATGTACATCTCCTTGACCTTTATCTCTATAACGGAAACCGGTTAATAAGAAAATAAAAACAGGTCATGTGAATTAAATTTACATATACCTTTTGTCTTCAGCTGTTTCGAGGATCCATGAATGACTCTATGGTAACAGAATGGTTACCAAATGAGGTGTCAGCATTGCAGGTTCAAATCCATCCCAAAGCTTGGATTGGTCCTATGTACACTATATGGGTTGAATTGATTGGATGTAAAGGTATTTTTTTTAGTAAAGTAATTTTCATCCATGTTTTTCTGTCCTTCTGTTTGTCTGTTTTCTTTACCTTGTCATGGAAGGAACACCATTGCAGTCAGGTGTTTATATATAAATACAGTGAAACTCCTACTTGCAGACAACTCAGTATAAGGCTGGCAACTCACAAATGTGGACACCAAATCTCAGTCCCTTCAAATTTGCCTCTATATTATGTTTTAAGTAAACTCAGTAAGGTGGACAACTTACTCTCCCAAACAACGGACAAACCTTCCTGTTCGCTTGTGTATCCAGTACATATTGGGACCCTCTAAAACAGATAGACATCCCCGAGTTCTATTTTTGTTACTGCTGGGAGATGGCGCTCCAAAGTTGTGACCTCCTGTGACCTGTTTTGCTCAAAGTGACAGCCTGAGGACAATTTGGTGAACTATTGTGATGTTACATGTTGAGATTGTTGTTTATTTCTATAAATATGTAGACATCACAATCATTACTTTATGAAGATTGGCCAGTCAATCAGATTAAAATTACGCTTTCAAACGGCTTTTCATTTGACAAGTCCACCTTGGTGCATTGTGATCAGCATCCTGTCCGTGGAGCCTTAATAAGTTAGCAACAGTTTGCCTTTTGTTATGGTGAATATGTTGTGAAAACTATTCTTAACAAATAACCATGCTGTCCAAATGCTGTCAATAATCAATCTTCAAAATGTCTAGTGCAACCATCCATGAACTATGCTTTCTTAGAAGATGAAGGATGCAGTTATGTCGAAGTGAAACTGCCTAGATTACTGTGTGAGGCCAAACTGATGAAGTTGAAAGAAAGAAGGTGTTGGTCTGTCCTTTTTTAATTATTAAATTTCATAAATTAAAACTGCATATGTAAGCATTTTGAAAATGACTTGAATAAAATCTATGTATTTCAAATTAAGCATAAAGATCATCAAAACAGGGGATATCAGTATCATTCAATAAAAATTGACGTAATATGTCTAACTCCTCTTAACAGGACAAAATCCTCAAATCCCTTGAGTGTCCAGCTTGGAGGAGTTTCACTTTATATATATATATATATATATAGTCAGGTATGTGTATAATTTCATAATTTACAGACTTCTATTGTCAATAATAAACAAAAGAATCAAACTCTCAAGCACATGCAGGCACAGGTCGAAACACCTCATGGCGATCTAAGCATGCACCAGATCAAACATTCAAAAAATCTTAACACCTGGTCCACTTCATAATGGTTTTCATAAAGAGTGAGGACCTACAGCCCTTATGAAAAAACATTGTAAAACCCATGTAGGTTAACGTCTTGAACTATACATATATATGTGTGTGTGTTTGTGTGCCAGTGAATAAATATATATGTTACAGTCAATGTGTTAAATCAGTCAATTTGTAAATTGCCTGATTCACTCAAGCAATTTGTAAAATGAATGAAACTATCAGACATTTTACAAACTGACTGAATAATCAGTCAGTTTATTTGACACATTGACTGAAACGTGAAAAGGATGAAATACAATTGTGATACAATAACAAAGCTTTAATTTAATTCATATACCATAGTCTAACAAAATATTAAAATTTCATCATATTATTGTATATAATTTAATGTTTTATATAATCAAAAGCATCCATTTGGTTTTATTCTAGTTTTTAGCTGTGCTGACTGTAAGTCATCTGAGCTAAAGTGATCACCCTTTGTCCAACGTCCGGCCGTTAACAGGGCACAAATCTTAACCATAAGACCATGAAACTTCTAACTGAACATCCAGGGAGGTCCTAAGCAGATCTCCTTGGAAACCTGAAATTAGGTCATGGTTACCTATATATTTTGTGACCTATAAGGGCCCAAAACATGATTTTGAGCACCCAGACAGTCAGATCATTGTATCCATTAGGCCTAGAATCCTCTGACATGACATTAAGGGAGATCCTTGGCAAATGTCCTTGGAAACTTGAAACAAGGTTACTGTGACCTTTATTCTGCGACCTATAGGGAAAAGATGTCATATGAGTACCCTGAATGTCAGATGGGGATAGATTGTACCTGTGAGGCCTAGAATCTTAAAACACATTACCCTAGGAGTTTCTAAGCGAATCTCCTTTGAAACCTGAAATTAGGTCATGGTGACCTATAATTTGTGACCTACAGGCTGAAAACATGATTTTGAGAACCCAGACAGTCAGATAGGGCACAAATTGTATCCATTGGGCCTAGCATCCTCTAACATGACATTTAGGGAGGTGCTAGGTAAATGTCCCTGGAAACCTAAAATTAGGTCACTGGGACCTATATTCTGTGACCTATAGGAAAAAAAGATGTAAGATGAATACCCTGAATGTAAGATTGGCTCAAATTGTATCCATTAGGCCTAGAATATTCTAACGCAACATTCTGAGACATCCTTGGCAAATCTCCTTGGAAAACTGAAATAAGGTCACCATGACCTATATTTTGTGACTTATAGAAAAGATGTCATATAAGCATCTAGACAGTAAGATGGGGCACAACCTGAATCCAATAGGCCTAGTATCTTTTTACGCAACATCCTGGGAGGTAATAGGCAAATCTCCTTGGGAACCTGAAATTAGGTCATGGTGACCTATATTCTGCAGGCTGCTGGCCAGAAGCATGATTTTGAGTAGTCAGGGCACAAATTGTATCCATTAGCTCTAGACTTTTCTGACATGACATCCAGGGAAGTCCTTGGCAATTCTTCTTGGAAACCTGAAATTGGGTCATGGTGACCTATATTCTGCTAGCTATGGACCAGAAACATGATTTTTAGCACCCAGACAGACAGGGTACAAATTGTGTCCACTTTCCTTTGAACCCTCTATTGTGAAATCCAGGGTGGTCCTGGGCAGGTCTCCCATGAATTCTGAAATTTTTATTTTCTGTCCATTTTTTCATCACAGTAACATAAGCCATAGGCTATTCCCACAGACAAAGTCAATATATATAACATTATAAAAGAAATGAGCACCCAGTCAAAAAAAGCTGAGCGTCATGGCTTGTTGTAGAAATAAATATGTAATCATATGAAACATAAATATTAAACTGTCTCAGGGGCACATTTTCCTTTTGAACTTTGGATGTGGATGTTGGGGGGAGGGGGAAATGTCCCTCTCCCTCAGTGTGGGGAAAATTGTTAAAAAATTTTCATAATTTTAGCAATTTTGGTATTAAATTACATATTTATTTGGTATAATATTTTCTCACTTTAGAAACAAAGACCATATAATTTAAGTTTTGACTTAAAAAAACTAAGGGGGCAAACATACCCTTAGATGCCCCAAGTTAAGTTAGCTGAAGTCTTTGTGATCATTCAAGCATAATTTTATCATGTTTTTAGACCGGCTGACTGAAAGTCATCTGAGCTTTAGTAATCACTCTTTGTCTGGCTTCCGTCCATTAACCAGACACAAATCATAACCTCTGGACCTGGAATCTTCTTACTTAACATGCCAGGGCTTGGCGGTCCATTAAAAATCTCCCTGGAAACCTGAAATTAGGTCTCTGTTACCCATATGCTCTGAGCTATGGGGCTCAGGAATACCCCAAAGAATAACTAAAAATTTGATTCAAAACATCTAGTATCTGAACAATTAGTGCAATGATCACCATTATTCATTATATGCATATTCATCTTGTAGTGTTTCATCTGTTCATGCATACCGGTGGGGCTGCCTGGATTTTCTCAATTTTTAAGAATTTTTTTCTCTATTTTTGAGATTTTTAAAGCAGTAGTTGTCCATTAACCAAGTCCAAATAGTAACCACTGGACCTAGAATCTTCTCTCCTGAAATGCAGGGAGGCCCATGAAATGCTCCTTTGAAACCTGAAATTAGGTCTCTGTTACCAATATCATCCCATCTAAGTGGCCCAGAAGTACATCCCAGAATAATTTGAAATTTGATACAAAAGCTCTAGTATATGAACAACTAATGCATTGATCACAATGATTCTTTGCATGCAAATTGATCATGGTGTGTTTCATTATTTCCTGTAGACTATTGGTGCAACCTGGATTTTTTTTCAAATTTTACACATTTTTGTTCATATCTTGAGACCTTCAAAGATGTGGTTGTCTCTTAACAGGGCACAAATTGTAACCATTGCACCTAGAATCTTCTAACTGGACATTTAATGTCTCTGTTACCATTACCTTAGAGCTAAGCTTAAGTTGAATGGGAATACCACCTAAAACATTTGGCATTCAGATGATAAAGTTTGTTTTGTGTATGTCTTCCTAGTCAGCTGAGAGTCATATGACCCCAAGGTCACTTGTTAGCAAACCTGTGAGCTTATGCAATAGCGCAGCATCATTCGACTGCCGCCACCTTTGAACGCACATCAACCAATGCCAATTTAGAAACCATCAGAGCTACAGCTCCAAATTGCATGTAAAAATCAGTCATATGTCAAACGTTACCAGATTGAGCTTATTCTTTTGGTATCTGCATAAATTTCGATTTTATAGGGAAAAAGCTTAAAAACCTTAAAAAATCTTTTCTCCAAAACCCTAAAGCCAGATAGTCCAATATTTCACAGAATTAATCCCAGAAAATGATTTCTCTCAAATCAGTAAAAATGGTTTGAGTTTGGTGTTTTTTGGCGAGTTACAGGAAGTTAAACTTAGTCATCTGTCAAAAAAAGCACACTAAAATTACAATCTCCAAAATGGCTGGAGCTATCATCACCAAATTTCCTGCAAATGTTGGTCACATAAGTCATATTTGAAATTGAGGTATTGATGGCGCCACCTGCATCAGCCTTTTTTGTATGGGGGTAATCAGTGCCTGTATCATACTGATCAAGGGCTACAAAAAAACTTCTTCTCTCAAACCATATCGCCAAATAGTTTAATATGGCACAGAGATGATCCTAGGATAGTATGTGCTCTCTGAAGTTTGTTCAAATGGTCCCTGTTCAGTGACTTTTGGCCAAGTCATGGGAAGTTGAATTAGTTGTATGCCATTACTGTCCATTTTTGCTCTTTGGCTACAAAGATCTTCTCAAAAACCACTGGGCCAGTTATTAAATATCACACATTAATTATCCTCAGAGGTTGATAATTCAAACTTGTAGTAGTACAAATGGTTTTGGTTCAGTGATTTTTGGCAAAGTTATGGGAAGCTGAACATAGACAGTTTGCTCTATTTTCCTATTTAACTTGTAACCTGCAAAACTTTTTTCGACTAAGGCCACTGAGTCGAATTTGTTTAATATTTTACAAGGATAATCCCAAGAATAATTCTTATAATAATTGTCTTTATTGGTTCCACATGGAGGATTTCGGCTGAATTATGAAGATTGAATTGAGTCATTTAATTATATATGTTAGCTGTGTGAAGCAGTTACATCTAACCTGGCACCAGTTTATCAGCATCTATTACATCATGCCTCAAGACATTTAGAATTCAGGTTATCTATGGTTAATATTGACAAGAATGTTTTTAAAAGCTTTTAAAAATGTGGCATTATGATATAAATTAGTCATTAAACAAGGAAATGTTTATAATTACAGGTATATAGCTCTGTGGCTTTATTAAGAAGGCTGTGCATGGACTGTAAATAATTCAGTATGCATCTGTAATGATTTTTCATATATTCTAATCTCTTTTACATAAAAAGTCAGCTGAAAACATTTTGTATTTGGAAAATTTATTTCAAAGTTATTTCAGAGTTATTTAAAGTAGGGACCACTTTTGTGCCAGGCAGCACTTGGTTAATCATTGGCAGATTTCCATGATTTGACAGTTCTATAAATAGCTTTGGCACAGTGCCAGGACTGGAAGAGGCCTATGTGCTGCAGTCTGACTACTACAACAGTTTGGTGTGGTGTTTTCATGTTGAGTTTTTTTGTGTCATTTTCAACAAGTCAGTCCAAGTCTGTGTAATTAGTTATTTCAAAGAAATTTCAAGTATGGACCTTGAAATTTTAAAAAAATTGGCATGTTTATCCATCTCGGAAAGTTTTCTCATAAACCAGACATGTAGCGCCACCTACCTTTGTTTTTGTAAAATAAATAAATGCCCTTTTCTTAGGAGTGATTCACAGTATTGGCCTGAAATTATGTATATCCTTAGATCTTGGACTCCTCCATACATTCAGTTGGCTTCAAGACTAGTGGTGCCATCTGCAATATTTTTCCTGTAGCGTTCTGTACATGTATTTTTTGTAAAAATTGTCCATATCTCAGGAGTGGGTCAAGGTATTGTTATGAAATTGGGCATGTTCATCCATCTAAGAAAGTTGTCACTTAACCAGATAGGTGGTGCCACTTAGCTTCTGGTTTTCATAGAATAAATTAATGCCCTTATATCACCAGTGATGTGCAGTATTGGCCTGAAAATGTGCATATCCATAGATCTTGGACTCCTCCCTCTTATACTCAAGACTGATGGTGCCATCTACAATTGTTTTCCCATGCCGTCTATTAGTACATTTGCTTTGGGTGAATATTGCTCATTTCTCAGGAGCGGGTCAAGCTATTGGTTCGAAATTTGGTATCTTCATCCATCTTGGAAAATTTTCTTGTGAAGCAGACTGGTTGAGCCACTTACATTTTGGTTTTTGTAGAATAAATTAATGCCCTTTTCTCAGGAGTGATTCACAGTTTTGGCATGATATTATGCACATCCATTGATCTTATACTCCTCTGAGATGTACTCAAGACAGGTGGCACAAACTGCAATTGTTTTTCTGTGGCGTCTATTTGAATGTGTGCTTTTGGTGAATATTGCTCATATCTCAGGTGCGGGTAAAGCTATTGGTCTGAAATTTGGCTTGTTCAACCAGACAGATGGTGCCACTAATCTTTCTGTTTTTGTTGAATAAATAATGCCCTTATCTCAGCAGTGATTTGCAGTCTTGTCCTGAAGTTGTTAATATCCATAGATCATGGACTCCTATCTCTTGTACTAAAGACTGGTGGCACCATGTACAATCTCTTACCCATGGCGTTTATTTGTACATGTGCTTTGAGTGAAAATTGTTCATATCTCAGGTGTGGGTCAAGGTATTGGTCTGAAATTTGGCCTGTTCATCCATTTCGGAAAGTTTTCTCATAAACCAGACTGGTTTCACCACTTACCTTTCCATTTTTGTGGAACCAATTAATGCCCTTATTTTAGGAGTGATTTGCAGTATTTGCCTCAGGTGGTGCAACCTACAATTATGTTTATGTGCATGGCAAATATCCATCTGGCTCTATTTCCACTTTCCACACAATCCATGCCCCACTTCACATGTACAACTCTAATTTCGGTAAATATACATGTTGGCTTTCGACTACCTGTATCTCCTTTTTTCATGGATCTGTGCACATAGCCAAAGAATGGTTTGAACCCAGAAATTGTTTATGATCATACATCTATAATGGCTTCCTCATTCACAAGACTTGTGGTGCCACCCACATTCATTTTTGTGTTGTGTGCAACATGGCAATATTTCAGCAGTGATAGAAGGTGCATGCACTCAAGTTCAAATGTTTAGTCCTTGCATTTTGCATATACACTTCACACATGTACTTGTAATGGTCCAGCATGGAAGTATTATACCTGATGTATATCCCATTGCACAGGTTTGCATTAAGCCTGTAGGCCTTGTTTAATATCTATTACTGATGTTTTAGACATCGAGTAAATTTGTAAGTTTTAGGCTGTTGTATAATGAATTTTCTGCCAAACTGGAGTACTTTGTGATTTAATCCTTGCTACTTAAATAATTTGCTTCTATCATAGGTTTAATAATATAATTTCTGATGTTAAAGACCTAGTTAATAAATTTACTGAATTTTTATATGTCCATCTATGATCGGACTTACTATATGTAATATCAGTGTTCTGCCCTGGGTCTGTCCGTCCATCCATCCGTTACCTTTTAGTGTTGCCACAATAGTCTACCAGGTCTTCAATGGATTTTAATGAAACTAATTACCAAAAGGTTATCTCACCTGAGTTTATTGGCAAACTCCATGCATATTTAATGAGGTCAGAGGTCATGAGGCTACTTTGTGGTTTTGCCGTGATCACTTATCAGTAACAATAGAAATATTAACCAATATAGAATCTCCAGTTTAATTCCAGGCAAAATTCATGCATATTGAATGAGGTCAGAGGTCACAAGACATAAGACATATGTATAATGCACATTTGCAGTGGTCTTGTTTAAATTTTGTCTGAATTATACTGTCTCTTTTTCCAGGATCTGTTTCTTCATCAGTGCCTGATGGATGCATTGGTGGCAGGTGTAGTGGAACGTGTGAAAGCATCACAGGTGGCGCCAGGTGTAAATGTCCCGCTGGCACCAGACTGAGTGAAGACTACCATACGTGCTTGATAGAAAGTATGTAACAAAGAGCAAGGCCAGTATTGAACTTAAAAGTCCCTGGCTCAAACTCCATCAGAGACTTCAGAAGCAAAAGGATAAACACCTAGTTCCCAATCAGATGTACATTTTTGGTTGCAGTTATGATTGCACATGTGAGAGTTTTTGTTGTTTAAACAACCCTCTCCTGGGGGAAACAGGAAAAAATATCAGAGGAAAAACTTTAACTGTATTGATTTAACCAGATGATGACTATTGGTGGCAAAGTTCTGTCTACACACACTGTGTTTAAGAGAAGATATATAAAACTCTGAAATGGTACCTAAAAAACACTTTGTGTATAATGATATACTCAGTGAATCTGTTCACTGACATAACCAACATAAACACTTCATTTATGGAATGACTATTTTCATATTTTGCTCTTTGTCCTGTGAATATGTGATGAATATGAAAATTTAATTTTTTTGTAAAATACTCAGAAACATATATAGTTGTGAATCTCCTTAGTTAATCTGATGAGTTTTAACTCCTAAAATACACTGATATACTATATAAAATACACTACATGAATCAAAATGTAGGTGTAATCTGATTACATCACAGTAAAAGTATCTAACACTTAAGAGTCACTGTTACACAAATGTAAAATTAATGAAAGTCCAAACTTCAGAATAAACATCAACCATAATGATCAGTTTTATATCTATATATATATAAGGTAGTGCAGCAGGTCCTAAACAGTACATCATTTTGTCCTTTATGATGGTAACTGAAAGAACTATCAAATGTGACACTTTAACAGTTAGATGAAGCATCATATGAACTTATTAATGTCAGTTTGATCTGATTTTTTCTGATATTTATTCTTATAATTCCAATTGTATTTGAATAACATGATTTAACAATGTAAAACTATAAACCTTATCTCTTTAATGTATTCAGACACTGTGCTTCATATGTTTTGATCTTGGTTGATAAAGAACATACAACTTATTCAGATTGAAAGAATGTTCTTCATTTAGAGTCAATCCATAACCTTTCAAATAACCTGTCTTTATAATTTTATTAAATTAACCTATATGACCATTGTTCAAAGTTTTCCTTTTTAGCGAACCTGTGAGCTTTTGCGATGGTGTGGCATCGTGCGTGGTGCGTCGTCTGTACGTTAACCATAGCTATCTCAAAAACGTCAGGAGCTGGAATCACCACATTTTTTGCAAATAATCAGTCATCCAAAAAACTATATTGGATTTAGTTTATTTTTTTCCTTACAGCATTTTCATAGATTTTATAGGGAAATAGCTAAAAAAGCTCTAAAAATCCTCTTCTCCGAAATTGTTCAGCCAAATTGTCTAATATTTCGCAGAAATGATCCCTGGAACAATCTTTCTCAAGTTTGTTCGAATGGTTCCAGTTTGGAGATTTTTGGCCTAGATACAGCAGGTTGAACTTTGTTAACTGTGCAAAAAAGCTTATTAAAATTTAAATCTCAGAAATGGCTGTAGCTACCATCACCAAATTTTATGCCAATGTTAGTCACATAGGTCATATCTGAAATTGAGGTATTGGTGGCGCCACCTGCATCGGCCTTTTTTGTAAAGGGTCATCAGTGCCTGTATCACACTGAGGGCTACAAAAAACTTCTTCTCTGAAACCATATGACCAAAATTTTTAATATCGCACAGAAATGATCCTAGAGTAGTGCTTTCTGAAGTTTGTTCAAATGGTCTCTTTTCAGTGACTTTTGGCTAAGTTATGGGAAGCTGAATTTAGTCATATGCCATAACAGCCCATTTTAGCTCAGTGGCTACAAAGATCTTCTTCTCAAAAACCACTGGGCCAAATTCTTAAATCTCACACATTAATTATCCTCAGATGTTGATAATTCAAGTTTGTACAAATGGTTTTGGTTCAGTGCTTTTTGGCTGAGTTACGGGAAGCTGAACTTGGTCAATTTGCTGTATCGTCCTACCTGCGAAATGTTTTTCGACTGATGCCACTGAAGCCAGTTTGTTAAATATTTTACAAGAATAATTCCTACAATAATTCTGATAATTATTGTCATTAATGGTTCAACATGAATGATTTTTGGCTGAATTATGGAGATTGAATTGAGTCATTTTACCATATATGTTAGCTGTGTGATGCTGTTACATCTACTAACCTGGCACCAGTTTATCAGCATCTATTACACCATGCCACTAGACATTTAGATTTCAGGTTATCTTTGGTTAATATTGACAAGAAATTTTTTTTAAAAGCTTTTAAAAAATTTAGATTTATGATTTAAGTTATTCATCATACCAGGCAATGTTACAATCATGGGTATTCAGCTCTCTGTGCCGATATAAAGACAACTGTACGTGGATTATAAATTATTGGCATCCCTACTAAACTTAATTCAAGAATTTGCCATCAATGAGATAAATCTGTATTTTAATTTTGCATTCAGTATGCATCCGTAATAATTTTACATATATTCCTGATTTCTTTTTTATAAAAAGTCAGCTGAAAAGCATTTTGTATTGGGAAAATAAATTTCAAAGTTATTTCAAGTAGGGACCACTTTTGTGTTCAGATGGCAGCACTTGGTTTACCATTGGCAGATTGCCAGTGCCTTGATGTTGGCCATTAGCCAAGATGATGTGAGCTCTATAAATAGTTTTTGCACAGTGCCAGGATTGGAAGAAGAGCAGCCAGGTATAGGTGAAGAGTTCACTCAGTGCAGTAGCTGCATTCTATTTATAGCTTTGCAGACTGCTCACTGCATCATATTTGGCACCAAAGTTCAGCCTGAATCTATTTATCGCTTTGGCAGACTGCCAGCTGTGTCAGATTATACAACAGGTCAAGAGTTCACTCAGTGCAGCCAGGTACAGGTCAAAAGTTCACTCAGTCTAGCCAGGTGCAGGTCAAGAGTTCACTCAGTGCAGTAGCTTGAGGCAGCAATTTGTCACTCGGGGGCAACTGCCTTGTCAGCCCAGTGCATCAAACTATGGGGAAGTTTGATGTATTGGACTGATATTTTGACCTGTCTATGTGTCTTTGATGGTATTCTCATTTACAAGAAAGGTGGTGCCACGTACATTGAGTCTTGCACAGTGTAGGTGCCTGCTTATTTCTACAGAGGAATTTGATATATCAGGCTGAAATTGGGCATATTTATACATATCGAATAGCTTTGTCGTATACAAGACTGGTGGTGCCACCTACAGTAATTTTTGCACAATGTGTGTCCCTGCTTATTTCTCAGGAGGGGTTTGATATATCAGTCTGAAAATTGGCATATGTGTATATCTCTGTGTGTACAAGACTGCATGGTGGTGCCAGCTACAATCGGTTTTGTGTTGTGTGCACCTATGCCAGAATTTCAGCAGTGATGTTTGTGTAATTGTTTCAGAACTCAGAACTCAGAACTGTTTATTTGACGAGAAATAAATGTACATAACGCAAATATGTGATATACATATGTAATATTCAAACATAATTCACTGTGCAGAAAAATGTTTGTCAGGAGACCACTACTAAGGAAGGATCACTTCCGCTGGCGCAGTGGCCACCCATATCATGGCAGAGAATCTGTTGGTACTTCAGTGTAAAATTGCTTATATTAATGCACATATAAATAAAAATACAATGCAACATGGATCTCATATGCTGATTTTAACTAATGATATATTTACATTCATCAGCTCTGTGAAAATAAACCATAAACTAAGTAAAAGAGAATACATATTATATAAAACGAAAGAATATTATCATAATGTGATACTTCCACATTATCATACTATGGAATATCGATTAGAAGACTGATAAATCTATAGCAGTTAATAAATTCTGGGATAAAAAAAAATTATAATGCTAAATATGAAAATTATATAATTAAGTGCGACTGCACACGTAACAGTTAGGTATGTGACATCCAGTTTGATAATTTTTTTATATAATGTTGTTTTATGTACGATGAGAAACCTTGGAGGCTATGAGTGTATATATCTTTTCAACAATGATTGCATTGGTATCATTCACGATTTTAGGAGTTATGTGCCTCAGACAATTTTCGGCAAATTTTGTCCTTGTTTTGGCAGTGCTTAAAATATATCTCCTTCGAATATTATACGGGCGCACTTCATTTCTTGGCATTAATTCAAAATTGTAGAAAAATAAAGGTAACTGTGAATTTATAAATTTAAAATAAAACTTTAAGACATTTAGAGTAAAAATATCTTCTACACGCAAAGTTTCGAGTGCCTTAAAAAGTGGTTCTGAATGAGCATTATATTTACTGCTTGTCACCGTACGCACTGCCCTTTTTTGCAGCTTAAAAATATTTTTGCTTTTAAACCCCCATGCTAATATACCTTAATTCAGGTGTGGTAAAATTAAACTATTGTATAAAGTCTTGAGTATATATATGGGTAAGTAATGTTTAAGCGTAGTAAGAACGCCAATACAATTAGAAATTTTTAAGGCTATCTTGTTTAAATGTTGATCCCAACTTAAATGTTCATCGAGGGTGATACCAAGGAAATTGAATTTGTGCACTCTTTCTAATTGCAAAGCGTTTAATTCTAATTTTGTTACATTTTCATAAACCTTTTTTCTTTTGCTATGAAAAATAATATACTTAGTTTTACTGATATTCAAAGATAGTTTATTTACACATAACCACTGATATAAGTTATCTAATTCCTGATTAATTTTATGCATGTCTTCTTGCAAATTAAAACTTGTGGTGGGGCTCACAAGAGTTGTATCATCAGCATACATAATGAATCGAAAGAAAGAAGATGACTTGTAGATATCATTAATGTATATAATAAATAATAGGGGACCTAAGACTGATCCTTTGGTACACCTGTTGACAGAGAGCGTGTGTTTGATTTTATTGAGCCAATTTCAACATAATGTTTACGATTACTCAGATAACTTTCAAACCATGCCAAGGAAGTATCATATAAGCCATAATATTTAAGTTTCTGAATTAAAATATTATGATCTAGTGTGTCAAAAGCGTTTGACAGATCGAGAAATAAGGCGAGAGGGGAAAAACCCTGATCTATGCTGCTAGTAATAATATCTGTGACCTCAAGTACAGCATATTCTGTAGAATGATTTTTTCGAAAGCCGTATTGACTAGAATACAGCATGTGATGTTCAACAAAAAAAATTGTATAACTGATCATAGACGATTTTCTCAAGTACTTTTGACATTGAAGGTAGGATTGAAATCGGACGATAATTTTCTGGTAAATGCGTATCTTTTTTCTTATGTAAAGGGGTAATTCTTGCAATTTTCAAATTGTCAGGGACAATGCCAGTGCATAAGGACTGATTAATGATAATTTTTAATGGTTCATTTATGACAGGTTCAAGTCTTTTCAACAACTTGGTGGACAACCCGTCATATCCACAACTTGATTTTGTGGGAAGACTCTGTATTGTATCTTTAATCGTCTTGTTTGTAACAGCCTTTAAAACAAAAGCCGTTGTTCCACGTTGTTCAAGATAATCTGTGAAATGTATGTGTCCTGTTTCAGGTATACTATCTGCCATCTTACAACCTAATTCACCAAAATACTTGTTAAAATGATTTGTAATTGAGTATTTATTGGTCACACGCTCTTGATTAATATCGAAATAGTCTGGAATTTTTTTACAATTCGATATGTGCATGATATCATTTATTGTTTGCCAAGTTTGTCTCGTATTATTTTTGCATTGATCAAATTGGGATTTATAATACATTGTTTTAGCATTACGTATTAATCTCTTGAGTATCACCCTGTATGCTCTAAGCCTGAAGGTTATTTTCTTTTGTGGCATATTCATAAGTACATGGTTTTGTTATTTTAAGTGACTTGTACAACTTATCCCTGAATTTGATAGATCTCATAATGCCAAATGTGATCCATTTAGATCTTTTTTGTTTATATTTACAATTTGATCTTTTTTGTAGTGGCATATGTTTATCCATTGATGTACATATTATTTTTTCGAGAACGTCATAATTTGTATTTGGATCGGCTAGATCATCCACAATAAGATTGCCTACAGTATCGATTGTACTTGACTCGTTATATAAGGACATTATTGAAGCTTCATTGATTCTACGATACTGATGGAATTCCACTGACTGTTCATGCCGGGTATTTAATTCAATCGTAAGAAAATAAGGCAAATGGTCAGATATGTGGCTGATAAGAATGCCAGCAGAGCACAAAGACTTATCAGATATGCTGGCAAATGTGTTGTCAATCAGAGTAGCACCGAAAGGGCTAAAACGGGTGGGAAATGTGACAGTGGGCATTAAATTGTGTGCGAGTAAAGTTTCCAGAAACTGACCATAACTCTCCTTTTCTCTAATTTTCAAAAGATCGATATTGAAATCGCCATTTAAAATTATATTAGACTTGCTACGATTAAATTCCTGAAGTAACGGATCAGTGTCATCTATAAAATCACGCACGGTTGTATTGCTTTGGTTTTCTTTCGGAGGGCGATAGATCTTTGCCAACAAGATATGTTTCTTGCTATTGCTTTTATTTTCAACGTTAATTATCAACCCTTCCCAAAGTTCAGATTCATTTAAACTTTTCCAAATATTAAACGAATGTTTATGATGCAGATAAATCATAAGACCGCCATGTTGAGAAGCCGATTTGCCTTGTGATATAGAGTTGTAGTTTTCTAGTTGCAACAATGATATATCAGAACTATCGTCTAGCCAAGTTTCCTGAAGGCATATTGCATCAAATTCATAGCCATATTGTTTCCATGATTTGACAAGAATATGAAGCTTATCGAACTTATAATTTAGACTTTGGCAATTTAATGATAGAACCAAAAATGAAAATTCTGACTTTCTATAGAAAATACCATTTAATTGGTCATGAGTATAGTAAGATGAGCGGTCTATATTATTAATATTTACACCATCTGGATCCGTCTCTAAAGTGATGAGATTTAGCAAATCATTTTTGACCAAGCCTCCAAAATTCCTTAACATAAATTCATTAAGTGACAGTTCCATACGTTGTCCGATAAAAAACAAGTAAATGTATAAAGATGAAAATAACTGGGATGCTTCTATACGTCATGTTCACCAAACTGGAACACATTGAATTGTTAAGAAAAAATGTGCAATAGTTAATACAAAATGTGCAGTTGAAATATTGAAAGAAGCTATAATAATAGGCGAGTTGTTTATCCGAGATAATTAGTTGTACAAGAAACATAATACGAATCTGATGCATGACATGTGCTTCATCACTAAGATTGTTTTCCAGAATTCTTGGAATTAAATATTCTTTTCAGTTAGAGGTATGCTTAAATAAAAAATGGCATAAGAAATATAACATAAGCTACAAGCATTCTTATTCAAAATGTTTAGTACTTGCATTGTCCATATACATGAAAAGTAATATGGTCCGGCATTGAAGCATTATACCTGGTGTATTTCCCAATGCACAGGTTCGCATTAGGCCTGTAGGCCTTGTTAATAAAATGCATTATAATCAAGTGCTCAATAATTCTTAAGAATAAGTGGTTTTTCAACTTTCTCTATAAGCTATGGTTAAAACCCCCATTCTTAATTAACTTGATATATAATATATATAAGGAACAGTGTTCAGATTGAGAAATTTTTTAAAATGCAGCATTATATAATGCTGTTTCTTTTTAAAAGTGCCAAAGACTCTTTGGAAGTCTGATACCAGTAGTTCCCTGATTGGTTCAGAATATCCACTGATGACCTTGCTGATTCAAAATCAATAACGGCTGCTTTCAATCCTGGCACTTCTAAAAATGTTGATAGCTCCCCTTGTCTGTTTTTTCAGTTTCAAATTAAGGAACATGTGATAATGGTAAGGACACACAAAATGATCAAGACAAATTAAGTTCTTTTTGTATTTTATACAGTAAATCAGTTATGTATGAATGTATTTAAACTACCATGTGTAATGGCCATTAAATATTAAATATAATATATTACAGGGTATATATTAAAACTTGGCTGATCCACTGATGCCAACTTAAAGAAAAAAGGGATCTATTTATTAACTTTTTCATTTCATTTATTGATTCCTGGGTAACTTACTGACAATGTTGGCTAATATATATTTTGTTTTTACTGTGGATAGAGACAATAGCTGTTTTAAGATCAGTTTTGTCTACGGACACAACATGTCTACGGACACTACATTTGCACATGTTGGCCCATCTGTATATCATATGGGATGGAACTGGAAAATAATTTTGATATTTATCTTAACAGTAACTACTATAATTTCTAAAGAAACTGTTCTAAAGAACTATATGTATATTAAGGGCATCAAGTACTTATATATATTACAGGGTGCCTTGCTCATAAAAACTTATATGTTGTGATCTTCTTATAAAGGCAAAGAAATACTTTTTAATTTTATTTCTTGATACCTGGATAATTTAATGACAATTTGGGTAATAAATAGTTTGGGTAATAATCAGCTTTGTCTACAGACACTGCATGTCTAAAGACACTACATTTGTACAAGTTGGCCCAAGTAAGAAATGAGGATAATTACATTTGTAATAGCAGAGAGATAGTTTCTACGGACACGACACAATTTTGCGGAGAATTTACTACAATCTATGAAAGCAGATTTATTGTATCAGGACTTGCCCGGGTAAAATGTTTGGCCTGGTTTTAACAGTATGCTTAAATGTAGTGTGTTAGAAAGTAACAAAATGAAACTGCGCCCATTACCTAGTTTAGTGTCCTCATTTTAAATGACATACATGGTAAATGTCACTCTTCATGACATCAGTCATATCAGCTGTAGTGTGGTAATTTTTTTTTTTAATTCTTGACTAGCAGCTTCTAGATTTTTTCCTAAAGGAATGTGCATATTTCATATAATACATCAGTGACTACCCCAGTCCCAGGTATCATTTTGTATAGGGGTATTATTACAAACATTTGAAATCCACTTGCATCAATATAACACAGTAAACAAGCCACATTTGACACATTAAAAAAATCATACATTTTTTTTCTTTTTATGTATTCAGGTCTGGTTTACAATATTTAGATCAACTATATATGCTGAAGTGATAGAAATACTGACTTTGATGTCATGGACCACAAATAGCTGATGATATTTGTATAAAAATTTATAAAACAAAAGTGTACTCCTGATTTAGAACTGGGCGAATATCTAAGCAGAGGTCTGTTTTGCTGTTTACCACAGCTTATAAATTCTGGATTGTTTGCTTGCCCTATGCAGTATTGCATTGAAAACCTTAAATACTGAAACATTATAATAACATAATTTCATCCTGAAGTTAATATAGTACACATTTCTTCTCTTAAGTACATATCGCTGTATGGAACACCAGATAGGCCCTGTCACTTTCAGATGAACTATTTATTTTAATATGTCTGGTTCATCATTTGATTTTCTTGATTACAAACAATATTGCAAATTCAGATATGAACAGGTCAGATATCGAGTGTCGATTTTTTGAAAATAAAAGGTTATCTATTTAGAGACTGTCTGATTTTCTGAATTGTGATAAATACAGCCTACATGGCCCACAACAAAATATGCATCTCAGACTTCATATTACAGGCACCACTTGTCCTTCCCCTGAGGCTGCAGGTCTTACGGATGGATTCATCATTGACTGGCAGATTACCTCCAATTCAGAGCAAGCTCCAAACACGGCTGCGAATGTACGACTGAATGGGGCGTCCTGCTGGTGTACTCAGAACAGTAATAACAAAAAAAGACACTTCCTTACAGTAAGTACAATAACTGCAAATACTAGGTCTCTGCTTGAAAAACAGTGCCCTATAATGATCACCTTGTCCATCCTTTAGTCCGTCCATCTTAGCACCCGCCCTTCTGTCCATCAGTCATTACAGACCCATCCAAAAACCAGTATGGCTGCCAGCCTGAGAGCACATTGGTGATTTTCTTGTATCAAAATGTTACACCCTTGAATAAGGGGATCTCTGTTTTCAAATTTCAGACTCCTGTTAAATCCAATATGGCTGCCAGCCCAATATTTTAAATCCTTTCACAATAACTTTTTGATTATGCTCTGATTTTTTTTAACATTCGACCGTTTCTGATTATTTGTGGTGATAGATTTCAGACCAATCTGACATCAAAAGTGGCCCCAGGATTACCATTTTGATAAACTGGCGATCGTGGGGCCCTACTTAAGGACCTTTATGGTCCTTATCCTCTAGTTGGCAGTATCTTTTAACCTTATATTATCTGCAGATTTTTGTTCCCATGATGCATGATAGAAATCAAAATGTTAATGGCATCTATACTTTTCAGACGGTTAAAGATATCTTTCTCTCCTGACAGGTTGATTTGAAGATGATTTATAAAGTAAAAGGAGTGAAGATACAGAATGGAGGTGCAGGGGCTATGGGAGGTTACACACACCTAACAACTTATAAACTGGCCTTCTCCTTTGACGGTGAAGCATGGCAGTTTATCAGAACTACAGACAAGTTCTATGATGTCAGTTTTGTAAGTCAGAAGAAATCAAAACATAAAAGTCAGAGGAGAATATTGTGATAATAATGATTGGTATCAAATCAAAATAAACTGGTCTGGGAATTCATTTTCAAAACTACCTTGTAAGTTCCGGATAGCAGAGATGTTAAAGAGGTTGAGTGCAGTACGTGTAGATAAAAATTAAAAGAGAGATTCATTGTTTGAAGCTCTAATTTATAGGCAAGACAAAATTGAGATACTATGGTTTAGGCATGGTCGCGCCGCTGTCTCAGCCGCTGCCGCAGAGATATCTTTCAGGCAAGATAACTAAAAAAATATTTCTTGGATCTTTACCAAACTTGACATGTGCTTAGATATAGGTGAGAGGACAAAGCCTGTAAAAAATGGGGTCATGATGTTTACTAGAAGAGTGACCTTGACCTTGAATAGGTACATTCTGGGAGAAAATCACACAAATTCTTAAATATCTCAAGAAATCTTGCATGGATTGATCCAAAATTCAAGTTGACCAAAGATCTTGGATAGTGTTGTCATGTACTGGAAATTTGTGGCCCCACCTATTATCCTTTTCTTGTTTACCTGCTGTTTAATACCCCATCAATGCCACTTGACAGTACTGTGAGCATTACAAGTCAAAAATTAACTAATACACAGATTTCTTTCATATTATGCATATACATATGGGCAATGAGATGATGTATGATTGGGGTCATGACCTTTCCTATGAGAGTGGCCTTGACCTTGAATATTGATATATATGGTGAAAATCGCACAAAATCATAAATATCTCAAGGGATGCATGTAACTGGTCAAAAAATCAAATTGACCAAAGATCTTGGACATAACTTTGTGTTCTGTGGAAGACAGGTGGTGCCACCTTTTGTCCTTTTCTTGTTTTCACCCCTGTTAATACCCCATCATTGCCACTTGACAGTACTGTGAGCAATATAAGTCAAAAACTAATTGACTGATTTCTTTCATATTATGCATATACAAATGGGTTGAGAGATGATATACATATTAAAATTTTGGTCATGAACTTTCTTATGAGAGTGGCCTTGACCTTGAATATTACCGTATTTAGAAAACATCTCAAAATTCCTAAATAACTCAAGGGATGCATGGATTGGCCCAATAAGCAAATTGACCACAGATCTTATAGATAGCTTTGTGTTCTGCGGAAGACAGGTGGAGCCAGCTTCTGTCCTTTCCTTGCTTTTTGCACCTTTTAATACCCCCTTCATATCCACATGACAGTACTGTGAGCATTATAAGTCAAAAACTAATGGACAGATTTCTTTCATATTATGCATATACATAGATACAGGTTTTGGGATGAGGTATATTCAAATTGTGATCATGACCTCTCTTATGAGAGTGGCCTTGGCCTTGAATATTCCCATATTTGGTGAAAATATCAGTGTTTCTCAAGTGAATAGATGGAAGAAATCATGGTCAGAATTAAATGTCATTTTATGCTGCTGAACATGGGGGCCTATTCTTCAAGGGGGGGGGGGGGGGGATTAATTGTCTGGGGGATACCATGACACCTGTGGTGCCAAGAAATTCTGGTTCACATATGATTTTATGTTTCATTGCTGTTCAGTCAAGGTCATTGGGCATTGAGATAGGTCTTGCAATCATTTGTAAAGACACTAAAAAATAATGTTGTGCTTTTATTTCTGCAAGAAAGTACAAAATATGAGTTTTAGCTCAGCTGACTATAAGTCATCTGAGCTATAGTCGTGGTCCATTGTCCGTCGTCTGAATGTCTGTCCATCCGGATGTCCGTCTGTAAGACTGGCACGTTTTGACACCATTGGACCTACGAATCTGAAATTCGCCATACAGTTAGATGTCCCCAAAATCTCCTACCATGCCGAAAATTGGGTCAATAGGACTTAGTTCCTTTGAGATATTAAGGAAAAACCTCAATTTTTTATTTTCACACTTCAGGACTGCCTAATATCAAAACCACTTATCTTGTTTTCTTCATATTTACTATAAATATTCCTATATATAGTTCCTATGAACATGCCAGAAATTAAGTCAGTATTATTTAATTTAAAAAAGTTATGGGCCCAAACATAATGGACTTTGTAAAAAAAATCAGGAAAAATATTTGGTCACTTAAGACCAAAAGTGTTATAGATAGGGACTTTTTTCAGTAATACAACTTTAATTGATCAAAATTTAATTGTATACCAAAAATTAAATCAAAATCTGTTAATTTTTTTTAAATATTGGCAAACATATAAAATTGGTACCTTAAATTTTCCCCAGGTTTGATCATGGCACGTTTTTTTTCCTGTAAGTACTGTGGAGTTAATTTTCACAGCATGTTTTTGTTAGCATTTTGTCTGTTAACACCAAAAATTTGAAACCAGTTGATAAAAAACTGTAGATTTTATTCAAGTTTTCAAGCACCATGTCACATATTGTTTACATCAAGCTAGTGTTATGCAGTTGGCTAGAGCTCAGCTCCCCCCAGCTTCAGCTCTAAGTTCCTTAAATTTGGCATACAGTTAGATGTCTCCAAAATCCCCTACCATGCCAAGAATTTGATCACTAGGACTTAATTCCTTTGAAATATTAATGAAAAACTTCATTTTTCCATTAAAAACCCATTGTTACACTGTAAGACTGCCTAAAATCAAAACCACTGATCTGACTTTGATCTTATATAATATACATATTTTTCTATACATTCTCTATGCACATGCCAGAAATGATGCCAGTATTGCGTAATTGTTTTAAATTATGGGCCCAAACATAATGCACTTTTTAAAAAATCAAGAAATATATTTACTCCCTTAACAAGAGGATTGCTGAAGCTAGAGATTTTATGTCAGGGATGTAACATTATTTAATCAAGATTCAATTGAATACCAAAAATTAGTTCTGAATTTTTCAAAATTTATAAGTTATTAGTATAAATATAAAATTAGTACCTTAAATTTTGCCCAACTTTGAACTTGGCACGTTTGTTTCCTGAGAGCACTGTTGATATAATTTTCATATCATGCACACATAAGGATTTCATCTTTGTAGTTTAGAAAGCTGAAAGAAATTGGCCAAATAATGTAGCTTTTATTAATATTTTTATGAGATCATGTCAGACCCTGGCTCAATCCAGGCCCTCTTCAGTCACCTGTATGTTGACCTTGTTGACCTTTCATCAGATCATGCATGCTTGAGCGAAGCATACACTGGGCAGCCAGGCATGCAGCTAATGCCCAGCCACAGTTGATCCAGCTGTCCTACCCAACTCATCTAGTAGTTGTTTTGAAAAACAACATAACAATAAATAATAAATTAATAATTTTGTATTTTTTTATAACAAATTAAATAAAAATTAATAGAAAAGGAATTTGTTAGTTGATGAGTAACAGAAAATTAACTTGCAGTTACTGATGATGTAAGAATCTTGTATGGATGGATGGAATGTCAATTTCAATGTTATTCCAAATAACACCATGCAGTCACCTATGGTATTTTTCAGTTAAATTTTAATGATAAAAAAATAAATCATTATTCATTACTAATTATTAGGGATCATATGAAGGAAATTAATGATAGATGAAGATGCAGTTGATAATATTAATCTAGATTCCTACTGTGTCTAGTGTGTAGATTGATGTGAAAGTAGTCCAAAGTGAATATATTACATTTACTTTTTTTTAATATTAATAAAAGCCATAAAACCAGATACTTATGATCATTATTTAAATGTTCAAATTTTGTATATTCTGGATTCTCAACATGATTGTTTGGCTAAAACTAAATAAATACTAGACATGGTGAGAATGCTTTGCAAATGTATTTGAATACAAATATGAATATGTACTGCGCATTAAAAAATTTTATTGCATATGAATGGGAATTCAGGTAAAAATGAAAGTATTTGAATACCAGTGCAGATACTTTCAAAATGTATTCATGAATGCATTCATGAATATATTCTATAATATTATTTCAATAATCATTTCAGTTATATTTTATTTTTAAAAAATCATATGATTTTCTTATTATTTTTTTTAATAAAAATTATATTGGCTCTTAAATTTATTTATTATTAAATTTTAATAAATAGTTACTCTTTTATTATATGTGCTGCTTATAAGTTATATGGCCAAGTCAAAATCTGTGTGACAATAGCACTCCATTTGTTAATAAAATCAATGAAATCAATCCTCTTCCCTGTCTCCAAAGATACTATCAAAATCATACATAAGCTAAACACCAACACTCATAATGAAGCTTATATTTATTACCACACAAAACCAGCATGTGCCTCTTTCCCAAATCATATTTTTTATCATATATAACAGCTGAGCGCTGTGACTCATGGGTCCCTTGTTTTTATAGCCACTTAACCAGAAGGCCTGGCATACTAATTATTATCCATCATTAATTCAATAACTACCAGCTGTTGTCTTTGTTTTATTAGTTTAGGTACTGCTGTTTAATGTTTCAGCTGTTTGACTGGAATTCTTTAAGATTTAACATTTACCATATATGATCCTGTCATCTTATTTGACCTGTCTTTGAACTCTATGTGGCCTTAATCGCATATTCATCAATGAATAATCATAAGCACTGGACTTACAAGCAACCAATCAGGTGCATGACCATTGGCATTGTAAACTGTCAATCATCTTACAAGCACAAAATTTGCATAATGTGGCTGATCTCTGCCAAACAGAACACCTGTAGTCTCTACCAGTACACAAGTTGGCATGTTTTGCGATATTTTTTATACAAAGAGACAGTATAAACATTTTTAGGCCAAATGTTGTAGGAGCCATTCTTCTGACTACCTCATGAATAATAATGTCTTACCTGGCATTTTAATTTGTATGAGACAAATAATCCAAAATATGGCAAGACAGTTCAGAATGATGCGATATATTCAACAATCGAAACAGTTGTTCCAGTTGATGACGTCAGTCAATGCAAAGTCATGCGTCATGGACCTTTGTGATGTCATTATTGTCTTATGAACAGCTATTGCAACCGTGGAAATGAAAGACCTTCTGTATAGGAGCATTTTAGGGACTTTTTATAAAAACTAGCTTTAAGGGGAAGAGCATGTGGACTGTGATGGATAGGTCAATTGTGTCTTAAGCATCCTTTAAAGTGACGCATTTTAAAAAGAAGCATGAATATTTGCATGCCCTGATGAAGCAGAGTAAAATCACACTCAAGAGTTCAGTTATATACTATTCTTTTACAGTGAAGCCAAGTGGTATTGCCATGTCTTAAATTTTTGGACGACATTTGAAATAAATATCTCCACAGAGAGTTTGATCAAGATTTATGTGCAATTTGAACTACTTCAGAGCAAGAGTATTTCACTGAGTTTTTTCATCTTAATTAATTTTGTTTATATATTGAAGCAAATTATCACAACACATTATATATTTGTGTAATTTATGCATTACATTAATCTGTTTTATATGCGTCCATGCTTTAATCAGGAATTCACAGCTTTCACTTCAACTCCTGGTAATGATGATACTGTCGTCCAAGAGTTCCCTGTCACCACCACACGATACCTCCGTCTATATCCCATCATGGCAGCCAGTACATTCACATGTGTCAGGATGGAGATACTTCTGAAACCACCCAACTCGTGCAGTAAGTTTCCAGATAACTGCATGAACGGTATACATGTATGTGGCAGGATACCCATCGTGGGCAATGGGGCACCTTTGAACAAAGGAATTCAAAGGAATTGGCCAGTTTTAATGCCTTTGTCAAAAGTTATGTGTTTCATTAAATGAACAAAATATGGCACTGATAAGCAAAAGCAGTAGTTACCAGAAACAACAATAACCTTGTTCAAAGGTACCTAGTTGTGTGAGGGAATGATCCAAGGTATTGCAGAGAGCCCACATATATTGATAGCCTATAATTCCATATCATGACTTTATTGATAATCTTTTGATTGACACCATTAAATCTATTTTTAAAACTATATTAAATGTCATGAATCTAAATATATATTATCCTCCTATACAGGTCCAGTTTATGAAATTTAAATTGTCAAGTTTGTCTGATGAGTAAGGTAGTATGTGTTTTATAATAAATGTTTTGGTGAAATTAATGACTTTTCTCCCCATTGGCACTCAGAATATTAGGAGAGTATTATTTATAATCAATAGCCTGTGCTTTCAGGTGCTCCAGCAGTGTCACCATGCTACACCAGCAGGCATGGCTGTAGTCACACCTGTATTCCAACCCCAAGTGGATATGTCTGTCAGTGTCCTGATGGCTACCATCTGATGAGGGATGGAAAAACTTGTGATAAAGGTGTTGTATAATTTCAAAGCCATTATTATTCTCTAATACGTTCTTTCATATATTCAACAGTTTCCCACAGGGAACAGTTGACATTTTTGCAAGGTCTGCCCTCACATGGTGAACATAGCAATGATAAATGAATGTTATTGGGCCTAAATCAAAACAAGACTTGGTACTTTCATCTTTGACAGTGATTCGGAGGAAGTTTTGATTAAAACCATTGAAATCCTTACCTTGCACAGAAAACAGATTTGACGTGTCCCACATTTATGAAAACAGTTTCCTCATAAACAGAGATGAACAGATTGAGAATGAAAGGATTCCTTCGATAGTTTACCAGTTTTTTTTAAGTGGCTTGTTTCAACCAATCTTAGCATTTCATTTGATTTAAAAGCTGAACAGGCCTACCACTATAGAACATTTACACTATAGAAAAAAAATTAAATCATAACCTCTGTTTGATTTATGTGATTTTAGGGTTCTCTTAAAAGAACTGAGGCAAATAGTATTCTTTTGTAAGTCCCTATAAACCTTTGATCCTGATGTGTAATGAAGGGTTCGTACGCACCTTGAAAACCTTGAAAAGTGCTTGAATTTAGTCATTTCAATTTCAAGGGCTTGAAAAGTGCTTAAAAAGAGAGACTGGTTTTGAAAAGTGCTTGAAAAATAAAATTCTGTGAAAGAGTTTGGTGCATGTTGTGTGTATGCATACCTGGTATTTTAATAACGACTTTCGGGCATCTCTACGTCAATCAAATGTATGAAATAGAATTTACCCAATCGTGGATGAATGAGACTGGGCAGTGAAAGTGACGATGTAACAAGTTAACATATGAGGGTAATAACCATGTTTATTAACAAATAGTAAGTGAGCTGGAGTTTCCTCCCAGGTACGTATAAAAGCTCTTTAATTGAAAACTCGATACACGCTAGGCGAGTTCACATAAGTATTTTTGCAAGATTTATAATTTAAATTTAAATGTAATACTACAGAGATTATTTATATAGCTATTGAGAAGATCTGTCCAAAGGAAATAATTATCAGGGAACAAACCAGGGGAATAAAATGTGTGAAAAATACATGATGCATGAGAACAACTCGAATCTGAGAGATATTCTATCTATCTATCTATCTAATACTTATAAAAGGTGGACACCTGAAGTCCAGAATAAAGCCGATTAAAGGACTACCGTGCATATGAATAACCTTGCTTTCAGTGACGGATTTATGCATGTTTGGGTTGACATTTGACAAAGGCTATGACCAACGTGTGTGGTCAGTCAAAGTGAAAAACACATGACACTGGCTTGCTTTACGAAAAGGAGGGGTTCAACTCAGGAGGATTAATGACAAAACCAAATACAAGGTCCCCAGAAAATGGTTGGGGTGGGGCGGGGGCGAACGTTCCCGGCGTCAAAATTGGTCTGATACTATTAAAAAAGGTAGCAGCTGAAAAGGGGGACCGACCCCCTGGACTCCCCTTGGGTCCACTTCTGCTGCTATAACGAGGTATGCATATTTCCGTTTTTCTCTTCAGGAACAATTTCCTTAAAACGTACATTTAAATCATCTTTTATGTCTTCCTATTCCGATTAAATTAGAGGTTCTGTTAAGCTATGTTGAATTAATGTCTTCCTCACATTAACCTGTACTTTAAACGTACAAAAAATAGTAACCAATAAAAGGTCATCGAAAACCGGAGGGCCCCGGGTCTCATTCCGGTTCGCAAATTAATGTAAAAATCACTACTGACCAGGTCTTCAAGGTCAACATACCGGCTGTATGTAGACTGTAAACCACTGAAAATCTATATTTTCTTTAATTTTTAGCTCAGCTGACTGAAAGTCGTCTGAGCTATAGCGATCACTCTTTGTCCGTCGTCCGTCTGTCCGTCTGTCCGTCTGTCCGTCTGTCCGTCCGTTAACCAGGCACAAATCGTAACCGCTGGACCTAGAACCTTGTAACTTAGGATTCTGAGAGGTCCATAAAAAATCTCCTTGGAAACCAGAAATTAGGTCTCTGTTACCCATATCCTTCGAGCTATGTGGCCCCAAAGTACCCCCCAGAAAAGTAAAAAATTTCATACAAAAACTTCAATATCTCATTAACTACTTGACTGATGGTCATGATTTTTGGCATACATATTGATCATGAGATGTTACATCACTTCCTGCAGACTGGTGGCGCCACCTGTATTTTTCGATTTTTTACGAATTTTTTTCTCTATTTTTGAGACCTTTAAAAATGTGAACATCTGTTAACAAGGCACAAATCATAAAGACTGGACTTAGAATCTTAATTCATGACACACTGAGAGGTCCATGAAAAATCTCCTTGGAAACCAGAAATTAGGTCTCTGTTACCCATATCCTTTGAGCTATCGGGCCCCAAAGTACCCCCCAGAATAGTAAAAAATTTCATACAAAAACTTCAATATCTCAATAACTACATCACTGATGGTCTTCATTTTTGGCATACATATTGATCATGAGATGTTCAATCAGTTCCTGCAGACTGGTGGCGCCACCTGTACTGTTTGATTTTTTACGATTTTTTCCTCTATTTTTGAGACCTTTGAGGATGCTGTCATCTGTTAGCGTGGCACAAATCGTAATGACTGGACCTAGAATCTTCATTTTCGACACACTGAGAGACCTATGAAAAGTCTCCATGGAAACCAGAAATTAGGTCTCTGTTACCCATATCCTTCGAGCTATGGGGCCCAAAATTACCCCCCAGAATAGTCAAAAATTTCATACAAAAACTTCAATATCTCATTAACTACATCACTGATGGTCATGATTTTCGACATACATATTGATCATGAGATGTTTCATGAGTTTCTGTAGACTGGTGGCGCCACCTGTATTTTTCAATGTTCACGAATTGTTTTCTCCATTTTTGAGACATTTAAGGATGTAGTTATCTGTCAACAGGGTACAAATCGTAATGACTGGACCTAGAATCTTCGTTCTTGACACACAGGGAGACCCATGATAAGTCTCTATGGAAACCTGAAATTTGGTCTCTGTTACCCATATCCTTTGAGCTATGGCACTCCAAAGTACAGCTCAGAATAATGGAAAATTTGATACAAAAGCTAAAGTATCTGAACAACTAATGCAGAGATAACCATAATTGTTTGCATGGATATTGATCATGGAGTGTTTCATAAGTTTCTGCAGACTGGTGGCACCACCTGTATTTGTTCGGTTTTTTTTACGAAATTTTTCTGTATTTTTGAGACCTTTAAAGATATGAACATCTGTTAACAGGGCAGAAATCATAAAAACTGGACCAAGAATCTTCATTCTTGACACACAGGGAGACCCATGAAAAGTCTCCATGGAAACTTGAAATTAGGTCTCTGTTACCCATATTCTTTAAGCTGTATGGGTCCAAAATACCCCCCCCCCCCCCCATGAATAATGGAAAATTTGATACAAAAACTGCAGTATTTCAATAACTACAACACTGATGGTCATAATTTTCGGCATACATATTGATCATGAGCTGTTCCATCAGTTTCTGCAGACTGGGTGTGCCACCTGTTTTTTTCAAATTTTTACGAATTTTTTTCTTTTTTTTGAGACCTTTAAAGATGTGGTTATCTGTCAACAGGGTACAAATCGCAACAACTGGACCTAGAATCTTCATTCTTGTCATGCAAGGAGGCCCATGAAAGGTGCCTGTGGAAACTTGAAATTAGTTCTCTGTTACCCATATCCTTCAAGCTATAGGACTCTGAAGTATCCCTCAGAATAATGGACAATTTGATACAAAAACTGAAGTATCTGAACAACTAATGCAGAGATCACCATGTTTTTTTGCATGGATATTGACCATTAAGTGTTTTTATTAGTTTCTGCAGACTGGTGGAGCCACCTGTATTTTTGTATCCGCCAAAACGAAGTTTTGCGGATACTATGTTTCTGACCGATTTCCTCCGCCATGGCGGCGTTCGTTTCCAGAGAGCTCCTCGGAGACTAATGGACCGATTTTTCCCAAACTTACACCTATTATCGGGTCACATGTGAACTGGTGCCTAACCAATTTGCATTGACCTCTGACCTTTCCTCTCTATCCAGTGTCCATTTGTGGGTCTGTTTCCACTCATAAACCCTCATATCTCGGGAACCGTTTGACCGATCAGGAAATAAAATTGATACAAATGTAGACCTTGGATTGCTTTATAACATACACAAAAAATGGTGGCGCCACCTGTAACCATGTTTGCACAGTGTCCATCTGTTCATCTGCCTTGGGTTAAAATCACTCATATCTCTGCAGTGAATTGACTAATTCACCTGAAATTCGTCATGTGTATACATCCAGGATAGCTTTCTTGATTTTATGACAGGTGGCGCCACCTACATTCACGTTCACGCTGATGACATCCAAGCTTATATCTCGGGAACCGTTTGACCGATCAGGAAATAAAATTTATACAAATGTAGCCCTTTGATAGCTCTGTAACATACACAAAAAATGGTGGCGCCACCTGTAACAATGTTTGCACAGCGTCTGTCTGTTAGTCTGCCGTGGCCTAAAATTACTCATTTCTCTGTAGTGGTTCGACATAACTGCCTAAAATTTTGCAGGTTTATACATCGTGGACAGCTTTCTTGATTTTATGACAGGTGGCGCCACCTACATTCTAGTTAACGCTGGACACATCCAAGCTCATATCTCAGGAACCATTTGACCGATTGGGCCAAAATTGTGCATGTGTTTAGATCTCACATAGGTCTTTATCATACACAAAACTGGAGGGGTTACCTGCAAAGATTTTTGCACAGTGTTTGTCTGTTTGTCTGCCATGGGCAAAAATCGCTCATATACATGTAGTGGTTTGACTTTTCTGCCTAAAATTTTGCAGGTGTATACAACTTGGACAGATTTCTGGATTTGTGGTAGGTGGCACAACCTACATACACATTTAGGCTGCAGACATCCATGCTAATATGCAACCCCAGTCAAGACGTGAGCTAACCTCGAGATCACTGTGATATCATTAGAGAGTCACGGGTGTGAGTTCATAACTATGAACCAACTGTGAACTCATGGTTAGGTCACTGCAGTGAGTTCATGTCTGTTACACAACATTGAGTTCACAGTGATATCACAGAGTGACGTCAAAAAATGTGACACCACGGTGAATTCACAACCGTGAGCTCACAGTGATATCATGGCATGAGTTCATGTTTGCTACACAACAGTGAGTTCACAGTGATATCACATGATGACGTCAAAAAGGTGACATCACGGTGAATTCACAACCGTGAGCTCACAGTGATATCATGGCATGAGTTCATGTTTGTTACCCAACAGTGAGTTCACAGTGATATCAAAGGATGACGTCAAAAATGTGACACCACGGTGAATTCACAAACGTGAGCTCACAGTGATATCATTGCATGAGTTCATGTCTGTTACACAACAGTGAGTTCACAGTGATATCACAGGATGACATCAAAAATGTGACGCCACGGTGAATTCAGAACCGTGAGCTCACAGCAATATCATGGCATGAGTTCATGTCTGTTACACAACAGCGAGTTCACAGTGATATCACAGGATGACATAAAAAATGTGACACCACGGTGAATTCACAACAGTTTGCTCACAGTGATATCATGGGATGAGTTCATATCTGTTACACAACAGTAAGTTCACAATGATATCTCAGGATGACGTTATAAATGTAACACCACAGTGAATTCATAACCATGAGTTCACAATGGCATTGCTGGAGTTCATTTCTGTTACACAACATTGGGTTCACAGTGATAGCACAGGATGAGGTGAAAAATGTGACACCACGGTGAATTTACAACAGTGAGCTCAAAATGATATCATAGCATGAGTTCATGTATGTTACTCATCAGCGAGCCCACCGTGATATCACAGGATGACGTCAAAATGTGACACCACGGTGAATTCACAACCGTGAGCTCACAGTGATATCATTGCATGAGTTCATGTCTGTTACACAACAGCGAGTTCACAGTGATATCACAGGATGACATCAAAAATGTGACACCACGGTGAATTCACACCCGCGAGATCACTGTGATATCATGGGATGAGTTCATGTCTGTTACACAACAGTGAGTTCACAGTGATATCTCAGGATGACGTTATAAATGTAACACCACAGTGAATTCATAACCATGACTTCACAATGATGGCATTGCTAGAGTTCATTTCTGTTCCACAACATTGAGTTAACAGTGATATCCCAAGATGAGGCAATAAATGTGACACCACGGTGAATTCACAACAGTGAACTCAAAATGATATAATAGCATGGGAGCTCACGTCTCAAAATGAGACGCCGCGGTAAATCACAACCGTTAGCTCACAGTGATAGCATAGCAGTGTGCTCATGTCTGTTACACAACAGTGAGTTCACAGTGATATCACAGGATGACGTCAAAAATGTGACACCACGGTGAATTCACAACCGTGAGCTCACAGTGATATCCTGCCATGAGTTCATGTCTGTTACACAACAGTGAGTTCACAGTGATATCACAGGATGACATCAAAAATGTGAAACCACGGTGAATTCAGAACCATGAGCTCACAGTAATATCATGGCATGAGTTCATGTCTGTTACACAACAGGGAGTTCACAGTTATATCACAGGATCACATCAAAAATGTGACACCACGATGAATTCACAACCGTTTGCTCACAGTGATATCATGGGATAAGTTCATGTCTGTTACCCAACAGTGGGTTCACAATGATATCTAGGATGACGTTATAAATGTAACACCACAGTGAATTCATAACCATGAGTTCACAATGATGGCATTGCTGGAGTTCATTTCTGTTACACAACATTGGGTTTACAGTGATATCCCTGGATGAGGTAAAAAATGTGACACCACTGTGAATTCACAACAGTGAGCTCAAAATGATATCATAGCACGAGTTCATGTATGTTACTCATCAGCGAGCCCACCGTGATATCACAGGATGACGTCAAATATGACATCACGGTGAATTCACAACAGTGAGCTCACAGTAATCTCATGGCATGAGTTCATGTCTGTTACACAACAGCGAGTTCACAGTGATATCACAGGATGACATCAAAAATGTGTCTCCACGGTGAATTCACAACCGCGAGCTCACTGTGATATCATGGGATGAGTTCATGTCTGTTACATAACAGTGAGTTCACAGTGATATCTCAGGATGACGTTATAAATGTAACACCACAGTGAATTCATAACCATGACTTCACAATGATGGCATTGCTAGAGTTCATTTCTGTTACACAACATTGAGTTAACAGTGATATCCCAGGATGAGGCAAAATATGTGACACCACTGTGAATTCACAACAGTGAACTCAAAATGATATAATAGCATGTGAGCTCACGTCTCAAAATGAGACGCCGCGGTGAATTCACAACCGTGAGCTCACAGTGACAGCATAGCAGTGTGCTCATGTCTGTTACACAACAGTGAGTTCGCAGTGAAATCACAGGATGACGTCAAAAATGTGACACCACGTTGAATTCATAACCGTGAGCTCACAGTGAAAGCATGACATGAGGTCATGTGTATTTCACAACAGTTAGTTCAGAGTAATATCTCAGGATGACTTCAAAAAGTGTCAGCACGGTGAATTTACGGGTGGGAACTCACAGTAATATCATGGCATGAGTTCATGTCTGTAACACAACAGTGAGTTCACAGTAATATCATAGGTTAACGTCAAAATGAGACGCCGCGGTGAATTCACAACCGTTAGCTCACAGTTATAGCATAGTGGTGAGCTCATTTATGTTATCCAACAGAGAGTTCACAATGATATCACAGGATGACATAAAAAATGTGATACCACAATGAATTCACAACTGTGAGCTCACAGTGAAAGCATGACATGAGGTCATGTGTATTTCACAACAGTTAGTTCAGAGTAATATCTCAGGATGACTTCAAAAAGTGTCAGCACGGTGAATTTACGGCTGGGAACTCACAGTAATATCATGGCATGAGTTCATGTCTGGTACACAACAGTGAGTTCACATTGGTATCACAGGATGAATTCAAAATGTGACAGCATGGTGAATTACAACCCAGTTCACAGTGATATCATGGCATGAGTTCATTTCTGTTACACAACAGTGAGTTCACAATGATATCAAAGGATGACGTCAAATTTTGACACCGCGGTGAATTCACAATCATGAGCTCACAGTGATAGCATAGAAGTGAGCTCATGTATGATATAGAACAATCAGTTCACAATGATATCACAGGAAAACGTAAAAAATATGACACCACAATGAATTCACACTGTTAGGTCACAGTGATAGCATGACATGAGTCATGCCTGTTACACAACAGTTGGTTCAGAGTGATATCCCAGGATGACGTTAAAATGTGACACCGCGGTGAATTCACAACGTGAGCTCACAGTAATATCATGGCATGAGTTCATGTCTGTTACACAACAGCAAGTTAACAGTGATATCACGGGATGACATTAAAAATGAGCTCACAGTGATATCAGGGCATGAGTCCATGTTTGTTACTCATCAGCGAGCCCACCGTGATATCACAGGATGACGTCAAAATGTGAAAACACGGGGAATTCACAACCGTGAGCTTACAGTGATAGCATAACAGTGAGCTCATGTATGTTATACCAGAGTGAATTCACAATGATATCACAGGATGACGTCAAAATGTGACACCATGGTTAATTCACAACCGGGAGCTTACAGTGATATCTTGGCATTAGCTCATGTATGTTGCACATCAGCGAGCTCACACTGATATTACAGGATGACGTCAAAAATGTGCCATCATCTTGAATTCACAACAGTGAGCTCAAAGTGATGACATGGCATGGAGTTCATGTATGTTACACAATAGTGAGTCCATAATGATATCTCAGGATGATATACAAATGTGATACCGCGGAGAATTCACAACCGTGAGCGCACAGTGACGGTATAGCAGTGAGCTCATGTATGTTACCACAGGCGCTTGAATCCCTATTTGTAATAAAGTCTTCATATCCCCAGTGTTCTTAAAAATACTACGAAAGAATCAGTTAAAAAAAAAACAATAAAAAAACGGTCATACCATACTATCTATTATATTATGACTCATAATAAAATAGATAGTATGGTATGACCGTTTTTTTTTATTGTTTTTTTTTTAACTGATTCTTTCGTAGTATTTTTAAGAACACTGGGGATATGAAGACTTTATTACAAATAGGGATTCAAGCGCCTGTGATGTTACACAACGATGAGGTCACAGTGATGTCGTGGCATGTGTTCATGTATGTTACACAACAGTGAGATTACAGTGATATCTCAGGATGACGTTAAAAATGTGACACCGTGATGAAAACACAACCTTGAGTTCACAGTGATGGCATTGCTTGAGTTGATGTCCGTTACTAAAGAGTGTGTTCACAGTAATAGCAGAGAATGACGTCATAATGTGACACCTCAGAGAATTCACAACCGAGAGTTCCGTGTGATATCAAGGCATGAGTTCCTTTCTGTTATACAAAAGTGAGTTCACAGTTTTATCACAGGATGACGTCAAAAATGTGACATCGTGGTAAAATCACAACCGTGAGCTCACAGTGAAAGCATGACATGAGGTCATGTGTATTTCACAACAGTTGGTTCAGAGTGATATCTCAGGAGACGATAAAATGTGACAGCACGGTAAATTTACGGCTGTGAACTCACAGTGATATCATGGCATGAGTTCATGTCTGTTACACAACAGTGAGTTCACAATGATATCAAAGGATGACGTCAAAAATCTGACACCACATCGAATTCACAACTGTGAGCTCACAGTGATATCATGGCATGAGGTCATGTCTGTTACACAACAGTTAGTTCAGAGTGATATCTCAGGATGACGTCAAAATGTGACACCGCGGTTAATTCACGGCCGTAGACTAATAGTGATAGTATATAGCAGTGAGCTCAAGCATATTACACAACAGTGAGTTCACGGTTATATCACTGGATGAAATGGCACCGCAGTGAATTCACACTGTGAGCTCACAGTGATAGCATGAAATGAGTTCGTGCATTTCAATGTCATTTCAGATTTTATTTGATGGTATTTTCTCTAGAAGTAGAATAAGAAAATTAGAAAACCAATTTAAAAGGAAATATGATGTACATGTTACACTCCAAACGTGAAATTGCCCACATCATGAAATGGGCAATTATTTTTTTCATTTCGTGAAATGTTCAACCACTTTGCCGAATGAAATGGGCAAATTCACTAAATGCTGCTTGCCCAGTTCATGAAATGAGCAAGAAAACTGTTGCCCATTTCATGAAATGCGCACCTTTTAAAACTTTAAATCTCTAGTGGATTCTGATTACCCATTCTAGCTAATATTAGATAAGGCATATATGTAAAAAAAACCTGTTTTGTGTCAGATGAAAACAAAACATTTGAATAATTCTCTACACTTTATTTTTATTATAAACACGTATTATATCATACAAGTCAGCTTGACCGTATAAGTAAATATAAATAATATTTAGCTCCAATGACAATGATACATTTCACTATATTTCAGTAAATATGTTTTGATATTTTTAGTAGTAATCGTGGGGTTCACAATCTAATGTTAATCATCATATGAAACATTTAAATATTTCAGGTTCTTCAATGGCTGTTTGATGATCAAAGTAAATTGTTAACGTAGCACAAGTGAAAATATGGTTTCCTTTCAGGGTTTTCAATATTTGATGTATTAAAATACTTGAATGGGTTTCAGCAGGAATGTTTAAGGTTTTTAATTTGAAACTTTTAAGATCTATATATACTTATATATTATACTTTACCAGTTTATACTATAATATTGTTTATTTTCTCACATCTCAGAGAAAACATATCGAAACACTTATTTAACGGCAGGTTTCAATAATTATTTCATCTTAATAATGTTTAAATGATTGCTATATAAAAAAATTGGTTCATGCACTTTAATTGAGTTTGATCTGTTGCTTTATGGAAAACATTAAGTCTGATTTCTAGTACAGGTATTCATAATCATGTAAATGAGATGCTGTTTTCAGTAGTGTCTAAAATATTTTCAGATTATGAGGGCTATAAAAATCAAAATCAAATATAACTCAGTTACATGTTTAATGTGATATATCTACAAGTTGAAAAAATATATATTCTCTTAAAATGTATAATATTTATCTAAGCTCATCATGTAATATATGTTCAAACAGCTTTTAGGTCTGAAATTCACAAATGTGCATCTACACACTTTTCTGGAATTTTAATAATATATTAATATAGGCTTTGAATGTCACCAAAATACCAATTGGCTAATCATTTGAAAATAACTTGGCAAGCAAGGTATACTTCTGACTCAGATGTCACTATATAGGCCAACAGTTAGTAACAATCCTATGATTCACAAAGACCATTTTTTATTTAGCAGTTGAAAAAAACAACCTACAAAGCATGAACTCAGTACCAACTCAGTGTGGTCAGTTAATGAGTACATACAAGTACTTTGAAGGTTTCATTAGTTAAGTGATTATCAGGCCATAGAGCTATGAGATTGATGAAACTTGCCAATATCAGTTACCCATATTTCATGTTTCTAAAATAATTTAATGTAATTGGTAATAAATAAATAATGTAAAATATAGCTTAGTAATAATTATGTACATTAATATATTAATAATTGAAAACTAGATTTATATCAATATATACATATAACTATATACTATAAAATGTTAGCTGCAAATATGTCTTTTTTCACTTTATCAATTACGATTAACTCAATCATAATAGGGAAAGGTGTTCCATGCACATTATACATTCAATTATAGTATTCCTTAATACTTACAGAACTGAGAAATATATTGCCGATTGTTAAGTTGCTCATTTCATGAAAGGGGCAAGCAGAATTTAGTGATTTTGCCCATTTCACGTAATGGGCAAAATAACTGCCCGTTTCATGCATGGCCCATTTAATGTGCAATATCACATCTGGGGCGTAACATATATATATATACATAACATATATATTGTCTTTAAAGGTAGAAATTAAAATTACAATTTAATCAAATAGAATATTTTTATATGATGCTTTTAAAATGTTTTAAGGTTATTATGATGAAATGTTCCTTCTTATATATGATATTAATTTATCTATATTATACCTTTCTCTATATCGTTAAGCCCCCCCCCCCCCCAACCTATACACACATATAGTGAAAAATTTATATCATAGCAAACATAGTAAACAGTACTATTCAACATTTTATATTTAATTTATATTACGATTGTCAATGTGGATGTTCTTAACCCTGCACATCACCTTTGGATATGCTTGTAATTTTATTGCTCTACATGAATTTTACAGACATAGAAGCAGTTGTTAATATTGTTTATGGTAATACAATTTTCAATAAATCAAAATTCACTTTCAGTGAAAGTACAATTGCGCTAAAAATGACTATACCCAGACCCTTAATTGCTTGTTTAAATGAGACCACCGGTCCTGCAATGGACGTGTTCTCAAACAACAAAAAGATTGCTGAGTGTTCCAAAAAATAGTGTAATCAAGACAGAATGATATACGTAAAAGGGGGGGGGGGGGTGGGAGGGATTAGTTTAGCTGCATGCAGTACTGATCAGCAATGACCTAACAACCCGTTGCCCTTTATATATTTATATATATATATATATATATATATATATATATATATATATATATATATATATATATAATTATTATTATTATTATTAATATTATTAGTATGACCGTACATTGTGCTTATTTGTCGGATGAATATTAAACCTGCCATAAATATATTGTTAATATTTATTAACATTTCAAAATCTGATACATACAAGGAGAGTCAATATTTAATTGAAATATATATATATATATATATATATATATATAATCCTGTATAATAGATCAAGCTGAAAGGGGAATAAAGATATGTTATATAATGTTATATACATGCATCAACAAATGCACATACATTCCTTTCTGATGTATATATAAACTGCTATCAATCAAGAATCTGGTATAGACTGCTATCATTTCCAAACTTGCAATTTAACCAGGAACCATTAATTGGTGGACTGTACATGATAGCAAGCTCATTCTGTGAGCACTGCGGCCCTCTCACATCAACTGTCATATGTCACTTGTCAAATGATCCGCTTAGGCGCACTCGTGTACCGGTAACCCCTCGCCCCCTGGCACTGGGGTCGTCTTTATTTTCTGTGTCCTTGTGATGCCAACATTCTGGCGGGAAACTAAGCATTGCAGCCGAAACCACCGAGACACCTGTTCAAGCATTGTGAGTATATCTTTGTTCTTCATTCCTTCCTGCTTTAATACCTACAAAGCTATATGATAAAAAAAAATTGGTACATAATTTTAACAAGACTAATTGTGCGGGTTGCATAAAAATCAGCCGTTTCCTTGGTAAAAGTAAATGGGGAGGTTTCCTGGCCAGCTAGCCAGTCAGATTCAATAGTATCTTGACCTACTGTATATACAAAAAAGATGGTCTGAAATGTGGTTATAAGGTTAATTTAATAAATCCATATATGTTTATATTTGAATATATATATATATATATATATATATATAGTGTGTGTGTAAGTGTTTTTTAATAACCGGTATTTGTGTATATATGTATTCAAATGTGTGTGTGTGTCTGTGTGTGAGATTATATACTAAGTTTTCTATACAAGTAGTTGATCATAATAGTGTGACATATCAGTGTGATTGGATCCTGAGGAGCTGCATGTCAGGGGGCATTACGCGAACTCCACAAGCAAGGAAGCCAAAGCCATAATTGTCTGACCTAGACTGAACCTGCTGCATTCCTTAGATTAACATGCCCTATACACAGAACATATTACCCCACCTCCTCCCTCTCTCTTTCTTCCTCACTTCATTTATAAACTTGAGCCATTACAGTGCTTAGGCTGTCTTCTAAAGCCCTTGTTCACTGAAGCCTTACTATATCCTGACAAATAGCATGTTGCCCTCCCCTCTTATTTCGTCTTCATTATCTACTTTATAATGACATTAATGACGCACACGAACATAGCATTTTAATCACATTCATATAGGCCTATTTCTAAATAACATTGAAGTTGAGTAAAAAAAAAAATGGCAAAATTGAATATAAAAATAAAATGAAACAAAGTATTAGGTAAAACTAATTTTGATGTACTGAACGTACTGCATGTATTACATTAAGGTGCAGTCACTTGTGAACGACAAATTTTAAACGATATGGTCCTTATTTAAAAATCAAATTTAACATGTATCAATTCTTTCCTTAATTTATATTTCAGGTTGAATTATTTATATATATATATATATATATATATATATATATATATACACACACACACACACACACACATATATATATATATATATATATATATATATATATATATATATATATATATACACTCCTTTATACAGGCCGCCACTGGGACTAAAAAATGTAATAAAAAAGGGAAAAAGGGAGAGGCCTTATAATACAGCAATGAGCATGCAGGGTTAGGATTCAAATGGGGCCGGGAAATCTAGCCTTGATATAGGATATTGTTGCATTTAAGTGTGGCTGTACGCGGAAGTTATATTGTATATATAGACACTTTTATGAAAATATTTGTAAAACAATCTTAAGATACCATTTGTAAAAATAAGAGTAAGCAGTTTTAAGTGAAAAAAAAAATCGGACCAATGTAAAAAGAAAAATTTGGGGAAATGTGTTTAAAAACTGTTTCAATAATTTTATGTAAATTACAGTTGGTGATTTAAAGGGGTATGAATTAATTAATAAAATATAAATGATAAAAAAATTATTATTTAACCAATCATATTTTCACTGTGCATTTTACAAAAATAACAGAAAATACTTAAGGATGTGATTCATTGCTACTCAGCTCTCATTAAAGTGGTCAGCTAGATCCAGGGAAGTCAATAAAAAGTCGCATTGGAACCATTAGGTCACTCCGAGCTATGGGGCTGGTAAATACGCCCCCCCCGAATAATCGAAAATTTGATTCAAAACCTTGATAACTAATACATGAATTGCCCTGAATCTTGCCTTGAAGATGACCATGACAAGGTTTGTCAGTTCCCAAAAACTGGTGGCGCCACTTTTTTCTCATTTTTACGATTTTTTTTTACTGTTTTTGAGACCGTTAAATGACAGCAATTATGACTTTTTCTCAACTGTGGTTTCATCTAGTGTCCCAAAACCTGGTGTGTTTATTGATTATGACTGGTTTCTTGAGTTCCTAAAGACCGGTGGCGCCACCTGTATTTTTTTCTTTTTTTTTATGATTTTTATGAGACTACCACATTATATTGAAACTATCAGATTTGCAAATGTGATTTTATCTAGTGTCATGAAACCATGTGTTATTTGGGACCTAATAGAACAAGTGGATGCCCTATAGTAATCACCTTGTCCATCCGTCCGTCTGTCCATTTGTTCGTTTTTCTGTATGTCCGTTTAAATTTGTTTCGTGATGATAACTCAAGTTTAGACATGTCAGTTTCAAACTTAGTAATATATGGCCCACCTCTATAGCAAGAACTCTGTTGATTTTTGGGTCACGAGGTCAAAGATTAAACACAGAGGACCCACTTATTTATAAAGATTTTGGGTGCATTTTAAGCAAGACATTTCACCCCAAACCTTACATCTAGCAAATATAGGTGACGTGCAAATAGAAAATCAATATGATTGATTTTGGGGTCATGAGATCAAAGGACTGAAATATTGGTTTCAAACTTGACTATTATATGGCCCATCACTAAAGTAAGAACCCTTTTGATTTAGGGGTCATGAGGCCAAAAGCCAAGGTCATAGAATCCGTGCCGTGACCCACAGATTCTTTGTTTTACATTCTTGTAACTCAGGATTTACTATACATATTAGAGAACTTAAATTTTTGGCATTAAATTAAATGTTTTACAACCAAACTTTCTTTTATGTATATGTAAATTGTAAACATGCATAATCCTATCAAAAACTCAGTTATTCTGTCTAATATGGCATCATAGTATTTACATAATATATATATTTATTGAAAGTAAGTCCAGAATCCAAGGTAGTCTATAAATAAGTGTGTATTAGTTTAACATGCACTTAATCTTTTAGAGAAGCTTGATACAATAAAGGTGACAACATATCTCAATAAATTATCTAAACTAAATGACTGAAACAGGCACAAGAAGTAATATACTTTTACATGTGACGCATGGTCAATAATCAAATGACAAAGGAAAATAAGAAATTGGTTCTAGGAGTTATATCAAATGTTACCCTTTCTTAAAGAAAAAAAAATGTACAATTAACTGAAACCATTTACAATATGTGGCCAAAAATGAAATATGATAACAAGTTTCCCAAAGTTTCAAATAATTTAATGTGACAATATGATACCTAACATTTATCCTGCCTAAGTCTAATGTTGCAAGTATACACCATTTTGGCAGTTTCATTATAAAAATTTTTATTTAATGAGTATTTATTCAATTTTAGTCAATGTCACAAATTAAAATTGGTTAATATATATTAAAAGAATAAACTGTTGAAAACATTCACATTAATGCACTCACCAAAAATGGTAGGATTCTTATAACCATAAGTAATGTATAAGTTATAAGTTTTATGGGTTCAATTTCCATTAAAAAAATAAAATTATTGTGATAACTTTCACTTCTGTCCACAAGCCAAATATAGCGGGAATCTTATTAAAACCATATAACATAAAAAAAATTGTTAAAGATGTTAATTTATTGATAAAATTGATTTTTAGCTCAGCTGATAATAAGTCATCTGCATGAAGTATAGTCGTGGTCCATTGTCCGACGTTCGTCCGTCCCTCCGTAGATCTGGCACGTTTAGACCTAGGAATCCAAAATTCGGCATAATGTTAGGTGTCCCCAGGATCTCCTGCCAAGCCGAAAACTGGGTCTTTGCGACTTCGTTCATTTGAGAAATTAAGGAAAAAATGCCTAATATAAAAACCACTCATCTGTTTCTCCTCATATTTAACATGAATATTCCTCTATATATAGTTCCTGTGTACATGCAAGAAATTAAGTCTATTAAGTATAATTTTTTTAAAGTTATGGGCCCAAACATAATAGACTTTATAAAAAAATCAGGAAAAATATTTACTCACTTAACATGAAAAATTTTGAAACTAGAGTCTATTTTACCAAGTATATAACTATGTTTGATTACGATTCAATTGTTTACCCAAAATTAGATCTGAATTTTGTAAATTTTTTAAGTTATTAGCATAAAAATAAAATCAGTACCTTAAGTTTTGCCCAACTTTGACCATGGCACTTTTTTTTCCTGTTAGTACCATTGATTTAATTTTCACATCATGTAAACATAAATATTTAATTTGTTTAAATCTGAAATTTGAAAAAAGCTTGAAAATTAGTCTTGTTACTTATTTTTTGCTTGAGGCTCTATTGTAGTCATTTCCTTTGATAACAGATTAAAGATGCAGGGTCCCACTCCAGGTCACTGGAATTCAGCTATGCAAGGGTTTCTGATTTGTTACAGTCACTGGGGGAGATCCCCTGCTGTGACAGGTGTACTGTTATTTTCATATCACCACCCCAATCCCCCCCCCCCCCCCCCGCAAACCCAACCCATCAAGTGTTATGCAGTAATTGTTATTGTTTTCACTGTATCTCCTTAATTGTAATGCTGTTTCCACTCCAATATACACAAACTTTCCTTAAAAGGATGTAATCCAGAAGATGCCATGTTGTGTTTATGTAGCATTTTTAAAGAAATCAATTTTCTTTTAAATGATTAAAACAAATATAATTTAACCCATCAGTATGCTTAAATTTATAAAATATGAAGCACATTATGGATAAATAAAGACACAATTTAAAATTTTGAAATATAAATCAAGTATTTTTTTTTATATATTTATTGTATTCCCAGACAAAGTCGGGGGATACTATGTTTTCATCCGGTCCCGCCGCCGCTGCCGCCGCCGCATATAAATCTTGTTGGCGTGATAACTCAAAAATATTTCACGGATCTTTACCAAACTTGATATATGTATAGATATGGGTGAGAGGACGACACCTATTTAAAATGAGGTCATGACCTTGACTAGGAGAGTGTCCTTGACTTTGAATATGTCTAATTTTGGGGAAAATCACACAAATTCTTAAATATCTCAAGAAATCTTTCATGGATTGATCCCAAAATCAAGTTGATGGAAGATCATGGATAGGGTTGTCAGGTTCCAGAAACTGGTGGCGCCACCTATTATTCTTTACTTGTTTTCGTGCCGTTTAATACCCCCAAAATTGCTACTTGACAGTACTGTGAGCATTATAAGTCAAACACTAATGGACAGATTTCTTTTATATTATGCATATACATAAATATTGGATATGGGATGATGTTTATTTAAATTGGGGTCATGACCTTTCCTATGAGTGGCCTTGACCTTGAATATTGCCATATATGGTGAAAATCACACAAAATAATTAATATCTCAATAAGGAATGCATGGATTGGTCCAAAAATCAACTTGACCGAAGATCTAGGATAGTAATGTCATGTACCGGAAACAGGTGGCGCCACCTGTTATTCTTTTACTTGTTTTCGTGCCGTTTAATACCCCCATAATTGCCACTTAACAGTACTGTGAGCATTATAAGTCAAAAACTATCAGCCAGATTTCTTTCATATTATTCATGTACATAGACATGGGTTATGGGATGATGTATATATACATTGGGGTTGTGGCCTTTCAATTAATTAATTGTTGCTGAAGATGGGGGTCTATTCTTAAAGGGGGGGGGGGATTCTGGCGATACTATGGCACCTGCGGTGCCAAGAAATATCTAGTTGTTTTGCAGATTTAAAGATTTATTTTTGTGGTAAAAAATAAATAAACATTTGTATGCATGATGTGGTGTTATCTGACGAGATTGAGATTTATGAAAATGCAATTGAAAATTATGAATCAACTTTTATATTCAGTTATATATGTTATATTGGAAATGTATAGAAATGTAAACTTATAATAAAAAAAAATTGATGTGATAAAAAAATGAGGATCTGATACAAACATTTGTTCATTACTTTCCTGCCTCAGCAGAATTGGAGATCAGCCTTTATTTACCCTGTATTTATGTTGTTAATTAGATATATTTCAACTGTATACATGTCATAAAATAAAAAAAAATACATATATATTAAATAATATATATTATGCAAAAAAAATAGATTCAATTAAACAAATGTGTAAACTACTGAAATGTCAACAGTTAATCAAAAAGCCAACTAATGATCATGGTAATAGTACAGATCATTTGTTCACAAACTGCTCACATGCTTCAGTTTCAACATAGGAAACACATGGTTAGGTCACATAATATTATTTGCAACAATTTTTTGCTCATCAATACAAACAAATCATATAAACTAACCATAGCCTATATTACCTCTTCCTCTTACACTTTATCTCCATTTGATATTATTTTAGATTTTTACCTTCAAGGTCAACTTCAGCTGAGCACAGTGACCCATGGGTCCCTTGTTTAATACATGTATTAGATCATTAAAATACATGGATCAGAACACCCAGTAAATTATACAATAAAGAATGAATTTGAGATGGGCATGTTAAATATTTATTAACTGAAATAAAAACATCAATTGTATGAATTCATATCAACCTTTACAATAAAAACAAAGGTTTACATAATATAATGTGACCATTGAAACCTATGTTGTGTATAGCAAGGCCATGCCAGCACCAGTCATGACAGGTTATGTAACACACTCTAAGAAATAAGGGTTCCATGGGCATCCCTGGGGAACTCTGTAGTTTCAGGTGGAAACTGGGTGGTTCTGTATGCGTTAAAATGGTTCTGTGCAAGCGACAGCATTCTTTTCAATAAAGCAGGTTCCACAGCCACGTGAAGGGTTCCTCAGACGGAGTCATATGACCTTTTGCGCACGATACACGATACCCGTGTTTTCTTTGCTAAAAGAAGCTGAATGTGGAAAGGGCACAGCACTGAAGAATATTTGAAAATCAGATAAGTATAAGACTTTTTAACTAACAGAAACAATTTGATCTTGATTTATAAAATTGTTGGAAGCAGACCCAACTGTAATATTTATTATCAGCAGGTTTATCTGATGGACTGGCTTTAATTGTCTATCTGTTGTACTGGTCAGTCCTGGCCATCAGTGACCGTAATAGACCCGAAATGACAAGATGGCAGGTTTCCTGCTGGAGGGATAAATATACGGCCCACTAGTAGTGTGAAGATTCAGGAGGTCGGACATGTTTATTGCTGGACTGTATGTATGACTATGACATTGCTGTGTATACATTTTGTTTCAGTGAAGACCCAGCTTGGCCTGCTGTACAGCGAATACCTTTAGAATACCCTCCCATGCAGACGACATTCACTTTTGACTTTTCCACCATGATTGACCAGCTGCCTTTCTTACAGAAGAACATGATGTGACCGAATTTCATTATGAGCAGAACATTACTTGTTTGAAATGCAATAGAAATATTTATCGAAGAAAATGCGGTTACAATAAGTGACCAATTTTAAGATATAAACACAGTAGAAAATGGGCCTTTATTCAAAGTAGTACTATTTATTTTTACCAAAAATGCTGTCTCAAATATTATGGGAAATTAATACAGTACCACTAATATTATGGATATTATTAGGACCCCCTCCCCCTTGAGTCCCATGTTATGAACAAATAAATAATAAATAAATATTATGATTACAAAATATATTATATGAATGTATATACAATTTATTTTTATTTTTTTTTTTGCCATTTTCACACATTTATTCTTTTTAACTTGCTAAATGGCTTGGCCGGAGATCTCAAAGAATATGGTGTGATAGTTGTAACATTTTACAAAGTTGCTTCAAATTTGTACAAAAATAAACCATTAATTTCCCAACAAAATCATGCTCGGGTTTGCAATTTATTTTGATCTCATATTTATCCATTGTTTGATTAAAATATAGCCATCTTAAACTTTAATTTTTTTTAATACTTACAGGCTTCATTATCTCATCATTCAGCATTTTGCCTTGGAAAATGAAGTCGTGCTTTCTTTTTCTGTCATCATGCAGAGTTTAAATTGAAATAGCCAACAAGTTTTTTTTTTCATTTTTTGGGTATAAGTATGAAATTGAATAAAGGTTTATGCAGACATATATTTATAAATTCCTGAAATTTGCAATACATTTCTCCAAAAATGTTACAAACAATTGTGTAAATGATAGACTCTAATATAATGTGGAGCGTTATGACAATGGGTCACATATTTCTATGTCATTAAGGCATGATATACATGTAAATGAACACACTGATTCGTAGGTAACTCCATTGATTTAAATAAAAAAATGATGTCACAATTCACATCCGCTCAATCTAAATAAATATTGTTCTATATTTTCAGGGTGAGTGAAGACTCTTCGCTAAACAAAAGACCAATTATGAAGTATGAAGAGCTGAAGACGAAATGTTGAAATTTGTCATGGTGGTAGTATCAAAGCAATTTATCTTGCCAAGTGCAAAAACGCATGCAGCATTTAAAATAACAACAAAAGTCCCAGCAACAAGAAAACCAGCTCTGAGCAGATTGTCATAAACTATACATTTATTATATATTTTATGATTGTCTATAACACGTTTATTTTGTCCTAGACCGATATGACCAGCTTTATTATCTTCTTGAAGTCATCTGAGCTTTGTTATAAAATGAAGTTTGGCACATGCATTTTGTGTGTATGAGGCCAGCGCATTAACTGTTAATGTCTAACAGGAAGTTAAGGCAGGCGCATACTGAGTGAAAGCAACAAAATATCCACTTGATATCTAAGAGGGAGTGAAGGTAGGCACATTCACATCGAGTGTGAAGCCAGCCACATTTGCTTTTGATATTCAGCTGCGAGTGAAGACAGGCACATACTGACCGAAGATAACCACATTTCACCTGATATTTAATAGGGAGTGATGGTAGGCACATTCACATCGAGTGTGAAGCCAGCCACATTTGCCGTTTTTTATCTGATAGTGAATGAAGGTAGTCACACACATTGCGTATGGCTGAACTCATTATAGAATTTGTTAATATATTTATTTCTTTATTTAGAAATGTGTTTAATAATGTTAATAAGAACACTTCACCTACTTTGAGTTTTCTCATTTGAAAAAATTTTATTATTTTTACATCAATTACACTTTATTCAAAAGAACTTTGAAAAACTGCTTGGCTTTAAATTTGAGAATGTCCCATTCAATAATTCAAAAGAGAATAATATTACAGTAAAAATGTCAAGTCAAATTCATCTAATTGCTTTGGTTACAATTGAAAATTTAAATTGTCTCTTTGACAGGCTATTATGCAGTTGGTTGATATTAACCTACGATGTCGTGCCATATGCTGCCAAATCAACAATGATGCTGGTGTTATAGAATCGATAGCAGAAGAATCATGTCATGCTTTCATCGTTGCTGATAGTATTCATGGAGAAAATGGATGCAGAGTCACGTTTAAACGAATATGAAATTGATGGCTGCGTATATTGCATTATAAGCCTCAACTGGCCCAAGAAGGATCAACTAATTAGGATTTTTACAGTTAAATGTGTAAAGGGAAACAGAAAACCTATTCTATAAAGTTACTGCAACATAAACTTTGAAGCACACATATAAGAGGTAATACCAATTTTAGGATTTCTGTAGTACCCTGTGTCACCATTCTAAGAGAGAAATCCTGAATGCTACATCCAATCATTTGCTTGTTCTGAACTGCACATATGTAGTATATGAATTGCTTCGTTTAAAGTTAAATAAAGTATGTTTACCCCCGTATTTTATTCTTGTGTTTTTTTACAGTTACTATCCATTTGATAAAAAAAAGTCCCCCATTAAAGTGTCATAATATCCAAGTGGAATGACATGCCAGTTGAGGGCATACCTCTGCCAAGGAAAAGGAATCGTGCTAGATCTGTTCCTTTATCTCGCCCTGCAGTGAATTTGAATTGGTCCTGTCTGGTTTGGTGTACTAGGTTCACCCAGAATATGTATAAACTGTCAAAGTTCCTGTCGGAACAAATAAGTCAAGGAACCCAGTTAATGTCTGTAGAACCATTCCTGGTTAATTTAAAAAAGGATCTTAATAATGGTTTTGCAAAGACCCAGCGGAAGTAATTAGCACCATACAAGGTTCCTCAAGGAACCAAAAATGTATTTACAGAACCTGAAAGGTTCCCCAGGGAACCCTTTTTGAGGGTTCCAGAAGGAACCTACATTCAGGGTTCCTCGGGGAACCAAGATGGGTTCCAAATATATGGCAAGCCAAAGAACCAAAATGGGTTCCACTTAGAACCCTTTATCAGCTCAGCTGACTATAAGTCATCTGAGCTATAGCGATCACTCTTTGTTTGATCACTCTTATTCCTTACTCATCAATATAAACCTAGCATGTCAACCAACCATGGCCTATGTTACCTTTTCCTCCAAGACATCGCTTTTTGTTATTATTATAGATTTTTATCTTCCTGGTCAACTTCAGATGAGCACCGTGACACATGGGTCCCTTGTTTTATAGTCCCGCCATCAGTCATCATTAGAATTTCTTGTTAACAAGATACATTTATCATAAACAAGTATTGCATTTCCCCCCCAAATGTGAAACAAGTATAATTTATCCATTTCCTGAACGAGGTTAATTCTGAGGAAATCTATGTTAAGTTACTCCTGTCACATATGAGTTACTGAAGATTTTTCCTCAGATTTGACACACAAGATGTTTCCTTCAAGTGTTAGAATTGTTTGAAAACTGGTGACTTGTGACCTTGATCTTCAAGATCTAATCTACAGAAATCTAGGATGATTGCATGTAACCCCCTAACTTTGGAGATATTTTCTTTAACTTTTGGGGGAGGCCGATTGGGATTGGAGACATTTATATCTTAAACAAAGCCATACTACTGAATTTATTCTTTTATCATGTGTAAATAATTTTTACAAAACCAAATTAAGGCTGTTTTGTTTTAGCTTGTCTGAAGACTTTTAACAAAGAAGATCAACTAACGCCCAGAAGAGCCAGAGAGGATGTTTCTAACATCTGTCCTATCAGAAGTGTCCAGACAAAAAGAGGTCTTTTTGGCCAATGTTAGTACGGGACTGAGGCGGGCAGCAATTAAGTGAAAGGAGAAGTATTCCGATATCATATATGTCGTGTGTAACATTCAGTGCAACCTGACATACTGTGAAACATTAGAAATAAAATTTATAATTTTATGTGTCTTTTCTGATTTGGATGTTTTGCATATTGGGTGTGTGTGTGAGGGAGAGAGAGACAGACAGACAGACAGACAGAGAGAAAGAGGTGTCATGGTGATATCACAAAATGATCACCATGTGACCTCAGCATGTGTCATCTCTGTGACATGAAGAGAGTGCGATCAAGGTGAAATTACAGTATCACCATGTGACCTAAGCATGTGACATCACTGAGTCACCAGTGTGAGGTTACAAAATCCATGTCACAGTGAGGTCACAGCATGAGGTCTGTGTGAGCTTATCTGTGATGTCGTGGTGACATCAGCATGTGACATCTCTGTGATATCGAGATAGACAGATCATTGTGAAGTCACAGTATGATCACCATGTGACCTAAGCATGTGACATCACTGTGTCACCAGTGTGAGGTTACAAAATTCATGTCACAGTGAGGTCACAGCATGAGGTCTGTGTGAGCTAATCTGTGATGTCGTGGTGACATCAGCATGTGACATCTCTGTGACATCGGGATAGACAGATCATGGTGAAATAACAGTATGATCACCATGTGATCTAAGCGTGTGACATCACTGTGTCACCAGTGTGAGGTTACAAAATTCATGTCACAGTGAGATCACAGCATGAGGTCTGTGTGAGCTAATCTGTTATGTTGTGGTGACATCAGCATGTGACATCTCTGTGACATCGAGATAGACAGATCATGGTGAAGTCACAATATGATCACCATGTGACCTAAGCATGTGACATCACTGTGTCACCAGTGGGAGGTTACAAAATCCATGTCACAGTGAGGTCACAGCACGAGGTCTGTGTGAGCTTATCTGTGATGTCGTGGTGACATCAGCATGTGACATCTCTGTGACATCAAGAAAGAGATATCAGGATGAAGTCGCAGTATGATCACCATGTGACCTAAGCGTGTGACATCACTGTGATACCAGTGTTAGGTTACAGATTTCATGTCACAGTGAGGTCACACGATGAGGTCATGTGATATAATATGTGATGCCATTGTGAGATCACCGTGATGTCAAATTCCCGACTGGGACATACCTCACTCTATTTCCCCTTGCCACTCAATCCATGCCTCACTATCCGATTTTGGCAGATACATGTAGTCACTTGTCGGATACCCGTATTCTAGTTTTAAAAGTTTACACATTTTTCTCTATTTTTGAGATATATAAATACAGACTAAATCTTGGCCTGTTGGTTAATCTGTTTGATGCTTCAGTTGAATGGGTATATACTACCATTCTGGTGATAAAATTTCCTTTTGCGAATCTCTTCCCAGTCAGCTGAGCATCATGACCCATGGGTCACTTGTTTTAATAAAGAAAGGATTCAACAATCTTGTCGATTAATCATCTCCCCAACCCGGTAAAAAGCCCGGTATACTGGGTTTATCAGCTAGTAATAATATAAAACTAATTCGCTCAGTAGAATGTTGTTTAAATCCAGTTAACTTTACCTTTTACATTGGCAACTCGGCGATAATAATTATATCAGAGGGGTCATATTTCCCCAACGAACCCGATCCGACTTTGATTTGGTTAAAGGTTTTTCAGTTTACCCACGGGTTGCTTTTTTTTTTTAACCTGGTACCTGCGCATTCCATGCACGTGTACGCGCTGTGATCGTCATTTGTTAGCTCCCTAAACCACTGATCAGCGAAATACAGTTTACACGCGGGGTCAATCCAATTAAGGAAAAATACTGTTTGTCCGAAATAGGTAAAGGTGTTTGGCAGGTTCTTACGTATATTCACATACTTTGGCATCAGTTTGTAAAAGGCTGGGATCCATGGGGGAAATCACATTTTTGTTTCGATTTGATAGCCGTTTGTAAGCGTAGTGATCAGCGACATTTACAACTTCCAGCATCGGCCCCCTCTTTGCCCTGCATAACGATTACATAAAGCTCACCAATAGACCTAAGAGTTTTTTTATAAATAGGATTTCACATTGTTATTTTAAATCAAATATTGGACAGGTTTAAATAGAAATCAGGCTGCGTCTGTGATCGTTAGATAACGACCTTCACATGTGTTGCCCGGCCATTTGTTGACACGTGCGGCCTGTGACTTGGCGGTAAACGGCAGAAACCTCATGCACGACAAGGTCGTCATATTAAACGTGCTGATACGAAGTTTGACTACTATTGTTTTGAATAATTTGATAATACTATACCCAAATATCGTAAAAGGGTAACATGTTACAGGCTTAATTGATTTTTTTTTTTGCCGTTGAAAACTTGAATGAAAATCCCCCACGATTGCCAAACTGTCAGAGTTTTTCGGCGCCCGTTCTGCCGGGGCATGCAATTTGCTAAAGTTTGAGCTAGTCGGCAAATCAGAGATCCCTATTCAAGATATTATAGGTTTTAGACCCTCGTTATAAGATTAGTTAAATTTGTCAAGGTCATGCCAAAGATGAGTGATCTTTTGAATGTAAAGTTAAAACAATGGGCCGTTGTGTAGGCCTATTAAACCGCGACTGGCTATACTAAAGGGTAAATCACAAGCGCTTCAATTGCTGTTAGTGTAGATTTCGGTTAAATTTGTTACTTTTCTGAGTCATTTCAAGTATACTATAACTAATATATTTTACATTTCCTAGCCTTTTTATCACACAATATGGTCCATCTTATTATAGATATTATTTTGCATTTGTGTTACAAGGCTTTTGATGTCGGCAACATGCATGGGTGAAGGTGCACTGACCGTCCATAAATTTTAATATCCTTGAAAATACTTTTCAGGTTCTTGAAAAGTGCTTGAAAATTGCTTGAAATTTTTCTCATGATAAGTGTACGAACCCTGTTTAAATGTGAATCTTATTGATGTTTTCATCAAATTATACCTGTCTGTTAATATCTATGAAAAGACAAAAATGGGACATTAACATTGAAAGTGTGATCTTTGAAGAAAACCATAGATTGCTTGGTTTTTTTTTTTTTGGTTCAAAACTCGGGCTTTGAGGCAGTGAGTAAAAATGTTGATTCTTGATTACTCCATCTGTACAACTTTACTTTAAGTCTAAGTTTACTGAATAAAGCCAGTACTCTGATGTAATTTTTAGCGAACCTGTGAGCTTATGTGATGGCTCAGCGTCGTCTGTCCATCGTCAGCCGTCTGCCGTCCAGGGCTGGCTTTCTGCCGTCCATGGCTGTAAGTCAGAAACCGTCGGAGGTAGCAGCTCCAAATTACATGTAAGAATTAGTCACATGTGAAACTTGGTGCCCTGGTGCTTATTATTGGGTATCTTCATTAATTTAGATTTTATAGAGAAAAAGCTTAAAAACCTTTAAAAAAAATCTTCTCTGAAACTGTCCAGCCAAATTGTCCAATATTTCACAGAAATGATCTCTGGAACAATCTCTCTCAAGTTTGTTCGAATGGTTCCAGTTCGAAGATTTTTGGCCAAGTTACAGGAGGTTAAACTTAGTCATCTGTCCAAAAAAGCACACTAAAATTAAAATCTCACAAACGGCTAGAGCTATAATCACAAAATTTTATACCAATGTTTGTCACATATGTCATATCTGATATTGAGGTATTGGTGGTGCCACCCACATTGATGTGTTTTTTGCAAGCGAAAATGTAATTTTAAACTCTTCTAGCTTATACACTGATTTATGATGAAACTGTTAAGCTGATTGGTTTAAACTTTACAAGAATTATTCTATGGTAGGGTTCTGCCAGTTTTATAAGAATAGATTGGGTAAATACAGTTTAAAAAAAAAACATTGTAGCCAAAAAGGCTTTCTGTATTTGAAAACAGATTTGACAACATGCTGAGTTTCAGCAGCAAAGTCAAGAGGGCACTCAGTACAAACAGGTGGGGTCCAGAAATCACCATGGCAACTGACCTGGCTCTGAGGGGGGGTGTCTAGACAATATGTCTAGACGTCTAGACACAGCATCTAGACATCTAGACACAATGTTTAGATGCAGAATTCCCAGATTATTGGAACTATATATTTAAACTCTTTAAAAAAACTTTGTTTGCATTTTAAGCGATTCAGGTTTATCATCAGGTCACATGTGAACTGCTGCGCCCTCATTTTTGGTTGAGCTCTCACCATTCCTCGCTGCCCAGCATCCATTTGTGCAGCTGTTTCCACATATAAACCCGCATATCTCAGGAACCATTTGACTGATCAGGCTTAAAATTTTGCACAAATGTAGCCCTTTGATAGCTTTATAACATACACTAAAAAAGGTGGCGCCACCTGCAACCATTTTTGCACAGCGTCCATCTGTTCATCTGCCTTGGGATAAAATCACTCATATATCAGCAGTGGTTTGACTTATCCACCTGGAATTTTGCAGGTTTATACATCATGGACAGCGATTTTATGACAGATGGCACCACCTATATTCACGTTTACTCTGCAGACATCCAAGCTCATATCTCAGGAACCTTTTGACCAATTGGGTCAAAATTTTGCATGTGTATAATTCTCACATAGCTCTTCATCATAGGCAAAACTGGTGGCGCCACCTGCAACCATTTTTGCACAGCGTCCATCTGTTCATCTGTTTTGGGATAATATCACTCATATCTCAGCAGTGGTTTGACTTATCCACCTTAAATTTTGCAGGTCTATACATCCTAGAAAGCTTTCTTGATTTTATGACAGGTGGCGCCACCTAATCCAAGGCTCACTTCACCCGTCCCACTCTGATTTCTGCAGATACACATAGTTGCTTTTCGACTACCCATATTCTAGTTTTTAAAATGTCCTAGTCTGAAACTTGCAGGTCCGAAATGTCCATTTTGCTGAAATCATAATGACTAAGGTAGATATGCAGGACTTAAAAGGATCAATATTAAATTTAAAAAATAAACCTCCATTCATACTCCCAAACTTTGCACAGGTTCGCATTAGGCCTGTTGGCCTTGTTATGTTATAAATATCTTAATTCTCATGTGACTTTTTAGCTCAGATGACTTTCAGTCATCTGAGCTATAGCGATCACTCTTTGTCTGTTGTCCGTCTGTCCGGCCGTCCGGCCGTCTGTTAACAGGGCACAAATCGTAACCGCTGGACCTGGAATCTTCAAACTTCACATCAAAGGAGGTCCATGAAAAATCTCCTTGGAAACCTGAAATTAGGTCTCTGTTACCCATATCCTTCGAGCTATGGGGCTCCAAAGTACCCCCCAGAATAATGCAAAATTTGATACAAAAGCTCAAGTATCTGAATAACTACTGCATTGAGACCATGATTATTTGCATGAATATTGATCATGGGATGTTCCATCAGTTCCTGCAGACTGGTTGTGCCACCTGTATTTTTCGATTTTTTACGAATTTTTTTCTCTATTTTTGAGACCTTTAAAAATGTGGACATCTGTTAACGGGGCACTATTCGTAAAGACTGGACCTAGAATCTTCATTGTTGACATTCTGAGAGACCTGCAAAAAGTCTCCATGGAAACCAGAAATTAGGTCTCTATTACCCATATCCTTTGAGCTATGGGGCCCCAAAGTACCCCCCAGAATAGTGAAAAATTTCATACAAAAACTTCAATATCTCATTAACTACATCACTGATGGTCATGATTTTTGGCATACATATTAATCATGAGATGTTTCATCAGTTTCTGCAGACTGGTGGCGCCATCTGTATTTTTTCGACTTTTTTACCATTTTTTTCTCTATTTTTGAGACCTTAAAAGATGCAGTCATCTGTTAACAGGGCAAAAATCGTAACAACTGGACCTAGAATCTTCTATCTTGACATGTGGGGAGGCCCATGAAAAGTCTCCTTGGAAACCTGGAATTAGGTCTCTGTTACCCAGATTCTTCAAGCTATGGGGCTCTGAAATACCCCCCCAGAATAATGCAAAATTTGATACAAAAGCTCAACTATCTGAATAACCACTGCATTGATCACCAAGATTCTTTGCATGAATATTAATCATGGGATGTTCCATCACTTCCTGCAGACTGGTGGCACCACCTGTATTTTTTTAAATTTTTGCAAATTTTTATGCCCCCTCCACAAAGTGGCCGGGGTATATAGTTTTACCCATGTCTGTCATTCCGTCATTCCGAAATCAAACAGTTGTACGGACTTTTTTTCGCAATGCCTGCAGATATTGGCCTGATTTTTGGTGTGTTGGCAGATAATGCCCAGTTACAGATCAAGTTAGCGATTCGTCCCGTTTGACCTACTTTTGACCGTTTTACGGCTCTTAAACTTAGAAAATTTCATGAAAAATAGAAATTTTCATGACAAATTCACATGTACGGATTTTTTTTCGCAATGCCTGCAGATATTTGCCTGATTTTTGGTGTGTGGGCAGATAATGACCAGTTACAGATCGAGTTAGCGATTCGTCCTGTTTGACCTACTTTTGACCGTTTTACGGCTCCTAAACTTAGAAAATTTCATGAAAAATAGAAATTTTCATGACAAATACACATGTACAGACTTTTTTTCGCAATGCCTGCAGATATTGGCCTAATTTTTGGTGTGTGGGCAGATAATGACCAGTTACAGATTGAGTTCGCGTTTCATCCTGGTTGACCTACTTTTGATTGTTTTACGGCTCCTAAACATAGAAAATTTCATGAAAAATATAAATTTTCATGACAAATGTACATGTACAGCCGTTTTTAGCCCTCAGCTCTTAGGCTGATGGGCTATTGTCGTCACCCGAGCTGTCTGTCTATCCGTCCGTCCATCTGTCTGTCCGGTGTCCGTCCGTCCGTTCATTCCGCGTCTGTTAACTTTTACCTTGTGAGCGGGATATCTATAAAAGAATTCACTATTGGAATTTTATTTCATCAGTGAAGATGTATATCGATAAAATCAAGAATAAGTTGGAGGATGGGTTTTTTTCTACATTTTAGAGCTGATTATAGAAAAACACTCAGAAGCTTATATCTCAGGAACCATTGTGTGGATTTTCACAAAACTTACTATGGTCATTGGGACTGATGGTCTGTACATGCTGCACAATTTTGCTGGCGCCACCTGCAATTTCTGATTTTTTTATGAAATTTTATCAGATTTTTCAATTTTGGCCTTTTGTGCAGGATATCTCCAAAGGTATTCAACACAGGAACTTCATTACTTCAGTGCTATTGCATTATATATACAAAATCTTGGTCAAGTTCAAAGATGGGTGGTCTTGACAGGTCTACTTTTCAAGGTCACAGAGCTTGGTATAGAAAAAAACTTAAGAGCTTATTTCTCAGGAAGCATTTGGTGAATTGTTATGAAACATGGTACATACCTCTCCAATTTAAATTCATAACTGATTATCAGCTTTTGCTAATATTCTAGTTTCGCAATGCAATGCTAACAGATACTGGCCTAATGTTTGGTCTGTGGGCACATAATGACCACTTACACATCGAGTTCGCGTTTCGTCCCAGTTAACCTATTTTTCACCATATGACAGATCCTGAACATAGAAAATTTCATGAAAAATGCACATGTATGGACCTTTTTCACAATGCCTGCAGATACTGGCCTGATTTTTGGTGTGTTGCTTGATAATGACCCGTTACAGATCGAGTTGCATTTTGCCCTTGTTGACCTACTTTTCAACACTTACCATTCAACACCTCCTGAACTTAAAAATTTTTACAAAATTCAACAAATGTTTCTAATTTGCCCCAGGCGGGGGCATTCGTGTCGTTCTGACACATCTAGTTTTCTCTTTTTTTTCAAACCTCAATGAAACTGTAATCTGTTAACAGGGCACAAATCGTAACGACTGGACCTGGAATCTTCTTACTTAATATCCAGGGAGGTCCATGAAAAATCTCCTTGAAAACCTGAAATTAGGTCTCTGTTACCCATATCCTTGGAGCTATGGGGCTCCGAAGTACCCCCCAGAATAATGCAAAATTTGATACAAAAGTTCAAGTATCTGAATAACCACTGCATTGATGACCATGATTCTTTGCATGAATATTGATCATGGGATGTTCCATCATTTCCTGCAGACTGGTGGTGCCACCTGTATTTTTTCGAATTTTTACAAATTTTTTTCTCTTTTTTTTCAGACCTCAATGAAACTGTCATCTGTTAACAGGGCACAAATCGTAACCACTGGACCTGGAATCTTCAAACTTAATATCCAGGGAGGTCCATAAAAATCTCCTTGAAAACCTGAAATTAGGTCTCTGTTACCCATATCCTTGGAGCTATAGGGCTCATAAATACCCCCAAGAATAATTAAAAATTTGATACATACAAAAGCTCCAGTATCTGAATAACTAATGCCTTGATAGCCATGATTCTTTGGATATAAATTGATCATGGAGTGTTTCATCAGTTCCTGCAGACTGGTGGCACTCCCTGTATTTTTTTCAAATTTTTACGCATTTTTTTTTTCTATTTATGAGACCTTCAAATGAAGTTGTCATCTGTCCAAAAGCCCACTGGAACCCATTTCTAGGGACTTTTCACAAAATTCATGATTTGTTTGCACTCTGGCAGTCATTTTTGTTAAAATAAAGTCTGGACAAGCCGATGTTACCAGATGATTTATAAAGATAATTGAAGATTGTACATGCTAGCCATGCTGGTTCAGCTGAGACACACAGACGGATGTATATTTGTGTCGCCCCCTGTAGGCGGCTCACTTCACTATTCAGTATGATATGCGTACCTGAAGCAAAACACTCAACATCCCCCCTGTTGTAGATAAGGTTGATCACAACTAATTACTACAATAGTAACACAAAATCAAGTCTCTGCAGGTCAACTGGGCTGAGTCCGGATCATATACCATAGATCAATTAAACTAGAGTTGTTACCCATCAATTAGCTTTGCAGTCGTATATATATATATAAAAATAAAAGAGCATTATCTGTTCAACTGATTAATACTTATGCAATATTGACGGATATGGTTAAAAGGTATCAAACATAGTCCTTAAGGTATTTAGGTGGATGGCGAACTCGCGCGCTCCTCCTAGATGGAACGTCGGTATTCGGTAGGGAGTCTGGCTTTGGCGCATTGCTGGTTGTTATCTCTGTGGTCGTATCGGTGCCCCCTGCATTCTCAGGTAATGTAATCTCTGGTAATACAGTTGCGCCGTCTTCGAGTTGGTTATTTCTAGGAATCGCGTTCTCGAGTTCCGGTTCCACGGATTGGTAGAGTTCAACACTCATTGGTCGCATCTGAACGCGATTTCTCCGATACATACCACAGTTTTGTCCTTCAATCAAGTATGTTCTGTCGGCAATTTTGCTTTTGATTTTACCCAAAATCCACCTCTTATTTTCTCGGTGCTCGAAATACACAGTTTGTTGTTCTTTTAATTTGGGCAGATCTTTTGCTTTTTTGTCATAGCACTGTTTTACTGTTTGTTTTCTCTTTTGTCTCTTTTCAGTGATGCTGTTGTCTGGCATTTCCTGCTTTTGGTCAAAACAGGGTAACATAGTGTGTGTTTGTCTCCCATACAGCATCTATGCTGGACTTAATCCAGTATCCTCTCGCAGTGTATTTCGCTGTACTAAAAGCGCTATGTTTGGATGTTCCATCCTTGTTAGTTTTTATCAGAAGGTATTTTGCCACTTTGACCGCTGCTTCGGCTTTACCGTTTGCGCTATGATGTCCTGGCGATGAGTAGGTATGCATTATACCCCAATCTTTGGTAAACGATCGGAATTCTTGGGATGTAAACTGTGGCTCCGCATCTGTGGTAAGAGCTTTTGGTATGCCGAAACGAGCGAACTGTTTTATTTAAGGCATAGAATGACTTTGTTGCCTGTAGTGGTCTGAAGATGGTCAACTTCAATGAAATTCGAATAGTGGTCAATGACCACTAAAAATTGTCGTCCATCAATCTCAAATATGTCTCTGGAGATCTTTTCCCAGGGAACCTTTCCATCAGCTTGCAGTGTTAAAGTCTCTTTCTGGTTCTGCGGGCGCAATTCCTGACATGGCGCACAGGAATCGACAAACTGTTTAATGTCTCTCGACATTCCGGGCCAATATACCAATGAGCGAGCGCGACGAAGCATACTGTTATACCCCATATGCGCAGAGTGGAGTCTCTTCTTGATATCTTTTAGCAGACTACCTGGTATGAGAATGGCTTCTCCCTTGAGGATAATCCCCTCCTCACATGATAGGATGTTGCGCATGCTGTAGTATGCCTTTAGCTTGTTTGGAATATCGCTCTGGTCAGGCCAGCCATTCAGGATAAATGACTTTAGTGTAGACAGCATAGAATCTTGATCGGTAGCCGCTTTCACCTCCTCTAACCGTGAATCGGAAATGTTTGAGAAACGATACGCATAAGCCGCCTGCCATATTCAGTGTTTTCTAAGGAAGCGCGACTCAGCTCGTCAGCGATGTACAGTTCGGATCCTTTAACAAACTGGAACTCAACGCCGTAGCGATGGATTCTCATGAGTAGCGCTTGTAATCGCTTTGGCGCTTGGCTTAGTGGCTTTTTCATAATGGCAGCAAGTGGGCGATGGTCATTCTGCACAGTAACTGTGTTTCCGTAGGTATATTGGTCAAACCATTCTAATCCGTAGACTACGGCTAAAAGTTCTTTCTCAATCTGCGCCCAGATTCGTTCGGGTGCAGATAATGAACGGGACGTGTATTCGACAGGGTGGCCTCCTTGCAAGAGAACAGCGCCAAGACCGTCCTTACTACTATCCACTTGCAGGACTGTTTTCTTATCCTGATCATAGTACACGAGAACAGGAGTTTCAGTCAGTTTCGCTTTCACCTTTTATAGAGCAGTGTCACACTCGTCTGACCAGTGCCACGGACAGTCATTTCTCCTAAGAGCATGCAACGGCTCCAAATCTGCTGATAGATTTGGAAGAAACCGGGATAGATATTGAACCATGCCTCACAGACGTTTTACACCAGCTACGTCTGTAGGGGTGGGCATCTGCAAGATCGCTTCAACTTTCGATTGGTCTGCCTTGATTCCCTGGTAGGTGAATAAATGTCCATGAAAATTGATCTCAGATTTCCCAGTCTCCATTTTGTCTTGGTTCAGTACAATATGTCGCTCTGCACATCTTTCAAATAGCTTTTCTAGTTTTGTGTCATTATCAGTAATATTGAGCTTTTGTTTGTCCAAAGCCCGCTACAGTGATGTCATCAGCAATAGTGAATATGCATCTAGACCACTGAGAGCTTCAGTGAGGCACCGTTGAAAAATCTCACTCGAAACTTTAAGTCCGAAAGGCAGTCTCTCCCAGCGAAACCTACCGAATGGCATGATCATTGTAGTTAGCAGACTGGATTCTTCATCCAGGCGAACATGCCAAAACGCATTTTCACATCCAGTTTACTGAAAACTTTGGCATGTTGTAGCATTGGTAGTACATAGTCTACTGTCGGTAGTCTGTAATGTTCCCGCATTAGCGCATGTTCAATGCTTGTGGGTCGATGCACAGTCTCAGTTTACCACTGGCTTTATGAACGATGGTCATCTGGCTGACCCATTCTGTAGGCTGCGTTACAGGTACAAGCACGCCTAAGTTCACTAAATGATCTATCTCTAACTTCACTGGGTCTCCAAGTGCTATGGGCACTTTTCTGCATGGAAACGCACATGGTTCCACATCAGCATTTACATACAGGTGTGCTTCCCCTAAATCACCAAAAGGCTGAGTTTCAGACTCAACTTGCGATATGAAATGTGTCCTGTTAATCGAGATCAGGTGCATGTCAAGCAGGGTTTTCAAACCTAACAGGCATTGTAGCTTATCTGGTACTACAATGAAAACAACAGTATATTGTTCACCAGTACGCGTGTTCACAACAGATAAATTAGCTTCACCAAGAGGTGCTACACTGGCACCATTCCACATGACTAGCTTGCATGTAGTAGGTGCCAGATCCTTAGATTTCACAAAACGGCGACATATTGTATTTATGTCTGCACCGGTATACAACAGAAAACGAACATGGGTGCCATTTACCGTTAGCTTTGCGGTGATTTGATTCTTTTTGTTTCCTGTTACCGTAAGAAGCTGCTCTTCATCTTCATCACTCGTATCACTTATATCGTCGGCATCAACAGTGCGAACTGCTCCAAACTTGGTACACTTGACCGCGAAATGGTTTCTACCTTTACATCTAGAGCATGTTTTCCCCCAAGCAGGGCAATTGGCTTTACACATGGCATGTTTCCTGCCACAAAATTTACAGTCCATGGGGGTACTGCGGCTACTATTAGGGTGATTACTGTATTTACAGTCCATGTGGGTATGCGGCTACTATTAGGGTACTTACTGGACTTATCAGCACGTCGGTAGGGAACTGATTTCCTGCCAGTAGTGCTAGTGGCGACACGGGGAACTGCGGGGTCAGGATTCATGGCTTTGATCTGCTCTGAAGCATTCTCCGCGGCTTTGCATATTGCAATACAATGTTCGAGACTGAGGTTCGGTTCGCGGAGTAAACGTTTCTGGGTTTCCTTATCTTGGATCCCCAGCACAATGCAGTCACGCAAAATAGAGTCAGTAGATCCCTGATGATAATTGCAAGTTTTCATTAAGTTGCAGATGGCCGCTAAGAATGTCTCAAAGTTTTCATCAATTGATTGTGAGCGTTGATTGAATATAAAACGCTCGTAGGTCTTGTTTATTTCCCCCACGGCAAGTGTGTCAAATTTTGAAATGATGTCCTCAGTTGTGCGGTACTCAGTGTCAAAAGTGAACCCATTATAGATTCGCAGCCCGTCATCCCCTATCGCATGTAGCAACAGGGCGACCTGATATTCCCTCAGGTGTTTGGCAAGATTAGTAATGACGCTGTAGTTTAGCCATTTCTGTTTAAAAAGTCTCCAGCTGTCTTTAGTGGAGGGACCCGTAATATCAGGTGGGGATGGTGGATGTATCCCCGGTACAGGCTTGGGGGGCATTATTTATGATGATAGCAGCGATTTTCAGCAGAAAACAGTAGATACATACATCAGGCACAGCAGTATAAATGTCCAGCAGCACACAAATCCAAGAATCCGCAGGATTGTAATCCTAGTAAGAATACGAATCTCGGATAAATTGTCCAGAAATAAACTTCTCAGAGGGCTCTTTGTATCCAAATCTATCCATTACCACTGCCACCATGTTAAGATAAAGTCTGGACAAGCAGATGTCACCAGATGATTTATTAAGATAACTGAAGATCGTACATGCCAGCCATGCTGGTTCAGCTGAGACACACAGACGGATGTATATTTGTGTCGCCCCCTGTAGGTGGCTCACTTCACTATTCTGTATGATATGCTTACCTGAAGCAAAACACTCAACAATTTTGCTCATTGTTCAACATTCCTTGAATTCAGCTGAGCGTCATGGCCCATGGGCCACTTGTTATTAAGCCTACTTATAATTTAACTAAAGTTTGCTGAGACCTAAAGCTTATGACTGTGACACTTTATAAGTATGTTAGTATTCAAATGTTTTACTATGTGTGTGTGTTTGTATAAATATATATATATATATATATATATATATATATATATATATATATATATATATATATATATATATATAAAATATTTCTAACCACATTCACCTGATGATCGGGTCGCATCCCGTGAAACAGACTGTTGTGAATTAACAGTGTTGTTTTTCTTCAGAGTTATATATATATATATTATATATATATATATATATATATATATATATATATATATATATACATATATATATATATATATGTATTTGTTAATAATCATATATATATATCTGAGATACAGTCAGTACTGTAATTTGTCAGTGAATAGCTACCTTATGGTGTTATTTCATGCAGTGATTTTGCTACAGTACTGGTAATTCACATATTGTGCACTGCTTACATATTTGCATTTAACCATTATTTAATTGAACTGACAATGAACTTCTCCCTAAATTTCAGATCAACACTGCTCAAGAATGGATGAGTTTTCCTTCATGGGCCGTTGTTACTTGAAGGGTACGGCAGATGGAACCCATACCCAGGCTGAGCAGAGATGTAACTATCTGGGTGGAAGATTGCTGGACATTCAGACTGTGGATGAGATGCATTTTGCTGCCCACAGGGCTCAGTATGGAAGTTTACATTACATAGGTATGTGAAGTATGGCACCTTTCCCATAATATTTTGTGAGATGATACTGCCATCTTGATACATCTGCTGTATCAGTTGTTCTTGAAATCAGGTTGCCAGAAGATCTTGGATAGCATTTTCTTGCACGGAAGACTGGTGGCACCACCTTTGATTTTTTTAGCTCAGCTGACTGAAAGTCATCTGAGCTATAGCGATCACTCTTTGTCCGTCGTCCGTCTGTCAGTCTGTCCGTCCGTTAACCAGGCACAAATCGTAACCACTGGACCTAGAACCTTGTAACTTGGCATTCTGAGAGGTCCATGAAAAATCTCCTTGGAAACCAGAAATTAGGTCTCTGTTACCCATATCCCTTGAGCTATGGGGCCCCAAAGTACCCCCCAGAAAAGTCAAACATTTCATACAAAAACTTCAATATCTCATTAACTACATCACTGATGGTCATGATTTTTTGCATACATATTGATCATGAGATGTTCCATCAGTTCCTGCAGACTGGTGGCGCCACCTGTATTTTTCGATTTTTTACGAATTTTTTTCTCTATTTTTGAGACCTTTAAAAATGTGAACATCTGTTAAGAAGGCACAAATTGTAAAGACTTGACCTAGAATCTTCATTCTTGAGACATTGAGAGGTCAATGAAAAAATGTCCGTGGAAACCAGAAATTAGGTCTCTGTTACCCATATCCTTCGAGCTATGGGGCCCCGAAGTACCCCCAGAATAGTAAAAAATTTCATAAAAAAACTTCAATATCTCATTAACTAAATTACTGATGGTCATGATTTTTTGCATGGATATTGATCATGGAGTGTTTCATCAGTTCTGCAGACTGGTGGCGCCACCTGTATTTTTTCAATTTTTACGAATTTTTTTCTCTATTTTTGAGACCTCTGAAGATGCAGTCATCTGTTAACAGGGCACAAATCGTAACGACTGGACCTAGAATCTTCTCTCTTGACATGCAGAGAGGCCCATAAAAAGTCTCCTTGGAAACCGGAAATTAGGTCTCTGTTACCCATAACCTCTGAGCTATGGGGCTCCGAAGTACCCCCCAGAATAATGGAAAATTTGATACAAAAGTTCAAGTAACTGATCAACTATTGCATTGATCACCATGATTCTTTGCATTGATATTGATCATGGGGTGTTTCATCAGTTTCTGCAGACTGGTGCTGCCACCTGTGTTCTTTCAATTTTTACGTGTTTTTTTCTCTATTTTTGAGACCTCTGAAGATGCAGTCATCTGTTAACAGGGCACAAATCCTAATGACTGGACCTAGAATAGTCTCTCTTGACATGCAGGGAGGCCCATGAAAAGTCTCCTTGGAAACCTGAAACTAGGTCTCTGTTACCCATAACCTCTGAGCTATGGGGCTCAGAAGTACCCCCCAGAATAATGGAAAATTTGATACAAAAGCTCAAATATCTGAACAACTATTGCATTGATCACCATGATTCTATGTATGGATATTGATCATGGGATGTTTCATCAGTTTCTGCAGTCTGGTTGCGCCACCTGTATTTTTTCGATTTTTACAAATTATTTTCTCTATTTATGAGACCTTAAGATGGGGTCATCTGTTAACAGGGCACAAATCGTAACGCCTGGACCTAGAATCTTCTCTCTTGACATGCAGGGAGGCCCATTAAAAGTCTCCTTAGAAACTTAGAAAAAGGTCTCTGTTACCCATTTTCTTTGAGCTATGGGGCTCCCAAGTACCCCCAGAATGATGGAAAATTTGATACAAAAGCTCAAGTATCTGAAAAACTATTGCAATGATCACCATAATTCTTTGCACGGATATTGATCTTGGAATGTTTCATCTGTTTCTGCAGTCTGATGGCGCCACTGGTATTTTTTCGATTTTTACAAATTTTACAGGGCACAAATCGTAATGCCTAGACCTAGAATCTTCTGTCTTGACATGCAGAGAAGCCCATAAAAAGTTTCCTTGGAAACCTCAAATTAGGTCTCTGTTACCCATATTCTTCGAGCTATTGGGCTCAGAAGTACCCCCCCAGAAAAATGGAAAATTTGATACAAAAGCTCAAGTATCTGAACAACTAATGCATTGATCACCATGATTCTTAGCATTGATATTGATCATGGGGTGTTTCATCAGTTTCTGCAGTCTGGTGGCGCCATCTGTATTTTTTTCAATTTTTAGCTCAGCTGACTGAAAGTCATCTGAGCTATAGCGATCACTCTTTGTCCGTCGTCCGTCTGTCCGTCTGTCCGTCCGTTAACCAGGCACAAATCGTAACCACTGGACCTAGAACCTTGTAACTTGGCATTCTGAGAGGTCCATGAAAAATCTCCTTGGAAACCTGGAATTAGGTCTCTGTTACCCATATCCTTTGAACTATGGGGCCCAAAAGTAACCCCTTGATTAGTCAAAAATTTCTTACAAAAACTTCAATATCTCAATAACTACATCACTGATGGTAATGATTTTTGGCATACATATTGATCATGAGATGTTCCATCAGTTCCTGCAGACTGGTGGCACCACCTGTATTGTTAGATTTTTTACGATTTTTTCCTCTATTTTTGAGACCTTTAAGGATGCTGTCATCTGTTAATGTGGCACAAACCGTAACGACTGGACCTAGAATCTTCATTCTCGAAACACTTAGAGACCTATGAAAAGTCTCCATGGAAACCTGAAATTAGGTCTCTGTTACCCATATCCTTTGAGCTATGGGGCCCCAAATTACCCCCCAGAATTGTCAAAAATGTCATACAAAAACTTCAATATCTCATTAACTACATCACTGATGGTCATGATTTTTGGCATACGTATTGATGATCAGATGTTCCATCAGTTCCTGCAGACTGGTGGCGCCACCTGTATTGTTAGATTTTTTTACGATTTTTTTCCTCTATTTTTGAGACCTTTAAGGATGCTGTCATCTGTTAACGTGGCACAAATTGTAACGACTGCACCTAGAATCTTCATTCTCAACACACTTAGAGACCCATGAAAAGTCTCCATGAAAACTTGAAATTAGGTCTCTGTTACCCAAAATCTCTGAGCTATGGGGCTCCGAAGTACCCTCAAGAATAATGGAAAATTTGATACAAAAGCTTAAGTATCTGATAAACTAATGCATTGATCACCATAATTTTTTTCATGGATATTGGTCATGGAATGTTCCATCAGTTTCTGCAGACTGGTGGCACCACCTGTATTCTTTCGATTTTTTTAAATTTTTTGGTTCAGCTGACTGAATGTCATTAAAGCTATAGTGACCACTCTTTGTCCATCGTCCGTCTGTCTCTCTGTCTGTTAACCAGGCACAAATCGTAACCATGGACTTGGAATCTTCTATATTGACATCCAGGGAGGTCCATGAAGAAAATCTCCAAGAAAACCTGATATTAGGTTTGTGTTACCCATATCCTGCGAGATATGGGTCTCTGAAGTACCTACCAGAATAATCAAAATTTTATACATAAGCTCCAGTATCTGAAAAACTTATGCATTGATTACCATGATTCTTCGCATGCATATTCATCATGGAGTGTTTCATCAATTCCTGCTGAGTGGTGGTGCCACCTGTATTTTTTCGAATTGTTATGCATTTTTTCTCTATTTATGAGACCTTCAAAGATGTGGTCATCTGTAAACAGGGCACAAATCATAACCATTGGACGTAGAATCTTCCAACTTGAATTCAAGAGGGGACCATGAAAAATCTCCTTGGAAACCTGAAATAGGTCTCTGTTATGCATATCCTTCGAGCTATGGGGCTCAGAAACATCCCCCAGAATAATTAAAAATTTGACACAAAGGCCCCAGTATCTGAATAACTAATGGATTGATCACCATGATTCTTTGCATGCATGTTGATCATGGAGTGTTTCATCAATTCCTGCAGACTGGTGGCACCACCTGTATTTCTTTCGAATTGTTATGCATTTTTTTCTCTTTTTTTGACACCTTCATATCCTTTGAGCTATGGGGATCATAAGTACTGCCCCAAGAATAACTAAAAATATGATACATAAGCTCCAGGATCTGAATAAGTAATGCATTGATTCCCTTTTTTTTTTTTTTGCATATTAATCATTGAATGTTTCATAAGTTCCTTCAGACTGGTGGTGCCAGCTATATTTTTTTATTTTTACATATTTGTTTCCCTATTTTTGACACCTTCAAATAAAGTGGTCATCCATTAACAGGGCACAAATTGTAACAGTTGGACCTAGAATCTTCTTACTTGATATCCTGGGAGGTCCATCAAAAATCTCCTTCCAAACCTGAAATTAGGTCTCTGTTACCCATATCCTTCAACCTATTGGGCTTGTAAGTTCCCCGAGATAGATGATTGAAAATCTTCTGAATAACTAATACATTGATTGCCTTGATTCTTTCCATACATATTGATCATGGAGCGTTTCATCATTTCCTGTAGAGTGGTGGCACCACCTTCATTTTTCTAATTTTTACAGATACATATATTCCATGGTGACAAGATAAATGAAATAGTTAATCAAGTTTTTTTTTTCAATTGGTGAATTGAACCGAGTAATTGACCATTTTGTGATGTGTGACATAACTCCTCTACACACATATCACCCAAGCACTAAACCTGCTGTTTATTCCATTACACGTTTCCATGAGGCCTTGTTGTTTTACACTAGAAAAAATATAGTTGTTCCATTTTCTCAACACCAGGTTATGTGCTCAAGTTTGGTATGTTGATTTATCATTTATTCATTGTCTGTGCATTCCAGAACAAAAAAAAACCTTGCAGTTCCACTTTATTTCTAGTCTGTATGCGCAACATGCTGTTACCAGCAAAATTTAATTCTTGCAATACCAGTTAAAACTAATGTCTGATGACTACATATTCATTAGATTTTGATGCAAAACATGCTTGTAATTCAAGTTCATCTGAGCATCATGGCCCATGGGCCTCTTGTTTAGATTTTGTACCGTTTAATACCCCCATTACTGCCACATGAGCATAGTGTGAGTTAATAACAAAAAATATTATCAATGGATTTCCTGTATTGAATTCTGAATAGATTAGTAAGTAATAGAATTCATACTGAAAAAAAGGTGAACCCCACATATTCATAACCTCAAATAGCATTAGCTATTAATTGTAATCCAAGACAAAGTCGGGGGATACTATGTTTACATGACGGTCCTGCCACGGCCGCATATAAATCTTGTTGGCACGATAACTCAAATAATATTTCACAGATTTTTACCAAACTTGGTATATGTATAGCTATGGGTGAGAGGACAAAGCCTATTAAAAATTACCTTTGGTAGGAGAGTGTCCTCGACCTTGAGTGGGTCCAATTTTGGGGAAAATCACACAAATTCTTAAATATCTCAAGAAATCTTGCATGGATTGATCCCGAAATCAAGTTGATCGAAGATCATGAATAGGGTTGTCATACGTTAGAAACTGGTGGCTCCACCTGTTATTCTTTATTTGTTTTCGTGCCTTTTAATTCCCCCAAATTGCCACTTGACAGTACTGTGAGCATTATAAGTCAAAAACCAAAGGACAGATTTCTTTTATATTATGCATATACATAGATATGGGTTATGGGATAATGTTTATTTAAATTGGGGTCATGACCTCTCCTATTAGAGTGGCCTTGACCTTGAATATTCCCATATTTGGTGAAATTCACACAAAATCTTTAATATCTCAGTAAGGGATACATGGAATGATCCAAAAATCAAATTGACTTGTTTTCTCTATTTTTGAGACCTTTAAAAATGTGAACATCTGTTAACAGGGCACAAATCATAACAACTGGACCTAAAATCTTCATTCTTTACACACAGGGAGACCCATGAAAAATCTCCATGGAAACCTGAAATAAGGACTCTGTTACCCATATCCATTAAGCTGTATGGCTCCAAAGTACCCCCCAGAATAATGAAAAATTGGATACAAAAACTTCAATATCTCAATAACAACAACACTGATGCTCATGATTTCTGGTATACATATTGATCATGACATGTTCCATCAGTTTCAGCAGACTGGGTGCGCCACCTCTATTTTTTTTCAAATTTTTTAGAATTATTTTCTCTATTTTTGAGACCTTTAAAGATGTGGTTATCTGTCAACAGGGTACAAATTGTAACAACTGGACCTAGAATCTTCATTCTTGTCATGCAAGGAGGCCCATGAAAGGGTGTCTGTGGAAACCTGAAATTAGGTCTCTGTTACCCATATCCTTTTGCTATATAGGACTCCAAGGTATCCCTCAGAATAATGGAAAATCTGATACAAAAGCTGAAGTATCTGAACAACTAATCCAGAGACCACCATGCTTCTTTGCATGGATATTGACCATTAAGTGTTTTTATTAGTTTCGGCAGACTGGTGGAGCCACCTTTATTTTTTTTAAAGTTTACGCATTTTTTCTCTATTCTTGAGATATATTAATACAGACACAATCTGAGCCTGTTGGTTAATCTGTTTGATGCCTCAGTTCAATGGTTATATACTACCATTCAGATGATAAAATTTCCTTTTGCAAATCTCTTCCCAGTCAGCTGAGCATCATGACCCATGGGTCACTTGTTCCTGTAACTGCTGTGGATTTAATTTTCAAGGCATGTTTTTGTGAGCATTTCAACTGTTAACACCAAAAAATTGAAACCAGTTGATCAAAAACTGTAGATTTTATTCAAGTTTTCAAGCACCATGTCACATATTGTTTACATCAAGCTAGTATTATGCAGTTTGCTAGAGCTCAGCTCCCCAGCTTCAGCTCTAAGTTCCTTAAATTTGGCATACAGTTAGATGTCTCCAAAATCACCTACCATGCCAAGAATTTGGTCACTAGGACTTAATTCCTTTGAGATAGTAATGAAAAAACTTCATTTTTTCATTAAAAACCTATTGTTACACTTTAAGACTACATAATATCAAAACCACTGATCTGACTTTGATCATATATAATATACATATTTTTCTATACTATCACTATGCTTATGCCAGAAATGATGTCAATATTGCGTAATTGTTTTAAGTTACGGGCCCAAACATAATGCACTTTTTAAAAAATCAAGAAATATATTTACTCCCTTAACAAGAGGATTGTTGAAGCTAGAGATTTTTTGTCAGGGATGTAACATTATTTAATCAAGATTCAATTGAATACCAGAAAGTAGTTCTGAATTTTTCAAATTTTATAAGTTATTAGTATTAATATGAAATAAGTACCTTAAATTTTGCCCAACTTTGACCATGGCACGTTTGTTTCCTGAGAGCACTGTTGATATAATTTTCATATCATGCACACGTAAGGATTTCATCTTTGTAGTTTAGAAAGCTGAAAGAAATTGGCCAAATATTGTAGCTTTTATTAATGTTTTTATTAGACCATATGTCAGACCCAGGCTCTACCCAGCCCCTCTTCAGTCACCTGTATGTTGACCTTGTTGACCTTTCATCAAATTATGCACGCTTGAGGCGAGGCATACACTGGGGCAGCCAGGCAGCTAATGCCCAGCCACAGTTGATCCAGGTGTCAACCCAACTCATCTAGTAGTTGTCTTGAAAAACAACATAACAATAAACAATAAATTAATAAATTTTTATTGGTTTTTAATAACAAATTAAAGAAAAATTAATAGAAAAGGAATTTGTTAGTTGATGAGTAACAGAAAATTAACTTGCAGTTACTGATGATGAAAGAATCTTGTATGGATGGATAGAATGTTAATGTTAATGTTATTCCAAATAACACCATGCAGTCACCTATGGTATTTTTCAGTTAAATTTTAATGATAAAAAATAAATCATATTATTCATTACTAATTATTAGGGATCATATGAAGGAAATTAATGATAGACAAAGATGCAGTTGATAATATTAATCTAGATTCCTACTGTGTCTAGTGTGTAGATTGATGTGAAAGTAGTCCAAAGTGAATATATTACATTTATTTTTTTTAATATAAATAAAAGCCATAAAACCAGGTACTTATGATCATTATTTAAATTTGTGAATTTTGTATATTCTGGATTCTCAACATCATTGTTTGGCTAAAACTGAATGAATACTAGACATGGTGTGAATGTTTTGCACATGTATTTGAATACGAATATGAATATGTACTGCATTTAAAAATTTCATTGCATAAGAATAGGAATTCAGGTAAAAATGAAAGTATTTGAATACCAGTGCAGATACTTTCAAAATGTATTTTAATAATCATTTCAGTTATATTTTATTTAAAAAAATCATATGATTTTCTTATCATTTTTTAAAATAAAAACTATATTGGCACAGTATTTGTTATTAAATTTCAATAAATAGTTAAACTCTTTTATTATATGTGCTGCTTATAAGTTATAGGGCCAAGTCAAAATCTTTGTGACAGTAGCACTCCATTTGTTAATAAAATAAATGAAATCAAACCTCTTCCCTGTCTCCAAAAATACTATCAAAATCATACATAAGCTAAACACCAACAACTCATAATAAAGCTTATATTTATTACCACACAATACCAGCATGTGCCTCATTCCCAAATCATATTTTTTATCATATATAACAGCTGAGCGCTGTGACCCATGGGTCCCTTGTTAAAATATTGATAAAGAACTCATTTGCAAATTTCCTCTTTTGCAGATTAATTATGAACATTGATTTGTCAAAAAAACATTGCCATACACTCTATCCCAGGTCTCTCAGACATCAATAGGAAATTCCTGACTGAGGACACGACAGGTTACCCTGTGGAAGCATTCAAGTGGCTCGATGAAGATGCACTGGGAACCGAGGTGAATGCAGATGCTGTAGCTATCAGTCCACTTGGATATGAAGTAGAAGTAAACCCAACAACTGTGGCCTCGTACCTGTGCAGACGAGGTACAATATCTTATTAGACAAGGATTTTAATATTACTTATGTTACATGTGTACTGTTTCCTTTAACAGTCTAAAACATTGTTATCTGTTGCTGGTGGTGTCTTACTTCTTATAACTTCCAACTTTAAATATTACTGTCCACTCTGCTTAATTAGTATTTCATTATATATTTTATTAAAAGAAAGTTTGCTTTTCTCATAACTCACCTGTCACCATGTACCCTTATGTTTTAATGTGTTTTTCTCCTGATTTTAGAAATGATCTATAGAGTAAAAGTCAACAGCACATCTTGCTAAGACTTCTCTCAGTCCAGAAGAATACTGCTGAATAGTGATAATTAAATCAGTGGAAAATTGCCTTTCAGGATATCTTCTGAATTAATAAATATCATGGCATATCATGGAAGTAGTCACAGTGCATATTTTTTTTATTAATGAAATTTGATACTCATATTGTTTCAATTAAGTTGTCTGACCAATTGAAAAATTGGTGACCTTGACCCTGGTGACCTTCACCTTTGTTTGTTTCAGAAGAAGGGTACCTGTTTTATAAGGGGCCCGGTACATGTGCTCAATCTGGGGATCCTGTGGCATCTCCTAAAATTTTAATCAGAAATGTGTTAACAAAGTTCAGAGGTCAATGGGCTTGAGCATCATACATTATATACAATATTCATACAGTGGAACAAACAAATGGGGATTGTCATTGCACCAGTTATGTTTAACTTTAAATATACATGTTTTAAATGGTAGGATACAGCCAGATTATGAGGGAGACCTAACTTACATGTCCACACAAGGGTCATCAGTAATAGATTATATCATTGTTAGTTCTGACATTTTTTATTATTTTAAGTCTTTTGAGGTTCTAAATGAAGACTTATCTGACCACTTTCCATTAACTACAACACTAGAAATTAAAAATGAAGTAAATATTGGTAAAAATGTGGAAAAGTATGAAAATTGGATTCAGTATAGGAAAAAGAAAAATTGTATATATGATATCTTTAATGATGATAAGATAATTGATACAATAAATAATATAGAACCTGTCCTACTTACTAACAGTGAAATTGGAGCAGTAAAATTGAAAAACTTAATTCTTTATATAGCCGACAAAACATTTGTAAAATCAGAGAAAGTAAATGATAAGAAAACTGTTCAACCAGCATGGTGGAATATGACATGTAGCAAGTTTAAAAGAGAAAAACATGAAGCATTGAATAAATGTAGAAATACAAATAATTATGCAGATTTGATTAAATACAAACAAATAAAATCAAAATTTAAGTTGAATGTAATAGATCTCAAACAGGATATGCAAAGGCAAAAGTAGATGAAATAACCTCCTGTTCAACAACTAATGAAATATTTAAAAAGATAAAGTCATATAAGAGAATGCAAATTAAAAATAGTATAACAGGGCAAGAATGGATAAAATTTTTCTATAAGTTATTAAATAATAATGTAAACAGTATCAACCTTAACTATGTAAATGAAATAAATAATTATGATTATTTTGAAGAAGTAGATACAAGTAATTTTGACATGGAAGTAAATTATGACATAAACCAGGTAGAGATAAAGAGGCAATTAGACAGATTGCAAAATGGCAAAACACCGGGACCAGATGGTATTTCGGTAGAATTAATTAAAGAAAACAAAGTTATTTTGATACCACTTTTAGAAAAATTATTCAACAATGTTTTTTCATGTGGTAAATTTCCAAATGAATGGTCAAAAGCAATTTTATTTCCACTTTACAAGAAAGGTCCTATTAATGATCCAAATAATTACAGGGGTATAGCTCTTTTAAACGTAATAGGTAAACTATTCACCAAAATTTTAAATGAAAGATTAATATTATGGGCTGAAAATCATAACAAATTTATAGAAGAACAAGCAGGCTATGGAAGAAATTATAGTACAGTTGATAACATGTTCACTCTTATGGCACTAACTGAATCTTATTTATCAAAGAAAAAAGGCAGATTTTATGCAATATTTATAGATTTTTCCAAAGCTTTTGATTGTATTCAACATCAGCTATTATTTCATGTTCTTCATAAAATTGGCATGAGAGGTAAAATGTATAACATATTAAAATCTATGTATTCCAAATTGAAGTCTTGTGTGTTAACTAGTAATGGTTTAACTGATTATTTTACATGTACTGTAGGAACAAGACAGGGTTGTATGATTAGTCCTTTATTATTTACATTTTTTATGAATGAATTATATTTTACACTGCATTCTGAAGAAGAAAGTTTATACATAAACCCGGAAGCAAATTCACTTTCAATGCTCATGTTCGCAGATGATGTTGTATGTTTTACAGATACAGTTGGAAGATTACAGTCCAAAATTAATAAATTAGAAACTTTTTGTGATGCTTATGGGATGAAAGTTAATGTAGATAAAACAAAAATTGTAGTATTTAGAAATGGTAGTATTTTAAGAAATTATGAAAAATGGTATTATAAACAAAAACAACTTGAAGTAGTTAGCAGTAACAGATACTTGGGGGGAATTTTCACTAGTCATCTGAAATGGTCCAAAATGAAACAACATCTAATAAATCAAGCCAATAAAGTACCCTTACCAAAATTGAAAGTACTCACATATATGTGCCTTATATGTCCCTTATAAGGGCCTTATATGTCCCTTATAAGGGACATATATTTCCCATATAAATGCTATGTATGTGAGTTATATGTATATTGCAGCTATATGTTTAGTCAGGCATTGTTATATGTGAGTTATAAGGGAGTTGTATGTTTGTTATATGTCAGTTATAAGGGAGCTGCACATGAGGCCATTCTGTACAGTTCATTTATATGTGACTTGTATGGGAGATATAAGGGAGTTGAATGTGAAGGGGTTCTGTATATGTCAGTTATATGTCAGTTATAAGTTTATATACTGTGAGCTTACTGTTCTATAAGATAGGACTTAGACATTTTCCAAGGGAACACAAATGCTGCAGAAACTTCTAAGTCCAAGCTCCATTATGGTTTTAAGAAAATGAATTATAATTGAATAATAAATACTGAAGAAGTATGTTAAAATGGGTATCAAAATAACCAGCTTCCTCAGAACTTTGTATATTAGAAAAATAATACTATAAATAATTTTTTTTTTCATCTGATGTATACATTAAGAAGTATAAACTATAGTAATCATGCATGCAGTAAAACATCATTTACTCAAAACACAATAAAAAAAAATAATTTGACTATATTTCACATTGGTTATAATTTGTGCCCTTGATAATTATAAGAAAAAATAATTCTTTTGGAATGTAGTGTATATACAAACACTACAGCATCTAATTGCAACTGATAACTACTTCATAAATACAGAACAAAGGGTATTGATGTAGTGTGCCACTGACCAATCATGGGAATACCTAGGCATTAACCTAATATCATATTGGTTTTAGAAACAGCTCAACACCCACACATTCCAGCTGTAAAATATTGCCATTGAAAATCAACAGCATTGATAAAAGCATAGGTACTTAAAAAAATAAGTATCTGCATTCTTATTGTGACAATAACCAGCATTCTAATCAGTAAATTTCACAAGTATATGTAACACCCCCCCCCCCCCCCCCCCAGCAGACAAGCTTGCTGTACAAGCTCTCTCTACAATGGACCTTTGACCTTACTGTACCCTGCCCTGGAATAGTGGTGACGTCACATGAATACTGTACAGGCTGTGCACAACAAAGGCATGCAGAGTCGGTTTACATCTGAATGATAACATCCGGTAACCGTTAAGGGAGTACACACTTTGAAGAGAAGTTCTTTGTCAAGCTGCTCAAGCAGAAGGGGATTGTAAAGCTAAAAATTGTCTCATTGGTGAGTAATCTTGCATTATTTAAGTTATTTTTGCATAGTAAACCAGTGATTGCATAAAGATGACTTCACCTATCTTGGTTTGCCCTGAAAAAAAACAGAATTTGTGTGTTTCAAGATAACATTTCCTATTTGGTGGCCAATTTTTACAAAATAACATATTTTTGACAAAAAGCTGATGCTGTTGCCCCTATATAGTGACATTGTGCATGTTCTATGCACCAACAGGAAGTTAAGAACATCCTTTTCAGTGATGCTATTTGCAATTCGGTGTGAAAAAATCAAGAGTCAGCAGCAGGCCCCAAAGTTTACATATTGATGTAATTTCTTAATGTCCCCTACCTGTGGAAGGGATGATCAGTTAGCCTACATAAAGCTTAATCAGCACACAAATGCTATGAGTACCACATACTACCATTTTATTTGTTGAACCTATGGCTATTGACCATGTTATTATTTAGCTGAACTCTGGGTCATGAAAAAAAAGCTGCTACAAGGTAAAGATGTTCCTTTTCATTTTCCAAATTGACTTGAATTTTTTGTCTTGCTGGAGTGCCAAAAAGTTATAATATGGTTAAAAATTGTTAATAATACAATTTTCATAAGTTTTTCTTTCAGGCAAAGTAAACATTAAACACTGTTGGTCATTGCTGAATTTACAGCCACTGTCTCAATTTTGGTGAATGCTTTTTTTTTATAAAATTGAAGAGAGGTTTGCTGTACTCAACCAAAACATTTCAACTAATCTAAAAAATTAATCAAATATTTTTTACTATTGGAGTCTTTCACACAAAAACTCCTAAATTAAGCTTTAATTTCATAATATGCCCTTCTATATGTCATTTACATATACTGTAAACACCAATTTATTAACAATTTGATACATAACACAGTATCAAGAACACCCTTTTAAAGGTCATGAGCACTTTAACTTTAATGGGCCTGGTCCTCTGACATTCATTTGAGGTTTCTTCTGACATACTAGTATTCACTTTCATTACAAAAGAAAAAGCATAATAATTTGGGAATTTGTTTCACTAAGGATCAGATGATTTCATTAGGTACTATTTTGATTCCCAAAGAGAAATAAAATCTGGTTCAATTTAAAGGTTAATCAAAAGTGCATTTTTAGTCTACCTTGAATGATTTCTTTTTATATGTACATGTAGTAGTGCCATTTCACCATAAAAGATCAAGAAGTCATTTTGAACATCATTGATGTACTGTTTTAGTAATATTATTGATGTGAGGCCCTTTTTTAGTCCATTTGTCTACTTAAATGTTAAAATATGCAAGACTCCATGTTCTTAATTATTTATTTCCAACAACCTTTGTTTCTATGATTTGTAATGGTTTCTTTACTTTTCCAGTATGAAGAAATGGTGCAGAAAGTAAAAGGAGAGCCCAGATATCTCCAGCCCTTGCAAGAATTGTCTGGTAAGCATATTCAGTTAATCATATAAAGTAACATTTAAATCTTTTAGCAAATGGGAAATGTTATGAATTGTAAGTTTTTTTTTATCAAATAGCTGGAACTTACCATATTTGAAGTGCAAATTTGGTGGTTAACATTTATTGTGCATATGGGATATTAATATATTATTATAAACTGTTTACATGTTAAAATTGTTTCAACTGAGTAACCTACTTTCTGAACCTATGAGCATCTTTAGGCCACAGTGTCTGTCCTGTGACCAGTATATTTGATAATCTGTAATGTTTGTATATACTCTGTATAACTGGAAAACTCTTCCTGTGTTAGTAATTGAGAAGTCCAACTGTATTTACTTATAATCCTAAATGTTAAACAGGCATATTTTCAGAACATTGAAAACCCCTATATAGAGAGCAGATGTACTTTCAGTGAAATGAATTCTTTTCCTTTTTTGACTTGTGTGTTGCCTCCAGATAAGGTAAACTACTATAAATGTTAAGAAAAGCAATACTAAGCATCAATGTCAAAAGATATTCTTTAAACTTATTTAATAAGATAATTAATGTAAGCAATAATGACTATATGTGTATACTTAGACTGGTAACATTTGTTTTTGCAGGTCAAACAGGAGGGGACTGAAAAGGATTTAGAGTGTGGCAAGGGTGTATATTTCCTTCCAGCCTTCATTCTCTAAAAGGACAACACTCTCAAATCTGACTGAACCAGGGAGTTTTAAAAATCTTATGAAAATATTATTTTCAGTTTACAAATGTGTAAATAAACATTAATTTTGGCTCTTGTGTTTTCTTACTTTTATGTTTTATGTTTTTGCGTCCATATGACTGTGTGAAGTTGATGACCCCCAGTGTGACTGCAGGCCAGCATTGATTTCAAGGAATTGCACAGTGCAGGAAGCTCACCACACACACACAAACCTTAATTTCTATCATCTACCGTAATTCCTTGTGGAATAAAGAAAAGAGTAAACACCTTTCAAAACAGAACATACAACAGACAGTAACTGAGCTATTGACAAACAGTACAGAAGGTGCATACACTGACTTATATGTGAGTTATATGTCACTTATAAGGGACATATATGGCACTTATAAGGCTCATATATGTCACATATATGGGAGTTATAAGGCACATATATGTGAGTTATAAGGCACATATATGGGACATATATGGGAGTTATAAGGGACATATATGGGACATATATGGGAGTTATAGGGGACCTATATGTGGAAGCCTTATAAGTGACATATAAGGCCCATATATGTGACATATAAGGCTCCTACCTAATTTGCATATAAAATCCATATACCGGACATATATGTGACATATATGGGAGTTATAAGGTTGGATATAAGGGACATATATGGCACATATATGTGCCTTATATGTGCCATATAACTTTCACATATATGGCACTTATAAAAATTTTTGGTAAGGGTAGTCATTATGATTAAGCAGTTTATTAGTAAATATAAATACCTAACAGTAGATCAGTCATTCTTTCTGTTTGATAGAATGGTTGTGCCAATCTTGTGTTATGGTAGTGAATTATGGGGACATGAAAACTGTGACAATATTGAATCAATACAAACTAAATTCTGCAAATATATTCTCAAGATAAATTCTTCATCACCAACTGCTGCGGCACTTGGTGAATGTGGACGGCGGCCATTAAAAATTAATTATTTATTGAGATCTATGTATAACATATTGAACAAAATTATTAAGAATGACACAAAATAGATACCCAAAACAGTTATATGTAAGATTATATCATCTTGATGAATTAGGGAGAAAAACGTGGGCAACAAAAATTAAAAATGTACTGTTTTCACTTGGATTTTGTTATGTTTGGATACATCAAGATGTAGGAGATACAAAATTGTTTCTCTTTGAGTTACAGCAGAGACTCAAAGACATATGTTTACAAGAATGGATAAGTAACATTTCAAATAACAGGCGTTTGGAAACATACTCTGTATTTAAATCACTTCTTTCTGTCGAAATGTATTTGAATGTTGTTAGAAATAATAGTCACAAGATTAGTTTAGCTAGGTTAAGATGCTCTTCACATAATTTACAAATTGAGAAAGGAAGACATGAAAGTATACACTGGACACAAAGAATCTGTAATTATTGTTTGAAACTTGGAGAATCTATAGTAGAAAATGAATATCATTTCATAATGAAATGTCCTTTATACAATGAACTGAGAGATATTTACCTTTCTAAATTTGGCAGATTTTCTTTTATATCTCTTATGTCAAGTAAAAATACTGATGTTATTAATAGTTTAGCAGCATTTGTACACTATGCCTTCAAAAAGAGAAATAATTCATTAGTTAATAACTAAATTAAACAGATTATCCATATGAAATAGTTGAACGGTCACTTGTTTACTCTGGTTATAAATATTAATATATGAATAAAACTATGTAAATTTTGATCAAGTAAAAATAATATATATATAATGTGTGTATATATATGTATGTATGTGTATTATATATATATATATGGATAAAAACAATTGAGATACAATACTATTTGGTACTACTTGGCCCCCTTTGCAAGTTTATCATGCGGACCATCTGCAGGAGGCTGTGAACGAATCCTTGGGTAGCTGAGTAGTACAATTTTTAGATATTATTATATATGCATATTAAAATTTAAGTAAATTGTCCACATTAAAAGAGTTCAGTATGTAAAGTTTTATTTAAAATTGTATTAATATAGATATATTTGTATTTATAAAATATATTTTATGATTACATATGGCTTATATGTAGCTATGCATGTATATGTATTGAGAATATGTGTATACACATGCATATCTGTGTAATTATTAACTTTTCATATTTATTAATCTTATGAGAACTGTATATTTATGTATATTTATATATATGGTTGAAATGACCTCTACATGATGATATTTTTTTTTTTTTTTGTTAATATTTTGGAATGCATATATCATATATTATCATTTGTTTATTATTTCATTTCTTTTATCTTTGTGATGTTGTCTTTCAAGTTTGAAAACTTTGTCTATTTTGTTTTTCTACATGTATATGCACATATGGAACTATGGGCCTGAGGCCTTACATTTCTGAATAAAATATTCATTCAAGGCATTCATTCAATATTCATATCAATAAAAAACACTTATGATAATCAGGTACATAATAGGGACAAAAGCTAATGATTAATACTCTTTTTAATTAGCTGAGATACTTCCTCTCCTGTTATGCATAAGTACTGCATATTTAGATATGTGAATTACATGTCTTAGAATTGCTCTTTTGTTCCAGGTTGTGAAGACTTTAAAGTAACAGGGGCTGCAGGGGTACTAGACGCTAGTATTACTGCTTCTACTGAACAAGCGGGTCATGAAGCACCCAAAGCCAGGATTACAGGGTCCAGTTCTGTAGGGTGGACACCCTCTGACACTAACAATGCTTACTTACAGGTAATTTGTGAACAGTGTAGACCTCCACAGTGAGGAATGCTCTGAGTAATACTAATACTAAGACACAACTCGGACACACAGTTTCACAGAGTTTAATCGTCTCATTTAATGGGTGCAACATGTGGCTTAGATGATATATTTGAAGTGACCCTAAAGAGTCAGATATAGCATAAGCAAAACCAGAAAAATCCTATGTACAGTGGTCCAGACAAGGATGAGTAACTTACTGAAAGATTTATGATATTCATCGTATCGGATATATAAAAAGGGTGCTAGAGTTAAGTAACTACACAGGTATCCACATGGAGAATGGATGGTATTTCCAGCAGCATGTTACAATGTAATTCTTCTGTTGAATGACAATCTATAGCTTGTCAGTTCACAAAGTATCTCACAATAATACTGGCATAAATAAACATTTTGGACTGTTTGTGGACTGGTTCCTTTGTCAGATTCATTGGACAAAGCCTAAGCGAACATTATATAAAGCTGCCTGAATGCTGACCCAAAGCAATACAAGATAGGGATACAAGTCTATAGGACCTAGTCATTATGATAAAATTTCTTCCATAAAGTGTAAAATAAAACATAAATATAAAATTCTGGGCATGGGGAAATACTTTCTGGAGATCGAGTGAGTTCTGGGTGCTGCCTGCCCAATGGGCAAGTAAAACCTGGAGATTTTTTCCAAGCCCAGGTGGTATAAGACATAAACTAAGACATAGAAAAAGGTGTAGAATTATGGTAACACCTCTGCCAGTTGGTAGTTTGTAATAAATAATGTTACTTAAAATTTTCACCCACAGGTTGTGTTTACTGACAAAACAAAGGTGACAGGAATAATCACAGAGTCTGGGGTTGCAGACCTTACATATGGTGTGGTCACAGAGTATGAGATACAGTGCAGATACTTATCTGGGGGATCATACACTGGATACAAAGAGCTTTTCAACACAAAAAGAGTAGGTGTTATTTTGGAAAATTCTAATTCTGAATTCTAAATCAACCTGACAAATACGGACACTGGTCTGGAATGGCAGGTTGATTGTCAGCCCGCGAGGTCCGCTAAATTCTTTGGTCTATTTTTGGCGACAAAATCAAGGTCCACAAGTCTTTTCCTTTCAAAACGTTATATTGGCTTATTTCTTTTTGCATATGTCACGGTTTGTTGTTCTCACACTTCCTACTAAGCGCAGGCTGGGAGGGCCAGTGACCGATTATCACAGTGATTTTTCACAATGACGATGTCGGGGCCAGGGTTTCTTGTATCAGTGATCATCACGCAATTAATTAATGCAAACAAGGCCTTTTTTATGTGAAGTCCAGAATTACTGAAAGGATTACAGTCTTGGTGAGTAAAACTGATAATCCTTGTCAAATAAAGTTGTTATGCTGCACTGATTGTTTGTTGTTTACGCCATTTACGGTTAGCTTATGACAAGTAATGTTATCTCCATGGATATTCATACTTAGTTTGACACATTTTAATTATAATGTTTATTCTTTTTTAGGAAGTTATACACATATATGTGATTTTATATGTTGTAATAAAAGTCCTGTTTTCCAGTTCATAGTTCATAGTCGTTCTTTTATTATAAACTTTTACACTTTTAAACATATATATATAGTTATAACTTTTTTTCTTAAATGTATGTTTTCTCAATGACACTTAAATACAAACCTGCCTAATAAGGACACCTGGCTTTTAAGGAAAAATAAGTCATTTCATTGACTGTCCGGATTTGACAGGTTTTACAGTATAATAAAAAAGTTCTGCTGTCCATTTTTCAGTCACTGGGTTGTCTTCTAAGTGCTTTTACTTTATAAACTGTGTCTGTCAGAGATATATTGACAATATGGTTGTGAGTTCATGAACATGTTCATGTGCATTGTTTAAGAAAAAAATTTAATTTGGTTACACTAACAGGCATTGTTAAGAAAAATTTAATTTGGTTACACTAACAGGGGCACAGGTTTGAGGCAAAGGCTGACAACAATGGTGACAAGTGCCTTCCCACACTCAGACTGTTCATGTTAATTTTATTGACTGATAAAATGTTAAATTTGTCATTATTTGCAATATATTCGGTAAACATCAGTGAAAGCAAACAACAAAGATAACTCCAACTGGTAATTTTTGTTGGATATTTTTTTTCCATGTACCATGCCATCAGATTTTGGAGAAAAAAAAATTGAACTCTGAAGGGATATCACCCTCCCACACACACACACACCCAAAAGATATGTGAATAAATTAACACAAGCAGAGATGTATGTAACAATTTTTTTATAATATTTTGTAACATTTCCCTCCAGACTTTCTTGGCGCCCCCTGAACCAATGCTGACCTCCGTGCAGATGCTTGATTACCCAATACATGTGTATGGTCTGAGGATATACCCCAAAGTATGGACCAAAACCAACTACAGACTGAAGTTTGAAGTACTAGGATGTCAAGGTAAAGTAACATGTACCAAAACCAGAAATGAACTGGAGAACTTTATAAAGTATATGACTCACTGTCTGTATGATTTGTTCTGTAAGACTGAATTGACTAGCTTGTGTTTATAACATGGTTTCTTCATACGGTAAATTGAACAAATGTAATAAATACCAATACTAAAAAAAATGATAACAGCATTCAGTGACCTTTACACTGAGTTCTCCTCCCAAATATAATCCACTATTCTTTCCTTGCTTAAAGACCTCCTTAGATAGATAGATAGATATATTTTATTCACAATACAAACACATGCAGATCACAATAAAATGGATTAATATAAATAAATGTAACTATCAAAATTATATTCATGAAATCTGCAAGTGTTAAAAAGCCATGAAAAAGGAGCACTAAAAAGTAACCTTTCATTTTGTGATGTATATTAGTTTCAGTAGCCTCTCCTTTATTAGAACATTCTTCCAGGACCTTTGCAAGGAAAGATGTACAAATAGACAACAAAATGATCCTTTATCCAGGTCTGGACATATCCATCCACTCCAGATTTCAATGAACTAAAATCATTGTTCAGGAAACAGTTTACTCTGTAATTCTAGTCGTCAGTTATTGAAATCCTTCCCAAACCTTTTTAAATATCTTAAAATTTTAAATTTAGAAACTGAAAGACATAATTTATGGAAGGATGAAATGGGTAAAATATAACCTCATTTCAACTTTGGTGATAGAAGTAATATCAGATTAATATATGTGGGCCATGTCAAGGCTTCTGCATGGGGACAATATAGTGCACTGCTGTAATGATCACTTGCTGTGTTCCGGTATAATCATCCAGTATTGCAGGTTTTTGTCAAATGAAATGTAAATTAAGCCAGATGCTCCAAACTGAACTTTGTGGAGAAAAAAAAAAGGTTTTAATGTATATCATTTGAAAAAAAAAAAACAGAATATGAAAGACCTGACCTCACATTGCCAGTCATTGCCAGACTAGATGGCGCATGTGAGGTTTGAAAGGTCTGTTTATAGATATTCCCTCAGATGTTCACCCAGAACGAACTCTCTTCAGGAATTGTTTTAAATGACAAGGTCTATTTATAGGTAAATATTCCCTCTGATGTTCAACCAGAAGCAAGTCTCTTCAGAAATATTTCCATGGCAAGGTCCATTTATAGGTATTCCCTCTGATGTTCAACCAGAAGCAAGTGTCTTCAGGAATATTTCCATGACAAGGCTGAATCTGCTGTAATTCCTCATGCCTATAAAGGCCTGTATTCAGGTTGGTTGTTTGTTCTTGTATCTGCATTGATCTTTCTCAATGACTCTTTGTGTAGAATCTGCAGTTCCACTTGCTGAGAGGAGAAAAGCAGGGACAGGTTCATCTCCTACAGATCCTTCATCAACTGATCACAGGAGGATTTATGATAATCTTGATCCGACCATCTCCTTTTATCCATATGAAATGACAACCAATTTCTTCTTCAAGGTAGTGAGGAGTTTTTTATATGATTTTTGTTTGTAATTTTCATCTTCAAAAGTATCTTATTACAATTAATAACTTGCATGTTAAATAAAGCCTTCTTCTGCATGATGAAGGGTTTCATTTTTTAATATTACAGGTATCTGTGACCATGAAAACATTTCTCTGACAAGGTATTAAAGGTGTTGTTATCAATATTTTCATTTTTAGTTATCATCTCTAAAGGAGTGATAACTAATACCTGGTGTCGTCCCAGTTATTCCCTTATGGGGGGTCATTATTCATTCTTGTTAAGATGGAGCTCTGTTGTTTTAATGAGTCTACCAGTCATTGTATGATCCATATAGATTTTAGCTCAGATCTCCTTCTGCAGAATACAATGACACAAGGGCCCTGGGTCCTGCATGTAAGGTTTTCCCTTCAGAGACTTTTAAATATGATTGTTTGGAGATCAACTTTTTTCCATAAATTATTTTTTTTTAAATAAGGGGAAAAGTGTCTTTACATTTTTGCCAGTGAAGGACGAAAATGCAAGAGTTTGGTTGAGAGTACTCACCTGTGGACTTGTATTTCTTAGTGTGTGCTGACAAGTCCATTGAATAATGCCCAGTGGCCCTCACCTTTGTTTCATACCTAGCTTGGGAATACAGTTATATTCAAAAATGACATTGGGATGAATAAAAGATGCACATGTGTAATAAGAAATGAAGGTCAAAATACAGATTTCCATATTCATTTAAAAAAAAAATATGAAGACAATAAATTTCTCATATGTGTATAAGTTTTAGCTGTATGCTGCTATGTGGCATTTTTCCTCACAGTGGTCAATTGCCATGGCTTATCTAGCCTGCTTTCCTAGGGACACATTTATTGACAAGTGTCTTTATAAATTCCAGATTGAGCGAAACGTTGGAGCAGATGTAATAATGAAGGCCTTCTTGGTTCGTAGATACCCAACAAAAACAGCAGCTACAGGTCTTAAAGTCATGGAAAAGGATATGGTGAGTTAAAGATATGCAATATCTGCATACTGGTAGTTTGTTCCATTTGTTAATTTTTTGAATTGTAACAACTATAAACAGAGTTTACAAGCTTTATATTGATAATCAGGGGGTAAGGGTACTTGTAATTGTATCCGCCAAAACGAACTTTTGCGGATACTATGTTTTTGACCGGGTTCTGCCGCCGCCGCCGCCGCGTTCATTTCCAGAGAACTCCTCTGAGACTACTGGACAGATTTTTCCGAAACTTACACAAATTATAGGGTCACATGTGAACTGGTGCCTAACCAAGTGACCTTGACTTCTGACCTTTCATCTCTGACCAGCGTCCGTTTGTGCATCTGTTTCCACACATAAACCCATATATCTCAGGAACCGTTTGACCAATCCGGAAAAAAATTTTACACAAATGTAGCCCTGGGATAGCTTTATAACATTCACAACAAAAGGTGGCGCCACCTGCAACCATGTTTGCACAGTGTCAATCTGTTCATCTGCCTAGGGTTAAAATCACTCATATCTCTGCAGTGGTTTGACTAATTCACCTAAAATTTGGCATGCATATACATCCTAGATAGCTTTCTTGATTTTATGACAGGTGGCGCCACCTACATTCACGTTAACGCTCCACACATAAACCCATATATCTCGGGAACCCTTTGACCGATCCGGAAAAAAATTTTACACAAATGTAGCCCTGGGATAGCTTTATAACATACACAACAAAAGGTGGCACCACCTGCAACCATGTTTGCACAGTGTCCATTTGTTCATCTGCCTGGGGTTAAAATCACTCATATATCTGCAGTGGTTTGACTAATTCACCTAAAAATTGGCATGCATATACATCCTAGATAGCTTTCTTGATTTTATGACAGGTGGGGCCACCTACATTCACGTTAACGCTCCACACATAAACCCATATATCTCGGAACCCTTTGACCAATCCAGAAAAAAATTTTACACAAATGTAGCCCTGGGATAGCTTTATAACATACACAACAAAAGGTGGCACCACCTGCAACCATGTTTGCACAGTGTCCATTTGTTCATCTGCCTGGGGTTAAAATCACTCATATATCTGCAGTGGTTTGACTCATTCACCTAAAAATTGGCATGCATATACATCCTAGATAGCTTTCTTGATTTTATGACAGGTGGCGCCACCTACATTCACGTTAACGCTCCACACATAAACCCATATATCTCAGGAACCGTTTGACCGATCCGGAAAAAAAATTTACACAAATGTAGCCCACGGATAGCTTTATAACATACACAACAAAAGGTGGCGCCACCTGCAACCATGTTTGCACAGTGTCCATTTGTTAATCTGCCTGGGGTTAAAATCACTCATATCTCTGCAGTGGTTTGACTAATTCACCTAAAATTCGGCATGTGTATACATCCTAGATAGCTTTCTTGATTTTCTGATAGATGGCGCCACCAACATTCACGTTAACACTGCAGACATCCAAGCTCATATCTCGGGAACCGTTTGACCAATCAGGAAAAAAATTTTACACAAATGTAGCCCTTGGATAGTTTTATAACATGAACAAAAATGGTGGCGCCACCTGCAGCCATTTTTGCACAGCGTCCATCTGTTTGTCTGCTGTGGGATAAAATCACTCATATCTCTGCAGTGGTTTGACTTTTCCACATGAAATTTTGCATGTGTATATATCTTGGATAGTTTCTTGTTCAAATAACAGGTGGCGCCACCTACAATCATGTTTATGTGGCAGAGATCCATTCTAATATTTAACACATGTAACTCTATATCCCCTTGCCACTCAATCCATGCCTCACTTCACCCGTCCTTCTCTGATTTTGGCGGACTACCCGTATTCTAGTTTTTTCATTGACTTTATATAGGAGTAACAGGTTTTGTGTGTGATAATATTTGACATGTTATATATGTTTTCAGATTGTTATAATACCCGGCTTGCCCTTATTCTACTGATATAGACAAAACAGGAAGGATTTAATTTTAATTATTTGGCATTTCACTCTTGTTCCTCATATCTGTAAAGCTAGGTTTCATAATCCATACAAACTGGTTTGTATTATACATTTTACTCTTAGTTTAAACAATTTATAAGTACAAAATGTTACATTGTCTGTTGCAGGTCACATGGCAATTGGTTGATGCTTGGAGGACATTCACATACACAGACAACAGTTCTTACTCATTGGAAGACAGTATTAATGTTGCTAAAAGGTCCATTTTCTTTCATAATACAGGTGGCACCACCTTCCATGTCGGTATTGAGGTGGTAGCCATGAAAGGTGAGTGAAGAAATGGATTATTCCATTGAAGGGGTTATTCAGTTTCTTTATAAGGCACATTGTTGTATGCAGGAATTTAGTTACATGAAAGAGGACACACTATTCTTCATACAGTTATAAGGTGGAATATTTAGAGGAAAGATGATGATGATGATTCTGCAAACTGCTGTAAGAGGATTTGGTTACAAGAAATATGATGCACAATTCACCATACTGTCATATGGTAAAATGTAGTTACATGAAAGATGGTACACTATTCAGAATAAGCTCAAAAGAGGATAATATAGCTATATTGGGATCACTTTTCAGTGTTTTAATTCAAGGGGATAAATGGTAAAGAGTTCATTGTTCACCATGTTTTAACAAACATAATGACAGACATACATGAATTAAACCTTTTGAAAGATGAAAGTTTTGCAAATGAGTTTTTCAATTCAATTAAATTCTCATAAACTTCAGTGAGTTTCCTCAAAGTTTATTTGACTTTTACATAACTTTCTTAAGTTTGTTTTTAGAAATTTAATTTTAACCTAAACATTACAATTAGTGTTGGGATGATATGATTTTGATATTGTGCTATTTATATAAATTTTATTGCGATATTCTGTGATGTCGCAATTTCATTAATAATATATAATGCCATTAATGGGCCATCAAAAATAATATTAATAACAGCCACCTATACGGTCTTGATTTTATACAAGGAGTAAATTATTAACATCATAAATATTCATTGTGTTAGTACCACAGGATCACTCATTAAGTAATGTGGGTTGCATGAAGTTGATGCAGGTGTGCAAGCTTGAGATGCTGGAACAGCTGCCCCTATCTTAAAATCACGCTTGTCAGAACTTTCCACCATGTTTGCTATACTAACATAAAAGCCCAGAGAATCCCAGAGAATTTTCAGAGAGTATGTCAAAACCATGATGTATAAATATTCAAACCCCCAGTCTTATATAGCAAAATATGCAACCTTTTAGATCCAGAGGTGACACTTTTATATTGACATTTTCGTTCCATGTAATAAAAGGATAAAAATGTTTATTTATTTCTCTTTCTTTATAATGTTATTTTCTCCTGGAATTCTCTGGCTTTGTCCTATCTGATTCATCCTGCTACTTCTGGGCATTTCAGACTAATCCTGAAGGCCATAAGCACATGGTTCCAAACACACGCAGGTGTTCAAATGCATGCCGTTTTTAAAAAAAATAAATCTGATTCTTGAAAATCAATGTTATTTTAAACATGGCCAAACTAATGATGCCAGTTTCCCCAGAAAATACACTTCAAGGGCTTGCTTGTGAACATAAATCATGGACAATAATGCATATCTTGATATCACGATAATAGGAAAGTTGACGGTACGATTACTTTAGCTGTCAGATATCATGAAAATACTGGATACAGGTAACTGTCCTAAGTTCCCAACCCTAATTACAATCATGAATAATCTGGTTACCATGCATAAGAGATGGACAAAATTGTGTATCAGTCCTATGTCTTAGCTATTAAGCACAATATATATATATATATATGTGACAGGCTAGTATACACACAGACACACACGTGCAAACACACACAGCTTCAGAATATTTGTTTACAGTAGCCTCATATGGCTGGTCTCCTGTGTCTGGGCTTAGCTTTCTAGGTGACCTTTGTAGCCTTTCATCAGTCACCCCTCAGCTGACAGTCCAAAGATTTATTACAGGGTGTCCACCCGGTATTGTTTAGGGTAGCAGTAGGCCTGTGCTGTGTGTCTGTGCAGTACTGTGGACCAGGCCAGCGCCTGTCACAAGCTGTAAGTAATCCCATGGTATGTCCTACCCCAGTAGGGTCAGGGTAAATGGACTGACTACTCAGCACTGTGGCCATTTTGCCGACACGTCATTGCTGCGGAAGCATAGAAACATTTGTGCCAACTGAGGTCTAAGTGGACATTTGATTGTCATGTGTGCAAGGTAAATAACTTTAAGTATTCTTATTATGTGTAATAAAAGCATTGCTTACATCAGAAATTCTATTTATCAGATTTAATATACATGTATTCTGTTATACTGTGCTGTAAAATAAGTGACCCTAGTGAGACACAATACATACTGGCACAGGGCGTTGCCAGCATGGACGGCCATTTTGTTTTAGCGCTACATCGTGGTACTGATATACACTTATTTGTCAATTACAGATAAGTCCTGAGTGTAACACACATTGTCCTGCTTTATTCTTTATTGTTACCATTGTATATATTTGTATTTATGAGTTTCATTTATGAATACACATCTTTGGTGGTGTAATGTGTTATTTCCTTTTGAGTCACAGTTGTTCAATAAGACGGTTTATTATGACTTATTAAAGACTATATCTGATGTATATCATATTGTATAATAATTGTTGTCCATTGATTTATGAATATGTTCATGTCATTCAAGAATTATAAGGGTAATTCTTGTGGAGACAGCTCTTGTGTAATTAGATTGTTTGTTGTAAAGATAGGAATGTTTATATGATGTTATAATCTGGTAAGGTTATATAGGGATTTGTCTTTTGCATATGTGTTAACTATTCAAGTCACCATTAGGAGTATTCCAGCTGATAGCTCTGGAGACTACTCAGGGTCTGTCTGTGACTTGTCTGACTGTAGAGCTTAACTGAGACTGGGTGAAGCAGAAACTGCTACTGTTCATTTGTTTTGTACTTTTCTGTAAAGAATTTAAAGCAAATATATAGGTAAATTCCTGGCCAGGTTTATAGGTATATCCTGAGCCTGTATATTTGATTAACACTAAGGTGTAATTCTTTGTGGTTTTACAGTCAATACTGATGAGCGTGTGACCAGGTCTTAATTGGTCAAAGTACTGAGAGAAAGAACCCGTTCTTACGGTTTGTATTTGGTTTATTCATTGATGGTATACTACTACCCAACAATAATGTTTGTGCTACAGTTATGTTAAAAGTTGCATCAATGTATTAGTTTATTAGTAGTTAATGAATGGTAAACATGGCCCAAATATTGGTTACCATGGATTCAGAATTAATTTCATTATGTACTGTACAAGCTTTAATGAGCATTACATTATGAGATTGTATAACTATAGTGCACTTTAATGGGTGACTATTCCATGAGATAGTTATGCACAGTTAGAATTTAGTTTGAACATATATGTTAACATAACTTGTCTATTTTAGTTTAGTTTATGCCTATATAATCTCTTATCTAGTGCAGTAATTCAAATGGGGTACTTCCTCTGTATCACAGCGAGTATTCCTGCAATTTTATGTAATTACAAACTGGCATTGCACTGCTGCTGACCAAAGTATCATTTATAACACAGCTGGTTAATAATATACCAGTTCAGTTTTAATAGAATGGTCTTTCAATAGATAAACAGATATATTTCTCATGTTAAACTATTTTGGCTTCATTATGATTCATTTTCCGTTTGTAATCATTATTCTTAATCTGGTTTATACTGTATAATTGCAGGGTTCTTTCTCCTATGCATAATGTACGATGCATATTTCGAATAAAGGGGTGTCTCGTCTTGCCGTCTGACTCTTCTGACTGTTTGAGTCCCGCTACAGAATTTGGTGGCAGCGGTGGGATAGAGTCAAGACATTTGTTGATGTCAGATGGAGATGAGACGTTCGCTTATGTGGGACGGTGTCAGGACAATGGTGGTCTTTGCCTAGACGAATTCGTATCAGGAGTGTGCAAGGTCTACACTAAGGAGAAAGGGACGGAACTGAAGTAGATGCAAAGGGGCAGAGAGAGAGAGAGAGCAAATTATGGACGGTACCCTTTAAGAGTATAACGATCACAGTTTTAAGCCTGTGGAAGATTTTGTTTTTTCTATGTCTAATTAAGAAAGTAATATGTAAAACCATTTATCTAGAAGTCAGAACTTTGAATTTGAATGTATCATATGAAGGTCATTATTAATCGCTTATGTTGCTTGTATGCATGCTAATTTGGATGTACTCTTGCAGAAAAGGTCACTTATGTTGTTTATGTGAATGCTAATTTGAATTATTGTATTATTAATATTAATTTGTATTATTGTGGAAAAGGTTATTGGTATAACCTTTTAAAGTAACTGTATAGGTAGTTACTATAGCAACTTTTTGTATTGTGATATTGTGTAACATGGATGCTTTGGCTGAAAAGGTACAAGCTTTGGAAGCAGAGCTGCACAAAACTAGGCTTAGGCTGCAAGCTGCAGAGGCCAAACACAATGTCAAAACAGAGGTCGTGGCCAGGGTTGTGCAAAACCACCAAAAGCTCCGAAGATACGATGGGGACTCTCGTGAGTTGGAAAGCTGGATTGCTGATGCTCAGCGGCACGTACAGTTCCAGCAGTATGACCATAAGGAGGCGGTGGACTTCTTGATGGCCCACCTTACAGATATAGCGAGGGAAGAGGCGGAACTCGTGCCAGAGGAGGAAAGAAAGACCCCTGAACAGGTATTTGGCTTGTTGCGCAATACATGTGGAGAAAGGCTCTCAGCCTCCCAGTTGTTAGATTTATTCTACAACCGTAAGCAAGGTGAGAGAGAAAGTTTGCGCAGCTTCTCTTATGCCCTGGTCGATCTAATTGACAGAGCGCTCCGCCAAGATAGCGATTGTGTTGCCAGCAGGGAAAAAACACTTAGGGATCGGTTTGTCGATAAGGTAAAAGATTCATCTCTAAGGAGACATTTGAGGGGATATATCCGCACTAATCCCGATGTGAGTTTTCTTGATTTACGGGAGGAAGCACTGCTCTGGGCTGAAGAGGGAAGTAGCTTCAATGCAACAAAAAAGATTCAACAGAACATCCAAAGTGTTGACTGGCAGGCGACAGATGATTCGGAAAAACAATCAGATTTGAGGATATCCAAATTGGAAAAGTGTATGGAAGATCTCTTGAAGGCACAAGAGAAAACTTTTGGGCACCTCATGGACCAACAAAAAGTACTTTCCAGCCTTTACAGCGATGGAAAGAAGCAAACTGACAAGCGCAGCAGTGTTTCAAATTTGGATAAGGTGCCCATAACTTGTTACTATTGCAAGAAGCAGGGACACATAAAGAGAAACTGCTTCAAATTGAAAAGGGACGTGGAGAGAGGACCTGATACCCGCTTCGCACAACCAGAACAAAACCTAGTCAGATATGTTCCTTTGCCAGGAACTGGATTCCACCAGCAGTATTATGCAACCCCTCCTGGGCCGTATCAGTTACAACCTGGAATAGCTGGCACGGAATACATGCAGCCCCAATTGAGACAAGATGCCCCAAACTCCCAACCCACCCAGCAGTGAGCCAGGCTAGGGTGGGGAACCGAGATGTGAAACCTGGCGGCTCCCAGACTCAAAGTAATTTATCAATAGCGGATCTAATAACTAGGACTGTTGGGAGAAAACCAACAATAAGCGTAAAATTTAATGGCATCAATGCGGACAGTTTATTTGACACTGGATCCATGGTCACTACAATGAATGAAGAGTTTTTCAGGAAACACCTGCAGCATTCAGGTGAGGTCATATTCGAAGCAGGGAAATGGTTTTCCCTGACAGCTGCCAATGGTCTTGAAATACCATATCTCGGTGTGGCAATACTTGATGTAGAAGTGTGTGGATGTAAGATCACACAAATGGGTGTTATGATCACCAAGAACACTCATGAAGTGTCCTCTAATCCTCAGAAGATACCCATCATATTGGGCATGAATGTATTATCTAGGGTTCCACAGTTTGCAGACTTCCTGATGGGACAGGGCCATGTGACAGTCGAAAGCCAATCTGTAGACAAGGGCTGCATTGGTTTTGCACGCGTCGCTGGTTCCGAGGCGATCTGTATTCCTGCTCAGAGCTATCGCTTCATATCGGTCACAGGTCCTCCAGGAAATGATGCTGTTATACTTGAGCCTCTTGCAGAATCATTACCAGGCAATGTAGATGTTGCACATTCTTACGGGAATTTGGCAGAGAGACCACTCAGAGTTCAAGTGATCAATTTTGGCAACAAGGATGTGTGGGTACAACCGAGAACACGCTTAGCTTCTGTACATTTGATCAGGGAAGTAATAGGTACCCAAGGGAATATCGAGCTTAACATCTGTTCTAACCAGGTAGAAGTCACATCCAGTAATACGGATATAGTTGGTGCTCGGGAAGAAGAGCTTTTAAACCTAATAAATTTGTCAAGACTGAAGGATCCAAGAGACGTCAAAAGAGCAAAGGCATTATTTCTGAAGCATAAAACGGTATTCAACTTGGAAGGAGAGCCGTTGGGGTGCACCAGGACAGTAAGACACAAAATATATACAAAGGATGAATTCCCAGTATGTCAGCCTCATAGACGAATTCCACCACCATTCTGGAAGGAAGTGCAAGAACATTTGCAAGAACTGTTAAAGAAAGGCATAATTAGGGAAAGTCAATCAGACTATGCTTCGCCAATTGTGTTGGTACGGAAGAAGAGCGGCGAGATCCGGCTATGCGTAGACTACAGGCGCTTAAACCAAAAGACATACAGAGACGCGTTTCCTTTGCCAAGAATTGATGAGACATTAGAGGCTCTGCAGGGATCAACTCTCTTCTCAACACTAGATCTTGCGTCAGTTTACAATCAGGTAGAAGTAGAGCCATCAGATCAAAAGAAAACAGCTTTTACAACACCTATGGGCCTTTTTGAGTACATTAGAATGCCCTTCGGATTAGCCAGTGCACCAGCAACGTTTCAGCGCTTGATGACCAGGATATTTCGTGACGATATTTTGCGGATTCTTTTGGTGTACTTAGATGACATAATAGTCTACAGCAATTCATTTGAAGAACATCTGGCCAGATTAGACAGGGTCTTCTCCCTTCTTGCGGAACACAGTCTTCAAGTAAAACCAGAAAAATGTGCATTCTTTTGCTCTGAGGTAAAGTTTCTTGGGCATGTTGTGTCTGATGATGGGATCTCTACGGATCCAGACAAAATTGTAGCAGTACGGGACTGGCAAGTACCCAAGACTGTACAGGAACTTCGCAGTTTCTTAGGGTTTGCTTCCTATTACAGAAGATTTACTCCAGGCTTTGCCCATGTGGCTGAACCCTTACACAAGCTCTGCAGTGCTGTTGGAGGACAGAAAAAATGCAAGAAGTCCATCATAGACCACTGGAATCAAGAACATCAAGATTCATTCGACAAGATCAAGGAGAAGTTAACCACAGCACCTGTTTTAGGGTATGCTGACTTTTCCCTTCCATTTATTGTGGAAACAGATGCCTCAGAGAAAGGGCTCGGCGCAGTTCTCAGTCAGGTACAAGAAGGAAAGAAGAGGGGTATAGCCTATGCAAGCAGAGGTCTTCGGGGAGCAGAAAGAAATCCGGAAGGCTATAGTTCCAAAAGGTTGGAATTTCTTGCGTTAAAGTGGGCCATCACTGAAAAATTCCGGGACTATCTTGAAGGTGGAAAGGTTGTGGTTTACACAGACAACAATCCCCTCACTTACTTTCAAACTAAAGCCAAGCTTCCAGCCATTGAACAACGATGGGCTGCAGCCCTTGCTGGTTTTGACTTGACAATACAATACCGTCCAGGCAGGGAAAACGTGAATGCTGACCAGTTATCACGCCAAGAGTTTCGTCCATGGGAGGATGAAGAAAGTCAGTGTGTCCATGGTAGCCTACTACCATCGCAGTTGCAAACCCATGTGTTAGCAGAAACAAATTTGCAGTCAGTGGATGAAGATTTCTTTGCTTCAAACATCCCATGTATTCAATCTGATGAGATGGCCAAACTTCAGCGTGACGACAAAACCATTGGACTGGTAATAAGATTTCTTGCTCAAGGTACACGACCATCTAGCACTTCAACAAAACAAGAAACAACCCAGGTTAAGTTACTTTTAAGGCAGTGGGACCGTTTAGTGGAGAAGAAAGGTGTGTACTACCGGGTGTTGCATGATCCAGTAGAAGGAGAAATTTATCAGGTTCTTTTACCAGAAGTGTTGCAAGGAGATGCACTGAGAGCAGTGCATGACAACCATGGTCATCAAGGCATTGATCGCACTGAGTCGCTGCTACGTGCCCGTTGCTACTGGCCTCAGATGGCGAAAGCAGTACGATCATATGTCGAAAGTTGCAACACATGCAGTCGAGCCAAGTTAGAACGAGTTAGAACCCCACTAGGCACGATTCGAGCCAACAGGCCTCTCGAAGTTGTTGCAATTGATTTTACGTTGCTTGATAAAGCATCTAATGGAATCGAGAATGTCCTCGTAATTACAGATGTGTTCACTAAATATGCAGTTGCTGTCGCCACTAAAGACCAGAGAGCCTCAACAGTAGCTCAAGCATTAGTGAAACATTGGTTCAGGCGATTTGGGCCACCCTTGAGGATACATTCCGACCAAGGTCGAGACTTTGAGTCAAAGTTGTTGTCGAAGTTATGTTCGCTGTATGGTATAAGGAAGTCTAGGACTACAGCATGGCACCCTCAAGGGAATGGGCAATGCGAGAGATTCAATAGAACCCTTCATGATTTGCTCCGTACCTTGGAAGAAAAGCAAAAGCGTCGATGGCCAGAGCATTTGGAAGATGTCTTATACTATTATAACACCACACCGCATGCTTCCACAGGCTTTACACCTTTCTACCTTATGCACTTGAGACAGGCACGCCTACCGGTTGACTTGTTGATTGGCGTGGACGCAACCAACAAGGAAACATGTGTTGATGACTGGGTTGCAGAGCATCAGGGCAGATTGCGGACAGCTTATGATTTAGTCAAGAAGCGATTGGAGCAAAATGCTGACAAACGCAAATTTTATCATGACAAGAAAGCCTCTGACAAGCCACTCCAGATAGGTAGCCTTGTATATGTGAGAGCTCGGAATCTAAAGGGGCGTCATAAACTCGCAAACTTTTATGGTCAAACTACCCACAAAATCATAGAAAAGAAACCAGATAAAGATGTGTACCTGGTGGAACCCGCTGATGGGTTTGGTTCACAGCGTTGGATGAACAGAACAGAACTCAAACAGTGCCCGAAACCTCGAGCCAATGAGAGTTCTTCTGTAAAGAGAAAACGTCAACCAAGGCAAATCCAGAGAGAAATTGTAAGTTCGTATTCTGAACCATCTGACATTGAGATTGTACTTAATCAAGACGAAGAGACTGACTTCTCCGTGGTTTCTAGTTCAGACGAGTCTGATGTGTCAGTACCTACACAATTACCAGAAGTACCAATCGCAGCAGTGCCACTACAACCCATGTACGTGGGGTCAAGTCCAGAAAGTCGACCGGTAGATCAAGTTCCGTTGAGACGATCACGTCGCATTACAGCAGGGCAGCATAGTAACCCTTGCAATAACCCAAGGTCTGTTCTGCAGAATGCACACTCTGTCCGAGCCATGCAGTATCCCTTCAAAGAAACAACAGTTTAAGTCTATAGTTCGCTTCCCACACACTGCACATATTGTATTTTGTTTTATTTGTTTAGTCTTGTGAAGTATTTTACTTATCTATGTGATGTGTTATTTTATGTGATGGGTTGGACATGCGAGTCCCTCAAAGTAGTGGTCATGTAAAGAGGGGGAGGATGTGACAGGCTAGTATACACACAGACACACACGTGCAAACACACACAGCTTCAGAATATTTGTTTACAGTAGCCTCATATGGCTGGTCTCCTGTGTCTGGGCTTAGCTTTCTAGGTGACCTTAGTAGCCTTTCATCAGTCACCCCTCAGCTGACAGTCCAAAGATTTATTACAGGGTGTCCACCCGGTATTGTTTAGGGTAGCAGTAGGCCTGTGCTGTGTGTCTGTGCAGTACTGTGGACCAGGCCAGCGCCTGTCACAAGCTGTAAGTAATCCCATGGTATGTCCTACCCCAGTAGGGTCAGGGTAAATGGACTGACTACTCAGCACTGTGGCCATTTTGCCGACACGTCATTGCTGCGGAAGCATAGAAACATTTGTGCCAACTGAGGTCTAAGTGGACATTTGATTGTCATGTGTGCAAGGTAAATAACTTTAAGTATTCTTATTATGTGTAATAAAAGCATTGCTTACATCAGAAATTCTATTTATCAGATTTAATATACATGTATTCTGTTATACTGTGCTGTAAAATAAGTGACCCTAGTGAGACACAATACATACTGGCACAGGGCGTTGCCAGCATGGACGGCCATTTTGTTTTAGCGCTACATCGTGGTACTGATATACACTTATTTGTCAATTACAGATAAGTCCTGAGTGTAACACACATTGTCCTGCTTTATTCTTTATTGTTACCATTGTATATATTTGTATTTATGAGTTTCATTTATGAATACACATCTTTGGTGGTGTAATGTGTTATTTCCTTTTGAGTCACAGTTGTTCAATAAGACGGTTTATTATGACTTATTAAAGACTATATCTGATGTATATCATATTGTATAATAATTGTTGTCCATTGATTTATGAATATGTTCATGTCATTCAAGAATTATAAGGGTAATTCTTGTGGAGACAGCTCTTGTGTAATTAGATTGTTTGTTGTAAAGATAGGAATGTTTATATGATGTTATAATCTGGTAAGGTTATATAGGGATTTGTCTTTTGCATATGTGTTAACTATTCAAGTCACCATTAGGAGTATTCCAGCTGATAGCTCTGGAGACTACTCAGGGTCTGTCTGTGACTTGTCTGACTGTAGAGCTTAACTGAGACTGGGTGAAGCAGAAACTGCTACTGTTCATTTGTTTTGTACTTTTCTGTAAAGAATTTAAAGCAAATATATAGGTAAATTCCTGGCCAGGTTTATAGGTATATCCTGAGCCTGTATATTTGATTAACACTAAGGTGTAATTCTTTGTGGTTTTACAGTCAATACTGATGAGCGTGTGACCAGGTCTTAATTGGTCAAAGTACTGAGAGAAAGAACCCGTTCTTACGGTTTGTATTTGGTTTATTCATTGATGGTATACTACTACCCAACAATAATGTTTGTGCTACAGTTATGTTAAAAGTTGCATCAATGTATTAGTTTATTAGTAGTTAATGAATGGTAAACATGGCCCAAATATTGGTTACCATGGATTCAGAATTAATTTCATTATGTACTGTACAAGCTTTAATGAGCATTACATTATGAGATTGTATAACTATAGTGCACTTTAATGGGTGACTATTCCATGAGATAGTTATGCACAGTTAGAATTTAGTTTGAACATATATGTTAACATAACTTGTCTATTTTAGTTTAGTTTATGCCTATATAATCTCTTATCTAGTGCAGTAATTCAAATGGGGTACTTCCTCTGTATCACAGCGAGTATTCCTGCAATTTTATGTAATTACAAACTGGCATTGCACTGCTGCTGACCAAAGTATCATTTATAACACAGCTGGTTAATAATATACCAGTTCAGTTTTAATAGAATGGTCTTTCAATAGATAAACAGATATATTTCTCATGTTAAACTATTTTGGCTTCATTATGATTCATTTTCCGTTTGTAATCATTATTCTTAATCTGGTTTATACTGTATAATTGCAGGGTTCTTTCTCCTATGCATAATGTACGATGCATATTTCGAATAAAGGGGTGTCTCGTCTTGCCGTCTGACTCTTCTGACTGTTTGAGTCCCGCTACATATATATATATATATATATATATATATATATATATATATACTGCATATAAAACACGTCAGTGTGTCATACCCATTGCACACCAGAGGGTATAACTGTGTTTATATGTATATAATAACTGAATTGCTGGTGCTATACTTCCACCGATTATGTTTGAACAGTGGTGTCTTCAACTTGGCTGAAAGACCACCTATCGTATAAGACCACCTGTCTATTAAGACCACAATTAAGTGAACCAAAGCAGTCACATTGGTTATAACTGACCTGTCTTATATGACCACCCGTGATTAAAGACCACTTTGGCCAGTCCCACATGTGGTGTTCTAACACAGGTTTCACTCTATTGGTAATTGTTATGTTTGTTTCAGATGGTGAAGGTGGTAAAGGAGTAGACCTGGTAGACAACTGTTTCCTCACATTTTCGTGCCAGCATCAATGTTCCCAGACAACCTACAGGGTTGGGAGTGATTGTACATGCTCTGGTGGTTACCATCTGGGAACAAACCTTCATTCCTGCTTTCAAGGTAATAATTAAAAAGTTTTAATGCATTACTCCTCAGAAATCCCCTTAGGTCCACTTGAGATTGACACCTATATTAGAACACCATAATTAGGATAGATTATCTGAGTTCATTCATACTGCATATAAATTAACCCTCAGTTCTGTAGATTTCCCGTATCGTAAATCAAAAGATTTCGGCAGTAGATTTTTTTTAAATTTTGTAAAGATAAAATGAAAACTGAGCAAGATATTACCTGTATGGTAAATAGAAAGAATATATGTCTCAGTATTCATCTGAAACCGTCAATTTAATTGTCAGCAGTAGAGGATCTACTTAAGCCCATACTGTAATTAAGTCAGAATTAACTTGACAAAGCTGATTAGCACTGTCTGGTCCCTCCAGTGTTAATATATATTACTGTTACACAAGTTGTTGCTGGTTGCACCTCTCTATATATCACATCTTCTGATCTATACATCCTTATTGTTTTTACCCAAATGGCACATGGTTTTTGTGGCATATAAACATTATTTATTCTTCTATGAATAATATTTTCACTCCTAAATATTTTTATTTATTTGAAAATAATTTGAGATGTGCTAAAACAGTATAAGGCCCTGTTCATAAATTCAGTGTAATCATACATACTCCATTGCCATTAATTGCTGTATTTAGGTTTTTGACAATGCAAGCTTATCTAAAGTGCAGGTTGAGGAGATTTTTTAAAGTGCTGACATGATATGTCTTTTAATAGATGGTGTCAGAAATTGCCCTGCTCATGAAAATTTGGGCTTGGAGTCTGGCTTCATACAAGACCACCAGCTCTCTGCCTCCTCTGAGCAGGTCAGTTCTGAGGCCAGCAAGGGTCGGCTGAATGATGCAAGTGCTTGGTGCACGAGTATAGACGATCAGCATGCCTGGCTTCAGGTATACACCATTAGATTTATATGATATTGCCCGTTTGATATTCAAAGTTGGAAATCAGTGACTTTTCAATAGAAATGTTCAGGACTTTATGCCTCCAAGCCAGGTCATAAAGGACAAAGTGTCACATGTTAAAAAAAAAGGACTTAAGGTTACAATTAAGTACAAATTAAGTATGAAAAAGTGATCCTTAGAACTTCATGCACTTCATATTAAATATATAGAAAATATGATTCTACTTTAGGCCTTATAAGTGTTTCTACAAAAAAAAAGTTTTGTACAAACTGTGTCATCATGACCTGTAAAAACAGTCTTTGTTAAAAAAAAGATTTTGAATTGATGTTTTTAGCTCAGCTGACTGTAAGTCATCTGAGCTATAGCGATCACTCTTTGTCCGTCGTCCGTCCAGCCATCTGGTCGTCTGTCCGTTAACAAGGCACAAATCGTAACCGCTGGACCTGGCATCTTCTTACTTTACATCCAGAGAGGTCCATGAAAAATCTCCTTGAAAACCTGGAATTAGGTCTCTGTAACCCATATCCTTTGAGCTATTGGGCCTCAAAGTACCCCCCAGAATAGTCAAAAATTTTATACAAAAACTTCAATATCTCATTAACTACATCACTGATGGTCATGATTTTTGGCATACATATTGATCATGAGATGTTCCATCAGTTCCTGCAGACTGGTGGCGCCACCTGTATTTTTTAAGAATTTTTTTCTCTATTTTTGAAACCTTTAAAAATGTGGACATCTGTTAACAGGGCACAAATCATAAAGACTGGACCTAGAATCTTCATTCTTGACATTTTAAGAGACTTATGAAAAGTGTCCATGGAAACCAGAAGTTAGGTCTTTGTTACCCATATCCTTGGAGCTATGGGGCCCTAAAGTACCCCCCAGAATAGTGAAAAATTTGATACAAAAACTTCAATATCTCATTAACTACATCACTGATGGTCATGATTTTTGGCATACATATTGATCATGAGATGTTCCATCAGTTCCTGCAGACTGGTGGCGCCACCTGTATTTTTTAAGAATTTTTTTCTCTATTTTTGAAACCTTTAAAAATGTGAACATCTGTTAACAGGGCACAAATCGTAAAGACTGGACCTAGAATCTTCATTCTTGACATTCTGAGAGACCTATGAAAAATCTCCATGGAAACCTGAAATTAGGTCTCTGTTACCCATATCCATTAAGCTGTATGGCTCCAAAATACCCCCAAGAATAATGAAAAATTTGATACAAAAACTCCAGTATCTCAGTAACTACAACACTGATGCTCATGATTTTTGGCATACATAATGATCATGACATGTTCCACCAGTTTTAACAGACTGGGTGTGCCACCTCTATTTTTTTTACAAATTTTTACAAATAATTTTCTCTATTTTTGAGACCTTTAAAGATGTGGTTATCTGTCAACAGGGTACAAATTGTAACAACTGGACCTAGAATCTTCATTCTTGTCATGCAAGGAGGCCCATGAAAAGTGTTTGTGGAAACCTGAAATTAGGTCTCTGTTTCCCATATCCTTCAAGCAATAGGACTCAAAAGTATCCCTCAGAAAAATGGAAAATTTGATACAAAAGCTGAAGTATCTGAACAACTAATCCAGAGACCACCATGTTTCTTTGCATGGATATTGACCATTAAGTTTTTTATTAGTTTCTGCAGACTGGTGGAGCCACCTGTATTTTTTTAAAGTTTACTCATTTTTTCTCTATTTTAGAGATATGTTTATACAGACACAATCTCAGCCTGTTGGTTAAACTGTTTGATTCTTCAGTTGAATGGTTATATACAACCATTCAGATAATAAAATTTCCTTTTGCAAATCTCTTCCCAGTCAGCTGAGCGTCATGACCCATGGGTCACTTGTTGACAAATTGTGGTCATGACCTTATTAAAAAGAGTGACCTCTACCTTATGTTGGGCCATTTTGAGTAAATTTTACACCAAAGATCAGCTTTTCTAGGATGGGATTAAGGGATTGTTCAGAAGCATGTTATACTTTTTGATTGTGGTTAGTAGTATCAGTGCAGGATACCAGCTAGAGTTCTGTAATTTTATACAGTTTTAATTGTGAATGGAAAATAAGATAGGCAGGATAACTCAAGAAATAATGCAGTGTTATTCTTGAAGTTTTTCAGTGCTTTCAAATTAACATTACTGATAATTGGGATGAAACATTTAACAAAAATGAAAACACAGAAAACAAAAATCACCATACAACAAAAATCACTTCCTCGAAGCTATGAATTTGCCTCTACATACATTATTAATGCCTTTTAGAGTTCATTATCAGAGCTAGTTTAACTTAGTATTGATTAACAACTTTGTTTCACTTGGCAATCACACCGTATTGAGATAGAGCTGTTGATTGCATACTGCAGTTTCAAAATTAGATAATGATTATCAGAGCATAAGTCTTTCATTCTAATGCTTTAATCATTCCATGTTGTAATCCCTGAACGAGTGATGATTCGCCTTTGAGTGCAATATTACTTTCAGAACATTTGTTGAATTGTTTTATAAAATTAAACATATATATTTTTTTCACATAAAAGAAAACTAGATTATCTGTAGAAAGTATTTTGAATCTTAACTTATATTGATATCATATTCTTAGTAGTAAGGCTCTGGCCAACTTATAGTTACGCTACCAGATACCTTGCTTTATCAAGCTGCTCTAGCATTTGGTTCATAAATATTGAACAAGGCCATTTACCCAATTTGATGACTTGGGTACACTTACTTTATGCTGCTCCCAAAACACATCAGTTGCTCCATTCATTACAAACGCTGAGCATTGTCAGAATCTGTCTAAACAAATGAAGCCTTGTGTGCCCATTCCATTTCTGGTGCATGTGTTAGTGGTGACTTCAGCCTGAACACATTATAAACTTATGTTACTTCACTATACTTAGTATTTGTCCCACTCATGCTTTCATTCAAGCAAGTTCGTGGCACTTGTGGTACACAGCCACAACAGACAAATTCGGCAATTTAGGTAACCATATTTATTCTTCAGTAGCATCCAACAGATAATATAAGATAAATGTCAATGAATAAAAAGTGGTCTCCCTGCAGAGTGGCCAAAAGGAATCTGTTCCACATAATTATATACCCTGGCTTTTTATTCTCACTCTTTCATTTGAATATAACCAATCGCATCCTCCATTCATTCATTGGTCAGACGGGTAGGCTGAACTCCGCCCCCTATACTGGCCAATGAAATGAAGGGAGAGTTTGTTGATTATACCCTGACATACACAAAGTCTGCACACAGTGCAAGTATCCTTTATTGTGATACCATCTATCTGTGTGCTCCTAGCTGTCTAAACATCACAGGACCCCCATTATTGGTCACCCTGATGAGATAAACACCTTTACCCAAATTAGATTTACAGATTAGGACCTGGCCTGTACCAATAAGCGACCCAGTGACCATGACTAGGAGATTATGCAATCAGTACCCAGGCATCATGGTGTCGGATATCCCATTATTTTTTTATAATAACACCCCAAGGGTAAGTGGGTGATCCCACCTGAGGGGACAGCCAATCAGGATATCTCCCGGCCCGGGGACCCAAAGCGAGGCTAAAGGATAACCGGCCTTGCTCACTCTGACCTTGGCGCTGGAAGGGTTCACACACTTGTCGACATAAGGCGAAATCTAAGTAGCCGCTGCCATAGTGTGAGCTTTTCACTACGCGCACCCTATCAGGACTGGCAGTATCATTATAGTTATCTGGACAACCTTTTCGGCACTTTTGGTATTTTAAACGAAATTCCTGTGTTGTTTTCTATTACCTGTGGGGAAATTCCCTACAATGGAACAAAGGCTGGTTATACATGTGTGATATGTCACAAGGTAAGGCAGAGGTTTGAATATATACGAAAGATTAAATTAACAAAATCCCTTAAGTTAAAATAATAATTAAAATATTCATATTATTAAGAACAGCTGCAAATGAGAGAGAGAAGCCCATTGAAGTGTGACATGAAATACCAAGAATATACAACCTATTATGCCAAATCTTACAACATGGAGGCTTGTTCATTTTTCATGAAATAGATATTAGAGAAGCTTGATAAAGCAAGGTATATTATAGCCTATAAGTCCGGGTCTTTGCATGATATGCATGCTTTTTAGGAACAGATATACACGTATACATTAATTAATGCATGTTTCAGATCTCTCTGAGAGAAGCAGTAGATGTAATTGGTGTACAGGTTCAGACTGGAGCCTCACAGATAGGCCAGAAAGATGTTCTTGATTATTTTGTGGCCACATCCAGAGATCACGTCATTTGGCATTTCTTCCACAATGGAAATAATACAGTAAGCAATTTAAGCTCACTTGACTGAAAGCCATGTAAGCCAAAGCAATGACGTAGCCTTCATCCCTTCATCTGCCTTCCTGTTAGCAAATGGACCAAATACCTTCTCACTTAAAGGGACCTATTCAAATACCAGGCATGTTAAATGTATATTAAATTATAGTGTTTTCTCCTTAAAACATTATGGTGTCTATCAGTATTTCATTCCAAATCGATTTGCTCTATCCTTTACACAAGTTGCAAAAAGCTCTAATCAGGGCCCCTAACATAAACATAGCTAGCACACATGCCACTTAACGCTCCATACGCTCAACTATTTGCCACACTACCCACAGCATTAAACCGCAGTAGTGGTCAGGTTTGGCCACCAGACTGCGCTGTCTCTGTGGTATTCCCCCTGTGTAATATTTAACCAAACACATTGCAGGTATCACCATGCACAATCGGATGTTCTTCTGGGTATCTGCAACTTTACACTGCTGTGAAAAGCGCTTGGTAGCACAGACTTTTTCCAACCCCATCGGATTACACATGCAATTGTCAACTTTCAACACAGTCTCTATACTGACTTGCCTGAGGTCCGTTATTCCCCACAGTCTGCATATTTCCTGTATTGCTGTTCAACACAAGCTTGCCACCGGCATAGCTATGTTTGTTTTCACGCTTAGCCAATGAGAGTTCTTTTACCATTTCTGCAGATTTGTTTAAAGGCAGAGCCAATCAGATTTTACTTTATCCATCGCAAACTGACTGGGTATTGCCAAACCTGAAAAATCCTGCTATTTCTCACAGCATTAGAGTAGAAGGACACAGGGCCGGGAGGTCACGCGCTGTGTTCAGAGCGTAACATGCCACCTGGTAGCAATACCACACAATTTCACAAATTAAGATTTTTCATGCTTCTACCTGGTGATTCTTAGTGTTTCCTCTTTCCTGTTTCTTCTCCTTGTTGCAGACTTGTGGCCATAAGTAAGATCAGATCTCTGGTCATGTAATCTTGTTATGTTAAACAGACACACATAGACTGTGTTTACTCATATACAGAAACAACTTCCTTAAAACAGTTGACCTGGAGATTGTTAGTCCATGTGTGGGGATACTTTTGCTGGGAAATTTTGTATTTGGTCAAAAATGACTAATATACTGAAGCATGGGTTGATAAACATATTATTTAAATGTTTATGTACCTTAAACATCCAGAAAAGTGAAAACAAGTGAGGTCACAGTGACCATTTTTTTTTAGCTGTGTGGCAAAACATGATTTGAGCTTCCTGAAAGTCACACTTCTCAGTGTACAAGCTTTTTCACTGGATCAGAAAAAATATTGGTTCATTAATTTGTAATAATGTGTAAAGTGTAAATATAATGAGTCAAGGGAGCCCCATAGAAATGTCTGTAAATCATACAAGATTTCCAGAAGGGGATCCAGGGGCTCTAGTTTGATCGCCTTGTCAGTCTGTCTCTCCCACAGTGTTGCTTTCTTTTGCATGCATAATCTCAAAAAGAGAACATTTGATCTTTCTTAAATTCACAATGAGGGCACCAGTCTTTTCAAAATAAAGAGCTGCTGGAAATCTGATATTGCTGCCAGAGCACAATCAGTTATTTTCTTTCAAGTATGTGCTATATGAGCAAATCTCAAAGAGAATATCTTTGATGCTTCTCAAATTTGCAGGGATGATTGGAGCTCCAGTCTTACAGTATTACAGACCTGCCAAATATCCAGTATGGCTGCCAGGGCACAATCAGTAATTTTCTTTTAAAAAGTTTGACAGGAGATTGACACCCATAAGGGGTGTCTGCTTTAATTGTTTAATCCTATATGGCTGCTGGGCAAATATTTTAAAATCCTCTATCCTTCATTATCTCTTAAACCTTGTAGATATTGCCATCATAATTTTTCTGAAGATTAGTCCCTTTAAGATTTTTGTGGTGATAAATTTTAGACCAATCTGACAGCAATATGGCTGTAGGGCTGCCATTCTGAGGAACTGATGATTGAAGGGCCCTAATTGCAGGTCATTATGGTCTCAAATATCTAGTATGTGCTGGTCTTGGATTCATATTTTCCATTATTTAGACAAATCATAGGATGGAAATATCCTGAATAATCTATGCAAAGATGAGATGAAAACTAGGTTATTCTTACATTCCTTACATTCACGTACAATCACAAGATGGTGTTAACATTGTTGGTTGCCCATGTCTTGAAAAAAGGCTTCCTCAAATTCTGAGGGTTAAAAAAAGCTTGATTTCTTCCCTCAAGAATCCATATCAGCTTATACACAAGATTGACTTAAAGTGAAGGGTTTACTTGAATTATCATCATATTTGCTAGTTTATGCCACCTGCTGTGATGTGCTTTTCTGTTTCAGGCATTTTCGGGCCCTATTATTTATTTGGATGATCCAACCACTGCATTGTTCCATTACTCGCTGTCTGCCCATTTTATCAGGATCTACATTCTGCGCCACCATTCTACAAACAGTCACTGCCTCCGTGCTGAAGTTCTTATCCTTCCGGCTCCTGCTTGCCAAAGTAGGTCACCTTTACTGATGCCAGATATTTTCCCTGAATTTCTTATCATTGCAGATCTAACATTTGGTCATTTCTGGCAGACCACGGCTAGAAAATATGTAAAATGTGTAATATTAAAATTTTGATTTCTTTCTTTAAAAAGATAACATTAAAAAAAATATATAATAAATAAGCATTGTAAATATGATTTCTCTTCGTTGGTTTTCTAAACTTAATATAACCAGTCTTTTAACAGATGATTAATAACTGTAATATTATTATTTTTAATCAATTCAGTCTGGGAACAAAACCAATAATCATTAAATTTCTATAATAAAAATATGAAGATATCTGCTCCTATTATATGTACGTGCAGGAAGTACATCTTTTCTTTATGCTACTTCAGTATAAAGGAGTGTAAACAAACCAGCTTACATGTATTATTAATACTAAAGTGTTAAGAAATATGTCTGTATCACTCAGCCTATCTGAACGTGGATGAGTGCGCCACTGGAACACACGCTTGTACTCACCTGTGTACAGACACGGTCACTGGATATACCTGTAGCTGTCCTACAGGCTATATACTTCTACCCGATGGAATGACGTGTGTACCAGGTCGGTGGTTATTCATTTTATAATCAACTATTCTCATAAACAAGCTGCTTAGAAAATGTCATATATGAACGAAGAAATGAGAGTCAATCGGGCAAATTCACGCACTTTCAAGGAAAAACTCTTCAGACATGTAGGGGGACATTTCAACTTACATTCACTTGAAAAAGAAACTGGAACTATATGGCCTTGCAGTACCGTAAAATCTCCACTTAAAACCGCGGTTTAATCAAGAAATTCAAAATCTTGAAATCAGGTTGATTTCCTGAAAGCACTGTGTGGTTTATACTAGAAGGGTTTCCTGAATATCTTCCTGACAGACATCATTTTTGGGCCGGCGAGTGGGTGATAATATTGCAACTTTTGAAGGCCGTTCTAAGCAGCAGTCTCACATGCATGGGAGCCGTGTGTAAATGTATTATTTACGATTATTTGTTATTTATATATTAAAAATTGCTGATTAGTTTTCATGTGATATATAACTTGTTATAAAATCTTTGTAATTGTCACCAAATAATACGTTTACAACAACCCTGCTTTAACACACAGCGGCCCACTTCGTTGGGCATGGTCAACCAAAATTGAAATAAAAGCCTACTTTAAACCCATTTGCGGCATTATTTAGCAATGATTATTTGTTTATAACATAAAATGAATAAAAAGCTGACATCGTAAAGAGTCACACAATGGCAGACGATCATTTTAAAATTAAGTTTGAGTGCCGATATGTGCTGAAACGCCCCGGTATTCTGCTAAGAATATTTTGAACGGCTGTACGTGGTGGGTGGTAAACAGAACAGCCACCTATATCGTCCCAGCATGCCTTGCGTGAACACTGCCTTGACAAAATGACTCCCCACACGGAAACTTTCCTCAGGAAAAAAACTTGCTTACCCCGACTGGCCACTTTAATTTTACCTTAAAATCACTCGTTTTCAAGCGTCATGTTTCCTATACGTGCGTATCTTGACAAGGTAACTTCAGTTACTTTGATATTTAGTTAAGTTGACCAGCGATGTTTTCAAACGCACCAGCAAATTGTGACATGGAGCGATGTCAACGTACGATGTGATGATGGTAATACCAAAGTAATCGGTATGAAAATGATTTGAATCTTCCGAGTAATTCCAGAAAATGGAATTTTCATCAAAAATTAAGATTTCAAAATATTACTTTTAGAATTAAAATATACAGTGACTTGAATGGATCAGCAGAATATTTTTTCCAAAATATAATGACAAATCAGTAGCAAACAAGAATACGGCACGGAATATAAAATCTGTATGAACAGGCAGAGGTTCACCGGCCCTTACGTCTTCCCAAACTTCATGCTTGAGTGACCCTGCAAAAAAAGTGTTATGATGTGTTTAAATAAAATGCCCAAGGAATTTTAAAGTGGACAGGGGTGGACAGGAATGGCCGAGTTGCAACCTACGCGTGTTCATTTCTGGATGATAGCTTGATTGTGTCTTTTGTCAAATCATATCGTAGCGAAAGTTGGTGCGGTTTTAAAGGGGTATTTGAGCCCCTTGCGGTTTCTCACCTGGAATTTCGGCGAAGTCTGGGTGCGGTTTTAATCGGAAGTGCGGTTTTAAGTGGAGATTTTACGGTATCATCATTTCCTGTAAGAAATGATACTATTGATATTCAGTAAAATTTTTATGGATATACTCTTTATTTCAGAGCATGGTTTAGGTCAATTTGTTGTAACAATTTAATCTGGCAGCAGATAAATTATTGCATCATGAGACTTTGCCAGGCTTTACCCATCTAAACACAGATTCAGAATTTCAATAAATAGTATTTTAAGCCTCTTCTTATATTAGAATTTCTGCCACATACCACACAAGTGTTTTATATACCTTTTCATAAGATGCTCCAGATATTTGGTCAGTTCCATCTTGCCATCAAAGTTAGCTTTGCCATATATATTTAACCCTTTACTGTTCAGATTAGCCTGTGGATTGTCACACTCCTACTGTTCAGATTTATTTTGCATTTTTTCCACATTTTGACATGAATCTATATAAGAGACATTAACTCAGTAACTGTTAAAGGTATCTTTGTGAAATTTTCAGCTTTTACTGTCAGGTATATGTCCATCATGTTATTTTATTTATTTTCTACATACCTGGTTTGATATGTATGTAACTAAGGTATATACAGGTAAAAACAGGTAAATCTGTACTAACTGTATTTCCACTCACTGGTATATCACCAAAATGACCCCTTTCATCCTGTTCAGGTAACCCATTAACCATTTGATAAAAACAGGGAAATGTAAGGATTTTTTTTCACTCTAAGGTAATTATTATTTAAAGGTAAGAAAAAGGTAAATGATTTGGTTTAATACTGGAAAAGGAACCACCAACGAACCAGAATGTGCAAGTAAAATTGGATTTTTCTGTGGAAATCAAATATTTTTCACCTGAAAAGCTTGCTGACCCAAAGAGCACATTCTATGATTATTAACATATAACACATGTTTACCTGAACAGGTAAGTAAAGGTAAATTATTTTTTTTTCTGAATATGTTAGCAAACACCTTGTTCATCAATATAGTTACTATAAATTAATACCTTCTCTATTTATGGACTGTATAATTCATTTTGATATAAGAACAGGTGCTTTTAATACAGTAATTAAGTTACCTATGTGAATAGTACCTTTGTTCTTCAACTGATCTAATTACCTGTGGCAGTGACAAAATCATGCTGAAAAGTGGCTGAGAAGAATATGGATAAACAAGTGTCAACTGTGTAAAACCATTTTTTTTCTTTTTTCAGACATGTAAAACATAAATTGATAATTTTGGTTACGGTTACACATAAAAACATACTCACCTGTACAGGTGAGTTCAGGTAAATACAGGTAAATTATTTTTTTAATGAAGTATATATTCTATACATGTAATAAGGGAGAAAAAAAAACATACAAATTAATTTTGAGTGCCAGGTGTAAAATTTATGAATTATAGGTACTAACTGCACTATTTATTGGGTTACCTGAAATGATACCTTTGATCTTAAACAGATTTAATAACCTTTGTAAGTACAGAATATACAGACAACTTTTCATTTTAAAAGTGGAGAGGAAATTTTTGAAGGAGTTAAAACAATATGCACAAGCTATCTTTTAATTAACTGCACAGCCACGAGACTTGTGGATTTCAATTTTGCCAATTTCTACCTGTAAAAGTTTACTCACCTGCACAGGTAAGATCAGATAAATAAAGGTAAATTCTCATTTTTTTTAATTTAAATTATATATTATACTTGTTATAAGGGACATTGCAATAAAAACTATTTACTTTTGTCCAATGTGCAAAATATATAATTTATGGGTGTGAAATGCACTAATTATCTGGTTACCTGTAATATACCTTTTTATGTCAAATTAATATATTTTTACATGTGCAGGCAAAAACAAATCGCCGACTGATTTTAAAATAAAATCTGGAAAAATGTGTCTACCCTGTTTGTTAACATTTAAAGCAATAATAAAATTGCTGTTTAGTTGGTCTGTCGCGTTTATCTGCACAGGTAAAAATCCAGGTGCGACAGGTAAACAGGTGTGCACTTGGTTCGATCAACGATTAGCCTAAATAAACGTTGATATATCCAAATCTTTCCCATTCGAAACAGTGCGAATGTACTAAAATTTGAAATAAAAAATCAAAACAAATATGTCTAACACTTGTGAAAACTCTTATTTTCTTAATTGAGGGTATCCATGCAATTTCTTTTAAAGTACCCGCCCTCCGCGGCTGACGGTGATTGAGCGATAATGAGTGAATTTAGCAATATGTAGCACACAAGGTACATTAACGAGGCGGTTTTGCAGACTTTAGTCGCAGAATTATCCTATCTAGTCAATATAACGGAAAAATAAAAATAAATAAAACATTTACTGGGAAATTAAGATGCAAGACGACACGTCTGTTTGTTTTTTTTTTCCTGAACGGTCCAATTCTCCCGCGTCATCCCTCAGCCAGCGGTGACGCACTGACGCTGCAAACTTTTCTCACCCAATCGTATCTACTTTTACATCGGCAAGGTTCACGTGACTGGGTCTGGCGTGTTTATTTTGTAAAGTCTGTAAATGGACAAGGTTCACGTGACTGAGTCTGGCGTGTTTATTATAAGAAGCATCATGAGATGCTGTGCCGACTGGCGGTTGAATTATTCTTTTTGTGTGTGTGTGGGGGGGGGGGGGGGGGAGGGGGGAGTTACCTGGAAACATCCTCTCACGTCATGCAATATGTATGCATTAGAATCGATTCTTTCCCGCAGGGATCAGAAACAATGAGAACACTGGTAGTACTATAGTGGAACAATAATTTATTACATATATAATAAATATGCCTATGCACATTAATGTAAACAAATCGTTATTAACAAGAATATAAAATAACGGAAAATCAATATTTTTTATTGTTGGAAAGGTGTTTTTAAAATGTGCTATTGGGGATAATGCACATAATACCAAAGTTTATAAACGTGGGAAAACGATACTAAACTGTGAAGTAACACCAAAGAAACATGTTTTCACAGTACATTTTAATGTATGTTATGTTATTCAAATATATAGGCCTACGAAAGTCCAACAATGCTTATCAAAATCATGCCTAGTTTCTATGATTTCATAGCAGTACATTCTGGTATCTTAGAGGAAAATTGCACGTAGGCCTACATATCTTCATGCACTTACTTATCCAGGTCTTCAATTTGCACTTTATTTCAGTGCCATTTAAATGAAGCATAATTACGTCATATGAAATTAATATAAAATGGAAATATAATATATAATTACATTTATTCAATTCAACTTCACTTGAAGAAAAGTAGGAAATTTATTTAATAATTTTGAGATGCACAATTCCTTGGTTAACTAGATGTATACACGAGACCTAACTTCAAATCATATAGCTAATCTGGTAACCTCCGTATGCAACTTTGTACATTTAAGCCCTCATATAGTCAGAAATCATGCACTGCTGATAAAACTTCAGCTTTAGCAGGAAAGCATGCGGTCTCCCCAGGCTGCAAGGTGGTGATTTCACGGAGAGGCAGAGTTCAAGTTAATTATAAAACAATATGCAGCAACAATTCAATAATTCTTAAGAAGCACCTGGAATGTTCCAAAAACTTCTTATAAGTTATGATCTCTTGGGTGTTTGTTCATTTATTTATTTTGTATTCACCAGTCCCGTCAGCTGTAGAGACGCGGACCATGACCTACACCTGGCAATTATACATGTCGTTCGGTTCCCGAACATTGTAAATGATGTCATTATCCTTTGATGATTAATGTAATAGATGCCAATTTAAAGTAGTAATTTTCACTCCGAATCCCCGTCTGGTTGGCCACATGTTGTGTGCTGTCTTTCCGCTAAAATCTTCTGTGTGATAGGAAAATTTCCTTGTGCTAATAAAACTGTCAATCAAACGTGAAAATGACAAGGTCAGTGGGTAAAAATAGAAGCCGACACCCTGTTGTATTTTAGGTCTTCGAAAGGGAAAAGTTTGAGACAAAGCCATCAAACATTTTGCAATATAGGTATATTTGTATACCTGCGTGTTTTAAATCTTATTTTACAGCAATGGAAAGGTACAATTAGATTTCAGTCTAATTTGTCCACCTGCATGGTTTCTCGATCGTCATTTTGAATACACCATGCGCATGCATATCGAAAGTCCGCATCTTTGGTCTTAATATTTTACTTTCACTGTGTCACCGTCACTATATATATACGCTATAGCTTCTAATTTAAGATTGGCGAATGCATTTTATTCATTTTCTTGCATGTATCATGACTGAGACTGACTCCGCCGTATGACTTTAAAGGATTATCATGACCACGACACATTTTCCATATTTAATCACTAGGCCATGCATGCAAGCGTTGACTGCATGGGTTTTGAGAGCGATATCAATATAAAGCGGCGTTTATACCGGGTGCACGTACGGTATATGCGATATATATGCAGTCTGTGGTATACGTTATGTATTTTTTATGAATATAGGCGGCGAATGAACCCGATTTGGGAAACTTTCATGGATGAAATATAAAAAGGAGTTATAAGTTCTGGTATTAGTGATCAGATTTTATGTTTAAAAGGTACAAACATTTATAACTATTCCTTACAACAATGAATAGCCTGTTATAGGCAAACGTATTACAAAAAAAATTATTTACTTCAATTCATAATATAATAGGTTATATTTTTAAAATTTAGTTTGCTATGTGCCATATATATTTAAGGATGTTTTGCAGCTCCGCCCAAAATCTGTTTCACTGGCAGTGACAACTATACTGGTGTTTTTTTCATTCACTAATGAAAATTATATTACGCACATAGGCCTATATATATATACACACACACAAAAGCGCGCACACGTGCACGTACACATGTAGCCTATACATATACAGGAAGTACTACACATAAAAATTTTTAAAATCTGTTCAGTATGTGATAAAACCGTAATAATACATATTTGTTCAAGCGTATAAGTCACTTACTGTCATGTTTTACATATTCAAGGATCTGGGTGTATAGGCGTACAGTTCCACGTACGTCGTAAAATAATTACTTCAATATTTCATGGAGTATAAAGTTATCTTTATATTTTACACTGGAAAATTAACTATATCCATATAATGTCTGGCTGTTTCTAATTTAAGACGGTATTAATTTTATTTTCAATCCAAAAAGCCTCTTAGAATGATTGACAGTTCTTGTGCACGGCCGATTGTGCACGATTACGATTGTACATAGAATGTTTGGCACAGAAATGATCACTAGTAAACAATCAGACATCACATATATATACGACATGATATATGACAGTATCTTCGATTTTTAGTTAAGAAAATATGTTAATATTTAAAATAAATACTCATTTTATTACATGATATCGGTTAAAAATGGTTTTCCAGTGCCAGTACATGACACAGTAAGGAGGTCACGCAGATCACGTGCGTGGTGTCTGTCAGACGCGTCAGTCAGTCGGACGGCGATCATTGGTCACAAGTTAAACCAATAAAAAAGGGGATAATATATGATCTTGGAAATGTTTAACGGAAGTTAAATCTGTAAACACACTGCACTTGATTTTGTCACCAGGATTGATTGCCAACATTTGGTAATTTACCGATTTCTGATGAATTTAGCGTAGGTATCTGATTTTACTCTCGCAGCCGACATGTTACCAGGGCCCACGTAACAAGGCCACGTGAGTGAAAGTCAATCATTTTTATATTTTTCCAACAAGTCTGCCTTTGCGCCAGTTTGGATCTTGGTCACATGTTAGAACAACACTTGACGTTTTTCTCTTTCATTTAAGTACAAATATGATGGATGACAATAAACATTTCACCCCCAAAACTTGCCCCAATTACGGGTATGTAATATGGGCTTTAGCGCGCCCGGGCGGGCGCCTTTGAACTCCAGGCCCGTGACAAACGCGCGCCCTGGCGGGCGTTATTGGAGTTTAAAGCCTTAAACAGTAAAATATCTTCAGCGTTGTCAACCAACATACACATTATCTTGGAAGGATATGATACAACAGGTCTTACCATACATGCTTGCTAATTCCCAGTGATATACACCAGTGTTATATTTCAGTGACATTTAGTGGACTTAAAATAGCTGACTAATGTGAACTGATTTGCATATTCAGTTTAATTGCACCACGGTGGTACGCCAAAAAGAGGATCATCTTAATCTACCTGTACCAGATAATTCTCACAGTACCCTTTTACCCATTTTCAAGCCTGCATGCACATCCATACTTTCTGTATGGTTTCATATGTCATAGTGAAATCCCTCTTTCAGATGACTATATATATATATGTGCTTTCTTCACATATTTTCTAATACACAAGTACAAATATTATTATGATAAGTGCCCATGTAGGAAGTAAATACTTTAAATTTATTTTGCCTGTTTCAGTTTTTCATTTCGTTTGGTGTAATTGCAGCACTAGATACATGGCTCTTTTGGAATAAAAAAGCTTCTCTTTGCAAAACGAACATAGGTATTATTCATTTCCATGATTTGTATTCAGCTACATATATATGTATTGGTACCTAGCAAATGAAGAAATAATTTACTTTTTTTTTTTAGAAAATACATGCAAGGCTGGTGAACATGCTTTTGGTGGATATTGCTATATGATTTTTACAACACCAAAGGCATACCTGGATGCCAGGTACCATTGTCAGACAATCAACAGTTTCCTTCTGACGTTGAACACACAGTCAGAGTCTGACTTCATCTGTACAATAGTACCAAACACTAAAATATGGCTTGGTATGTATATTGCCCTAAATCTTTTATAGTACACAGGTGCATTACTATATATACTGTGACAGTGTAAGAACCTCAGTCCACATGTTTTTTTCCCCCCTAATTACATTGATAATAGGTAATTAAGGCCAACAAAATAAAAAGGTATGGTTCTCAGGTACTTTTTTCAGAAATCTTTGCGGGTGGGCAGTATTTTATTTTTTACCTTTTTTGTATGTTTCAATAAAAATATAATATGATTGGGAAAGGCATGACAAATACAAGGGTTTTTATGGTAAACAGGTAAAAGCACTACATGACAAAGGAAATTGTATAAAAATTGTATTATTTTATCTTCTTGAAAGGGGTTAAAATCAAAATAAAAATATTTGATGTGGGGGTAAAATTGACGCGGGTGGTGCCTAAGAACCATACCTTTTATTTTTTATGGCCTAAGCTCAACGCTTTTTGTTTCAAAGGTAGAGCAGGGAAAATATGAGACATCATAATGGAACATCTACTGTATTTAGGAAGAAATTTGCTTAGTCTCTGTCCATCACATGAATGTCACTGCACAAAATAGAAGGTTCACTTACTGAATTAGAACTTTGTGTGTGATCATTTTTCAATCTTGTCTCAATAAAATGCCAATAAGTTGTCCTATTTTCATGCAAAACCCCATAAAGAATATATCATTTTAAACCTTCTAAAATTATCTAGCTGATGAAATATAATTTGTTTTCCTATCTCATCAATGACATTTGATTTTTTAAATCTCGATAAAAAACAATTTTTTTGTACAAAATAAGTCATTCTCAACATGTCTTAGCTGGTACATAGCAAATTTTCAGTAGGCCTATGTAAAAAACAAGAAAATATCTCCAGGCAGTTTTTTTCGTATACACCCGTCTATGACGAGACATATTATGGTATACCCACCATCCGTCCGTCTGCATCCTTGTGGGGACATCATCAGCATAAATTTTATATGCAAAAGACTAAGGTGATTTTTTAACACTGAATAATTGATTAAATGTGGTAAGTTTTCTCAACAGAGTTAGTGGAGATGTTGACACTGATGTTGTATTTCTTATTTGAATACACTGAATATTTCTTACAGGACTGAACCACTTTGGAGTATGGATAGATGATACACCAATGTCTTACTACAAGCCACAGGAGAATACATGGCCTGTGACAGGGAGCTTTGACTGTGTGGTGCTGAACCCAGATAACTCGGGTCTCTGGGAACGCCATGCATGCACAGAGACATTTCCTTATGTATGTAAAAGTACAAAGGGTGAGTCTCTAGGGTTTCAATAGACAGCAAGAAATATTAAAGAAAAATGCATGGTAACACCTTGGTAATATTTATAACCTCTGGACACTGATTGTGTCCTCACAGACCAGAGATAACGTATTTTGTATGTAATGGGTGAAAAAAGAAATATCGCAGAATGTGGATTCAAACCCGCAACCTGTTACACACGTCAGACATTCTACCCACTTTACTAATAAAGTAAGCTTCACTAGCAAGGCCAGAAGGAACTATGTTGTGTGCATTGTGACATGTATATGTATACTTGTGAGATCAGTTAGGTATAACGACTGCCTCTGTTTTGTTAAAGTGACCAGCTTTGATTTCCATGAAGCTGGCCAGGTTAACATATAGCTTTAAGATTATACTTGTAGAATACCAAAAATATAGTAAAAGTAGGCCAGACAATTTATTATTTCATTCAGTATGAAGCAAACTATTAAATGAGAATGTTTTCACAAATGCTTACTCTATGGACATGTCCCAGCCTGTAACTTTTTTATGGGCACTGTCTTGTTCATGAAGGCACTTTCAACCCATATGTGCAGACCTGCAACCCAGTAATAACAACATATTATATGTTTAATGTGATTATCAGACCTAGGATCATTTCTTAATTGATTTAGAAATGAAGGAACAATTGTATGAATTGGAGTTGAATTGGAATTGAAGCTTTAAGTTAAAAGATGGATTTGATTGATACACAATACACTTATTGTTCTAGCTATCAAACTTTTCAAAGTTTTGCTCAATTGAAGTTGCTCATCATCTTGTCTTGGAGTACTTCACTTTGCAGAACAACCATATACATTGTGTGGCTAATATCAAGCAGATAGCTCTAAATGTGTCATTAAGTGCATGATGGGTAGCTAAGCTGCTGCTTAATCCCTGTGACCAAACATCAGCACACACTCCAGTGATAGGCCTTCTCTTGAAAGAGTTGCAATTTTTACTTATAACATTAATTGAGTAAATTAAAATGATTTGTATTGAATTGGAATTTTTTATCCAAACACATTGAATTAATTGGAATTTGTCAAAAATACGTTCTTGAATTTGGATAGAAATTGGAATCTGAAAAACCTGAATTTAGCCCAGGTCTGATGATTACCTTCATCCTTGTTCAGAAACTAAGATTCTGAAGATTTTGTCATTCTTGAGGGAAAAAGTCATCAAACTGTCTTATGGATCTTTATCTGACTTTGATGCATAAGGATCAAGCTAATTGCTTTCTGTTTCATTTCAGCCACCCGAGAAGGAATATTTGCATTCCCAACAATAGCTGATCCTGCGAGTAAGTTCTCTGACTATTTTTTTATCAAGTTAATGGTAATATGACCAGGTTCCATTCTGCAGCTATCACTGGGTGTTTTAGAATCCATGTTATCTGTAGTACATGTAGAATGATTGCCAAGATATTCATCACAATTTAAAATATGCATTAAAATACAGTAAAACCGGAAAAAAAGTAGGATAGGCTTAAGTAATATAATAAATAATTCAGGAATTAAGCAACCTGTGACAAATATACAACCTGTATATGAATGATAAGTAAATCAAAATATTTTGCAAAGTGAAAGGTGAAAACAAAATAGGCAAAGATGATAGTTAGACTCCCTTCTTCTTAGTTAACTCCCTTCAGCACTAAATTTTGCTGAACAAATATGTGCTTCATTTTTGCATATATGTCCCTGTCAGCCTGCAAAGTTTGAACAAATTAGCCAACCACTTACCAGGAAGTGTCAATAACATTATTATAGTGGGAAAAGATTTCACCACTGTGGTCCATTTTGGGTTTGAAATCGGTACAAAAACTTTGCTTTATATACAATTTTCAATGTCCATGCATTAGCAAGATCAGTCTGTGATATGCACATACATTGTCACTTGTTTTCTTTTCACTCTGTAATATTCTCACTTCATGTCTGGTCTTACCATCAGATATAGAGAAAGGCTGTGCATCATGGCCCATGGATCACCTTTTAAAATAAGTGTAGGTTAATTCTCACAGATTAGTAGACAAACAGAGAGTGACATAGATGTAATCATACTTAGCTCAATTCCTGTGAAATATGCATTTAGGGAAGAATGTTCTATATTATCCATTCTATCCATTATATTCTGATATATTATTCTATTTATTGCACTGTTCTGTTTTTGCACCTGGTATATACTTATAAAGTTTCTCTCTCATATTTTTCAGTTACTACCACTGCTGGTAAGCATTTGCAACACAGAGAGAGGGCACATTGATGTATGATGTGATGTTGTCTCTGTTTCTACTATATATATTTCAGTGTTATGCTATCATATGGATAACACAGTTGTAATAGTGATGACGAATAGTGATTGCACAATTAAGATTGTGTCAATAAATAAATGTGTAAAACCTCCGAAGTCAGTCATGTATCCATTATAATTACAACTGTAGTCTTTCATCTGTTTACAGACAGGGTGTTACATGCACTTATTTTGTATGTGTTCCATTATTCACAGCATGCAGTTCTCTTATGATATTAATATAAGGAATTTTGCCAAATTGAGATCATACTCAACTAGAAATCTGATATATTCTGCCCATATTCCCAGTTTCTTTCCTGCCTAAGTCACTGTACATTTGTAAAAATTTCTTTATGGTGTTCCTGAATCCTGATCATGTGGCAGATGTACACCAAAATCTAATTGATTCTTCCTTGGCCAATTCCTGAAATGCCCTGAAAATTCCATGAGATTCTGCTCATGATTGTGAGAGTTATATTTTGAATAACAACATAGACACACAATTACTAGGATGAACAGCTACCCCCCTGGCAGAGGTAACAAGATTAAAAAACAGGCTTTAACATAGCAAGTTGCAGTTTTGTTTTAAGTATTGGTGAGCAGTGCCATGATTGACACAAGCCAAGCAAACCTCATGGCTTGCATTACGTTTCATTGGGCTATAATTGATTTGTCCCATATGCTACGCCTCCTGGTTGAAGTTCACGTATGTCACTTTTTGTCAAGCACCGCATATTCTCTGAGAATGTCATACTTGACTTTTTGTTTGCTTGGGAACCAGGAAAGTGGAGTTACTTTGCTAATGAGAATAAATCAGTTCTTTGCCTTGTTTTAAAAGCCGCATGTAACCTGACTTGCATGGTCACTTAGTATCCATGACCCTGTGCATGTGATGCAAGCAAATTTAAATGTTCAGTTATAACAAAGGAAAATTTGCTGCATTTTGGACAATATTACTTACATTAAATGAATACTTGATTTATTCATTTTGTTAATTTAGTAAGTTTTAATTTTAAAGCTTTAATTTGTTATTTATATGCTTAACATTTTTACTGTTTACAGATGTCAGTATAAATGTCTATAGGAATAAATGTCTGATTTATTGATTCACAACAGCTCCAATAGGTAAGTTAATATCTTTAAATATCTCCAGAGATGTTACTTTTTTGTTTCAGTTGTATTTTCACAATGCTGAGCATGAACGAATGCACATGCAAACAAATACCACTTTTAAACAGGAAGTCATTCAAATGATATACTTTAATTGTTAACTGTTTGCTGCATCTAATAAAATTATTAAATAATATAAGAATTAATATTCTTATATTGTAATATAATGTAGTGATATATTAAGTAATGAGTTATACTAGCTAGAGTTTGAATGATTATATCATGTCTGGTTCCTCTCTTGATAATATGATTACTATAAAAATGCCAGATGCATTATATTTATAATATGCAAACAAAGGAAAATAGTGCCTGTGTCATAATGTTGTAAATCGGATGATATATAATTACTCTAGAAGTGTCCGTGCACTTAAGCATAAATAGACCAGTTGTCCCAAATGTTATGTAGATAAGAAGCATGTGCAAGTCAGTAAAAAAATGTGAGCTCCTGCTGTAGATCAGCTGTAGCAAACAGATTATAGGTTTTTTTTTTCAAGTTTTTACATTTATTCATTTTTCTTCATTGCTCAAGTTCTTTATTCATTAATTGTCTAATAGTTTCTCATTGTGATGAGTAAAATTTAATCATCTGCTGCTCAAATGCCACTCTCACACAGGATTAGAATATCTATTGCCTATCAGTGTGCGTATGAAATATATTTCTGAAGAAAGAGTGAAAGCATTTATGGACACTGAATCCTCTGAAATCCTCTTTCTCATTTCAGATTACCTAGATTTGTATAGTTCAATGAAATAGTTCATGTTATTAGATGAGTTTGTGCTTCAGATCACCTTATCCCAATAAGAGCTTTTTCCTCTCACTGTGAAACCAATCATTGTCTGTTTTGCAATATCTCACATTGCAGTATAAAGTTTTAAATAAATGACAGTTTTTTAATGAACATGTATAGATTTTTAATATAGTATTGTGGATATTTGAACACAGTTCTGCTTTTAAATGACTGTAATTTTATTTTAATTCGCCAACTTATTGTTTTAATATTTGTTTACAGTCTGTCCCTGCCATCAGAAGAACATAGCTGGAGTGTGTGTGAATAGAAATTATACTGTCCCTACAAATCTCAGGTAATGTAACAATCCCATTAGAATACAAGCAGTGATATAGTCGAGGCCACATCGTCTGAGTCAGAGTGCAAATCTGAGTCCAGGCTACTTAAGTCTAGGTTTGACTCTTTAAGGTTTAATCCAAGTCCACCTTTGAGTAGGAGTCCATTAGAAACCTATTCCAATTCTTAATCTGAGTCCAGTAAATATCTCTTTTTTAACAGAAATTTTAACAATACATTTGAGATTATAATATGTATTTGAATGTTAATTGCTTTTTACTTGAACATTTGCTGACATTTAGCTTCCAGTGTTGATTTAGTTCAATTAAATTGGTAAAGTAGAAGTTGAATTGGTATATAGTCTTTTTTTGTAGGCCTTATATTCTGGTAGTTCTTGCATGTAAATATAAGTCTTTATAGTCTGTCACATAACATTTTCATACTAACAAGGCTAAAATGAATTTATTTTTCTTTTCTGTGAATCTTTCTTACTGACCATGGTATTACAAACTATGTTCAGACTATTGATAAAATTGTTAAAAAATTATAAGCTTATGGTTGCATTCTTTTACACAAGTCATATTTTAAAAGTAATGTTCTACTTGCTCAGCAGATAATTAATATAAATAAGTTTTAAGTTGAAATATATCCCACCATCATTAAAAATTGTCTTAGTAAGGAGTACATGAGTCCAAGCAGGGAATAGTCAAGCTTCAGTTTTAAATTACCAAAATGGCTAAAAGGTCTGTCACAGTTGGAATAAATTGTCATAACAAGGCTGAAACTTAATATAATTCCAGTCCTTGAGCTAAACGTGATAGAGAGCAAGATTATTCCAAAGATTTCCCCTGTGCCCATTCAGATTATCCCCCTTGGCATGTCATAACTTAACTGTTAGGGTATTTCCTAAAGATTTCCCTTATTTTAATTAATATTTAGCCCTTTGGCATGTCATAAATTAACTTACTAAATGACATATATAACCATCCCATAAGATGCAGGCTTACCCTCCCTCAGGTGACTTTTCTTCTGCCAAGCCTAGGCAGAAGCCACCTAATTTATGGCATTCCTTTTACCATGTGAAGGTACCAATCTGAGCCTGTGGTAGGGAGAGCCGAAAAAGTTCTGATTGACTTACCCAATTACTAATGATGGGGGGTTTGGCTGAGATATCTTACAATATGACAATAATAGCTCATGTTCAAATGCGTGATATGCTTGCAGTTGTACCTATAACTGTGTGGCAAAGCTGACTCTGGGAGCGACCATCACGTACCGTGTCACACAGACCTGCCCTGATTGTGATTGGTCACCAGTCTGGGGATACACCTGGTCCATGGCAAACAATTTCTGCACGCTCAGCTTTGATACACCTTGTGGTAAATCAGACAGCTCATGTCGCTTCAAAACCAAAGCAATCTCCACTGATGCAACATGCCACATTTCATTGGCAGGTAATGTGGGGCTTTCTCTTACATAAGCTGTAATATGTGCTCACTAGAATGGCATGCATAGGTAAACCAGTCATTGATACCATAAGCAGGGTTTCCGCGACCCTAAAATTTAGGCCGGTAAACGGACTCTTTCCCCCGCGAGGGTCATTAAAAATTCCCCCAGCCAAAGAGGCTGAGATAGCTTAATAATAACTCAAGCACGAGTGTCGTGCTGTCTTCATAATCTTCAAACTATGTATCAGATTTGCGCGCCCCTGTCGCCTGTTCGGTGCCACTCAGTCACTGTCCTGACAATGTCTGAAAAACTTTGAAAAGAATAGATCAGTAAAAAGATTCCTTATACATGTACAACATCTGCGCAAATAGTTTTTATGCTGTCTCGCCATTTAATTTTCTGGAGAAGGTAATCAGTTGTGTAACCATAGGTTGTGGACGTACGATGTCGGACGTACGATGTCGGCCCTGAACATGCGCTACCGGCCAAAGGTGTGATATTATAATTAATCGTTCGACAACCGTACATTCCGTCTCTGTAGTCAGTAAAAATGATAAACCTATCGATAATGGAAATTAAATTTGTGTTTTATTTGGTTGTGATGATATATTTTTCAAAATTTGAAGAAGGTGAATCATTTTCATCATGCAGTCGCTGTGGACATCGCTGCTTTGACATATTAACATACCGCGAGCCTTGCAGCGAGGTCACAATGCAAAGGGCTTTTGTCTTGACTTTACCGAACAAATTTCAAAAGGCCGGAGCGTAGTGAATGCGCTGTTCTATGTGCGAATATCCATGAGGGAATTCCCTATTGAAATAAAAACTTGTGGCAAATGCAGCCAATAGCGTCCGAGGAAGTTCTGAATAATTCAACTGAATGTCACACGTGCAGAAACAGGTTATGCTGGTCAATGATTGGGCCGTCTCGGACACGATCGCAATCAGGGATTTCGCAGAATCAAATGTTGGGCCTATAACAAGTAGGCCTAACACACTAAATTTCAAGGATATTGCACGAATTTTAAGTAAAAGCATGCGACAGCAATATATATTTTTTGCCATTTAACTTTGAGAAAAGCAGCCGGCCGTTGAATGCGTTGCAGCAGCCGACAAAACGCCGGCTGTAGTGCGGGCCCATCGTGAACACCCGGTCAGCGGAGATCACGTGGTAAGCACCAGGCGCGGGTAATCTGGGAGCGCGGGAAACCGTTAGTCCCTGGAGGGGTATGTTGAATTGGTCAATAGCTTGGGGATACACAGGAAGCGTGCACGATATAATAAAAACAAACAATGTGGACATCGCTTGGGCAGAACAGGCCCTATATTTATTATATTTATCTTCGTCAATTCGGTTTGCGCAAGTTTCCAAAACAGATGTTTAGGCGAATCCTTTCCAAGGAATAGTTAAGTAAAAGGCCAGTTTGTGGGCCCACATATGTCAGGGAGACACGACTTGTACGTGCATGCTGCATCACATGAAGGCCTAACGAATATTTTACTGTTTTACTGGTATATTTTTACGCCTTCCATGGGCGTGATACTAAGCTGAAAAAGAACATCAGAAACGTTGTTTTCAACCTTGATTTTGTAAAATTTCCACACCGTGGGAGGGCTCCCCCCCTGGGGCCCACGCTAGTTTCACTCCCTGTCACAAAGTAAAAACGGACACACTTTTTCAACCCTGGCGGAAACCCTGCATAAGATACCACTTAATGGCATATACAGGTATTATTAGGTTATTACTCTGTATAATTTCATTATGGAACATTATCTGATCATTGTCTTACTTCACCAAAGAGAGATTTCTGCTGCAGCTGATTATATGCCATCAGACATAATGGTTTGTTTACTTGTAATGTCAGAGATGTTTTACCACCTGGAATCATAGAAAAAGGTACACCCATGTATAAACAGAGCAAGAACTCTCTTGGCCTTTAAGGTTTGATGCCATTCTGGTGAAAGGCTCTGGCCTGTAACTCAGATCATAAAAGTTTATAAAGATCCATATTCTGTTACATCTGTAAGTACCTTCTTAAGTGCATAATCTTGCAATGGGCTTACCATAATAAGACTTCAAAGCTGTAAGGCTGTCCACATTATCCATATTTTGCAAGACATACGCCTTATAGGCTTATAAAATTACTCAGAAAGAAATCTGTTTCTTAGTTTGATGTTTTAGATGGATTTTATAAATTATAAATTAAATGAAGCCCAGTTGACTTATAAGCATTATTTCTGTGACCTGGTTCAGCAGTTTAAGATGCTTATAATGAACACTTGACCTCCATACCTCTAGTGATGGGAATCAGTTGTAATGTTGTGGTTGATCATAATAATAATAATAATATATAGTATTTATATAATGCAAATTCTCCGATGGTCAGACTCACAGCGCAGTCCACACACACACACACACATACCAACATAACATTTCATGGAAATATACTCCCTGTGCCTGACGCAAGAAAAAAATGATGCATATTAATTACCAAAAGCTTGCCGAAAGAGATAAGTTTTTCAATTACTGAGATTTAAATGATACAAGAGTTTGAAATTTTCTTAGTGTAATGGGAAGTGAATTCATTAATACAAATTGGTTTACATGTACTAAATGAAAATCGGATTTAATCTGTTATATAAGAATATGAATTGTTTTTACCATAAAAAGTCCTGTACATTTGTTTCAAATGATTTACAGCCCTACATTTGCCATTAATATATGTAAATATTCTGTAACATATATTTATATGTGTTTGTTGTAACTTTTGGTATAAAGTTGTTTGTAAAACAGACTTTTCTAGAGTTTGTGCACATGAATTAAATGAAAGCATAGATTTCCTTATCACAAAGCCTATGTTATTTGCAAAACTTTACTACTGATTATGGCACTGCAAGATTGTTGATCAGATCATTTGGCACCAACTGACCAATCATCAATTGTAATCAATCATCGGCCCCATCACAGCATACACCAGTACACTGCTTCAGCAGTTAGATGTTCTGACCACTTACATATCCCACAGTAAACTGGTTCAGCAAGTATAATACTCTGACCATTTGACCACCATATCCAACAGTAGACTGGTTGAGCAAGTATAATGCTCTGACCATTTGACCACCATATCCCACAGTGCACTGGTTCAGTAAGTATAATGCTCTGACCATTTGACCACCATATCCCACAGTACACAGTGACTGGTTATGCAAGCATAATGCTCTGACCATTTGACCACCATATCCCACAGTACACTGGTTATGCAAGTATAATGCTCTGACCATTTGACCACCATATCCCACAGTACACTGGTTATGCAAGTATAATGCTCTGACCATTTGACCACCATATCCTTCAATACAATGGTTCAGCAGTTAGAAGCTAAGTATGGCAGATTGTTGGAATGTATTTGTTTAATTGCAGTGGTAGACCAGTACTGCCCATACTTCAAAAGCAAAGCCAGTGTGTCCCTGCCGGCCAATAATCCACCCTCCCTGGGGACCTGCCAGGTTTCACCATCAGAGGGCACTGCTTTAACCACACCATTTTCCTTCTCCTGTAGTGGTTACATGGATGAGGATATGCCGGTCACATTTTCTTGTTATGTATACCATGATGAGGGAGTAGAAGGTGAGTTAACATTACTTTTTTAAAACCTCACTAGTTTGCATACCTCCGGAGGCAGCAGATATGTTCAGTTCATGGAGAACTTAAGTTGAACACCCCCCCCCCCCCCACACACACAGGGGGGGGGGGGGGACAGGTAATATATGCATGTTAAGTCTTTGTGAGACTAGAGTGGAACATCTGAAATTCACACGCCATGGGGGGACTGTGAAAGGTAATATTTTCAGTAATTATGGGGACTGCAGTAGAACGTCCAGCTTTAAATCACACACCTTAGTAGGGATATGACAAGTTGAGACTTCCCCCACAGATAAAATAACAAAGCAAAATTTGTTTTAAATCACCAAGATGGCCAACAGTCTGTCTGCATTTTGAATGGTTGTTAAACTGAACCATTCTGTACAACCGGTCCTCGGGTTAAATGTGATAATTAAAGAGCTAGACAACTTCAACCAGTGCTTTCAAAGGTTTTCCCTTATGTTGATTAATGTTTAACTCCTAAGCAAGTCATAGTCAAAGATGACTTGACTAAGTCTAATATTATGTAAAGAAGGCATATCTGCCAGTTTATTATATACTTTGCCAATGGCTGGCCAAACATCTCATTCAGGCACCAGAGACCAATTGAAGTATCTTGCATTCTACTTAAATGTCCTGGAGCCGGAAATGGATCCCATGGGCTGACTCCTTGGGGCAGCTCATCGTAGAAAGAGGGAGGAATAGTAGGTTAGTCTACTATAGTGAAAGAGTGGTGGGTAGCTGTGATGTCTTACAATAATATGTTTAATTAATATATTGGACTACAATAGAACATCTTTAATTCACATACATTAGGGGGACCGGGACTTAGGTTTTGTATGTATTAACTCTGCATTTGTTATAAGATTGCAGCACTTGTGTAACGTTTCATTACATTTTAGGTACATTGTTGTACCAAGGATATGCAGCAACTATGCCAGGTCGCTTGCTTAAGCAAGGATCGAAGGAAACTGGCTACTTGGTTACTCTAAAAATAGTAGCCATGGACAGATTTGGTGCCACTACATCTAAGTCTTTCACAGTCAAGGTAAAGAAATAATACTTAGCATACATTATTTTTTCAATAACAATAGGTATAATATTAGTATGCCCACATTTATAAGGAAAAGGTCACCTTAAAGCCCAAAACAGACCAACGCGCGCGTCAAGCGTCACGCGTGCGCCACGTGACAAATACAAAACACACTAACGCGGCTACAACGTGCACGACACGCGTCAGATTGGAAGGTATTAACCAAGCACCTATTGTATTTTTTTGTTATCTTTGTTAAAATAGTAATTTCGATAATCAGCGTTGGATTTCTTGTATACAAATATATATCTTTTGTGGCCTGTTCTAAATATGACAGAACTCAGTCACTATTCTGATCGATATTTATATGTTAGTGTTGCTGTGTTTCATGTTTTCTATCCAGATACAAATCAATAATTATAGTTTTGTGAATTATAACAAACGTTTCACCCACAGTTTTATATAGAATTTGAGTGCTGGGGAGGGCAACCCTCTATTTAGTTATGTCATTATCAGGAATCCCCACACAGCTACTGCGCGTCACGAGTCAAAAATCGCTCCAGGAGCGATAGCTGACTCTTGACGCGTGCGTGACACGCGTGTTAGTCTGTTTTGTCATTGATAAATAGAGTGGAGTGATTTTTCCAGATTTGACGCTTGGCGCTTGGTCATATGTGCGTTAGTGTGTTTTGGGCTTTAGTGTTCTGTTGAGGTCCAGTAATCTGCTATGTTTACATTTCAGTATCCGGTCTGTCAGTTTCACTGAGCTTTTTGTCCAGACATGGTTATGGTTCTTATTGCAGTGATAAATTAATACTACTATGATTCACAGATAAGTTCATGTTAACCATGGTTCATAATCCCACCTTCTTCTCTGCCCTTATGGCTCAAGTCACTGCCAATTTAACTCTCTCTGATAATAGATTCCTGCCTTTAGACTGTCCTTGGACTATCTGAATGTTGTGTTTCTTTATTCTTATCAAACTCTGACTGTTTTAGAGGGTGTGTATAGTGCTGTGATTGTGTTTATTATACAAATTAACATACAGGAGCCTTATTTTCGTGATGCTATACTTCAATATGATGAGATGCGGTGCTTGTCTTTTTTATATATGATCACACAATGTCCTTATTATAAGTCAACCTTTCCAAATGTGCAAATACTGTTTAATTTATATATGATCAGACAAGGTCCTAATTGCAGTGGTTGTGATTGTGAACTTTTGAAATGATATGACGTTCCTCAGTGTTATGTTATTATACCTTGTATATTTGATAAGATTTCCCTTTAACCCTGTTGCTTTGATGCTGTCAACTGTAGGTGATGCCATTAATTGCAAGCAGTAACAAAACATCCAGCAATGACCTGGCGACATTACAGGTACTTGAGAACCTCATCAGTACAGATAACTCATCATCTAATTCCAGTAACATGGCATCACTCATTGAGGCTGGAGATACAGATGGTGAGCTCTGATGAAGCAAAGAGTACCAGCAGGGTTTTAAATTAGGTTTGAGAACTAGTTAAGCCCAAAATATTCAAAAGCTTCTCTAGAAGACAAGTATTCCTTTAAATTTATTTGGTTGTTTATTGTATCCCCAGACAAAGTCGGGATACTATGGTTTATGCAGAGTCGCACTACTGCCGCTGCAGAGATTTCATCTATATTTGGTGAAAAATATTGTTTCTCAAGTTGATAGATGGAAGAAACCATGGTAGCTTGCCAAGTGTCGATATATGCTGCTGAAGATTGGGGCCTATTCTTAAAGGGGGGGGGGGGGGGGGGGGGGGATTAATTGTCTTGGGACCTGCAGTGCCAAGAAATTTCTAGTTCATTTACTCTTTCACAAAGTTAAGACACAGATTAAATCATTAATTGGCCAGCTTATACCAGTTTTAGTTCACTTCATGTTCTAGAAAATAAACAACAGTTGTTACATGCAAAATTAGTTTGTAGAATTTTTCATATACTTTTGATTATCACCAAAGGTTATCCTTTCATTATACATTTCATTAATAATAATATATCAAAGGAGTTTTGAGACAAACAATTTTTAGCTAAGCTGTTTGAAAGTCGTTCTTGTTCAAATCATTTTGACAATGGTGCCGGGGCTGGATAATGAAAAATGCCCAATTAGGACTTAAAAATATAATGCAGGGAAATCCCTTTCTCAAGGAATATGCCAGTTTGCACCAAATGCAGGATTATCAAATATCAGATTAAAAGGGTCGACTGTAGTTTGACTTGTTACTATATAGGAACCATCATTTTGACAATGGTGCCGGGGCTGGATAATGAAAAATGCCCAATTAGGACTTAAAAATATAATGGAGGGAAATCCCTTTCTCAAGGAATATGCCAGTTTTCACCAAATGCAGGATTATCAAATATCAGATTAAAAGGGTCGACTGTAGTTTGACTTGTTACTATATAGGAACCTGTAATGAAATGTGAACCCTGATATGAGTGAATCATCTGGTACAGGTGCTGTGGCGCTGGTGTCTGTTGTTGGGACAATGCTGAACTCGGTTCCAGCTGCAGAGGAGGAGGCAGCAGAAAAAAGAACACAGGTTGGCTTTATTATAACCATGGCTGATTAATTCTCCATGGTAGCCTAGGAATTGTCACTAGTGAAATATAACATGAGATATTTAGCTCAGCTGGTTTCATTCAGGATGGCTCGAACTATATGGTTGGCTTTTTATAATGTGTTTTCTGTCCCATGGGAGGGGGAAGCATAGCATATTTAGTCTTAAAGGTAGCACCAGGGTCATCTGCGTCATTTCTTATGAACGCAATAACTTTTGAACCGGTAGAATTTTTTTGCATGAAATTACTTATTTAATTGTTTGTATCAATATCTTGAACAAGTTTGAAAACCTGTGACCTTGATTTTCATCTTCAAGGACTGGCAAGTCAAAATAAAAAAAAAAGTTTTTTTCTCAAATTTGATACACAAATTGTTTCAACCAAGATCTTGTATAAGATAAAAAACTGATAACCTTGACCTGTATCTTCAAGGTCATATCAGCAGAACTATATCTCATTGTTAGTTGAAAAACTTGTGACCATGACTTTAATCTCCAGGGTCAAATCAGCCAAATTGAGAGTTTTTGTGAATTTTCGAACCACTCAGTAGTTTTTTGAGAAATATAAGTCATGAATTGTTTCTACTAAATCTTTGATAATTTTGAAAAATGGGCTACCTTTACCCTAATCTTCAAGCTATAATAATCTGAAATAAAAAATTGTTAGCCAACCCATATTTATTAAGTACTGCTAATTATTTTTTTCAGTTTGGCAGTACCGGGCACCAATGGTTTCAGCCTAAACCTCTGAAAAAATTGGAAAAAAATGGAGATCTTGACAATCATTTTTCTGATTCAAATCTTCACAATTTTAATGTTTAAAAAACATTAATCACATATCTTTAGATGTACTCTATATTTACTTTTACAGTTCTGTAGATATATATGATTTCTGTAGCCATCATAACTTTTATAGCAGTGCATATTTTTACCCTCAGATTTTGGGATTGGGGATGCCCAATAAGGGAAAGAAAATACATATATGGTATTGCCATTGCAAAACCAAACACATTCTAGTTTATCAACTCCCTAAAAGCTGGATACTAAATGTAACCATAAATGCAAGAAAATAAAAATTTGGCATGCAGTTAGATATAGGCAAGATCATTTTGGAAACCTGCTTATCTGATCATGTCCTCTACGGAGTGGAATCACTGGACATTCTACAGTGGGTGCTCTTCACACAATTCCTGAATCCTGATCATGAGCAGTTCTTCTCTAATGTTAAAATTATCAAAGATTTATTCATTTAATAAGCTGCTCATGCTGTGTTTATGCTCTGCTGTCGTCCGCTGCTTTGTAAAGCAAGATTTTCTGATTCTCCCACCATGGCTGGCAGTCAACAGAGCAAAGAATTTAAATCAGACCAATGAGAGCATGGTATTGCAATGTGCATCCAGCTCCAAATTTTAAATATGTGACACCCCGTCTCATTAGTCTGAGGATTGGCCAAGTGCTAGAACTTGTTAATTAGTTGATGGCTCAATCTACATATTGCTACTATTGGGGACCGAAAGTTTTTGGCTTTTGATTTGGATGTTTGTTTAAATTAAATCTATGTATACATGCCTCACAAGTAAGGTTTAGGTGCAGGCATTCAAAAGTGGAACCAGAGATTATTTCAAAAGGCACCACTTTTAAAACCCAGCTCCCCAAAACTCAGTGACCAGTCGGTTGGGGGGGGGGGGGGTCCTTCACATTTCCATAAGCTGGGTCATACCATCTAGTCACTTATGGAATTAATTATTAATTTATGATGATACATATATGCGACTAATTTATAATTTATTTTGAACACGTTTTTTCTGCAGCTGCGGAAAGACCTGATTACCACTGTGTCCAAACTGGCTTTGGAGGATGACCTGGTTAAGATAAAAACCCGGGCAATAGCTCTTAGGGTAGCCACCAGTAACACAAGTGAAATTACAACAACTGCTCAGGTAATTGTTTTTATCCCACCTTGAAAAAAATGGTATCCTGATGTTTAAGTGATAGTCAAATTTCAGTCTGTGATGTTTGCATTTATATTCAGGACCATTGTGTGATGGTCAAGCTTTGGAAATAAATTATTCCATTTATGGGCATTTCACAGTATTTTTTTGTCAAGGACGGGACAGACATGGACAGTTTTGGGTTCATGGTTTAAAACTGACTGGCAAGTAACTTCATGAATAAGGACTAACAGAGGTAAATTACCCAAATGACTTCTGCTAAAGTGTCAGACATCAGCTTACCTGCATCACTTGGTAATTATATCTTTCTAATTAAGTGTCATGGATGGGACACCGTTTCAACATACATTTAAGGTTATGTGTTGTAACAAAGAATTCATGCTCATCTAACAAAGTTTAATTGTCCTCCTCATTCGTAGCCTTAAAGGTCAGTTTTTAGCTCAGCTGACTATAAATCATCTGAGCTATAGTCGTGGTCCATTGTCCGTCCGTCTGTCTGTCCGTCCGTAGATGTAGCACGTTTTGAAACCGTAAGACCTAGGAATCCAAAATTCGGCATAATGTTAGATGTCCCCAAGATCTCCTACCAAGCCGAAAACTGGGTCTTTGCAACTTTGTTCCTTTAAAATTAAGGAAAAACCTCAATTTTTTATTAAAAACCTATTTTCACACTTCAGGACTGCCTAATATCAAAACCACTCATCTGTTTTTCCTCATATTTACCATAAATCTTCCTCTATATGGTTCCTATGTACATGCCAGAAATTATGTCTGTATTATTTAATTTTAAAAAGTTCTGGGTCCAAACATAATGCATTTTGTAAAAAATCAGGAAAGATATTTGATCACTTAACACAAAAAATGTTAAAGCTATGGACTTTTTTTCCAGTAATATAACTTGAATTAATCAAAATTAAATTGTATACCCAAAATTAGATGAAAATCTTTTAAAATTTTTTAAAATATTAATAAAAATAAAAAATTGGTACCTTAAATTTTGCCCAACTTTGACCATGGCACGTTTTTTTCCTGTAAGTACTGTGGATTTAATTTTCACAGCATGTTTTTGTTAGCATTTCAACTGTTAACACCAAAAATTTGAAACCAGTTGATCAAAAACTGTAGATTTTAATCAAGTTTTCAAGCACCATGTAACATATTGTTTACATCAAGCTAGTGTTATGCAGTTTGCAAGAGCTCAGCTCCCCAGCTTCAGCTCTAAGTTCCTTAAAATCGGCATACAGTTAGATGTCTCCAAAATCCTCTACCATGCCAAGAATTTGGTCACTAGGACTTAATACCTTCCAGATATTAATGAAAAACTTCATTTTTCCATTAAAAGCCCATTGTTACACTTCAAGACTGCCTAATATCAAAACCACTGATCTGACTTTAATCATAAACAATATACATATTTTTCATTCTCTATGCACATGCCAGAATGATGTCAGTATTGCGTAATTGTTTTAAGTTATGGGCCCAAACATAATGCACTTTGTAAAAAATCAAGAAATATATTTACTCCCTTAACAAGGGCATTGCTGAAGCTAGAGATTTTTTTGTGAGGGATGTAACATAATTTAATCAAGATTCAATTGAATACCCAAAATTAGTTCTGAATTTTTCAAATTTTTTAAGTTATTAGTATAAATATAAAATTAGTACCTTAAATTTTGCCCAACTGTGACCATGGCACGTTTGTTTCCCGTGAGCACTGTTGATATAATTTTCATATCATGCACACATAAGGATTTCAGCTTTTTAGTTTAGAAAGCTGAGAGAAATTGGCCAAAAATTGTAGCTTTTATTAATGTTTTTTATGAGACCCTGTCAGACTTTGGCTCTCTCCAGCCCCTCTTGAGTCACCTGTATGTTGACCTTGTTGACCTTTCATCAAATTATGCACGCTTGAGGCGAGGCATACAGGAATCCAGGCAGCTTATGGCCAGCCACAGTTGATCCAGGTGTCCAACCCAACTCATCTAGTAGTTTTAACCAACAACATAACAATAAACAATAAATTAATAAATTTTTATTGGTTTTTAATAACAAATTAAAGAAAAATAGAAAAGGAATTTGTTAGTTTATAATAACAGGAAATTAACTTGCAGTTACTGATAATATAAGAATCTTCTATCGATGGGTAGAATGTCACATATTCCAAATAACACCATGCAGTCACCTATGGCATTTTTCAGTTAAATTTTAATGATAAAGAAGTAAATCATATTATTCATTACTAATCATTAGGGATCATATGAAGGAAATTAATGATAGACAAAGATGGAGTTGATAATATTAATCTAGATTCCTACTGTGTCTAGTGTGTACATTGATGTGAAATTAGTCAAAAATGATTTTTTTACAGTTATTTTTTAATATAAATAAAAGCCATAAAACCAGGTACTTATGATCATTATTTAAATCTGTGAATTTTGTTTATTCTGGATTCTCAACATCATTGTTTGGTGAAAACTGAATAAATACCAGACATGGTGCGAATGCTTTGTAATTGTATTTAAATACGAATATGATTATGTACTCCATTATAAAATTTCTTGCATAAAGAATGGGAATTCAGGTAAAAATGAAAGTATATGAATACTCGTGCAAATACTTTCAAAATGTATTCATGAATGCATTCATGAATATATTCTTTAATATTATTTTGATAATCATATATGATATATCAGTTATATTTCATTTTAAAAAATCAATATGATTCTCTTATTATTTTTAATAAAAATTATATCTGGGACAATATTTGTAATTTTTTTTAATAAATAGTTAAACTCTTATATTATATGTTCTGCTTATAAGTTATATGGCCAAGTCAAAATCTGTGTGATAATAGTAATCCATTTGTTAATAAAATAAATGAAATCAATCCTCTTCCCTGTCTCCAAAGGTACTATCAAAATCATACATAAGCTAAACAACAACAACTCATAATACAGCTTATATTTATTACCACACAAAACCAGCATGTGCCTCATTTCTAAATAATATTTTTTTATCATATATAACAGCTGAGCGTCGTGACCCATAGGTCCCTTGTTTAACAAATAAGGTGTAATTTCTATCAGATGGTTTCATTAATTGCTAATTATGTGCCATCACAGACAGAATAGAAATTTTGTCACGGATGGAACAGGTTTGACAAAGGATGTTGTCTAGTAATAAAAGTTCTTTTCAAGGAAAATTTCAAACAGTTGACATCATATCTTTCAATATTAATCTGAGATTTACTTATTCATTCACTTAATGAAGATAATTAGCCTAAATTAAATATATTCAACAGAATTAAATATATGATTCCTAAATATTGAATATCTTAGTCATGAAAACCACTTGTCAGTGGTACATGATAGTTAAATTGGAACCCAATTCTTTCATTTCTGAAGATTTAGATGGTGATTGACTTGAAATGGGAGCAAAACATGAAAAAAACTGTATAGCAGCTTCCATTTTAACAATGCTTCATTCTGGATGACTTAAGAAATATTTAGTCAGTCATGTCAGAAGACCATGCCCCTCTCCTGGCAGACTTTTAACACTTTTAGGAAAGGATGTGATCAGTTTCACACACATCTGAAATGATTACCATCACTGTACTGTAGGAAGAGAATAAGCAGATATATAGAATGTGTTTCTCATGTAAGGCAAACCAGTTTTATTGGATCTGGCCCTTTTTCTTATTCCATGTCAAAGCGTCTCCCATAGTATAATTATAGTTGGTATAATGGATCATAACTGAATGATTTAAATTTTATTTTAAGCTAGCTTAGAGAATCTGTTGATGCTTAAAATGATTCCCCAAAGTGTTTCACTCATGTTCATTCTCCTTTATGTTGGAGAAAGAGGTGTATTTTTCTCTGATGAATAAATGTCCAAGTTGTAGAATACTCTTACTTCATGTTGGATAAGTACTACTAAACCCACTTATGGTCATTTTTGAGCAGTGAATTTTTTCCCGGTTTTAAGTCTGAAAAAATTTGAATCTTGGATTTAGAATAAACAATTTTATTGTATTGAAACAAATTTCCCGGCTGTACATTTTCCATGCTGCACCTAGGACAGCTTGGAAACTGTCCATGGAACGCATGGAAAAACATGGATTTCCATGGAAAATGAGGAGCTTTCCATGCTTTTCAGTACACGATAGAAAATTTCCATGGACTTAACCATGGAAATGAAATTCAATATACATGGACATTCATTGAATCACATGGAAAAGTATGGACAAGTGACAACTTAGAATATTTTTGCACAGCTTCACCATAGATGTTTGGACTTAGAAAATTTTCAGCATGGACATACTGGCAAATCTCCCTATGCATTCAGGACTTAGAAAATTTTTAGCATGGAAATACTGGCAGATCTCTATGCATTCAGTACTTAGGAAATTTTCAGCATTGAATGTGCTCCTTGTGCATGTCATGACAAATACAATCATGATGACTTATATTATGAGTTAGTATTCAACTACTTGGTTCATTGAAGTTAAAAATACTGATCAATTTGCAAGCAATTCAAATGATCACAAGAAAGACGATCTTAAATATTTATTTTTGTAAAAGTTCACAGCAAAAGGTCACATATATTCAAATGTATTACAAAGTTTGTTTTTTTTTCTATATTCTGACATGTAATGACACATACATACCAGAATTGGGCTCAAATGTTTATGATGCATTTAAATGCAAATGCTATGGTTCTTTTTTATTTATGCAAATGCTTTATATATAATTAGTCACTTTATTTAAATGTATATGCAAATGTACTAAGAAATTTTCAAATGCAAATACAACTAAAAAATGTCCAGAGGACTGTATCCCCTGCCAAACGTGACTGTGATAAATGTGTACAGACACCATACCACACACACCCTCACAGACACAGTCACAGAACGGACCGAGAACAGTTTGTTCAGGCTTAATCAGAGAAGCTAAAACGGGAAAATGACTTACAGGATGCACCTGCTATTATAATAATAAGTAGATCCCAGTCCAAAATTTTTTTAGAAATAGTGTCGCATGTGAAATATAAAAAAGAAACTGTATAAAACAATACATGACCAAAGCACCAAAAACGTGCATAAATCGCACTGAAAGTTATCGCTTCAACACCACAAAGTAGCAGTGTGACCTCTGACCTCATTAAATATGTGGGGATATTGCCCATAATCAAACTCGGGTGAGATAATCTATTGTTAAATGGTTATTATGAGTTTCGTGAAAATCCATCAAAGCCCTGGTAGGTTGTCATGGCGACACAAAGTTAACAGACGGACAGATGGATGGACGGAGGGACTTTAGGTATGCCATAATAAGTCCCGTCCTAAATGGGCATTTAAAAACATCCAAAAATCATTCAAGTGTGACCAAAACCAAATCACTCTGGAGACCCATAAGATGCAACTTCTACCACAATTAAAAGTACATCTGAGTAAATCTATACGAAAATCATGTCGCATATGATATGTTAAATTTTCCATTAAAAAAAATCATTAAAAAATTTAAAAATCTCTCTAGTGTGACCAAAACCTAATCAGTTCTCTGGAAACCCATGAGATGCACCTGCTAATACAATTTGAAGCAGATCCAAGTAAAACTTTTTGAGATATCGCGTGGCATAAAATTGTTAAGAGACAGACAGATGGACGGAGCTGATCACTATATCCCCAATTCTGCCGGGCGGGGGATAACTACACTATCAGTCATTGCATTAGATATGTATTCATATCTTTGAAATGCAAATGCAATATTTTTAGGACATTTAAACTGAATCCCTTGGATACTTCAGTTGGCTCCTTTACATGAATAAAAGTCTTGACAAACAAAACTGAAAAGAAAGTAGTACAACAAAAGGAGATGATCATAACATAATTGTTATGTATATCATATGGTTAATAAATCGGCATATTGATATGGCCTATGTGCCAAATCATTTTTAGCTCAGCTGACTGAAAGTCATCTGAGCTATAGGGATCACCTTTTGTCCGTCGTTCGTCCGGCCGTCCGGGCGTCTGTCCGTTAACAGGGCACAAATCGTAACCGCTTGAACTGGAATCTTCTTACTTGACATCCTGAGAGGTCCATGAAAAATCTCCTTGGAAACCAGAAATTAGGTCTCTGTTACCCATATTCTTTCGAGCTATGGGGCCCCAAAGTACCCCCCAGAAAAGTCCAAAATTTCATACAAAAACTTCAATATCTCATTAACTACTTGACTGATGGTCATGATTTTTGGCATACATATTGATCATGAGAGGTTCCATCAGTTCCTGAAGACTGGTGGCGCCACCTGTATTTTTCGATTTTTTACGAATTTTTTTCTCTATTTTTGAGACCTTTAAAAATGTGAACATCTGTTAACAAGGCACAAATCGTAACGACTGGACTTAGAATCTTCATTCTCGACACACTGAGAGACCTATGAAAAGTCTCCATGGAAACCAGAAATTGGGTCTCTGTTACCCATATCCTTCCAGCTATGGGGCCCCAAACTACCCCCCAGAAAAGTAAAAAATTTCATACAAAAACTTCAATATCTCATTAAATACTTGACTGATGGTCATGATTTTTGTCATACATATTGATCATGAGAGGTTCCATCAGTTCCTGCAGACTGGTGGCGCCACCTGTATCGTTCAATTTTTTACGAATTTTTTTCTCTATTTTTGAGACCTTTCAAAATGTAAACATCTGTTAACAATGCACAAATCATAAAGACTGGACCTAGAATCTTCATTCTTGACACACTGAGAGACCTATAAAAAGTCTCCATGGAAACCAGAAATAAGGTCTCTGTTACCCATATTCTTCGAGCTATGGAGCCCCAAAGTACCCCCAAGAAAAGTAAAAAATTTCATACAAAAACTTCAGTATCTCATTAACTACTTGAATGATGGTCATGATTTGTGGCATAACTATTGACCATGAGATGTGTCATCTGTTCCAGCAGACTGGAGGCGCCACCTATATCGTTCAATTTTTTACGATTTTTTCCTCTATTTTTGAGACCTTTAAGGATGCTGTCATCTGTTAGCATGGCACAAATAGTAATGACTGGACCTAGAATCTTCATTCTTGACACACAGGGAGACCCATGAAAAGTCTCCATGGAAATATGAAATTAGGTCTCTGTTACCCATATCCTTTAAGCTGTGGCACTCCAAAGTACAGCTCAGATTAATGGAAAATTTGATATAAAAGCTGAAGTATCTGAACAACGAATGCAGGGATCACCATAATTGTTTGCATGGATTTTGATCATGGAGTGTGTCATCAGTTTCTGCAGCCTGGGTGCGCCACCTCTATTTTTTTTTTTTTATTATTTTTTACAAATTGTTTTCTCTTTTTTTTGAGACCTTTAAAAATGTGAACATCTGTTAGCATGGCACAAATCGTAACGACTGGACCTAGAATCTTCATTCTCAATACACTGAGAGACCTATGAAAAGTCTCCATGGAAACCAGAAATTAGGTCTCTGTTACCCATATCCTTCGAGCTATGGGGCCCCAAAGTACCCCCCAGAGTAGTCAAAAATTTCATACAAAAACTTCAATATCTCAATAACTACATCACTGATGGTCATGATTTTTGGCATACATATTGATTATGAGATGTTCCATCAGTTCCTGCAGACTGGTGGCGCCACCTGTATTTTTCGATTTTTTACGAATTTTTTTCTCTATTTTTGAGACCTTTAAGGATGCTGTCATCTGTTAGCATGGCACAAATCGTAACGACTGGACCTAGAATCTTCATTCTCAATACACTTAGAGACCTATGAAAAGTCTCCATGGAAACCAGAAATTAGGTCTCTGTTACCCATATCCTTCAAGCTATGGGGCCCCAAAGTACCCCCCAGAGTAGTCAAAAATTTCATACAAAAACTTCAATATCTCAATAACTACATCACTGATGGTCATGATTTGTGGCATAACTATTGATCAAGAGGTGTTCCATCAGTTCCTGTAGACTGGTGGCGCCACCTATATTGTTTGATTTATTTAAGATTTCTTCCTCTATTTTTGAGACCTTTAAGGATGCTGTCATCTGTTAGCATGGCACAAATCGTAACGACTGGACCTAGAATCTTCATTCTCAATACACTGAGAGACCTATGAAAAGTCTCCATGGAAACCAGAAATTAGGTCTCTGATACCCATATCCTTCAAGCTATGGGGCCCAAAAGTACCCCCCAGAGTAGTCAAAAATTTCATACAAAAACTTCAATATCTCAATAACTACATCATTGATGGTCATGATTTGTGGCATAACTATTGATCAAGAGGTGTTCCATCAGTTCCTGTAGACTGGTGGCGCCACCTATATTGTGTGATTTATTTACGATTTCTTCCTCTATTTTTGAGACCTTTAAGGATGCTGTCATCTGTTAGCATGGCACAAATCGTAACGACTGGACCTAGAATCTTCATTCTTGACACACAGGGAGACCCATGAAAATTCTCCATGGAAACCTGAAATTAGGTCTCTGTTACCTATATTCTTTAGGCTGTATGGCTCCAAAATACCCCCCAGAATAATAGAAAATTTGATACAAAAAGTGCAGTATCTCAATAACTACAACACTGATGGTCATGATTTTTGGCATACATATTGATCATGAGCTGTTCCATCAGTTTCTGCAGAGAGGGTGCGCCACCTCTATTTTTTTCAAATTTTTACGAATTTTTTTCTCTTTTTCGAGACCTTTGAAGATGTGGTTATCTATCAAGAGGGTACAAATTGCAACAACTGGACCTAGAAACTTCATTCTTATCATGCAAGGAGGCCCATGAAGAGTGCCTGTGGAAACTTGAAATTAAGTCTCTGTTACCCATATCCTTCAAGCTATAGGACTCTGAAGTATCCCTTAGAATAATGGACAATTTGATACAAAAGCTGAAGTATCTGAACAACTAATACGGAGATCATCATGATTCTTTGCATGGATATTGACCATTAACTGTTTTAATCTCAGCTGACTGTAAGTCATCTGAAGTATCCCTCAGTATTTTTTTTTATTTTTATGAATTTTTTTCTCTTTTTTTGAGACCTCATAATATGCGGTCATCTGTTAACATGGCACAAATCGTAACAACTGGACCTAGAATCTTCTCTCTTGACATGCTGAGAGGCCCATGAAAAGTCTCCTTAAAAACTTGAAATTAGGTCTCTGTTACCCATAACCTCTGAGCTATGGGGCTCCGAAGTACCCCCCAGAATAATGGAAAATTTGATACAAAAGCTCAAGTATCTGGACAATTATTATATTGATCACCATGATTCTTTGAATGGATATTGATCATGAAATGTTTCATCAGTTTCTGCATTCTGGTGGCGCCACCTGTATTTTTTTCAATTTTTAGCTCAGCTGACTGAAAGTCATCTGAGCATTAGGGATTACCTTTTGTCCGTCCTCCGTCCGGCCATCCAGGCGTCTGTCTGTTAACAGGGCAAAAATCGTAACCGCTAGACCGGGAATCTTCTTACTTGAAATCCTGGGAGGTCTATGGAAATTCTCCGTGTAAACCTGAAATTAGGTCACTGTGACCTATATTCTTTGAGCTATGGGGTTCTGAAGTACCCCCCAGAATAATGCAAAATTTAATACAAAAGCTCAAGTATCTGAACAACTAATGCATTAATCACCATGATTCTTTACATGGATATTGATCATGGAGTGTTTCATCAGTTTCTGGAGATTGGTGGTGCCACCTATATTTTTTTTTATTTTTTATGATTTTTTTTCTCTACTTTTGTGATCTTTAAACATTTGGTCATCTGTAAACAGGGCACAAATCATAATGACTGGACCTAGAATCTTCTGTCCTCACCTCCAGGGAAGCCCATAAAAGGTCTACATGGAAACCCGAAATAAGGTCCCTGTTACCCATATTCTGTGAGCTATGGGGCTCTGAAGTACCCCCCAGAATAAAGATTTGGTCATATATTAACAGGGCACAAATCATAATGACTGGACCTAGAATCTTCTGTCCTCACCTCCAGGGAAGCCCATAAAAGGTCTACATGGAAACACGATATAAGGTCCCTGTTACCAATATCCTTCATGCTCTGGGGCTCCGAAGTACTCCCCAGAATAAAGATTTGGTCATCTGTTAACAGAGCACAAATTATAATGACTTGACCTAGAATCTCCTTTCTTGATATGCTGGGAGGCCCCTGAAAAGTCTCCTTGTGCACCTGAAATTACATCTCTGTTACCCATATCCTTCATCCTATGCGGCTTTGAAATACCCCCCAGAATAAACATTTGGATTTGTTAACAGGGCACAAATCATAATAACTGGACCTAGAATTTTATTTTTTGACATGCTGGGAGACCCCTGAAAAGTCATCTTGCAAACCTTGAAAATAGGTGTCTGTTACCCATATCCTTCATGCTACAGAGCTCCATAGTACCCCAATGAATATTGGATGATTTTATACAAGAGGTCAAGTTTGGAAAAAATATTTCATTCAAATTTGACATTCAGATGATAAAATTACTTTTGTCAATGTCTTCCTGGTCAGCTGAGCGTCATGACCCCTGGGTCACTTGTTTTAAATTAAACTGACGAAATTTTAGGCGGTATGACGCCAGTTTCTATTCGTTCTGTTTTTTTTTTCAATAAAAAAGTCACTGATAATATAAATAAAATGTAATATAAAATATGCTCCAAAAAGTTCCGCACGAATATTGCTTTGACATTCCCAAACATTTCTAAAAATCAATTCTTTCTCCGTTTGTTAATCTAAATAAAGATACAAGAAAGCCGCGCCAAAGTGTACATTTTTTCGTGGTACTGTACATAACTATGCGTATTGTCAGTTTATAATCGTTCGACAAATGTCAGTTTCAGAAATTACCAAGCTTAATGTCAGGAAAAAAATATCACACATGATCGATAACGGAGACTAAACTTGCATTTCAAGCGGGTCTGGCATGTTTTGCAACTTGCTGTTTAACGGCGGGAATTAATGTCATAAAACTGCCGAAATCGTCGGTCTTTACTTCTGACAAACAGGCCCCGCTTGATCATGAAAAGGGTCACCGATGTCATGGGGCGATTGAGGCTGGCACATGCGAATATTCTGCGGTCAACGTATAAAGTTCTTAATTATAATTTGACCTGCGTGTCTCGCCATTGAACATAACAAAATACACACATATTCACACAAGTTTCAGCTGGGGAATCACGCCAAACTTTGTCAAGTGAAAGTCCCTTTTAGCAGGTCTGGCTGTTTCATCATGCATTCAAGGCGTACAGCTGTTAACATGATTTCTATGAAAACACCGGGAGGTTGATCAGTGCAAGAAACGGCACGGTTTTTAGCTCAGCTGACTGAAAGTCATCTGAGCTATAGCGATCACTCTTTGTCCGTCGTCCGTCTGTCCGTCTGTCCGTCCGTTAACCAGGCACAAATCGTAACCGCTGGACCTAGAACCTTGTAACTTGGGATTCTGAGAGGTCCATAAAAAATCTCCTTGGAAACCAGAAATTAGGTCTCTGTTACCCATATCCTTCGAGCTATTGGGCCCCAAAGTACCCCCCAGAAAAGTCAAAAATTTCATACAAAAACTTCAATATCTCATTAACTACTTGACTGATGGTCATGATTTTTGGCATACATATTGATCATGAGATGTTACATCACTTCCTGCAGACTGGTGGCGCCACCTGTATTTTTCAATTTTTTACGAATTTTTTTCTCTATTTTTGAGACCTTTAAAAATGTGAACATCTGTTAACAAGGCACAAATCATAAAGACTGGACTTAGAATCTTAATTCTTGACACACTGAGAGGTCCATGAAAAATCTCCTTGGAAACCAGAAATTAGGTCTCTGTTACCCATATCCTTTGAGCTATCGGGCCCCAAAGTACCCCCCAGAATAGTAAAAAATTTCATACAAAAACTTCAATATCTCAATAACTACATCACTGATGGTCTTCATTTTTGGCATACATATTGATCATGAGATGTTCGATCAGTTCCTGCAGACTGGTGGCGCCACCTGTACCGTTTGATTTTTTAGGATTTTTTCCTCTATTTTTGAGACCTTTGAGGATGCTGTCATCTGTTAGCGTGGCACAAATCGTAACGACTGGACCTAGAATCTTCATTTTCGACAGACTGAGAGACCTATGAAAAGTCTCCATGGAAACCAGAAATAAGGTCTCTATAACCCATATCCTTCGAGCTATGGGGCCCAAAATTACCCCCCAGAATAGTCAAAAATTTCATACAAAAACTTCAATATCTCATTAACTACATCACTGATGGTCATGATTTTCGACATACATATTGATCATGAGATGTTTCATCAGTTTTTGCAGACTGGTGGCGCCACCTGTATTTTTCAATGTTCACGAATTTTCTCCATTTTTTAGACCTTTAAGGATGTAGTTATCTGTCAACAGGGTACAAATCGTAACGACTGGACCTAGAATCTTCGTTCTTGACACACAGGGAGACCCATGATAAGTCTCCATGGAAACCTGAAATTTGGTCTCTGTTACCCATATCCTTCGAGCTATGTGGCCCCAAAGTACCTCCCAGAAAAGTAAAAAATTTCATACAAAAACTTCAATATCTCATTAACTACTTGACTGATGGTCATGATTTTTGGCGTACATATTGAACATGAGTTGTTACATCACTTCCTGCAGACTGGTGGCGCCACCTGTATTTTTCGATTTTTTACGAATTTTTTTCTCTATTTTTGAGACCTTTAAAAATGTGAACATCTGTTAACAAGGCACAAATCATAAAGACTGGACTTAGAATCTTAATTCTTGACACACTGAGAGGTCCATGAAAAATCTCCTTGGAAACCAGAAATTAGGTCTCTGTTACCCATATCCTTTGAGCTATCGGGCCCCAAAGTACCCCCCAGAATAGTAAAAAATTTCATACAAAAACTTTAATATCTCAATAACTACATCACTGATGGTCTTCATTTTTGGCATACATATTGATCATGAGATGTTCGATCAGTTCCTGCAGACTGGTGGCGCCACCTGTACTGTTTGATTTTTTTACGATTTTTTCCTCTATTTTTGAGACCTTTGAGGATGCTGTCATCTGTTAGCGTGGCACAAATCGTAACGACTGGACCTAGAATCTTCATTTTCGACAGACTGAGAGACCTATGAAAAGTCTCCATGGAAACCAGAAATTAGGCCTCTGTTACCCATATCCTTTGAGCTATGGGGCCCAAAATTACCCCCCAGAATAGTCAAAAATTTCATACAAAAACTTCAATATCTCATTAACTACATCACTGATGGTCATGATTTTCGACATACATATTGATCATGAGATGTTTCATCAGTTTGTGCAGACTGGTGGCGCCACCTGTATTTTTCAATGTTCACGAATCGTTTTCTCCATTTTTGAGACCTTTAAGGATGTAGTTATCTGTCAACAGGGTACAAATCGTAACGACTGGACCTAGAATCTTCGTTCTTGACACACAGGGAGACCCATGATAAGTCTCCATGGAAACCTGAAATTTGGTCTCTGTTACCCATATCCTTTGAGCTATGGCACTCCAAAGTACAGCTCAGAATAATGGAAAATTTGATACAAAAGCTAAAGTATCTGAACAACTAATGCAGAGATAACCATAATTGTTTGCATGGATATTGATCATGGAGTGTTTCATAAGTTTCTGCAGACTGGTGGCACCACCTGTATTTGTTCGTTTTTTTTTTTACGAAATTTTTCTGTATTTTTGAGACCTTTCAAGATATGAACATCTGTTAACAGGGCACAAATCATAAAAACTGGACCAAGAATCTTCATTCTTGACACACAGGGAGACCCATGAAAAGTCTCCATGGAAACTTGAAATTAGGTCTCTGTTACCCATATTCTTTAAGCTGTATGGGTCCAAAATACCCCCCCCCCATGAATAATGGAAAATTTGATACAAAAACTGCAGTATTTCAATAACTACAACACTGATGGTCATGATTTTCGGCATACATATTGATCATGAGCTGTTCCATCAGTTTCTGCAGACTGGGTGTGCCACCTCTATTTTTTTTTCAAATTTTTACGAATTTTTTTCTTTTTTTTGAGACCTTTAAAGATGTGGTTATCTGTCAACAGGATACAAATCGCAACAACTGGACCTAGAATCTTCATTCTTGTCATGCAAGGAGGCCCATGAAAGGTGCCTGTGGAAACTTGAAATTAGGTCTCTGTTACCCATATCCTTCAAGCTATAGGACTCCGAAGTATCCCTCAGAATAATGGACAATTTGATACAAAAACTGAAGTATCTGAACAACTAATGCAGAGATCACCATGATTTTTTGCATGGATATTGACCATTAAGTGTTTTTATTAGTTTCTGCAGACTGGTGGAGCCACCTGTATTTTTGTATCCGCCAAAACGAAGTTTTGCGGATACTATGTTTTTGACCGAGTTCCTCCGCCGTGGCGGCGTTCGTTTCCAGAGAGCTCCTCAGAGACTAATGGACCGATTTTTCCCAAACTTACACCTATTATCGGGTCACATGTGAACTGGTGCCTAACCAATTTGCATTGACCTCTGACCTATCCTCTCTATCCAGTGTCCATTTGTGGGTCTGTTTCCACTCATAAACCCTCATATCTTGGGAACCGTTTGACCGATCAGGAAATAAAATTGATACAAATGTAGCCCTTGGATTGCTTTATAACATACACAAAAAATGGTGGCGCCACCTGTAACCATGTTTGCACAGTGTCCATCTGTTCATCTGCCTTGGGTTAAAATCACTCATATCTCTGCAGTGAATTGACTAATTCACCTGAAATTCGTCATGTGTATACATCCAGGATAGCTTTCTTGATTTTATGACAGGTGGCGCCACCTATGTTCACGTTCATGCTGATGACATCCAAGCTTATATCTCAGCAACCGTTTGACCGATCAGGAAATAAAATTTATACAAATGTAGCCCTTTGATAGCTCTGTAACATACACAAAAAATGGTGGCGCCACCTGTAACAATGTTTGCACAGCGTCTGTCTGTTAGTCTGCCGTGGCCTAAAATTACTCATTTCTCTGTAGTGGTTCGACATAACTGCCTAAAATTTTGCAGGTTTATACATCGTGGACAGCTTTCTTGATTTTATGACAGGTGGCGCCACCTACATTCTAGTTAACGCTGGACACATCCAACCTCATATCTCAGGAACCATTTGACCGATTGGGCCAAAATTGTGCATGTGTTTAGATCTCACATAGGTCTTTATCATACACAAAACTGGAGGGGTTACCTGCAAAGATTTTTGCACGGTGTTTGTCTGTTTGTCTGCCATGGGCAAAAATCGCTCATATACATGTAGTGGTTTGACTTTTCTGCCTAAAATTTTGCAGGTGTATACAACTTGGACAGATTTCTGGATTTGTGGTAGGTGGCACAACCTACATACACATTTAGGCTGCAGACATCCATGCTAATATGCAACATACCTCACTCTATTTCCCCTTGCCACTCAATCCATGCCTCACTATCCGATTTTGGCAGATACATGTAGTCACTTGTCGGTTACCCGTATTCTAGTTTTAAAAGTTAACACATTTTTCTCTATTTTTGAGATATATAAAAACAGACTAAATCTTGGCCTGTTGGTTAATCTGTTTGATGCTTCAGTTGAATGGGTATTTACTACCATTCTGGTGATAAAATTTCCTTTTGTGAATCTCTTCCCAGTCAGCTGAGCGTCATGACCCATGGGTCACTTGTTAGTACAATTGATGGTCACCCTTAGGCAGTACGCGTCTTCTAATTCAAGTACCGGTACCCGCGTAACCCTGGATTTTCAGACAATCATATCAGACCCGAAAAAATGTAAGAAAGCTAAGAATATCAGGAGAGCGATTATTTGCTTTTCTTTTAAAGGTCTGTTTCGGGGGGGGGGGGGGGGGGGGGGAGCCGTTGGCACACGGGAGCGATCGCTTGCCTCAAAACGTCAAAATCCTGTCATACAAAAAAAAAAAGAATTTGCAGATTACTTTTAAAAAAATCCAGCTGGAGCCAAAAATCTCGACCGGCCGGGTTTTCTCCAACACGGATTTTTTAAAGGATGTTCTCACTGAGTGAAATCATATCCGTATAAGTTTATTCCTTAGACAGTAGGTCTAAATGTTTATTTTAAGGAGACTTCTCTTCATTTTAATGAATTATCTTAAAACAACGTTTGTCGTTACCTGTGGAATAAAACAGCACGATCCATTTCTATTTTTTTTTTTTTCTTGAAGAGGTTACTACATTAAAACAGATTATTCCATGCAGCACAGAATTTCAGTTTTAGCACTGACTAAAACATCTGAACTACAGAAATCCCTTACATGAGCAATGTGTACACAGTGTGCTGCGTATGAGTTACTAATAGGCAGTGACGTTTCCATGCGTCAGCCTATTTTCTGCCACTTGATCCCAGCTTTGTTTGGCGCGCAGTTTGAAACACAGTTTGAGAGGGGAGAGATAGTCAACACGCACTGCCGACCGGTATGAAGCTGTTCGCGCTGATCGTGTGACGTGTGGATTAATGATGACCCCATCACTGGCAATGTTATTAACATGAACTGAAAAACTGAACCAAGATAAGCCTTCGAGGATTACATGGAATGAAAAGAAGTTATTGCCAAATGCCAAGGGTTTCGGGACAACATGTGATGTCATTTGGAAGATCAGAGGTAAGCAAATTCACTCCCGCTTAACCGTTTCATCCGATGTATCAGTGTCTCTGAATAAATAAGAAAATCCATTTTGATAAGAAAATAGAGCCAAGGCATATATTTATATATATATATATATATGTGTGTGTGTGTGTGTGTGTGTGTGTGTAAAGGGTTATTTCAAATTCGCCATTCTTCCTGTGACGTAAACTTTGTCACCAAGACGAAATATACGGGGCGCTGCATCATGTTACATTTAATACACCTGCTGTTCACATACACACAACCTTACACGCACACACACTATATATATATATATATATATATATATATATATATATATATATATATATATATATATATATATATATATATATATATATATATGGGTGTAAGCGTTATGTGTGAGCTGTCACTGAACGCCAGACGACCGACCTAATTCCTCGAGGTATGGTATCATTCAACGGGGGCTGTGCCCGGCCCGTTTGTAGCACGAAGGTTATCGTTTCACTCCTCGGCGGCGATATCATATTATCATGCAGATGAAAATTTCATTTACGGAGCTTGTCCCACTGTAGCGATACCGGGGGTCTGCAGATGTAGAATGCAGATATTAATCAGAGACACACTGCCTGCTGTAAATCTTTACCAAAATAGTTATAACTTTAAAAAATACAAGCCTTATACTTCGGAACGATGACCAACACACATGTACATACGCTGATAACTATAAAATAATATATATTTGTTGCATGGTACCAGTTATTACATGGAACCAGTGATAACTGGTACAGTAGCGGGTGGAGGACTTCGATCCCGGCACCAAAAACATATGCGCGAGAAATTATCACCTGTCAAAACATATTGCTAGTAAACATATTTTGATAGTAAAATGAGACTATACTGGGTTACCCCCTTATACCATTATACCATATGTATCCATAGCAACGTGGTATTATTTATGAAGACGTGTGTTTGTTTAGTCATTTGCAAGTATAACAATTTTATTCGACATTTTAATTATGAAGTAACAAATCGATTTTTGATGTGAATTAACATGCATTATATTACTTCCCAAGTATACTTTTGAGCATTTTATGTTCGGTTTTTCTCAAGAATATACCTAAACCATATGCATAATAAAAATAATTTATAAAAAAAGTTCTTTAGGAGCAAACTGAAAATATAATTAACCAAAGCGGAATTCTTGTGAATTTTTTTAAATATGTGCCGTATATATGCGAGTCTCGTCTTCGTGTGTCATAGATTTTAGGCCTGCGTGAGAGCGTGGTCTTATTTGAAACTGCCGTGGCATGCAAAGAAAAGTTTTTAATAAACTCCCCCTGAAGTAAACTTATGTACTAATTAAATACATGTATACTTTAATGACCTGTCTGTACTCCGGTCAACATACCGTCATTTTCAAAATAAAACTAGCCTTTCTTTTCATTGATGTATCTTCCTTGACCGTGTACGGTCATTTTGAAGTTAGGCAGACGAGCGCGGGATAGAATAGCGTACTCATGCTGTTAGATAATACAAAGTTCATGATCTGCATGACTGACATATATAAACAAGTTTCTTTAGTGAAACACGTAATTACAATGCTCAGGATTACAATGCTCATATGCGCGAGAAATTATCATCTGTCAAAACATATTGCTAGTAAACATATTTTTGCTAGTAAAATGAGACTATACTGGGTTACCCCCTTATACCATTATACCATATGTATCCATAGCGACGTGGTATTATTTATGAAGACGTGTTTATCTTAAACTCTACCGGTAAAAGGTACGTCTATGTATTTGCACCAGGTCGACTTAATTGAGACGACGTCTGAAATACAAGTCACGTGATGGCGATGCAAATAAGGATAAGGTCAACCAATCGGCGCATTGGTCCAATGTCAAAGGGTCAGATGTCACATGTCAGACAAAATAACAAAAATTTCCCTACACCATGGCCAGCACGTTTTAATCACCTCACACGTTGTTAATTGAAAATGCGACTGTCATATTGATAATAAGCATTTTGTCAAGCACACACTTCAATTTCCTTATAAAGATTTATACACGAGGTTGGCTCAAACTAGGGCCTAGCCTATAAGAATGGACTCCTCAATTGCTTCTTTAGTGACTGTTGCGTCGCCGTCGGCGGCTAACCCCGTCCCTGTTTTCGTGGTAAATACGCGTTTAGTACTATATGCTGTATTACAGCTGTGAGAGATCGTGGATATCTCCTTCCTTTGAGTATATAATTTGACAAAAATTATCTCCACCATTAAATATTTTCCCTCTTTATGTTGCTAATGTATATTATTGCAGTTAAATGAGACAACCTTTTAATAAGTGGCGGAAGTAGAGATCGAGCAGGTTGCCGGCAGTATTAATAATTTTTTTTACGCTTTTGATTTTAAGGGACGCGGGGGGTGCCTGAGTACCGGGTAATTGGTTATTTTTTGCTTAAATGAAGTATGGGTTAACTATAAACTAGGGGCCCATGGGTCTCGACACTCGGCTAACTTTGTCTCTAACGATATACTTATGAGCCTTATCAAAATGTGGGTTCTGTCATTTTGACCCTTGACCTTTTGATCTAAAAACTGATAACTTACTTTCGTTGAACTTAACCCATTCCGATTTTCATAATACTCAATCTACCGATTCTTGAGAAGTTAATTTTTCACCAAATATGGAATTATTATAGATAAACACCACTCTAATATTGAAGGTCATGACCTCAATTACCATGAATCTTTCCTTGAATAAAAACCATGGAGTCAATATAATACTGTAGAACAGACTTTTTGGTTTATCAAGATGGGAACGCATCTGATCACATCCCCTGAGGTTAGATCTCTTTCCAGTTCCATATACTTATATATTTTGTATTGACCTTCAAACTTTGCCTTATTTATATATATACATCCTGCAAAGGAGATTCACAAAAGAGAATCAATTAGAAAACCATTTTCAATGTACAAAAATGAAATAAAAATGGCAGAACTTATAAAACATAATAATAAAAGCTTAAAATTTCTGTTTACAGATATCTTTTAAGGGGTAATGCAGGGCCCATTATCTTTGTTCCTAAGTGCAGTTGTTTTTATTTGCAGTCTTTGGATCATGTAAGTGAAGGTCATGGCAGATGTGACTCAAAGGTTTTTAATGGATATACACCAAGGTATCATCTTTTTTTCTTATATTCGATATTCTATAATGATCTTATATGTAAACATGCACCCCCTGATATTCAGTTCAACAGTCTTTTTCTGTAGCTCATCTTGTGATAAACAAGGTAAAAATTGTAACATCAGGGTAAGAAAATTGATGATGTACATCCAGACAGGTTCTTGTGAAATATCCATGAAACCCTCGATAAGATCTTTGTGACCTAAATCCTGTGGGCAACAGGTAAAAACTTGTTTTCCCTGATTAAATACCTGTTAACTGTTCGGATATGATCAAAATCAAAACCACTGGGGATAAATGGATACTACATGTATTTGGCATTTGGATGTTTCTACCCACTAGATACCTTCATGATTTAATGTGTCGAATTTCAGGCTAAATTTAACTATTTTTTTCTAGTAATATTACCATTAAACCAGAGATTTAATTCAGTAGATATAAACCTTGGGCTATGACCTAAACTGATACCTAAAACTAGTTCACTTTAATGCCATATCTACATGATCATGACTGGCAAAAAGTTGACTTTCCTCCTCTGACATCTGATGAAATTTCAAACATTGGAAGTTTATTACACTCATTATGATTATAATCTATAAATACATTTAAAATTTAAAATTTTCTAATTTTACATTGTATCCAATTCTAAGGATTCAGATTATAAAAGTGCAATGTGATACCTCAGTCTTCACATGTTTTTTTTACTACCTTATTTGATCTTTACTTATATAAATCTGACTAGGCTTACTGTTACATATTTTTATCTACCCCTCTGTTTTATATTTTGAAGGAGCAACTGAAATCAACCTGGAATAAAACATGAGTATGGAAAAAACGGCTAAACTGCTTTTCCGTTGATTATACACAAACAAAGAATACAAAGGCAGGTGACTGACTGGGCAGCCTGGAAATAAGAAGCAAACAGCCACCAAGTCTTGGACAACAAAGAAAAACTCCAGGACATTTACAGTAAATAAACCTTTATCTTGGAGTTATCAGGCTCATATAATTGTATCAGGAATGATGAAAAAGAGAAGCAATTCAGTAATTATCATATTTAAATTTATTCAGTCATTCAGAGAACTATATAATACTCAGAAGTGAAAATATTGTCATTCTTGTAAAGATAAATCTTTGTTGGTCTACAGTTTGACATACTTGCATCAGATTGTGCTTAGCTGTCTACCTTTTATTACCAAAAATTAAGATTTCTTACTAATTGTTTGCAAAAAATGTCTTTACTTTTATTTTAACTTGCACACATGTATATCTTTGACTTGCATATTTATCTGAACTTAATATGTCTTTATTTGGATAATTTATTAGGTTTTACAATATATTTGTTAAGTGTATATTTGGTGAAAGCTTGTGTCCATGTTCATGTTAAAATGCAACATTCAGCTAAATTTCTATAATTAAATGAATGTCTTATTCCCTCTTTTCTTCACAGGTCTTGTCCAGGAAAAATGGCCTGAAGTTCACACTATGATAAATGTGAAGACTGCTGAATTGTTGAAGCCCTGCAGAAACACGAGGTGGAAGTAACTGTCATTAGTGGAATAAAAGCAGTGAACCTGCATTCACATTTACTTTTTTATTTTTGTGTGGTAGCTTTCCAGAATTTTCTTTCATGTTTAGTTCAGGATTTCTGCAAAACCAAACTTAAGTTTTTTGCTAGTAGTGGTATTTTGGCAAGGAGAAGAAGACAGAATTCCTAATCTTGTTGAAACTAAACATTTTGCTAATGATCAACAAACAGCAACAAACACTGACATAGATGAGAGGGACATTGTTCTTAATCACATCAGTGAAAGTTCAAGGAAACATAAGTTAACTATCATATTTCCTCTCTCTCTCTCTCTCTCTCTCTCTCTCTCTCTCTATATATATATATATATATATATATATATATATATATATATATAAATATATATATATTTATACACAATTTTTCTCAAATCCTATTTTTGTTTTATGCTTTTCCATGCTTGTCCTTGCTTTTCCATGGACAATATGGCAGCACGGACAGCATGGACTGGACCTGCACATTTTCCATGGTGTCCATACTGCAGGGAAAAAGGAGTGCCAATACTCCATGCTTTTCCATGGACAGTATGGACACCATGGACACAACAGACACAAAGCCGTGCTTTTCCATGGACAGCATGGACACCATGGACACCACGGGCACAAAGCTGTGCTTTTCCATGGACAGCACAGACACCATGGACAGCATGGAAATAGAAAGCCCTGGTTTTCCATGGACTCCATGCATGTATCAATGAATTTTTTTTCCATGTAGCATGGAAAAAGAGTGCCAATACTCCATGCTTCATTTCCATGGAAATCAAGCATGGATTTCCATGGATTTCCATGGAAAGCTTGGAAATTTTACAGCCGGGATGTGTTTTTAGAGAAAAAAATCTATTCATAAACAGAACCAATTCAATTTTTATTAATGCTGTCTGGGTCTCCTTGCTGAAGTAAAGGCCAATATCCTGACCAATATGATTTAAAATGTAAAATAGTTGTTCATAAACAAATTATTTATATTAAGATGAAAATTTTCGAAAAATAAAAATAAATTAAAGAGTTCAACTTTGTCTAGTTCAGTAGAATTTGAATTTGTTTGTTACAAAAAACATTACCCATAAGCAACCAATAAATTTAGGTCTTGATCATGAAAATGTGATTTTTCTACTGTTTGTTTAATAATTGTATTGACTGTGAAGAGTCCACAATCATAGCCCAGCTCAGCAATAAAAGCAATATTGACCATGAAGTGGATGTTTGCATGTTTCTGTTAGTTAAAAAATGTCATGGCACTGATAAGATTTATTTATATTTGTCCAGTCCGTGACATCATGTGCCATCCATGACAAAATGTTAGTTCTATCACAGATTAACTAATATGCCAATGCAAAGAGTGAATATTCTTTATCAAACTTTGTCTGTTAAAGCTATATTGATATTGCAGTAAATATTTGTACCATATTCTGTTCCATAAACACAATTTTTTTTTACCTTCATGTCCTGTCCATGACATTGTGCCCCATCTGGACAAATATAAGTCGATCACTATTCAGTTAATATACCAACATTTTATAACATTGACCTGCAGTAAGTTTGTACTTCAATCCTAGGAGGAGAAACTTAAGAGTTTGTGCTAATAACTTTTTAAAGTTATATGCCACGGACGGGACAAATACCCTGATGACAGAAGAATACAGCATGATAAGAGATAATCATTAATCATTAACATGGCATAAATATTTGAGTACCTTAGATCACTTTGTCAGTATGATGCTAAAATAATTAGGAGTTTTGCTCAAATAATTAATTCACTTTTTACTATGACCTCTGTGACATGAAATTTAAAATTTTTAAAAGTTTTTGTTGAGAAATAATGAAATCCTAAAATAAGTCTCTTGAAATATGTATAATGTTGAAATATAAAAGCTTTTTGTTCAATAAGAGCAAATTTTTTGAATGATTTTCAAAATTTAATTTCTTTACCTTTGCATTGCAAAAACTATGAAATGCCCCTCGAAGCAATTAAAGAAAAAGTGAGTATTTGGGCCTCATGTTGTAGACTACTTTACAATATTGTCTTTGTTTGTACAAAGAATTAATGGGAATGTTGTGTTATTAGGTTGATGTCTTGCATGCTCACAATGATAGCCTTAAAAACATGATGGCAAAAAGCTATGCCCATTTTGTTTACCTACAGCAACTGCCTACAATGTCTTTGACTGGACTTAATTAAAAAGGTACAAGTACAGTGTACAGTTCTGCTTAACTTACTTTCAGTTATTCATTTTACTTAATGTATCACTCTGCCAGGTTTGGCACACTGCTTTCATAGATGTAATGTAAAGTAAATCCACTTTCCTTTCAGAATGTTGCAGCTGACCATATAGGTCTTGTTAGTGAACGTATGAAGAAAACTGTTAAGACCACAGTCATGCTGGACGAAGCTGTACTGGAAACTGCATCAAAGTAAGAGTTCATATGAGATGACCACTGCTGTATATTCTTAGTACTGTCTCAGAATCAATATATCAGATAACTTGAAAGTTCTTATCAGGTGTCACAGGTTAAGAAGAACTAGATCGATGGCTTGATAAATTTAATCAATTTTCATTCTTCTTTCCTGAAAGATTTAGTACATTTTTTTTACATAATTGATAATTTTTTTAGCTCAGCTGACTGAAAGTCAACTGAGGTACATGGCACTCTGTCTGTCCGGGCATGTAGCCATCTGTTAGCAGGGCATCATTAACCCTAGAAACTTGTTACTGAAAAGGTCAGTTTATATAAAATCTCCTTTGAAACCTGAAATTAAGTCACTGCTACCTATTCCACTGAGCTATGTGGTTGGTATGAACCTCCCAGAATAATTGAAAATTTGATACAGAACCTCCAGCATATTGATAATTTATGCATTGATTGCCATGAATCTTGTCTTGAATATTGACTATTACTAGTATAGTCAGTTCCTGAAAACTGGTAGCATCCCCTTTTTTTTTTTTTTATTTTTAGCTCAGCTGACTATAAGTCATCTGAGCTATAGTCGTGGTCCATTGTCCGTCGTCCGTCTGTCTGTCCGTCCGTCCGGCCGTCCGTAGATGTGGCACGTTTTGAAACCGTAAGACCTAGGAATCCAAAATTCAGCATAATGTTAGATGTCCCCAAGATCTCCTACCAAGCCGAAAACTGGGTCTTTGCGACTTCATTCCTTTGAGAAATTAAGGAAAAACCTCAATTTTTTATTAAAAACCTATATTCACACTTCAGGACTGCCTAATATCAAAACCACTCATCTGTTTTTCCTCATATTTCCTATAAATAATCCTCTATATAATTCCTATGTACATGCCAGAAATTAGGTCTGTATTATATAATTTAAAAAAGTTATGGGCCCAAACATAATGCATTTTGTAAATAATCAGGAAAGAAATTTTATCACTTAACACAAAACTTGTTAAAGCTAAGCACTTTTTTTCCAGTAATATTACTTTTATTAATCAAAATTAAATTCTATACCCAAAATTAGATCAAAATCTTTTAAATTTTTTAAAATATTAGCAAAAATAAAAAATTGGTACCTTAAATTTTGCCCAACTTTGACCATGGCACGTTTTTTTGCTGTAACTGCTGTGGATTTAATTTTCACAGCATGTTTTTGTTAGCATTTCAACTGTTAACACCAAAAATTTGAAACCAGTTGATCAAAAACTGTAGATTTTATTCAAGTTTTCAAGCACCATGTCACATATTGCTAGTGTTATGCAGTTTGCTAGAGCTCAGCTCCCGAGCTTCAGCTCTAAGTTCCTTAAATTTGGCATACAGTTAGATTTCTCCAAAATCCCCTACCATGCCAAGAATTTGGTCACTAGGACTTAATTCCTTCGAGATATCAATGAAAAACTTCATTTTTCCATTAAAAACCCATTGTTACACTTTAAGACTGCCTAATATCAAAACCACTGATATGACTTTAATCATAAATAATATACATATTTTTCTATACATTTGCTATGCACATGCCAGAATGATGTCAGTATTGCATAACTGTTTTAAGTTATGGGCCCAAACATAATGCACTTTGTAAAAAATCAAGAAATATATTTACTCCCTTAACAAGGACATTGCTGAAGCTAGAGATTTTTTTGTCAGGGATGTAACATTATTTAATCAAGATTCAATTGAATACCCAAAATTAGTTCTTAATTTTTCATATTTTATAAGTTATTAGTATAAATATAAAATTAGTACCTTAAATTTTGCCCAACTGTGACCATGGCACGTTTGTTTCCTGTGAGCACTGTTGATATAATTTTCATATCATGCACACATAAGGATTTCAGCTTTTTAGTTTAGAAAGCTTAAAGAAATTGGCCAAATATTGTAGCTTTTATTATGTTTTTTATGAGACCCTGTCAGACTTTGGCTCTCTCCAGCCCCTCTTGAGTCACCTGTATGTTGACCTTGTTGACCTTTCATCAAATTATGCACGCTTGAGGCGAGAATCCAGGCAGCTTATGGCCAGCCACAGTTGATCCAGGTGTCCAACCCAACTCATCTAGTAGTTTTAACCAACAACATAACAATAAACAATAAATTAATAAATTTTTATTGGTTTTTAATAACAAATTAAAGAAAAATAGAAAAGGAATTTGTTAGTTTATAATAACAGGAAATTAACTTGCAGTTACTGATGATATAAGAATCTTGTATCGATGGGTAGAATGTCACATATTCCAAATAACACCATGCAGTCACCTATGGCATTTTAAGTTCAATTTTAATGATAAAGAAATAAATCATATTATTCATTACTAATCATTAGGGATTATATGAAGGAAATTAATGATAGACAAAGATGCAGTTGATAATATTAATCTAGATTCCTACTGTGTCTAGTGTGTACATTGATGTGAAATAAGTCCAGAATGAATTTTTTACAGTTATTTTTTAATATAAATAAAAGCCATAAAACCAGGTACTTATGATCATTATTTAAATGTGTGAATTTATTATATTCTGGATTCTCAACATCATTGTTTGGTGAAAACTGAATAAATACCAGACATGGTGCGAATACTTTGTAATTGTATTTAAATATGAATATGATTATGTACTCCATTAAATTTCTTGCATAAAGAATGGGAATTCAGGTAAAAATGAAAGTATATGAATACTCTTGCAAATACTTTCAAAATGTATTCATGAATGCATTCATGAATATATTCTTTAATATTATTTTAATAATCATATCAGTTATATTTCATTTTAAAAAATCATACGATTCTCTTATTATTTTTAATAAAAATTATATTTGGGACAATATTTGTAATTTTTTTAATAAATAGTTAAACTCTTATATTATATGTTCTGCTTATAAGTTATATGGCCAAATCAAAATCTGTGTGACAGTAGTACTCCATTTGTTAATAAAATAAATGAAATCAATCCTCTTCCCTGTCTCCAAAGGTACTATCAAAATCATACATAAGCTAAACAACAACTCATAATACAGCTTATATTTATTACCACACAAAACCAGCATGTGCCTCATTTCTAAATAATATTTTTTTATCATATATAACAGCTGAGCGTCGTGACCCATAGGTCCCTTGTTTTTTATTTTTTTATGATTTCTTTTCTATTTTTGAGACCAACAAATGACAGCAGTTGTGTCAGTTTCTCAGCTGTGGTTTCATCCAGTCTCCTGAAACCCAGAGTGTTATTGATTGTGATTGAATCCTTCAGTTCCTGAAGAATGGTAAAACCACATATTTTTTTTAAATTTTTTATGCATTTTCTTTTATTTTTAGCCTACCAAATTATATTGATACTGTTATGGAGTAGGAAAGGGTGTATATGTGACTTAACACATATTTAAAGGAATATTTCAATATTTCATTAATTAAGATCTAAAATCATTCAGAAACAATAAAAATCAATCTTGGTTTCAGTCTGTTCTGATATTCAGACAGAGCCAAAGGAAATTAATGTTCATCAGACGACCAAGTATCTAATGGCAATTCAGTATGTTTGTAGAGCCTAAATGTACTCTCACAAATTAGCTCTAAATTGGTTTCTATGATGAGGCAGGCAGATTATGTTTATATGAGTTTGGAAATAGCATTGTAGGTCAGTCTATAACTGGATGCATGTCAGGTCAGACTTGGGATTTTCCATAGAACTTTTGTCCAATCAGATCTCACGAAAGTAGGAAGTACACTTATAACTCTGATGTAATTGTGACCTACTTTGAGTCATCCAATAAGGTTTAGCTTTTATGACGAAATGCAGAAATATGGATATGTACGTCTCATGTGTCACGTGAAAGCTCTGTAACAAAACGATCTGTAGTGCACTGAGAGTCAGAGTGAGTCAGGGAGGCTGGGCGGCTCTCTCAGAGAGAGAGACTGTCCCAGATCGCTTGCTATTGAATAAAGACTTCTGTCATCAAACTGGTCTTGGAACATTGTCTGCCACAAACACAGCACCCGTATGTGATACAGGTGGGGACATTCCTCTACCCCTCCATCGTATCATTATGGTGGAGACCGGGCCCCGTATCATTATGGTGGATGAACCGGGATTCACTTCCAGCACATCAGCACCAGAAAAACTGACAATGCTTCCAGCTGGAGTGAAGAATGAAGATCCCCTCTCGCAACCACAGGTGCCATTGACTGGTCTACCAACCTATGCATTGGAACTTCAACCCAGGTACTGGATCACAGCCTAACATCAAGAATGCCACCCTGCTGCTGAAGGTATCAAACTTGCTATGAACTCTCTCTTCAAACTTTAACTTGGCTGCAGTTCTCAGTGCTCTGCTTGTGAAGATCAAAGACTTTCTCTGTATCTTTAAACCAAAAGAACACTGTAAATCAGCATATTGCTTTAACCGTGACTTCAAGTTGCAAAACTGACATTTTACGCTAAAAAAAAGTGCTGTGAAATCTCAACCTGAGATCATCATTGTTCCTGACCAGCCACATAAAAAAAATCAATATCGGGACAAGCCAGCTTTGGGCCTATGTCAACAATACTCCTGGCCATACCACGTGCACTGTGTGTTATCTCACAACAAGTTCCTCGCTATGTTCATGCAACTGCTAGAACCAGATTTGCTGTTCTACTGCTATCTTCTGCATCACCTTCCATACCATGACTCCAGGGAGAAAAAGAAGCCAAGTCAGCAGAGAAGACAACAGAAGACCCAAAGAAGACAAGATTTCCTGAGGTAATGAAAAACAAAACCAGAGACTCTGAATTTTAAATGCCCAATGTAAATTTGGGGCATTTCATAATATTTTGCATGTATATGTTGTAAACAAAAAAAATATGTATGTAGTACAATATAACTTTCTCTTATTGATGTGTCATAATTGTAACATGATATAATTTAATGTCTCTGTCTAATTGATATGGTTAGGAATAAGTTTACAAGACCACAGCAAAAGGTGTAGAACTGTCAATGTTAGATTTGATGCAGTTATGTCTATCTCAGTTGTTAATATGCAATGTCACAAATGGCTGTATTGATTTTAATACAATAATTCCTAGAGTAGAGCAAAATGCAAAACCATCAGCATGTTAGCATTCATTTATATTGAGATTTTCTCATGTGTTGTTCCATACCAAATCATCAGGTATCGAAATGCTTTCTTGGCTATAAATTTTAATGGAATGGTTGCACATTGTGTAACCAAAGCACAATGCGATGCTTATTTTCAATTGTTACAGTTTGGTCCTAAAACACGGGTTCATGGGAAGCCCTCCAATATATAGGGAATTGGACAAACTGGGGAGTGTGATGACTCCAAAAATCAATAATGCACTGACCTGTGGTCACATTATTGCCTCAACAAGGGTTGATATGGTTAACCTCATTAATAGCTGGAAATGCCAGGCAAAAACATGCAGGTTAGCCCAGGAATTCTTCTCATAGGAATTCACATTTACATGTCCTAAGACAGACATGTTCATGAGCAAATGCATTCTGGTTGCTGCATTCATGATACTGATAACCCATAAACCAAAATGTGGAGTGACAAGGATTTCGATCATTAACATTATTCTTTTAATTTACATCATCACTCTACAGATGTATGTTTGATCTTCCACATAAATAGCATGCAATAAAATTACCATCAAAATCCATATATGGTTAGATCGATACGTGCAACTGTCAGGGATTTATTTTCATTATCATTACATTTTCACACAACTTTCGCCTTGTTCATGCACAAAAAATGGTAATCAATGGGAATATATGTACAACATTCCTCTGTCGTTAGGAATGACATCATTCTGTCATGTACTTATCCGCTGGTAAGGTACACCAGTTGTGTAATGCTAAAGGATAATTAGCAAATCAACCTTCCATTATTCACAAGTCAACTTGTCCCAATGGCAAGTATGAAAGTCAAGATGTTTTCTGAATCATTGGTGTTGATCAACACACAGGGCAGATAGTCATGTACATGTGTATGTGTTAAACTCTTAGGAACAAGAGTATATAAACATTGCCAGATTAGGAATTCATCAATTTCTCAATAGGAATTAATTAAGCTACAGGTTTAATCTGTAATATCAGGCATTGCTACCAAATCCCTTGTCATTTTTTTTAAATACAGATTGTTGTTAGACAGAACATCTTTATATAACATCACTTACTGTATGCTAGAATGGTTCACATACTTTGAATTATTCCATTGCTTACACGGTATGCATAGTACTTGTATATTCTAGCTGTGCATTCATTATGAACATGATGCTATAATCATATCTATTAAGATATTTATTTATTGATTCTACTTAGATGCTGTCATACATATATAATCTGCTGCTGTACTGCTTATATTAGAATGTCAAATATCGTCATCATAGTTGCGATGTTGTTCCTGATTTTATTACAAATCAGCATTTTATCTTCTAGATAATGTTTAGGATTGTCAATTCACAAAAAAAATTGTCTTTAGAACATATAGGTATAGCTATAGAATTATATATGTTGTTCTCAGCTTATTTAGGACAGCTTAAGCATTGTTGTTGTACTCATATCAATTTAAAACATGCACTACTTTATTCCTTACATTGTTACATCTGGAACTGTGACATATGTTCATGTACTTCACATCTATACTGATATGTGTAATCTATTCACCTCAGTGATGTAATCCCTTACTCTCTACAGACATATATCCATCACATTTTCATTAGTGCTAGCTAAATATATAGTTCTATTCACTATAATGGTATCTGATCTTGCAGTAAATGCAGACTTAAGCAGAATATCTTGATCTTTACACATTATGTATTTCTGTCATCTACATTCCGGTTATCCTCCTTGAAATAACTCATTTTTCTCTGACTTAGCCGATGAGGCCGGAGCCTCATTCTGAATACCAGAGGGATATGTTATGGAGTAGGAAAGGGTGTATATGTGACTTAACACATATTTAAAGGAATATTTCAATATTTCATTAATTAAGATCTAAAATCATTCAGAAACAATAAAAATCAATCTTGGTTTCAGTCTGTTCTGATATTCAGACAGAGCCAAAGGAAATTAATGTTCATCAGACGACCAAGTATCTAATGGCAATTCAGTATGTTTGTAGAGCCTAAATGTACTCTCACAAATTAGCTCTAAATTGGTTTCTATGATGAGGCAGGCAGATTATGTTTATATGAGTTTGGAAATAGCATTGTAGGTCAGTCTATAACTGGATGCATGTCAGGTCAGACTTGGGATTTTCCATGGAACTTTTGTCCAATCAGATCTCACGAAAGTAGGAAGTACACTTATAACTCTGATGTAATTGTGACCTACTTTGAGTCATCCAATAAGGTTTAGCTTTTATGACGAAATGCAGAAATATGGATATGTACGTCTCATGTGTCACGTGAAAGCTCTGTAACAAAACGATCTGTAGTGCACTGAGAGTCAGAGTGAGTCAGGGAGGCTGGGCGGCTCTCTCAGAGAGAGAGACTGTCCCAGATCGCTTGCTATTGAATAAAGACTTCTGTCATCAAACTGGTCTTGGAACATTGTCTGCCACAAACACAGCACCCATATGTGATACAGGTGGGGACATTCCCCTACCCCTCCATCATATCAATACTATCAGATTCGAAACTGTGGCTTCACCTGTGCCCTGAAACCTTGAGTGTTTCTGAGGGCCTCTCTTGAAAAAGTGGATGTTCTTTTTATTGTATATCCATCAAATTTGTTTCCTCATGAAAACATCAGTTTGGATTGACATGGATTTCAAACTTGACTTGTATATGGACCACCTCTAACACTAGAGCTCTATTGATTTTGGGGTCATAAGGTCAAAGGTCAAGGTCACGTGACCCACTTATTCGGAAAGATTGTGGATGGATTTTAAGCCAAACTTTTCACCCCAATCCTTCCATCTTGCATATATAGCTGACCTGCCATTAGGGGAAGAACCTGATTAAATTAGGGGTCACAAGGTCAAGGTCTCTGGGCCATCTGTCCACATATTTGTTTCAAGATGATAACTCAACTTTGAATTGACATATTGGTTTCAATCTTGACTGATACATGTTCCATCAATAATGTAAGAACCCCTTTGATTTTCGGTTCATGAAGTCAAAGGTCAAGGCCACAGGACCCACTTCTATAGAAAGATTGTGGATATATTTTACGCCAAACTTTTCATCCCAAACCTTCCATCTTCCGGATATTGCTCTCCTGCCAATAATGAAAGGAACTTATGGATTTTGGGGTCCAAAGGTCTAAGTCAAAGGGTTCATCAATATTTCACATATAAGTTTCCAGTTGATAACACCAGTTTTGATTAATATTGGTTTCAAACAGGACTTCTATATGGCCCACTAATAACTATGATGATTCCGGGGTTATGAGATCTAAGGTCAGTGTCACAAAAACCCAATTCTTTCGAAAGATTATGGATGTTTTTTGCGTCAAACTTCATCGCAAACCTTCAATCTTCCACATGTGGCACACCTGCCAATAAGAGAAGTTTCTTTTTGATTTTTAGGTCACCAGGTCAAAGGTCAAGGTCACATGGTCCATCCATATAAATATTAGCGTATGGATGATAACTCTAGTTTGATAGACAGGTTAGCTTCAAACTGATCACAGTACTCATATTTTGAAAAAGCTCATAAACATATCCTTTTACACAAATTCAGCTGAGTGTTGAGACCCATTGAACTCTAGTTTTTTTTTTTTTTTGCAAAATCCAGAATAGCAGGAATACAGTAACTTTAATTTCAATTGTTGATGTCAGCTCCTTGAAATACTAAACTAGAATGATATATATACAATATTAAGGTATGTTGTTGCTGTTTTGTTTACTTTAGCCAATGTTCTCTCACTGTTGTCACATAAGCAAGACATCTTGATGCAAAATACAATTCTTCCAATCATTACCAAATATGGCTTCCAATATTACTGATATTGTCTTATGTACAATCAAGCTGTATATAGAATTGACTACATGCCTGGTGCAATTGCTAAATAAATTTCAACATATGTGCATATTAACAAGTCTGAGTTCCATAATTTAACTTTTTTTCTGCAGTAAATATAATATTCCACCTTTAAACTGAAATAAAGGAGGACAGTTGTTTATATCTTGACATGGCTGAACAATCCCATAATTTCTGGGGGTTTTTTTTATGATAATTAATTTCCCATGAAGCAGGTTTATATGCCAAGAAATATCACTTTTTACATCAACAACAACAGACAGTTTTCTTTCCATGGGTGACCATTTGTGAATTAAGGCAGGATTATTTTTCCTTCTATTGTTCCATTTGCTCTGATCCAGGGAATTGCTGGAGGGGACAATGAATGTGCTGGAGTCTTCACTACAAGTACTGTATCATACCAAAAATACAACCAAGAACAAGAATGACACAAGGGCCACCACACACACAGATGGAGCAATCACAGATGATGAAGCAAGAAATCAGGTTACTTTTGTCTGTTATTTATCCAGTCACTGACCCATGCATTCAATCAAACAAAGATAGAAAACAAGGTCTGCCATTTATATCATTTATTAAAATGACTCAATAATTCAGCTGGCAGTGCCCAAATTAAATTTCAATCATTCCAGGCAGAAATATAAGCAGAGTCCAAGATTGCCTGGATGAGAATATTAATATGTACTAGTTAGTTATTATAATGCATTTAAGCTTTCTCAAGGGGCACTGCCAGGTAAAATCAAACACCAAGTGATACAATTATAATTATAAACATAACACATAGTGCTGGGGGGAACCAAAAAAGGCCCCCCACCATAAACACAAAGGCATAGAACTCAAGCATTGTATATGTAAATGTGGTGCAACATGGAGCTTAAAAAAAAAGAACCTTAGCTGAGGTAACATTATTTTACAACTAAAAGAACCCAAGTTAACAAGCAAGTTAAGGGGGGGGGAGGGGTCGCCTTATGTGCGGGTCTAAGCCTGACAGTCCAAATTTTACCCAGACTTTGTCAAACTGCCAACCTGAATGTCCGGCTGATGCAGATAGGACTTGCCTGATGGCCTGAAAGGTGCAAAGTGGAATTAGACTTCCATATTATTTTTTTTTCAAGTTCAGCCATTAACGCTGTCCTTTTAATTAGGTAATGCGGTATATTAAAATTCAAGCGATGAATCTGGATGCTGACAACCAGCAAGTGACCCAGCGCTTAGTTATAATTAATGATCTTCATTCATGGGCGATTGAGTGTGGGTGCTAGAGGCACGTGTATTGCGTAATCAATTTGGGTTTTATCAATGGCATCGACTTCTGTGTATTTGACATCAAAGTCCATTTAAGAATTGCTCGGCAACAATTGATGCTTGAACAAGCAAGCTAACACGCAAGTGACTGCGGGCCGCTGTTCATGAATATGAACAGGTGACAAAAGGCGGGCAAACTCGGGTGAACTTCAAAGCCATTTTTCCATTGACACAGGTCATAGGTCTTCAGAGCACAATGTTTTCTTAACTGTTTCTTCTGATAATAATTAAATGCTGACAGTTAGCTAGGAATTATATGCTTGATGATTGCCATGACCCACTAATAACTGTGGATGCCCAAGCAGGTCAGATGAGATATGTGTACCATTCAGCCTCAATCATATCGAGCAACTGATAAATCCACAGTCTGTTAAGTACTGGGATTTAAATACAAAACTGTGAACAAATATCATACTTTCATTCACAGGTAATCAATTCTGAACACTGAAGAAGATTATTTTATTTTCTGCACTGTCAGATAAGCGAAACGGACAACTTGAACTTGATCGTTGATTCTATCTTCCGTTTTTGTTCAAGCAACATTGGCGTCACCTGACGGGAATACAGTTGATTATTTTTTATAGTGGTGACGAAATAATGCTTGTTCTGAAAGGTGCAAAATGAAAGCTATTTAGTTTTATGTTATAAACCTATTAATAACAAATCTTGTTCATTTTTATGTATAGAAAATAAAATTCAAACACGAAATAATATGAATTCAGTTTCTCCCCTTTCTAATAAGCAAAAACAGTCTTGACATTTTGTTGTCAATTCCCCCATTTTATTTTCACACAACAGTGGCGGCATCTTCCGGGGAAATCTATGACTACGTTTTTCCCATTTGTATAAAGTATTGTCGGTTCTCAAAGCTTATATTGAATTATGTCTGTAACTATATAGACTTATGTACATATACTTACTCATATCATACTTATGTAGATACTTATTCATAACACTCGAAAACGTCTTTGTTCATTTGAAAGTGACAGGAAGTGACTGTGACTCCATGTTGTTACATCCACTGTCACATGGCAGGCCTTCCCGGGGGTTTCACTTTCAGCTTTAAATCACGGCGTCCAGCGGGTTTGACCCTCACTGAAAGGGAATGTTACCTGCACTAAAGGCAGTGGTAGTAGGTACTCGTAGGCTGACAACTATGCATGCAAGTTTATTTATGGGTGTGACTTTAATAAAAAAAAAAAAAATGACTTGTTCCACTGGTTATCATTTATTTATCTGTTGTGAGCTGGGGACTTTTTGAGTGGGCTCAAAAAAAAATTTCTCCCGATTTCTCTCTTCAATATCCCACCTCAACTTATACCAGGGGTTGACGTATAGAAGGGAATTTACTGTATATAACATAAAAAGGTAGCTATTTTTAGGGATAGGGTGTACAGTGATGCTAGTTATATGGTTAATGCTTGCTACATCATCTTTTTAAAATGGCCTATCCAAAAATCTAACAAGGTTCCTTGCTCTCAGTCAAGTCCATCCTTCCTGGAGTCCTACTTCAAGTCCCATTTAGATTATTAGTTATATATTGGGCTATATTGTCATACATTTTCGTAAGTATGTGCTGGAAAGCCTGCTTTTTTCACAGTAAGTTGGGATAACAGTAACTGACTTTTTCCACAGACTAAGAAAATTGGCATGGGAGTGGAATCCATCATAGAAAATGTTGCAGATTCAGTGCTTGATCATAAGCTTCCCGGGGAAAAAGCCTCAGTGATAAAAGCTCAGGGTATGTCCCTGCACCTGGAGAAGGCCAAGGCAAATCAGCTGTCAGAGAAGACTATCAATGTAACATTAGAAGGGTTACTGACAACAGAGGAAGAGACTCTACACTCCCAGGTGTCACTACCAGACCTGGTATCTGAAACAGCATCTGCTGAGTCAAGCCCTACAGATGAGATGTCCGTGCAGGTAACAAATATCAAACCTAACTAGAATATCATAGTCACTAAGATGATATGTCTAATAGTGTAGATCACAGTATATCACTTGGTTTTGATGAATGCAGTATATATATTTCCGTATTTGCCTCAGAAATATTTACATGATCCTAATTGTACCCGCTTTGGTCAAGCTTTTTTACTCTAGTATAAAGTCTCTAGTACTTTATTGACTTGTACTTATACTTAATTTTCATTTAACCAAGTAAATTACTTATGTTAATACTTGCCACCCATCTGTAGGCCTACTTGTAAAATCATAAGACCCCCAGGATCTCTTATAATACCAAAAAAAATTAATACCATGAATGACTGATAGAACAGGATGCTTGTATACAGCATTTAATACTATCAGCCTACGATATTAATAAATGCTGAGTTTTTTCATATATTTTTAATTATATTGATCATAATAAGTACCTGTACTGTGAAAAGGTTTCATACTGGTCAGATATAGAAATACTCTTACTTTGTATCGTAAAATTCTGTGCAGAAGTCACATACCCATTAGTCACACCCTGACCTGATGGTTCTGAATGGTGAATAGCTGTTTAAGTTATGTTTCAGGAAAAGTCCATAATATAAATGGCACCCAGACTTCAGAGGCTTCCCAACCTGGTACCTATGGAATTTAAGTATCATTGCTCCCTGCGGTGCAAGAATACAAACAACATCCCTGTAGTACCTACATGGTTTATATAAAAAATTTAAACATAAAAATAAATTTAACTGTTTAAATTTAATGCTTATATATATATATATATAAGGAATAACAACAGTGTCATAAAATATATAGGGTTTTAGTTCAGTCGTTATATAAGATTTGAATAGTGCCTTGGGGTCCCAGTGCCAGCTGCATCAGATAACATTTTGTGCTGTGAAACGGTCATTTTTGCCATATCTTACTAGGTTAAATAACAATATAAATACTTATATCAAGTTAATTGACTGTGTGAATATAATAAATGTCTGAAGCAAAATAATATCACACTTGAGCAACTGTTAAAATGATTGAAGATCATCAAAAGAAGATTGGATCCGTTAATTTGTGCATGTGCGGAAAGTTCCAGTCTGCTATATTTGGGCATATTTTGAACTAACTTAAGACCCTTGAAGGATGAAAATAATAATTTAGTTTGAATGTATTCACCTAATTTCTCACATGAAAATACTGAAATGGGCTTGAAAATTGAATAAAACAACCCTTGAATTAATTGTTAGAAATGACAATCAAGGAAAGTACAATTTTCATTGATTATCATTGATTATGTTCAAATAGCTTTTATGTCTGGCAATGTCAGCTGTGTTGTACCAGATCAGTCATGACACACAACGATGTTGGTTCCCATGCAATTTAGGTACGGATCTGGTCATTCGAGTAAATTATATATATTGTTACAGGTGCTCTTTTTATTGTGTGACACGGGCGTAGCTCGTGTTGTTACGTTTTATGTTTAATCAGTACAGGTTGAACACTCGTTGTCATGTGAGCCTTGGGTTTTCACGCCTGGTCGTGGGTTACGTGATGAGCCTGGTGTGTGGAGATACACAGCACTGTTCTTTCTAGAGAATTCCTTAAGCGTGTGTTTACTGTGATTGTGCAAGATCTTATAGACTGTTCGAGAAGTGGAAAATTCCCGGCTTGGGTGTGAAGGTATATATAGGGGCTGTTTTTTAGAACCAGGGGGCAGGCAGCAGAGCAGATGCCAGCGGACGCAGAAGCGTGTGTCAGATTCTAAGACCTTATCTGACGAATGCGGCATGCAATAATACATTTTCAAAGATTTTCTCCTGGATTTTATACATTTGGACTTCAGTTTACTTTCTTCATTGTTGCAAGAACTTTCCACTGGACTGTCATTCTCCGAGAGTTTACATTCAAAGGACTAATCGTTGTGATGGTGTTGGGATCATGGTACTGTATTATTATCTTTCTGTGTGATTATAGTGACTTGTTGCTATAATGCTGTTTTACTGTATAATTGTTTTGATTTAGTGTATTGTATTGTTAGGGTTGTTTTAATAATAAATTATAGTTATTTGTTAACAAAAAAACACTGACTTTTTTATTCATTCCCCTAGACATTTCATGCTGCCTAGTGTTACAGAATCTGATTTTTTTTATCTCCATTACAAAATTTGTGTTCATCACGCATGCGTGATCTGTTTATATTAGGTTCTGTAACAATAAACATGTATGGTGTTTGTTGTTTCATGGTACTTTTAAAAATTTAACCAATTTGTTAACTTACAGTTGACTGTAATGCAAGCATGCCACCATATTGTTGACTGGGAATATGATCCTCATGAAAGAGACACAGGTGAAACATCAAGCAAATAATATATTAACAGCTCACATGTAAAGTTATAAGATTGTAATCCAAAATGTGTGAAAGACCCGAGACACGACGGTGACCTGATAGTTCTTAATATAGCAGTTAAAATACAACTGTGGATATTGTCATGGAAGGCTTAGTTGTAAAGGTCATTGCACGGGAGTCCCAGGGCTTTACCTTCGGCAACATTGCTTCAAAGTCAGCTGGTACCTTGCCATCAGCTGCACAGGCAATATAATATCCGATGTGTCTTTAGTGAAGCAAATTTGAATGTTACGCAACTTTACATGTATAAATGACTATGGAACTGCAAGTTTTTCATAATGACACACATACCCATTAAAATTAAACAGGAAGAAAATTTTACATCAAAGATCAACAGACTGGTATATGTGCCAAATTGACTCGTGGTATAACAGTAATGCAGGGAATATAAGGAAGTGTCACTTGAATTGCAAAGTTTTTTTGTTTTTTTTTTTGTGGAGGTACCACCTCCATTTGTTTGTGCTAACTTAACTACATATATGTACATCTGCAGAATTCCATTCCGGTTTCTGACTACATGACAGGGCAGTATTACCAAGTTCCTCTGATTTTATATCCTGGCGTAAAACCAGGCCAATGAATACTGCACCTGCGGGCCCTGGGTTGGTAATCGTCCCCATTGCTGGGTCATATACCGAATTAACCCCCAAAAGGCGCCTTCCCATAAAGTCCTCACCCTAGCTTTGGGCTGACCGTGAAAAATCTCACCACCTTGGCTGGGATTGAACTCGCAATCTCCCGGCTATGAGTCCTATGCTCCCTACCCCTGAGCCACAGAACCAGTTTACTTGAATTGCAACTTGTCAGAACAGGTAGGCCTTGAACGGGGCAAGTTTATAATTTGCATTTCATGTTGATAATTAAAATGAAAATCACTAAGTACAAGTCACATTTTCATGAGAAATGATTGAAGGTGTAATTTATTGAAGAAAGACATTTTACAAAGCACTTGTTATAGGAATGGCTGATTATTGCTCAACTTATTTCATTCCATTTACAGGGAAAGCTGACTTTGATAGGATAAGTACGTATAGCAATTCCCATCCCGACTTTTGCCAGAAAATTATTGTTTATAGAGTTCAGTTTTCTAGTAGAGTAGCTACTTCTGCCAAGAATTTTACAATAATCTAGTACAGACCTTAATTTTTTTCCTCTTGTTTTTTTTTGCCAAAGCTTGCATTGTATACTTATCATTTTATCACAGTGTCTTTTACAATACCACTGCTCGTGACAGTAAATTTCATGAGCCTTGCTTGCCAAATACTGAATTCATGTGGGTGATGGGAAATTTCACCTTTTCAAAATAGGAATTGCTTCAGGATGAATGGTGCATTTCTAATGAGGGTGCATCTGTAATAACAGAAATAGTAATAGAAAAATTATAAGAAGAAATACTCCTATATGAAAATTAATACAAAAGAGATATTCTGGTATCACTCAAGGTGAATTCTCTGAACACCAGTTTTCAGTATGATACCACTATATTGCCCAACTGTAGTTAATGAGTACATTTATTATGCTTTATTTTGCCTAGTCTGTACCCCAGGTATTGGCTTGGTACAGCATATACAAAATAATGAAGAAGGACAAACATTATATGTTCAGTTTGAACCAATCAGGGGCAAATTAGGACAGCCACAAGGTTCTCTTTACATATAACGAAGAGGGCTGATTATCCAAAGGTTCTTGAGAGTTTTAAATCACTAAACATGTCTGAACAAAGTTATAAACCAGGTATTTTTTCTTCTGAAACGTTCTGCTAAATGTTTTATTATATTTGATAAACTCCCTTTTTCTGTTTAAAATTTACAGGTTCACCTCACCAACAAGAACCCTTATGCCTGGCAAAATTCATCAGAATCTGTGACCACTTCTGTGCTTGGTATGGCACTGAAGGACAGTAATGGCAAGGAGGTAATGATGTCAGACCTGGAAAAACCTGTCAAGATGCACATCCCAACTACAAGTGAGTGATATATAGAATATTGTGATACTTAAACAGCTGGCTTATGAAAATTTTACTATTTTTCATAAAATCTGTGTTATTTTAAATTTTACAACTATTCCTCCATTTATATATAAGGCAATTTAATTTGGGAATCTAAACAAAATAATTGTCTCTTTCTAATTGTGATATTATGATTTCAGTAAATGAACACAAATAAAAGTTTATTTGGGAAAATTGTGGGCAAGGTGTTAAACTGTCACTCTCTATTTAAATTAAATTGAAGTGTTTATAAACAGATATTGTGCATGTGTTAACTGATTAAACTGGAAATTGCATATACAGTATCATAAACAGTATCCCTAAATGTATGCAGCTCTGCTCATATTTGATACTTGTTTATGAACCAGCATCAATAAATTTCTATAAGGAACCTTGTGCTGTTTTAGGTTCACTCATTGAAAGTATTGATGAAGTAGAGATGAGACTGAACCTCACAAAATCATTTGATTCAGCAGATGTGGTGATGTTTAAGTACTCTATACCAGGAAGAAGGCAGTATTCCATCACACTGGAGCCAGAGCTACCAGACTTACCTTATCTTTTACTTGTGAAAGAAAACAGTCCTCCAAAAATGACTGAATTCTCAGGTAGCTCAGCCATCCAGCTGCCTTCAAATATACTCAGCTTGACCACAGATACCCTGAGCGGCAGACAGTTGTACAAAATGCACAGGGAGAACGAAGGTACAGAAAACATCACGCTTTATTTGGCATTACTGCCTGATGTATATCACAAAGACCATGATAACATGATCAGCGCAAGAAAAGCAGCCAATATGTCAATGACTGTGAACTGGCATGTTGGCCTCCTCAAAACACAGTGTCTCTTCTGGAATAAGACAGAAATGAAGTGGACAGACACTGGCTGCAGAGTAAGTTACACTCAACACAGGAATGAGAGTTTTCCTTTTTAAATGAATTCAATTTTTCAAAGCCAAGTACATTATTACTGTGATTTGTTAAGATCTTAAAAAAAATTGCTGTGATCCTTGATCATACAGCATCAAACCAATGATTTATCCTCATGTATCTTCTCCTTACAAGGGTGTGAACCATCAATTGATACCTTATATATATATATGTATACTTTCCTACTCACCTCCGGGTTCTCTTACTGTATTTTCTTATCATTTTCCTTTTTTTGTTTTTTTTTTCAGTTATAACCATGACTCTCATCCCTGTCAACAAGATGTGTAACTTTGTTTGTTTGTTCAATATTTTTCATATGGTTTGTAGATTTCCTTTCATATATGGATAATGTTGTATACTGAAATTTTAAAGTTTATTTCTATCTTTTAAAATGTAACAGTTAGAACAGCAGTTATATCACTCTGTATTTTTGTTAACAGTCTTTTTTAGCTCTGCTGACTATACATCTGAGCTATAGTCGTGGTCCTTTGTCCGTCCGGCCGTCCGTTAACAGGGCACATTTAAAAACCGTTGGACCTACGAATCCAAAACTTTGCATACCATTAGATGTCCCCAAAATCTCCTACCATACCAAAAATTGGGTCATTAGAACTTCGTTCCTTTGAGATATTAAGGAAAAACCTCCGTTTTCCATTAAAAAGCCATTGTTACACTTCAAGGCTGCCTAAAATCAAAACCACTGATCTGTTCTTTATCATATTTAGTATTCATTTTCTTCCATACATTTTCTATGAACATACCAAAAATTAGGTCAGTATTGGTTATTATTTTGAAGTTCGGGGCCCAAATATAATGCAATTTTTAAAAAATCAGGAAATATATTTACTCACCTAACATGAGAATTGCTGAAGCTGGAGACTTTTTTTCAGGAATATAACTTTATTTAATCAAGATTCAATTGTTAACCAAAAATTAGATCTGAATTTTACAAATTTGTCAAGTTATTAGCATAAATAAAAAATCAATACCTTAAATTTCGTCCAACTTTGGCAATGGCATGTTTTTCCCCTGTAAGCACTGTTGATTTAATTTTCACAACATATATATATAAGGATTAAATCTTTTTTTAAAATCTGAAATTTCAAAGGAATTGATTGAAAAGAGTAACTTTTATTCAAGTTTCCATACACCATATCAAGTGTTGTTTACAACTAGCCCACCTGGTAGTACAGCCTTCACTTGCATTATGTAACTGACCCTAGGCAGCTTGCCTTGGCTCAGCTTGGCCACTACTAGCAAGCTTCCCCTCTGCCCTGCACTCCCCCCCCCCCCCCCCAGATGGTGCATCAACTAGATGAATGTTATAATTTTCTGTATTTTATTTTATTCTTGGCTATGCTACATTTTAGATTTTGTATTGTACCACCAGGATTACAATGATTAAAGAGCACATTGAATTGTGTCCACAAAGTGGTGTATTGGTATGAAAGTGTGGATGTTCATCAAATAATTAATTCCTTACTTTAGAAAAATAAAAACTTCACCAGGTGTGAAATTGACTATTCATTCCAGTAATAAATTATAGCTGAGATAGTAAATAGCACAATGATATTGTTTGTCCCTCATTCAACCAACAGTGTGTATACTTTATTTGAAAAGATGTTTTTATTTTATCAAATTTACTGAATCTTTTATTTCAATTCAGTGAATAAAATTAAGCATGTACTGAAAACTCCAATGTGCAAAACTTTTTAATGGTGATTAAAGGAATAATCTTGTAGATGCCATGTTGTGGCATAATTTTCTTTTAAATTCAGTTTAAACATTTGTGATTTAAAAATAATAAAATATATGTGTATGCATAATATGACCCTATATGAGCTACACTCTGGATATATAATGATTGCAACTTAGAATTCTAAAATTTTAACTTTTTAAAATTTATAAAACTTGTAAATAAAAAAAAAATGAATCAGATAAAAACTATTAATGGAAAAAGTGGATATGCTAAAAAATAAGCTTATGTATAAACTTAAATGCATTATTCTCTTGAAAGTGAAATAAAGGTATTAGTCCATTCTGTCCACTTGCCTGTCCATCTGTTAATTTTTCATATGCATCACAGTATCTCAAAACTGTTACTGTTTTTCTTCATGACAGTCTTGTCAGAGTATTAGTTTGCAATCATATATTTTGAACTTTGCTATAACCAAGTAGGAGGGCCCCTTTCCTCTCAGCTTCTCATATGCTTATATAAATGAAAAACATTACAATAGAATATTTTGCATTTGCAAAAATTTTTCAGACTTCAGCTGAGCGCCGTGACCGGTGGGTCCCTTTTTTATTAAAGAACAGCTCTGCGCACTGAAAGCCATCTGACCTTGAGTGATGACCTTTGTCCATCTTCCCACCAGCTTTATTGCAGGCTAACAGGGCAGAGAATGTAACTGTTAGATATAGAAAGGTAAAACTTAACATGCAGACATAATGTGTAAGTATTTGGAACATCTCCTTAGAAAGTACCTTACAGTGGCCTTATATTCTGCTAGTTGAGAAGAAAAACAGGCATTTGAGCTTAAGCTAAGTGTTCAGAGTTGCTGAAAAAATATTTTGCAATGATTAACAAAATTGTAATGATGGACCTTATTAGAAATTAATTCCCTGCAAACAACTCTAAACTTAAAATAAAAAATAATTTGATAATAAAACGAGGATTTAATTCAAACATTTGTTCATTATTTTCCTGCCACAGCAGAATAGGGGATCAGGCTTTGTTTGCCCTGTATACATGTACCGTATATTCAGAAGTGTTGTTAATTCAACCACCCCCACCTAGCTGCCATCGATTCATTTGCACCTGTGCACTGGGACATTAGTTTTTAATTGAAAATGTGTAAAATCTATTGGGAAAAAATATAATTAGATCAGAAAAAATTTAGATCTGATTGAAACATATTCTTTCCTCAGGAGAATGGAACATAAAGTGATCAGCTCTGTCTGTCCATCATTTCTCCGTTATCCTTAAATATTTATTATTTATGAAATTTTTCCTATAAGCACTGTTGAATTAACTTTCATATGCTGTATGTGTATGGATTTCGGCTATTGAAGTCTGGAATTTGAAAGCAACTTATATATTCAGTTGAGTAATATTGCATATGTTAAACTTTAATCCCATCATCTCCCCCCCCCCCAGACCAACACAACCAAGTCCTTCCATCTGTGGCCTGGGGATATTAGTTATATTTCAACTGTATACATTTTATAAGATAGATAAAAAATATATATGTAATGATATATATATATATATGTCCAATTTAACAAATGTGTAAACTACTGAACTGTCAACATTTTATCAAAAAGCCAACCAATGATCAAGGTATTATTATTCATCTTATGGTCACAAACTCCTCACATGCTTCAATTTTAACATTAGGAAATGCATGGTTTGGTTACAAAATATTATTTGAAACAATTTCTTGCTTATCAATATAAACCAATCATGTTAACCAGCCATGGCCTATATTCCCTTTTTCTCCTAGACTTTATCTCCAAATGATATTATTTTAGATGTTTTACCTTAAAGGTCAACTTCAGCTGAGCACAGTGACCCATGGGTCCCTTGTTTTCTAAATGAAGTCAGGAACACTTCATATTCAAGGGCTCCTTTTTAAACATAGAGGTAAGATTTTTTCAGGAGTAGGGTCACTTTTTTCTCACTGATCTTGAATAAGTGTATATGTTGAGCAGAAATAATGGTGGTACCTTCAGTTTCCTCAGCGTTACACGCTTTTATTTTTCGAAAGGCAGATGAAATCCATCTGTCATTTCTTTAGCTGAGTACAAATTGTATGGGTTACCACCAAAAGCTCCAGCTTCACTTCAAGACAAATCTGGTGGGATATTCCAGCAGACCTTTAATGAGGTTTGTGTTACTTTTATATATACCGTAAAATCTCCACTTAAAACCGCACTTCCGATTAAAACCGCACCCAGACTTTGCGAAATTCCAGGTGAGACACCGTGAGGGCTCAAATACTAAGAACCCCCCTTTCGCTTCGGGATGATTTGACAAAAGACACAATCAAGCTATGATCTAGAAATGAACACATGTAGGTTTCAACTCGGCCATTCCTGTCCACTTTAAAATTCCTCTGACATTTTATTTAAACACATCATAACACTTTTTTGCAGGGTCACTCAAGCATGAAGTTTGGGAAGACGTAAGGGCCGGTGAACCTCTGCCTGTTTATACAGATTTTATATTCCGCGCCGTATTCTTGTTTGCTACTGATTTGTCATTATATTTTGGAAAAATATTCTGCTGATCCATTTCAAGTCACTGTATTTTTTAATGCTAAAAGTAATATTTTGAAATCTTAATTTTTGATGAAAATTCCATTTTCTGGAATTACTCGGAAGATTCAAATCATTTTCATACTGGTTACTTCAGTATTATCATCGTCACATCGTACTTGGACATCGCTCCATGTCACAATTTGCTGGTGCGTTTGAAAACATCGCTGGTCAACTAAACTAAATATCAAAGTAACTGAAGTTACCTTGTCGAGATATGCACGAATAGGAAACATGACGCTTAAAAACGAGTGATTTTAAGGTAAAATTAAAGTGGCCAGTCGGGGTAAGCAAGTTTTTTTCCTGAAGAAAATTTCCGTATGGGGAGCCATTTTGTCAAGGCAGTGTTCGCGCAAGGCATGCTGGGACAAAATAGGTGGCTGTTCTGTTTACCACCCACCGCGTACAGCCGTTAAAAATATTCTTAGCAGAATACCCGGGCGTTTCAGCACATGGCGGCACTCAAACTTGATTTTAAAATGATTGTCTGCCATTGTGTGACTCTTTACGATGTCAGCTTTTTATTCATTTTACGTTTTAAACAAATAATCATTGCTAAATAATGCCGCAAATGGGTTTAAAGTAGGCTTTTATTTCAATTTTGTTTGACCATGCCCAACAAAGTGGGCCGCTGTGTGTTACAGCAGGGTTGTTGTAAACGTATTATTTGGTGACAATTACTAAGATTATATAACAAGTTATATATCACAAGAAAACTAATCAGCAATATTAAATTTATAAATAACAAATAATCGTAAATAATACATTTACATATGGCTTCCATGCATGTGAGACTGCTGCTAAGAACGGCCTTCGAAAGTTGCAATATTATCGCCCACTCGCCGGCCCAAAAACGATGTCTGTCAGGAAGATACTCAGGAAACCATTCTAGTATACCGCACAGTGCTTTCAGGGAATCAACCTGATTTCAGGATTTTGAATTTCTTGATTAAACTGCGGTTTTAAGTGGAGATTTTACGGTACCTTCAGTTAGCAACTAAAACAGGTTTGGTGCAGCACTATACTAGTAGAAAATCTCAGTAGGCTCTTGTCAGTAAACATTCTTACAAAATGCCATATCTCTCAAGGTGTCTGTATTGTTCTAAAACAGTTTCAGCTGCTTACACCAATGTTACAGCTATTAGTACCTTACCTTGAGAAAGCAGAAATAATAACCATAGGACCTAACAAGTAGACGTGCAGACCAGACCACCATTTGGTCCTGGTCAAGTTGAGCTGTAGGCTGTCTGTTACTGAGGGTGGACATGTCAAAGTGATCTGGTCCATTAATTTATTAATAAGTAAAGGAATATTTAATTAAAAAAATGTATAAAAATAAAATTATACATGATAAAAATAAAAATATTCAAGCTGATGAAAATAATAATAATACACAAATAAACCAGCTGATCCCACCAACACCCTTTATATACCCTGAAATTCTATGTCTAAACTAATTAGAACAAATTTTCTGCCAGTGGTTCTTGTACATTTATTATGGTTAAGGAGTCATTACTTGTTTATAAGCTACCAACAAGCACAAGCAAAGTGTTCAAAACAAGGGTTGCAAGTTGAACTTTGTCACATGAAACAAATTCAGCAATAGCACAAACCATTATATTTCAGAAGGGGCAGCCCAGACTGGTTGGAAGGCGGTAGGAGTTCCAGGGGTAGGGGGTCCAGTATATTGTGTCTCCAGTCTGGTCCAGCCCAAAATTGTAGACATGAACATTCCAAGCCTTCTGGTCCACACCTCTACTAACAAGTCAAGCTGTACATGCAGGCATGTCTGGTAAAACCTCCTTGTACACCCAAAATAAGATCATTTGGAATATATCAATCTGCTGTGGGTTTGAATAATGTTTCAAATTCAACTAAGCATCATGACCCATGGGCTTCTAGAGTGGCAGCTCAATCTACAAGAATTTAGACCAGATTACACCTATAATTGAATCTTTATTTTTTTTCTCCTCCAGGTAGACCAGAAAGAAACAAATGAGCATCTTATGGTCTGTGAGTGCAACCACTTGACAGTATTCTCAGGAGGTTTCTTTGTGGCACCAAATGCACTCAATATCTCAGAAGACATTCTGTTGTTCCGCACATTCTTTGACAATCCGATTGTGGTTTGCTTGGTTATTTTTGTCTGGATTATGTACATACTGCTGGTTATATGGGCTCGCAGAAAAGATAAAGAAGACCTGGAAAAGGTGAGTATTAAAGTTTAAAGGTTACTAGTTTCTCAGTAAAGAAGAACAGAATGATTTTGTAAAAGTATAATCCCATCTGTTGGCACATTCAGTGCTCAGACTCATGGAAAAGGTAGTATTCATAATTATACTTATGCTTCATTACAATGCATGTAATCAGTCACATTTGGATTTAGCATGGATTAGATCTAATCAATTAATCCAGTCAAATTGGCAGCTTTATTCATGATTATTGCCTATCCTAGTCATGCAGTGCTGTTACTCCTGAATATTAAATGTTCATTTTTACACAGGACTTCAAACAGTGGTCCTATTATGGATTATAGATTTATGTACAAAAAATATCCTCGTCTACCTCTTATTTTAGTCTGGATAATGTCTCCTTTCCTCCTGACCCACTTGTCTACAATGGTTTATTGCAAAACTTCAAGTGAATTATGCATCTTTTTAACATAAGAACTAAAAGATACACAGACATGAGTGAATATATGTATGTACTCTGTCCAGCCTCATAGACTGTAGTAGAAATGTTAGTTACCAGTATCTTGTTTTGTTTTATATCATAATATATAAACCATTGAATGGCAGTGGTCAGAATAAATAATGGAATGTTTTTCTCTGGTTTCAGTTTTAATCACTCTTCATAAGCAAAAGAATATACTTGAATAAGTGTAATGGAACAATATCAGTTTGATGCAAGTTTTTATTTTATTTCATGGCAAATATATAAATTAAGATTTCACTTGTGGTTCCAGTATGGTGTGACATTTTTACAAGACAACATGCCAATATCCACGCATGGTTATCTTGTGACTGTGTTTACTGGATGGAGGACAATGGCAGGCACCACAGCTAATGTAGCATTGTACCTGACAGGAGATCACAAAACGAGTGACACGCACTGGCTATATGATCCTGAGAGGAAGAGGTTTGAGCCAGGGAGCCAGGATTCATATCTGCTTATGACAGGTAGGTGTAACAACTATAAACAAAGCAATGATCACACTTAAACTGATCACATTGAGCCACACTAAAATTAATCATGCTAAACTTCATCACATGGAGCCACACTAAACCACACTAAACCACATTAAAACTAATCTCTTTAAATCACACTAACTTATCAACCTAAATCTGAACTAAAACTTATCCACCTAAATCACACTAAAACTAATCACATTAAGCCTCACTTAACCACACTGAAACTAATCTCTCTAAATCACACTAAAATGGTTCACTCTAATTCACACTATAACTATTCACTCAAAATCACACTAAAAACTACTGGCTCTAACCACACTATAACTAATCACTCTAATTCACTCTATAACATTCACTGTTAATTACACTAAAACTAATCACTCTAATCCCACTATAACTATTCACTCTAAATCACACTTGAACTAATCAATCTAATCTCACTTAATTAAGCTAATCACACCATATCTAATAACTCAAAATCACACAAACTATTCACTCTAAATCTAACTAAAACCAATCACTATAACCACACTATAATTAATCACACTTAATCATATTAAAGTAATAACTCTACATCACACCAAAAGTAATCAGTCTTATCACACAATAAATAATCTCCATAACTAACCACTTTAAAAATACATACTAAAAACCCATCACACTGAACCACCTAGATGATTAATATTTAATCAAACTAAAACCAATCACAACAAATCAAACTTTACTTTCACTCTGTGTGTTTATTGTAAACATAAGAATTATATACATTTCACAGATTTCTAAGGTCATGTGTTTGAAAAGGTTTTTATATACACATAGCTTCATTAATTGGGCTGATGGGATCACAATAAAGAAAAATTTTATTTTGTGTCAGCATATCATTTGCTTCCACATGCATTGACTTCCAGTTTGCATAAGTCCTGGATTGGTTTTATGTGTCCCTTTTCCATATCAGGAATATGAATATATATTAGAATGAAAGCCTATGATAGATCCTGAAATTAATATAATTTTATGTTGCCTAAAATATGTGTCATCAGTGCACTGTGTTTTAATAGAATCTGATTAACTTGCCCTTAAAAATATAATTGACATTTATGAGATTTCTTTGATTCATCCATTTTAGTATAATCTATTAAAAATGTCCAATTTGTGAATGATTATTTAACTGCCTTGAAGTTTGCTGGGTATATTGACCAAAGCCTTTGTTTACCAATTATCAAAGGCCAGATATGCCACCTAAAACTGCATTTCTATTTTTTTAAAAGAAATATTTGCAGTTGTGTAACAATTTGTCTGAGGAAAATAATTATATCACTGAATAGGGAATATAATAAGCGAATTAAAATGTAAAATTTACTCCTGTGTCTGTGTCACCATTGAATTTTTCCAGAACTTATTTGAACAAAATTTTGGTTTATTGAATTTGCTTTAAGGTTGTATATTCTTGGGGGAAACTTAGTCTGTGCTATTTTTTATGCCATTTTCACTTGTTTCATTTGATGGTTTTGACTTATGTATTTATAAGGATAGAAGTATTAAGTATAAAAGGCTGTGCTCATTGACCAAATTAGCATCATGACCCATGGGTCACATGTTATCATTTAATAAATATAAGTGCATGTAGATTCATAGACACTATATTCTACAAAAAAAGAAATCATTATTGGTATTAATATTATTATATGGATATACTTTTTATCCCTTAGATTATATTGGAAGGCTAAAATCAATAAATATATGGCATGATGGAAGTGGAAGTTCTCCTTCTTGGTGAGTATACTGTTCAGAGACTGTTTTATTATCTACTGGATCAAGACAATTGGTGATGGAGTAAACTCAGTGTTAGTACTTTTGGTTAAAATAATGTTATATCAGTTGAGATATACAGTTAAATAAATGTTTCTGGTTGAAAGGCCAGGTGAATATTTGTTTAAATCACTTTCACTTACCGGTATCTTCAATCAGTTTTTAGCCATGTGCGTTTCTTTCTATTCCTAACTTCCCATTTCTTTCAGCATAGGATTACTCATGACCCTGTAAACGTTATGTTATATGCATCTTTTTTGTAAGGTATTTCATATGTGCCCATACATATTAATTAATATTTCCCATAATATTTTGGTTAATTATTATTATTATTATTATAATTATCATTAAGCACATTCCCTGTTTAGCATTCATGTCTGCACCTTTGCAGTGCAGCTAGAATGGCATTGTAAAATTCCTTAATCTCTTCTTGAAATTTTTTATTAGGTTTGACATCATAATGTCAGTACTTCCTAAGTGTTATATGTGCAAGTTTATGAATGATTTCAAAAGGTTAATTTGATCAGAAGGAAAATATCTTCCATCATAACATATAGTTCTAAAGGGAGACTCAGAGGGGTTGAAGGACCCAGAAAATTGTTCACTTTGTCACTAGGAAAAGATTAATCTCCCAATAAACCATATAACCTTTGCACAATTAAAATATTTTTGGATTCCTGTGAAAACTTATGTATATAATTCCTTTATTCTAGTGTACAGTAGTTTTAAGATAAATGTAAAAAAAAAAAAAAGGATAAACACATTTTATACCTCCTTTCTTCATGGCATTTCCTTTGGCTACTAACTCAACAGTTACCCATATTTTCTTGTATTCAGCCTTTAAATATGTATGATTCAGTTTGGCATGTTTGGTCTTAATACTAGCCTTCACAGACATCATGCATTGCAGATAAAAGACATATGGCAAGCAGGTCATTTAATCACAGTCATAAATATTATTAACACCATTCTTCAATTGATGTGTTTTACTATTAGAATTTGGATCTTAAATTAATAATAAAATTTGTTATTAGGGCAAATGGGGGTACCCCCCCCCCTTTCAGCGGTTGCACATAGCCAGTTGGCTCTTTTGGGTAGACAGTACAGACCTGACAATGATGTACTTAAACAAATGTAAATTTTATACTTTTATTGATTGGAAAGGAAGCACTTTGCTGCAAATACATATTATATATGATGCCTGTTTGTGTCCTCCTATGGAGGCTTGTTAGAGAAAAATTCAGTTAAATGATATTTATTGTACATAATTTCTTCCTTGTTAAGGGATTGTTGTTCAGTTCATAACAGGTGTATGTAATACTCAATATCAACTGAGAAGATGTGATCCGGACAGATTGGGTTTTATGTTACAGGTTCCTTGTACAAATTATCGTGACTGATCTTCAGGATGGGGAGAACTACTTCTTTATATGCAATGACTGGCTGACACCACAGGAGAGTTCCGGATCTGTACATCGCAGGATAGATGTTGCTGATGAGGCGAGAATGAAAGAGTTCAAACATATCTTCTTGAGCAGGAATGGTCTTAAAATGAGGGATGAGCACCTGTTGGTTGGAATCTTCTCTCGGCCACCATATAGTCCATTCACTCGAGTACAGAGAGTAACTTGTCTCATCTCCTTCCTTCTCATAATGATGTTAGCTAACATCATGTTTTATGGTGGGGACACTGATGATCCTGAAGACCAGCTCTCCAAGGACAATATAACCATCTCCCTGTCTCAGATTGTGATAGGAGTACAAACTAGCTTGATTGCCATACCGGTTTTCACCATCATTGTGCAGCTGTTCCGTCTTGCCAGACCCAGGCCAAACAGTACTATGAAATGGAGAGCTTGTAAAAATATATCAGGCACCACGTTCCACTCAGCTATTGGGACCCTGTATCAGAGTCATGAGGGGTAAATATGTTGTTTTCTTATTTAAGTAATAAAAAGTCATGTCCATAAACAACATACAGTGGTAAACTGAAGTTTGCAGTGGAGGACTCTGTGACCATCTGTGCCTTATTGATATTCTATATTAGAAATAACATATTCCCATGCATATTTGAATTTTCTATGTTTGCTCTTATAACCAGTTATTTAATGTTACATCATAGGAAACTATTTTCTACATAAGAAAGTTGAACAAAGGCACCAATCAGGATTCAAAATATTTCCCATTAGCCAGTCTTGTCCTGTTTTTGATTATCAGTGAACAGAGCTTTGTTTAAATGACACAGTACACTCCCCTATATATAAAGAGAGGTAACTCTGAGATAAACATTCTAATTTTTGTCTCCTTATATTATCGACTGATATTTGGTAATTTCTTTCCACAGATCTGAGGTTAGACACACCTTCCAGTCACTGACCCCATCAGAGTGTAGTGCCTGTCAACTGACAGATATACATGTGGATAGTAGTACAAATTCAGTAAACCCAAATTCTCCTATTGAGGCAGACTTTGTGACAGATATACGTGTGGATAGTAGTACGAATTCAGTAAACTCAGATTCTCCTATTGAGGCAGACTTTGAGACAGTTATACGTGCTGATAGTAGTACAAATTCAGTAAACCCAGATTCTCCTATTGAGGCAGACTTTGAGACAGATAGACGTGTTGATCGCAGTACAAAGCCAGTAAACCCTGATTCTCCTATTGAGGCAGACTTTGAGATTCAGATAGAGGGACCTGGTTCATCAGGTGATAACAAGTCTGGCCCGGATGGCGATACCCAAAAAGAATTTACACAAAGTCTCATTAAACAAAAGGGAAAACAGAAAAAGGAAAAAGAACCTTTCATGTGAGTCTCATCAAACCAGTTACACAATTCACCAGTATATGCTACACGTGACCATTGATCCCATTTTGATTTTGTGAAAAGAATTTCAGTCCCTCATTTCATGGTACAGACCTCTGTTGACATCTATACACCATAGCAGAGTAATTGTTCCAGTTATAGATGGCCTTTTCAAAACAAAAGCTTATATGCTTAATGGTTGATATATAGCATTGTTTTGTTTTATCACTTTGATCAAAATAATAATCTACTGTCTGTTATATATTAATCATTGCATCAACTGAAATGCCAGATTTTACCTGTTTGTTATGTAATTAGCAGTGTTTATGAAACTTGTCTTGATGCTACATGTATTTGCATATTATCAGGAACTGGAATATGTTTTCATTGTTTTATCACCAAAAATTTACTGAGCAATCGTCAGTTAATATGTATTACCTCCAGTCAGGCAAATTATGTTTTCAAGAACCATTAAACTAAATATAACCGAGTCGGACATATATGGCTGGTTTAATTTCCTGACAAGTATGCAGAAATAAGATTTTGGTGGACACATACATACTGACTTGTTTCTAGATGTCCACTTGCAAATCCCCATTTATTCTAAAGTTACTCAAAACGTCTGTTTATTATCCCTTCATAAAGTTCATAATAATTATCTTGTTTTCCACATGACAGTATTTCATTAAAAAACAAATACAAAAAAATGTTAATAATTTAATGAAAAATGTTGGAATTTTTTTGTGATAAATTTTATAATAATTATCCTGTTTCTCACGTGTAATATCAATATCCCACATGTTATATCACTCCTATTCCATATTACTGATTAATGTTTCACATTTCTGCTTCTGTAATACAAAGACTCCCTACAATGTGCGCTGGGATTGTAATGGGGAACATTTATGTATGTAGATATTTATAGTATTGTACATAATGTAAGCATTTTTCTTCTCTTTCAGGTTGCCTTGGTGGAGTATATACATTGGATGGGTTTTATGTATTTGTATCTGTGTCGTTTCATCATTTTTTGTCATGTTGTATGGACTCCAATATGGCTACACAAAGAGTGTTGCCTGGGTGACCTCCATCCTGACCTCTTTCCTGCAAGATGCATGTATTAATCAACCATTGAAGCTGACGTTATTCACTGCTGTTTTGACCTGTTTTGTGAGAAAACCATTTGAGACCAATGGATATGTTGGAACCCATCTGCATACATGTATGTATAAAGTTTAAGATAGCTGTGGTCATTTATAAATCAAGAAAAACTTATATAAAGTATTTGTTCAAACAGTCCTTGATTAATGTAAAGATGGAGTTAGAACATCAAAAGGTGTTATATACTGTTATATAGGTTATGAAGAAAACTGGTATAGATAGTCATATGAACAGGTATATGTATTACAAAAAATTGTAGAATATAATGCAACACACAGTTGAGCATAAGTTTTCCATTCAAAATCAGCTTATTCATGCAACAGTTTGTTTACCTCAGACTTTGTATCATATTCATAATCTGTATATGTTTTCTTATCACAGAACTGATAAAACTGGGTCATAAATTAAATCATATCAGATTATTGTAACCAATCAAATCCCCGCAAGGGAAACATTTTATTTTTATGTGTTGTACCATCTTGCATCATTAATAAATTATGATATATAGGACAGGTGCTAATCTATGCAAAAAGACACCTGGCTTTGAAGGAAATGAAAGGCAACCAGAAAGTTTTACGTTTCAGAGCAATATACTTTTCTTTTTAATAGGGTTTCTTTCATGGGTCATCTTTTCATTTACTTTTGGTAATTATGTGGTTGCATGAAGCTTGAAACACTCTTCTAGATATCTAATGGATTTTATATGATCGAACCTTCGAGGTTTAAAGCTCAGCTGACTGTAAGTCATCTGAGGTATAGGTATGGCGCTTTGTCTGTCTGGCTGTCTGGCTGTCCCTTGGCAGTGCACAAATCATAACCACTGACCCTAGATGCCTGTAACTTAAAACCTAGAGAGATCCATAAAATATTTCCTTGGAAATTTGAATTTTTTTCATTGCAACCTATATCCTCGGAGCTATGGGGCTTGAAAGTACCCGAAAGAATCATAAAAAATTTGATACAAAACCTCCTATATCTTGATAATTAATGCATGGATGGTCATGAATCCAACCTTGAATTTTGACCATGAATAGTCTAGTCATTTCCCAAAAGGTGGTGGCACCAGCTGCATTTTTAGCTCAGCTGACTATAAGTCATCTGAGCTATAGTCGTGGTCCATTGTCCGTCGTCCGTCCGTCTGTCCGTCCGTCCGTCCGTCCGTCCGTCCGTCCGTCCGTCCGTAGATGTGGCACGTTTTGAAACCGTAAGACCTAGGAATCCAAAATTCAGCATAATGTTAGATGTCCCCAAGATCTCCTACCAAGCCGAAAACTGGGTCTTTGCGACTTCATTCCTTTGAGAAATTAAGGAAAAACCTCAATTTTTTTATTAAAAACCTATATTCACACTTCAGGACTGCCTAATATCAAAACCACTCATCTGTTTTTCCTCATATTTCCTATAAATAATCCTCTATATAATTCCTATGTACATGCCAGAAATTAGGTCTGTATTATATAATTTAAAAAAGTTATGGGCCCAAACATAATGCATTTTGTAAATAATCAGGAAAGAAATTTTATCACTTAACACAAAACTTGTTAAAGCTAAGCACTTTTTTTCCAGTAATATTACTTTTATTAATCAAAATTAAATTGTATACCCAAAATTAGATCAAAATCTTTTAAATATTTTAAAATATTAGCAAAAATAAAAAATTGGTACCTTAAATTTTGCCCAACTTTGACCATGGCACGTTTTTTTGCTGTAACTGCTGTGGATTTAATTTTCACAGCATGTTTTTGTTAGCATTTCAACTGTTAACACAAAAAATTTGAAACCAGTTGATCAAAAACTGTAAATTTTATTCAAGTTTTCAAGCACCATGTCACATATTGCTAGTGTTATGCAGTTTGCTAGAGCTCAGCTCCCGAGCTTCAGCTCTAAGTTCCTTAAATTTGGCATACAGTTAGATTTCTCAAAAAATCCCATACCATGCCAAGAATTTGGTCACTAGGACTTAATTCCTTCGAGATATCAATGAAAAACTTCATTTTTCCATTAAAAACCCATTGTTACACTTTAAGACTGCCTAATATCAAAACCACTGATCTGACTTTAATCATAAATAATATACATATTTTTCTATACATTTGCTATGCACATGCCAGAATGATGTCAGTATTGCATAATTGTTTTAAGTTATGGGCCCAAACATAATGCACTTTGTAAAAAATCAAGAAATATATTTACTCCCTTAACAAGGGCATTGCTGAAGCTAGAGATATGTTTGTCAGGGATGTAACATTATTTAATCAAGATTCAATTGAATACCCAAAATTAGTTCTGAATTTTTCATATTTTATAAGTTATTAGTATAAATATAAAATTAGTACCTTAAATTTTGCCAGACTGTGACCATGGCACGTTAGTTTCCCGTGAGCACTGTTGATATGATTTTCATATCATGCACACATAAGGATTTCAGCTTTTTAGTTTAGAAAGCTTAAAGAAATTGGCCAAATGTTGTAGCTTTTATTAATGTTTTTTATGAGACCCTGTCAGACTTTGGCTCTCTCCAGCCCCTCTTGAGTCACCTGTATGTTGACCTTGTTGACCTTTCATCAAATTATGCACGCTTGAGGCGAGAATCCAGGCAGCTTATGGCCAGCCACAGTTGATCCAGGTGTCCAACCCAACTCATCTAGTAGTTTTAACCAACAACATAACAATAAACAATAAATTAATAAATTTTTATTGGTTTTTAATAACAAATTAAAGAAAAATAGAAAAGGAATTTGTTAGTTTATAATAACAGGAAATTAACTTGCAGTTACTGATGATATGAGAATCTTGTATCGATGGGTAGAATGTCACATATTCCAAATAACACCATGCAGTCACCTATGGCATTTTCAGTTCAATTTTAGTGATAAAGAAGTAAATCATATTATTCATTACTAATCATTAGGGATTATATGAAGGAAATTAATGATAGACAAAGATGCAGTTGATAATATTAATCTAGATTCCTACTGTGTCTAGTGTGTACATTGATGTGAAATAAGTCCAGAATGAATTTTTTACAGTTATTTTTTAATATAAATAAAAGCCATAAAACCAGGTACTTATGATCATTATTTAAATGTGTGAATTTTGTATATTCTGGATTCTCAACATCATTGTTTGGTGAAAACTGAATAAATACCAGACATGGTGCGAATACTTTGTAATTGTATTTAAATACGAATATGATTATGTACTCCATTAAATTTCTTGCATAATGAATGGGAATTCAGGTAAAAATGAAAGTATATGAATACTCGTGCAAATACTTTCAAAATGTATTCATGAATGCATTCATGAATATATTCTTTAATATTATTTTAATAATCATATCAGTTATATTTCATTTTAAAAAATCATACGATTCTCTTATTATTTTTAATAAAAATTATATTTGGGACAATATTTGTAATTTTTTTAATAAATAGTTAAACTCTTATATTATATGTTCTGCTTATAAGTTATATGGCCAAGTCAAAATCTGTGTGACAGTAGTACTCCATTTGTTAATAAAATAAATGAAATCAGTCCTCTTCCCTGTCTCCAAAGGTACTATCAAAATCATACATAAGCTAAACAACAACAACTCATAATACAGCTTATATTTATTACCACACAAAACCAGCATGTGCCTCATTTCTAAATAATTTTTTTTTTCATCATATATAACAGCTGAGCGTCGTGACCCATAGGTCCCTTGTTTTTGTATTTTAAGAATATTTTTCATTTTTAACTCAGCTTGCTGAAAGTCATCTGAGCTATAGTGATCACCCTTTGTCTGTCGTCCATCCATTAACCAGGCACAAATCGTAACCACTAGACCTCGAATCTTCTCAATTGACATCCTGGGATGTCCATAAAAAATCTCTTTGGAAACCTGAAATTAGGTTTCTGTTACCCATATTGTTTAAGCTATGGGTTCTGAAGAACCCCCCCCCCCCCCCCCGAATAATGGAAAATTTGATACAAAAGCTCAAGTATCTGAGGAATTAATGCATTGATCACCATGATTATTTGCATGGATATTGATCATGGAGTGTTTCATCATTTTCTGCAGACTGGTGGCACCACCCGTATTTTTTCAATTTTTTACAATTTTATTTCTCTATTTTTGAGACCTTTAAAGATGCGTTTATCTGTTAACAGGGCACAAATCGTAATGACTGGACCTGGAATCTTCTAACTTGACATCCAGAGAGGTCCATGAAAGATCTCCTTGGAAACCTGAAATTAGGTCTCTGTTACCCATATTTTTTCAAGCTATGGGGCTTTGAAGTACCCCCCCCTCCCACCCCCCAGGATAATGGAAAATTCGATACAAAAGCTCAAGTATCTGAACAACTAATGCATTGATCACCATGATTCTTTGCATCAATATTGATCATGGAGTGTTTCATCAGTTTCTGCAGACTGGTTGCGACACCTTTATTTTTTCAATTTTTTACTATTTTTTTCTCTATTTATGAGACCTTAAAAGATGCGGTCATCTGCTGAAAAGGGCACAAATCAAAACGACTGAACCTGGAATCTTTTAACTTAACCTCAAGGGAGAACCTAAAAAAGTCTCTGTAAAAAAGTGAAATTAGGTCTCTGTTACCCATATCCTACGAGCTACAGGGCTCGCAATTACCCTCCAGAATTGTATCTGCCAAAACAAAGTTTTGCGGATACTCTGATTTTGACTGGGTTCCACCGCCGCCTTTTTACCGAAACTTTACACGATTATCGGGTCACATGTGAACTGGTGCCAAAATATTTTGCGTTTACCTCTTACCTTTCCTCTCCAGTGTGTCCATCTGTGCGTCTGTTTTGACACATTAACCCACATATCTCAGGAACCATTTGACTGATCAGGAAAAAAATGTGCACAAATGTAGCCCTTGGATAGCTTTATAACATACATAAAAAATGGTGGCACCACCTGCAACCATTTTTGCACAGCGTCCATCTGTTCATATGCCTTGGGAAAAAAAATCACTCATATCTCTGCATTGGTTGGACTTATCCACCTGAAATTTTGCATGTGTATTGGCCTGGACAGCTTTCTTGATTTTATGACAGGTGGTGCCACCTACATTCAAGTTTACGCTGCAGACATCAAAGCTCATAACTTGGGAACTGTTTGACCGATTAGGCCAAAATTTAGCATGTGTGTAGATCTCACATAGCTTTTTATCATAAAAAAACTAATGGTGCCACCTGCAACCATTTTTGCACAGTGTCTGTCTGTTTGTCTGCCGTGGGATAAAATCACTCATATCTTTGCAGTGGTTTGACTTACCTGCCTAAAATTTTGCAGGTTTATACATCTTGGATAGCTTTCTGGATTTTGTGGCAGGTGGCGCAAACTACATTTATGTTTATGCTGCAGACATCCAGCCTTTTTCTCAGGAACCATTTGACCGATTGGGCCAAAATTTTGCATGTGTATAGATCTCACATAGCTCTTTTTCATAGGCAGTACTGGTGGCGCCAACTGCAACCATTTTTGCACAGCGTCCATCTGTTTGTCTGCTGTGGGATAAAATCACTCATATCTCAGCAGTGGTTTGACTTATCTGCCTGAAATTTTGCATGTTTATTCATCTTGGATAGCTTCCTTGATTTTATGACAGGTGGCGCCACCTACATTCACATTTTACGCTGCAGATATCCAAGCTCATATCTCGGGAACCCTTTGACCAATTGGGCTAAAATTTTGCATGTGTATAGATCTCATCTAATTCTTGATCATAGGCAAAACTGGTAGCACCATTTTTTTGTCTGCCGTGGGAAAAAATCACTCATATCTCGGCAGTGGTTTGACTTTTTGCATATGTATACAACTTTGACAGCTTTCTGGATTTTGTGGTACATGGCGCAACCTACATACACATTTAGGCTGCAGACATCCATGCTAATATGCAACATACCTCACTCTGTTTCCCATGCCACTCAGTCCATGCCTCACTTCACCTGTCCCACTCTGATTTTGGTGGATACACGTAGTCGCTTGTTGACTACCTGTATTCTAATTAAAAATTTGATACTTAAGCTCCAGTATCTGAATAACTTATGCATTGATTGCCATGATTTTTTGCCTGCATATTGATCATGGAGTGTTCCATCAGTTCCTGCAGACAGGTGGCCCCATCTTGACTTTTTTATGAATTTTTACGCATTTTATTTCTCTATTTTTGAGACATTCAAATGAAGCCTCATCTGTTTACAGGGCACAAATCATCACTGTTTGACCCAGAATCTACTAACTTTTCATCTAAAGAGGTCCATTAAGTTTTAATGAAAACATGAAATTAGGTTTCTGTTACTCATATCCTTTGATCTATGGGGCTTGAAAGTACCCCCAAGATTAATAAAAAATTTGATACAAATTTCCATTATCTGAATAACTAATGCACTGATGGCCAGAATTTTTTGCATGCGTATTGATCATTGAGTGTTTTATCAGTTCCTGTACACTGGTGGTGCCACCTGTATTTCTTCAAATTTTTTATGTATTTATTCCTCTGTTTGAGACCTTCGAATGAAATGGACTTAGAACTGTCAACAAGGCACGAATTATAACCATTGCACCTAGAATCTTCTTACGTCAAATCCTGGGAGGTCAATGAAAAGTCTCCATTATAAACATGAAATTCTCTGTTACCCATATTCGCCAAGCTTTGTGGCTTGTACCCCCCCTCCCCCCTGGTTAATGAAAAGTTTCAGTATATGAATAACTAATGCATTGATTGCCATGATTCTTTGCCTAATTGAGGTTTCATTAGTTCCTGCAAACTGGTGATGCCACCTGTATTTTTATGTCCCCAACCCCCTCCCTACAGGGGAGGCATATTGTTTTCAGTGCCATTGTCTGTCAATATCGTCCTCATCTGTAGGATATCTTGTGAACATGATAACTTTTTAAGGGCTGGATATTTTCTGCCAAAATTTGAAACACTTAATTGTTCATTAAAAAATCTTGGAGGAGTTTAAAAAAAAAAACTGGTGACCTTGGCATTCATCTTTAAGGTAAAATCTGGTGGATTTTTTTGTGATCCATAACTTAATTTAAAGTATTCCACATTTTGTCCTCAAATTTGGTATTTCTATTGTTCCTTCAAAGTTCTCAGATGATTTTGAAACCCAGTGACCTTGACCAGGATCTTAAAGGTCAAATCAGTGGAATTATACTTATTGTATTGAGAACACAAAAACCTTTGAAGTATTTCACATTTTGTCCCTAAATTAGGTACACCAATTGTTCCTACTAAAATCTTGGAGGAGTTTGAAAGCTGATGACCTTGACCATCATTTTTTAGATCAAATTTGCCGAAATGTAAATTTTTTTAACCCCATAACTTTTGAAGTGTTTCACATTTTGTCCTCAAATTTTGAACAACAATTGTTGAAACCAAAATCACGAATGAGTGTGAAAATTGGTGACCTTGACCTTCATCATCAATGTCAAATCTGCAGAAATGTGAAATTTTTGTGAACCCCATAACTTTTGAAGTATTCCACATTTTGTCCTCAATTTTGGTTCATCTATTGTTCCTTCCAAGTTCTCGAATGATTTTGAAACCTGGTGACCTTGACCAAGATCTTCAAGGTCAAATCAGGAGAATTATACTTATTGTGTTTTGAACGTGATAACTTTTAAAGTATTTCACATTTTGTCCTGAAATTTGTTACACCAATTTTTCCTACTAAAATCTAAAAAAGTTCGAAAGCTGGTGACCTTGACCATCATCTTCAAGGTAAAGCATTTCACAATTTGTCCTCAAATTTAGTACACCAATTGTTCCAACCTAAATCACAAAAAATTTTATAAATTGGTCACCTTGACCTTCATCTTCAAGGCCAAATCTGCAGAAATGTGAAATTTTTGTAAACCCCATAACTTTGAAGTATTCCACATTTTGTCCTCAAGTTTGGTTCACCAGTTGTCCCTACCAAAAGGCTCCTTGAATTCAACTGAGCATCATGGCCTATGGGCCACTTGTTTTTACTACAAAATGACAACAATCATGTCAGTTGCTCAGGTGTAATTCCATCTAGTGTCGTTAAACCTGGTGTGTTCATTGATCACAAGTGGATGCCCTATAGTAATCACCCTGTCTGTCTGTCTTTCCATCAGTCCACCAACAAAAAATTGTTTCAATGATATCTCCAGGTTTAATTGACTTATGGATTTCAAACATGCCTCACATGTGGCCAAACACGAAAGAAAGAACCTTTATGATTTTTTGGTCATTAGGTCTAAGGTCAAGGTCACAGGACTCAATTTTTTAAAAAGATTATGGCTGCATTTTCAGGCATGCCCAAGCTTTTTATCCCAAGCTTTCCATCTTGCACATCAAGCTGACTTGCTAGTATTGGGAAAGCATAAATGAATTTGGAGTCAAAGGTCAAGATCACAGGGGCCATCTGTTCACAAATTAGTTTCCAGGTGATAACTCCAGTTTAGTTTGACATATTGGTTTCAAATTAACCTTATATATGGGCCATCACTAAAGTAAGAAATTTGTCGATTTTGGGGTCCAAAGGTCAAAGGGACTATTTCTTTAAAAGAATTGTATATGCATCTCAAGCCATACTTTTCATCAAAAACCTTCCATATTTAAGATATTTTACTCACCAGTCAATAGGGGAAAATTCCTTCTGATTTGGCGTCATATGGTCAAAAGTCAAGGTCACAGGGCCCATCCATTCACAGATTAGTTTATGGATGAAAACTCTGCTTTGGATGGACAGATTGGCTTCAAACTCGATTTATTAATGACTTATTTAAGAAATATTTTTCTTTTCAGGGCCTAGAGGTCAAAGGTGAAGGTTACAGGAGCCACATCTTTAAATTGATTGTGGATGCACTGTAAATCTAACTTTTCATCCCAAACTTTCCATCTTTCACACATGGCTTACTTGCCCATTGTGGAAGAAATCTTTAAATGTTGAGGTTACCTGGTCACAAGATCATTGATTAAGGTCATAGGACCGTCATTCTGGAAAAAAATCTTTAAAATATCCTTATAGGCAAATTCAGCTGAGCATCGAGACCCCTGGGTCCCTAGTTAACATTTCATTTCAAGAGGAAAATGGCTTGAAAGCACTGAAGAGGCTTCAGATTTTAGCAGAAAGAGTCTACCCAGAATTCCAGTGTGGTTTGCAATAAGTTCTACTGTAGACATGGTCTTTTCCATCAGGCAACTGCAGGAGAAATGCAGGGAACAAAGACCACCACTGTTCAAGGCCTTCATAGACCTGACAAATGGGTTGAACTTGGTGAGAGAGGAACAGTCTCTTCATGATCCTCCCTAAGACTGGATTTCAGCCTTAGCACTTCAGCATCATTAAGTCCTTTCATGATGACATGAAAGGTACTGTGTTTTTTGACAGCGCAACATCAAACTTTTGTGAAGTGAGGTAAAATAAGACTGAGTCCTTGCACCGACCCTGTTCCGCAACTTCGCTGTCTTGCTGAAGCATGTTTTTGGATCCACTACCGATGGTTTCTACCTCTGAACCAGGTCAGACTGGAAACCCTTCAACCTCTATAGGCCAAGAGCGAAGTAAGTTCATTTGAAGAGTGTGTGGAACCTCCTCTTTGCAGACGATACACAAACTACACTGCTGAAGACCTGCAGACATTCATGTCCCAATCCAGTGCATCCTGTCAGGCCTTTGGACTTACGATCAGCCAGAAAAGAACAGCAAAAGATGGGACAGGATGTGGACATGCCACCGGACATCAGAATCTCAGATTACCATTTCGAAGTCATGCAAAGACTGAAGACTTCATCTGCCTAGGCTCAATGATCTCGGAATCCCTCTTCCTTGAGACTGAGCTGAACAAGGGGATAGGCAAGGCAGCCACCACCATGTCCAGGCTGACCAAGAGAGTGTAGAACAACAGCAAGCTGACAGGACACACCAAGATCTAAGTCTACAGAGCCTGTGTTGTGAGCACCTTGCCGTATGGCAGTAATGCCTGGCCATTATGCACCCGGCAGGAGCATAATTTTAAAATATTCCACGTGCGCTCATTGCACTGTCTCTGCCGCATACATGGCATCTGCAGGCAGGATAAAATGTCAAACACTGCTGCCATGAATAGAGCTGAAATCCCAAGCATGTATGCCATATTCAAACAGAGATACACGGGATGGCTCAGACACGTCATGGGAATTGCGAAGGCCGCATCAACAAGGATCTCTTTTACGGTGAACTGGTACAGGGAGCACCCCGTACAGGTAGACAAAGGTGTCTGCAAGAGAGACCTGAAGGCCATGGGCATCAAACTGAACAACTGGGAAGCCACCACCTAAGAACGAACAATCTGGAGGCAGATAGTACTGAAAGGCCTCACCAGGTTCGAAGAGACCCTAGCTCAACAATTAAAAGCCAAGAGACAGAAGAGGAAAGCCAGAGGCGAAACCGACAGAACAGCATCAGAGTGTCAGTGTACTCGCTGTGAAAGAAAGACTGCCACTCCCGCATTGGCCCGACCAGACCACACAAGATGCTGATCCAGAACATTCATCCAGGGCGCAACTCCATAGTCTCCTAGACTAAAGGATGCGTGCTTACTTATTTTCCAACAAAGATGTTTTCTGCCTCTCCAGATTTATTGTTAAATTCCAAAACAGAGTTCTGGATATCTCATTTTATGCCATTTTGAAAGAAACTTTCCTCTAACTCGGTTAGACTAAAAATCGTCAGTACCCATGCAAAAATATTTCTGTATAATTCAACAGCTGTTGCTACATAATAGTTAAGTAGGTATTCGTTAACAGCTAGTTACCAACTGGTTCAGATTTTCGCATGCAAATCGAGAACTGCTAGGTAATGAATATTCATGAATCTCCCCTAACAACTTGAGGTACATCATATAATGAGGACATAAACTTGTGAAGTTATTGCTAGGTTGTGAAGTTGAAACGTTATGAACTAATTGAAAAGTTTTAAAGCTGCAGCAAAGCTTAACTGCAACTTAGCGGCTACTTTACAACTTATAGACTTACAACCTAGCAACTTATACAAGACCACTTGACAACTTCTTAACATCTTTGCAGCTTAAAACGACTTTGTTAAATCATCAGTGCATGGTTTGCAAGTTCTTTATGCCTTCTTCATGACTTATCAGCTTCTTTATAGCTTTGCAGCTTCTCTACGGCTTTGTAGTTTCTTTATGGCATTGCAGTTTCTTTACGGCTACGTAGGCTCCTTAAGGCTTTACAGCCTCTTAACAACTTATGTTCATTAAGTACATTCTAATATTGTAACAAGTAAATATTTGCAGAAAGAGATTTAATTTCTCTCTATAATGAACAAATAAATGATGGTATACGACTCTTAATGGGCTTTGGACAAACTTGTATACCAATTAGCTGTATTGTAGCCAGTCAGCTAAAATACGGGAACTAAAAATGATTGTTATCATGTGGCTATATCAACAACAAAAAATGAAGAAATTGGTAATAAAGATTTATTTACTTGAGGTGGGTCATATAAAGAAAACAGTGCTTTAAACACTATTTATTATCACTAAAAAAGCTGATCTCAAAATAATTAATTCTATGTCACTAATATTTATCATGTTACAGTTTATGTTCAACCCTGACCTCCATCTGACTGCATAATTATCATTCCCTTCAGTTGACCATGATGAATCCTAAAACAAGACAAAATTCAATGAACTCTTTTTGCTTTATATATTTAGTTCTACTTATTAACAAATAATGAACGCTTAAGAAACCAACTATTAAAACAAAATAGATTAGCAATATTACTTGAATTTTTATACATTGCATCATGTGTATAATACTGCAGTGATATAAGCACAATAAAGTTTAATATACCAATATAAAAATGTCACTTTTTGCACAACCAAATTTGACAAGATAACACGTAAACTGAAAATATGGCAATTAATACTGATTAGTGACTAGTACATGGCCATAGATACACAGCTTGTTTTTAATTGCTGTTAAACTGATAATTTTTATCAGTTTTGCAAATACAAAATGTACATTTGTTATGGTATGAACTTAGTTTTTGCTTTTAAATAAAAATTAAATTTAATGCTACACTTTCTGTGTATTAAATTACTTGTTGAAAAATCACTTGTATCAGTGCCCAGTGATCACCACTTGTCCACGTTTGCTACTGAAGCCCTTGGTGTACCTATATGTAGTTCAAACTTTCTGGTGGTAAGTAACATTAACAGCCACTCCTGGTCCTCCCATCAAGTGATTGTATGTTCTAATTAATCCAATGAGTCCTCTGAACATGCTGGATCCATCAAATGTTACTCTTACTTGGCTTCCTTGTTGAAGATCTTCATTTTTTAGCTCAGCTGACTGTAAGTCATCTGAGCTATAGCGATCACTCTTTGTCCGTCGTCCGTCCGGCCGTCTGTACGTTAACAAGGCACAAATTGTAACCACTGGACCTGGAATCTTCTTACTTTACATCCAGAGAGGTCAATGAAAAATCTTCTTGGAAACCTGGAATTAGGTCTCTGTTACCCATATCCTTTGAGCTATGGGGCCCCAAAGTACCCCCCAGAATAGTCAAAAATTTCATACAAAAACTTCAATATCTCATTAACTACATCACTGATGGTCATGGTTTTTGGAATACACATTGATCATGAGATGTTCCATCAGTTCCTGCAGACTGGTGGCGCCACCTGTATTTTTTTATTTTTTAAGAATTTTTTTCTCTATTTTTGAGACCTTTAAAAATGTGATCATCTGTTAACAGGGCACAAATTGTCAAGTCTGGACTTAGAATCTTCAATCTTGACATTCTGAGAAACCTCTGAAAAGTCTCCATGGAAACCAGAAATAAGGTCTCTGTTATCCATATCCTTTGAGCTATGGGTCCCCAAATTACCCCTCAGAATAGTAAAAATTTCATTAAAAAACTTCAATATCTCATTAACTACATCACTGATGGTCATGATTTTTGGCATACCTATTAATCATGAGATGTTTCATCAGTTTCTACAGACTGGTGGCGCCACTTGTATTTTTTATGAATTGTTTTCTCTTTTATTGAGACCTTTAAAAAATGAGCATCTGTTAACAGGGCACAAATCGTAAAAACTGGACCTAGAATCTTCATTCATGACATTCTGAGAGACCAATGAAAAGTCTCCATGGAAACCTGAAATTAGGTCTCTGTTACCCATATCCTTTGAACTGTGGCACTCCAAAGTACAGCTCAGAATAATGGAAAATTTGGTACAAAAGCTGAAGTATCTGAACAACTAATGCAGAGATCACCATAATTGTTTGTATTGATATTGATCATGGAGTGTTTCATCAGTTTCTGCAGCCTGGTGGCACCACATATATTTTTCCAGGCTTTTTTTTCGAAATTTTTTCTTTATTTTTTTAGACCTTTAAAGATATGAACATCTGTAAACATGGCACAAATCGTAACAACTGGACCTAGAATCTTCATTCTTTACACACAGGGAGACCCATGAAAAATGGAAACTGGAAATTAGGTCTCTGTTACCCATATCCATTAAGCTGTGTGGCTCCAAAATACCCCCCAGAATAATGAAAAATTTGATACAAAAACTCAAGTATCTCAATAACTACAATACTGGTGCTCATGATTTTTGGCATACATATTGATCATGACATGTTCCATCAGTTTTAGCAGACTGGGTGTGCCACCTCTATTTTTTTTCAAATTTTTACAAATAATTTTCTCTATTTTTGAGACCTTTAAAGATGTGGTTATCTGTCAACAGGGTACAAATTGTAATAACTGGACCTAGAATCTTCATTCTTGTCATGCAAGGAGGCCCATGAAAAGTGTCTGTGGAAACCTGAAATTAGGTCTCTGTTACCCATATCATTCAGGCTATAGGACTCATAGGATACAAAAGCTGAAGTATCTGAACAACTAATTCAGAGACCACCGTGCTTCTTTGCATGGATATTGACCATTAAGTGTTTTTATTAGTTTCTGCAGACTGGTGGAGCCACCTGTATTTTTTTTAAAGTTTACACATTTTTTCTCTATTTTTGAGATATATTAAATAGACACAATCTCAGCCTGTTGGTTAATCTGTTTGATGCTTCAGTTGAATGGTTGTATACTACCAAAATTTCCTTTTGCAAATCTCTTCCCAGTCAGCTGAGCGTCATGACCCATGGGTCACTTGTTCTTACAACAGCTGGAAAGGCACCTTTTCCCAATTTTGAAAAGGTGGCTACTGATCCCTCCAAAATCAATTTAGCCAATCACAGCAGAGTAAGACAGGAAATTACTGTCTAATGGTTTCAGGTAGTGGCTAGAATTCATTTAAGCTGTTATCCAGTTGCTTAAACTTCCACTTCATTTGCTAAGTAATTGCTAAGCACTGCCATCTTGAGCTTTAGGCTGCTAACTGAAGTTCTCAAGTGAAAAATTGACAGTTAGCTAACGGCTAGTTTATGGATAACTTGCCGTGAACTAGCAGTTAACTAACGGCTACCTCACAATTGGAAAAATATTTTGCCTGGGTATGTATCTTTTTTGCCTGGGTATGTCTTTCTGTGATTATTTTTTTTTTATTATTGAAACAATAACATTCCACCTTGTTAACAGTTTTGTGTGATTAATTTGTGCATGTATATAAGCCAGATTTAGTTCCTCAGAATGTATGTTTATTTGCAAGACTTTAGTCATTGGTGTGTATATTAGCCAGATTTGAGTCAGTCTCACTCTGTTTATTATGGCTTTTTCAAGAATCTAATTATTTGTAAAAAGAAGTAAGGCTTGCCGTTTCTTAAAATATTTATTGAAAATTCTGAAATCTAGGTTAATTTTAGCCCATTCCGTATGAATTATATATTTTAAAACCAGATAGTTACTAATTAATAACTGGAAATATACCAGTGACACGTGCTAAATTTGGCAAAAAGAACAATTAGGTGTTACTCTGTCATTCATGTTCTTACAGATGCTAGTGAGGAGCTGTTGCACTATGAAACCATACGGCGGTATTTGAGCCGTCAGAAAGTGGAAAAAGACCATTCTATCTACACACCTCCCTCTGATGAGCACGTCATCAATGTAAGGAGAAAACTACTACGACACCAAGAGGCGAGGGACATTCTGCGGGAGATATTTGTATATGGTCTTTTTTTGGTGGTGCTGTGTATAGTGGTCTACGGACATAATGACCACCATGCATTTCCCTACTTTTCAACTACCAAAAGTGTATTCCTTGATGCTGGATATGCTGGTGTCACGAGGTTTGAAGAAGTAAGTAAACTGAATAATTAGAGCCTCGCTTCAATAAAGGCTAATGCCCTATAGTTATCACTCTGTCCGCCCATCTGTCCGTCCTTAAATTCGTTTCCGTATGATAAATCCACTTTCAGTTCACATATATGGATTTCAAACTGAATATATAAATGGCCCACCGCTAAAGCAAGAACCCTATTGATTTTGGGGTCATGAGGTCAAAGGTCAAGATGTCAGGCTCCCATTTATAAAAAACATTGTTGATGCATTTTCAGCCAAACTTTCCATGCCAGTCCTTCCATCTTACACATATATGACACCTGCCAACAGGGAAACAACTCTACCATTCCTTGGGTCACAAATTCAAAGGTCAAGGCCATAGAAGTCATCTGTCCACAAATTCATTTCCAGATTATAACTCTACTTGGAATTCACGTATGGATTTCAAACTTAATATATAAATGGCTCAATACTAAAGCAAGAACCCTATAGATTTTGGGGTCATGAGGTCAAAAGTCAAGGTGTCAGGACTCGCATTTATAAAAACTTTATGGCTGCATTTTCAGCCAAACTTTCCATGCCAGTCTTTCCATCTTACACATATATGACACCTGCCAACAGAGAAATATCTAGGGGTCACAGGTTTAAAGGTCAAGGTCACAGGAGCCATCTGTCAACATATTCATTTCAAGATGATAACTCCAATTGGGATTCACTTATGGATTTCAAACTTGATTTTTATATGGCCCAACACTAAAACAAACATCCTTCCTCATTTAGGGACAGGAGGTCAGAGATCAAAGTCACAGTCCCCACATCTCTAAAAGGATTGTGGATGCATTTTAAGCAAAACCCTTCATATAGAGGTTCTATCTTAATCATACAGCTCACCTGCCAGTAGGCAAATACATGTATATCTTTCCCTTTTCGGGTCACAAGGTCAAAGGTCAAGGTCACAGGAGTCATCTGAATTAATTTCAAAAACCTTTCATTAATCCAGTTTGGTTTAATATATTTATTTCAAACTTTCCATCTTGCTTCAGTGTTTAAATACCGTTTTCGGTCAGTTTCCTCTGCTCTGCATGTGATCAGGTCTTTTATTATATTTTTCCAACCATCACTCGGTCTACACTAGGGTCTATGGGCCTTCAGCAAGGCCCTTCCTGACATGCCAACATCACCCAGAATTTCGGGGCATATATAGGCATCATGTGGTTCCTCACATCCGTAATGAGTCTGTCAGAGGATGCTTCCAGATAGGGAATTTAGATCTTTTCCCCAGCGTTTCAAGGGAAGGACATTTAATTTTTTTTCCTCAGACCATACTCCCATCTTTCCGAAATAAAGTGGCCAAAATTACTTGCTGAACTCTGTAAAGTTGAATTTTCTTTAACTGTGAAAGTGTTACGTTCCATTCAGCTTACTTCCCTGTGGTGTGCACTGTAGTACTGATAATCATTGGATCTTCATGTTATCATTACTAATGTTATATGCCCGTCTATGATGGGACGTATTAGATTACCTGCGGTCGGCCGTCCATTAACTTTTAGTGTGGCCGTGAAAACTTACCAGGACTTTGATGGATTTTCGCGAAACTCACCATAACGACATACCAATAAATCATCTCGCTCGAGATCCATTATGGGCAAAGCCGCACATAGTTAATAGGTTAGAGATAAGGCTACCTTTTGGTGTTGCCACGATAACTTAGGAGGAATACAATGGGTATTGATAAAACTAGACAGAAATATTAACCAATATAATATCTCGCCTAAGTTTGATTTCGAACAAAATCCACGCATATCTAACGAGACTTTGTTAGCACCATGGTGACTTACCATAAATCTTATGGATTTTCATGAATCTCATTATACATATTTACCAATAAAGTATTTTTACCTCATTTAAATTTTCAGCAAAATTCACATATGTTTTATGGGGTCAGAGGTCACCAGATACACGATGGGTGTATTATGCACCATTTGTGGTGCTCTTGTTAAGGTTTGAGCATTTAATGACTTTTCACACGTCTCCTGACAAATGTCCAAAGAGTGCAATGTATTGTCTCATCCAAGGTCGATGTCTTTCTTTCCCGGTCCTCTGGTTCCCTATACACTGCTTTGAATCTAAACTACAGGTGAGAAATACCCCATATCCATACGTTAAATCTTAGTTATGATACACCTTATATGCAGTGTATTCTGTCATAGTGTCAGCATGGTATCGTGATTCAGATCCTGATAAAATGTTTAATTTTAGGCCATTTCGTCAACTGACCACTTCAGTTTGTCATTTAATACGGATTAACTGTATAAAGCAATTCTTCACAGGTTAGAACCGTTGACGATATGTGGGACTACCTTGAACATACATTTGTTCCTGCTCTACACATGAATGAGTATTACAATGGTCAGATAATGGATCAGATTGGTGCGACAGCCGACCATGCATCGTATATTGTTGGGGTTCCAAGAATAAAGCAGATCAGAACATCCCAAGGTATGTTCTTTCTCAAATATCATGTCAAGCTAGGTCTCCTTGAATATATTTCGGCCTACGTAAAATATGGTATTTAATTTTGTTTGTATGTCACCTGACTTTCTTGCACATTTTCTTTTGCTATTTCATGCGCCTCATCTAAGCTTTTCAGCAGATCTGACAAGTACTGCTGAGTGAATGTGTGTCAGATCTGCTGAAAAGCTTAGATGAGGCGCATGAAATAGCAAAAGACAATGTGCAAGAAAGTCAAGTGACATACAAACAAAAGTTATGACAAAGGGTCAAAATCAATAAAATTTTAATGAAAAATGTAATGAAAAAAAATATTTGCAATTTTTTTACATTGCAGACATTGACCTATTATTGTATATATGGAATCTTCCCTTTTTTAAGGCTTTAAACTCCAATAACGCCCGCCAGGGCGCGCGTTTGTCACGGGCCTGTAGTTCAAAGGCGCCCGCCCGGGCGCGCTTAAGCCCATTTTACATACCCGTAATTGGGGCAAGTTTTGGGGGTGAAATGTCTATTGTCATCCATCATATTTGTACTTAAATGAAAGAGAAAAACGTCAAGTGTTGTTCTAACATGTGACCAAGATCCAAACTGGCGCGAACGCAGACTTGTTGGAAAAATATAAAAATGATTGACTTTCACTCACGTGGCCTTGTTACGTGGGCCCTGGTAACATGTCGGCTGCGAGAGTAAAATCAGACTCCTACGCTAAATTCATCAGAAATCGGTAAATTACCAAATGTTGGCAATCAA